>CM067760.1:17365000-18615000 GCA_034642375.1 Vigna nakashimae | reverse complement strand
TCCCCGGATCTAGACTTCCCCGTACGTGCCCGTATCGACAAAACCAATAATCATGCATGGAATGAGTTAAACTATGCAAGCATTAAGCAAAGAGGAAAAACCCTAACTAATGATGAAAGAAAGCATAAATCTTAGATTAAGATGCAAGCACAAATTCCATATATGAGAGCTTCAAAAGATTACATTGATTCCCAACAAACATACAAGGTTTAGTTCACCATATTCATGGTGAACCTAGATGAATAACAATGAAAGAATGAAAGAATAAACCCTAAAAAGGTGAAGAGGTAGCCTGAGCATCCAAGATCCTCCTTCAAAGGGGTGGAAGAGAGAGTGTTTGCCTCGTTTCTGCCAAAGATACTAATTCTAGGACGTGCAAGCCCTTATATACTAATCTAGAGTTACAAAAGATTACAAAAGCCCAAGCCCATAAAGTGCCGCTCAGCGGTATTTACCGCTCAGCGGTGAGTGCGCGTCTCTTTTCTTCCCCTCAGCGGCCATTTTGCCCCTCAGCGGTTCCAACGTGACCTCTTGAGTGCCGCTCAGCGGTAAATTGCCGCTGAGCGGTGACTTCGGCTTCTTCTTTTGCACTTTTTCATGTCTTTTCTAATGTCATCTCTCTCCTTCTTCACTTCTTTCACCAAATTCACCTCAAAACCTGCACAAAAACACTGAAATCAAGCATAAACCTGTCCAGCTCTCTTATTTCTGAAAATATGGATAAAAGGCATGATTTCAAGCTAGTTTCTAAGTCTAAAGGTTGCTTTTAGTATCAATTTTAAGCATGAAAATAACAGTTTTTCAACTGTTATCACTCATCCAACTTCTTCTTAAAAATTATTTGGTCCTCTCTTACTTGTGAAGGTGTAAGAGGACACAAAACAATTTTCTTGCCCTTGTGTTGAATGTTGATTTTGTTGGTGACTCCATCATGTAGAGCTTTCTTATCAAATTGCCAAGGCCTTCCAAGTAATATGTGCCCAGCTTCCATTGGTACTATATCACAAGCAATTTGGTCTTCATATTTTCCAATGGAAATGGGTACACTCACTTGTTCTTTAACTATTATTCCTTCATCCTCTTTGATCCATTGAAGTTTATAAGGTTTAGGACGAGGAGTAGTAGTTAAGCCTAACTTCTATACCATTCTTGAACTACAACAGTTGCAATAAGAGCCACTATCCACAATCATTGAACATGTCTTTTAAAAAACTTTACACCTTGTGTGGAATAGATTCTCTCTTTGTGATTGTTCTAGCTCAACATGTTTATTTTCAAGGAGTCTTCTTACCATGAGTAAGTCACCATCACAAGGTAAAGTTTCTTCTTCTTCAGAAGTGGATGTTTCAGATTCACTATATGAAGAACCCTCATTGTCACTCTCATGCTCAAGAATGTAAGTTGACCTTCTATTTCGACCCTTAGATGCATAATGTCCTTTTCCCCACATCTAAAACACTTAGTCTCCTTAATTTTATGGTCTCTTGAAGGTCCTTTAACCTTTTCTTTTTCTTTCTCTCTTTCCCTAGACCCATCATACCTTGACTTAGATAGACCCATCAGGGTCTGTGTTCCTAGTGATTCTGAGTTGAGGAGGGTCATCAGAGTCGTTTTATCATGCATCTTGGGATGACTAAAATGTATCAAGATCTTAAGGAATCTTTCTGGTGGTCTGGGATGAAGAGAGATGTAGCATAGTTTGTCTCTTCTTGTTTGACCTGTTAGAAGGCTAAAGTGGAGCATCAAAGACCTGGTGGTTTGTTACAGCAATTAGAGATTCCTTAGTGGAAATGGGATAGCATAGCAATGAATTTTGTTATCAATTTGCCACGCATAGTCTAAGGTCATTATCCTATTTGGGTGATCGTTGACAGGTTGACCAAGAGTGCTCATTTCTTGGCGGTAAATTTGAGAATGTCGATGGCAAAGCTAGCACAATTGTATATTAGAGAGGTGGTGAGACTGTATGAGGTTCCTTCCAATATTATTTAAGATAGAGATCCGCGGTTTACCTCCAGATTCTGGCACACGCTTCAGAGTGAGATGGGCAACAGACTGTAGATGAGTTCAGCGTATCATCCACAGACTGATGGTCAGTCCGAGAGGATGATCTAGTCACTAGAGGATTTACTAAGGACGTGTGTCTTAGATCACTTGGGAGTCTGGGATGAGGTGTTGTCGTTGGTGGAGTTCACCTACAACAATAGTTTTCAGGCCAGCATTGGTATGACACCGTTTGAGGCACTGTATGGAAGAAGATGTAGGACGCCTCTTTGCTGGTTTCAGGAGGGAGAGTTAGTATTCACCGGCCCAGATTTAATTCAACAAACTACAGAGAAGGTGAATCTCATTTAGGAGAAGATTCAGGCATCTCAAAATAGGCAGAAGTCCTATGTTGATCAAAGACGGAGACCGTTGGAGTTTGTAGTTGGAGATCATGTTTTCCTCAGAGTGAGTCCTACCACTGGTGTGGGAAGAGCCATTCGTTCTAGGAAGCTATCTCCTAGGTATTTGGTTCCTTATCAGATATTGATACGTGTGGGGCCAGTTGCTTATGAGATAACTATGCTACCCTAGTTGGCGAATCTTCATTCAGTGTTCCATGTCTCGCAGCTCAGGAAGTATGTACCTGATCCATCTCATGTGTTAGAAGTTGAAGATGTGCAAGTAAGAGAGGATATGTCTGTAGAGGAGCAACCTGTCAAGATTATGGAGAGCCAGACCAAGCAACTTAGAGGCAAAACCATCAGTCTAGTCAAAGTTGTCTGGGATAGTAGGACAGGTGATTCCACTTGGGAGTTAGAGGGAGACATGAGGGAGTCTTATCCTCACCTGTTCTCTAGTAAGTCTAATTTTTGAGGTCGAAAATTTTGTTGTTGGGGAGAATGTAAGAACTTGGAAAATAGAGTAATAGAGTAGATAAGTGGATTAAAATAATGAGACGAGCTTCTTAATTTTAAAATAATCATATAATATAGATAGAACTTTCTAAGGCTCGGTTCATTATCTTAAACACTTCATTTCTCTAAAACTTCTGTTCTCTACTCATTCTCTGCCTTCTCTTTAGCCTTCCTCTGTACTGAGTTGTCAGATTGATGATCAGGAGCTGCCCAGACGTCCACGGCGTAGAGGGCTTCATAACTGACAGATCAATTTCTCCATTCCAACGGGTAAGTTGTTCTTCTCTTTTTCTCCGTTGTCTTGAACCTAGACCAAGCAATCTTTGCTGGTTGCATGCGTTTTGTGTGTTCTCTTGTCCATTCTCTGTCCAATTCTAGGTCTTATAGTCGTTCTTGATCACCAATTGGTGATTTGTAGGGTCTTGTTGAGTTTCCTTGCGGTGCAAGGTGATAACAGTTGAAAAACTGTTATTTTCATGCTTAAAATTGATACTAAAAGCAACCTTTAACACTTAGAAACTAGCTTGAAATCATGCTTTTGTTCATATTTTTGGAAATAAGAGAGTTGGACAGGTTTATGCTTGATTTCAGTGTTTTATGCAGGTTTTAAGGTGAATTTGGTGAAAGAAGTGAAGAAGGATAGAGATGGAATCAGAAAAGAACTCAAAAAGTGCAAAAGAAGAGAAGCCGCAAGTACCGCTCAACGCCAGTTTACCACTGAGCGACACTCAAGAACTCACGTTGGATTCGCTGAGGGGAAGAATCAACTCACGCACTTACCGCTGAGCGGCGCTATTTTGGGCTTAGGCCCACTTTTCTGGAATATTTCGAATAGTATATAAGCTTTAGGGGGGTGACCATATCAATGGTCAATGCGCCTTTCCAACAAAAGCTTTAGAGGATGTTAACTTCATGGCCAATCAATTTCCATACCGTCAGGGGAATTTCAATCAAGGGTGGAAACCACACCCCAGTATTGGTCATGGACAAAGTGGGAAAGCTAGACAATCAGGAGAGTTTAACAAGCAACAACAACAACAAACCTTATGGCAACAAATAGCTACACTTAATGAAAGATCAATAAGGATGGAAGAAACTCTTCAGCAATTCATACAGGAAACTATATCTACTCAAAAGAGCACTGAAGTTGCTATTAAGAACTTGGAGATGCAAATGAGTCAGATTACTAAGCAGTTGGAAGAAAGGTCTGAAAGAAATTTTGGGGCTAATACTGAGGTTAACCCCAGGGAAGAATGCAAGGTGTTGGAGAAAGTAAATGTTGAAACAGTTGAGTTAGAAATGGAGAACGAAAAAGAAGAGAGAAAAGAGAGAGAAAAAGAAAAAGAAGAGAGAAAAGAGAAAGAAGAGATAAGAGAGATAAAGAGTGAAGATATTCTTCCTTTTCCAACAGACCATGAGAAACAATTTGATTTTACAGAAATATTCAAGATGGTGGATAATGATGTACCTTGGAAGGAGATATTACAACATATTGCAGTTTATACAAAGCTTGGTGAAGGAGTCTCTACAAAGAAAAGACGTAGAGATAATGAGACAAAGGAGTATAAAGCTGTTAAAAAGAAGTTATTCCCTCCAAAAGCAAAAGATCCAGGAGGTTTCTCCATTCCATGCACAATAGGGAAGAAAAGGATAAAGAATGCATTACTTGATTTAGGATCAAGTGTTAACTTGATGCCTTATTCTTTACTTGAGTAGATTGGTGATGTTGATGTGAAGCCTATAAAGATTAATTTAGTAATGGTAGATGGATCCTCAAAAATTCCCTATGGTATAACTGAGGATGTTTTAGTTTGTGTAGGAAAACTACAGTTCTTGGCGGACTTTGTGGTGATGGAGACGGAGAGTGAAAAGATACATATTATTCTTGGAAGACCGTTTATGAAAACGACCAAAGCCATCATTGATGTAGATGAAGGTGTAGTGGTGTTCCAAGACCGCGAAGAAAGAGTTGTTGTAGATGTCTTCAAAGAAGAGAGGCTGATGTAGGAGGAAGAAGCTAGTCATAAAGCTGCATATCAAGATGTACTCATGACTAGCCCTGAAGATGAAAAGCCAAAGGTTAACGGTAAACATTATTCTTTGTTTCAGGTACAGGTAGAAGAAAAGAGTGGGAAAGGAAGAAAGGTCCATGATGACTGGATGAAAGAACGACTTCAACTTGGTAAACCTGTAAAATTCAAAAACAAGTTGTGGGTTGTGAAAGACTACAAAGAAAATGAGGTGATAGAGATAGAGTCTCCACATTCTAGAAGAGTCAGGAAAGTGGACCGAAAGCAGTTGATGAGTTGGTGTGATATGAACATATACCAAGAAGAAGGAACTTGAGCTTTATTGGGTCAAGCTAGTGACGTTAAAAGAACGCTTGCTGGAAGGCATTCCAGTGATTTGAGAACAATTTTTCTTTTGATTTTATTTTGGTTTTGTAAATATTTATAAATTTGGATATTACTTCTATAAATTTTTGGGTATAACATCTACTGAAGGATGCTAGGTGGTTAAGTATCTACTGAAAGATACTAGGAAATATTTGCACCTACTGATGGGTGTTGGTTGATTTTGGGTCAGGGTCGTGACGTTAAACAAGCGCTACCTGGGAGGCAACCCAGTTGATTGAATATATTTTTGTTTGTTCTAGTTGCATGATAGGGATTTGCATGAGTGATCTGAGAATTTAATTGCAGGGAGCAAGTGAGGGGCATGTGTAGGAGGCACCTAGGTTAAGTTAAGAAGAAGAAGAGCACTTCACGAAAGTGCCGCTGAGCGGCAAACTACCGCTGAGCGGTAGTGTCGCAGAATTGGCTTAGGTTGCCCCTTAGCGGAACCCGAGCCCATTGGGGTATTTTTATACCCTAAGTCGCGCCTTGGCCTCTATTTTCATATTCTTCTCTACACACACTCCTACACACTTTTACTAAGGTTCTTTACCATTTTCCCTTCTTTCCTTTTGAGAAAATCTCCCTTCCACTCACTTTCTCACTAGTTTTCCATCTATGTTTGGGGTTGGGAGAGAGCATCATTGTTCTTCATAATTTGAAAGCATTCTCCACTCATCTAGCATCTCCACTCAAGTAAGTCAAGCATTTTTCATTTTAGGGTTCTTAAGTATGAATTTGATTGTTGAAGCATGAATCTTTAGGGGTTTTGATTTCTATGCATGATTTAATGAATTAATTGATGTTTGAACCGATTGAACTGAGTGATTTTGATCTGGAAAATTGAAAATTGCATGTGGGTGGAGTTAGGAAAGGTTAAAAGAGCTTTTTTCAAAAATCTGCAGAATTACCACTCAGGGGTAAATTGCCGCTAAGCGGCACTTTGACAGACCTTAGATTTTTGCTGAATTGTGTACTGGATTGATGCACTGGTAGCGCTGAGGGGTGATTTTGACCCTCAGCGGTGGTTTAGCTTCGAAATAGGGTGTTGCTTCTAGTTTACTAATGCTTAACACCATATCTTGTGGTTTTATAATCTGTGTTTGATGTAGGAATGGCATCTTCTTCAAGCAAAAGAGTGAAAACCATGGCATCCAAAAGGAAAGAAAAGGAACCAGAACAACCCCACTCTGGTAGGTTCCTATCTCGCAAACATGAGAAGCATTTTAAGGTGGTCCAAGATAGGAGGGTCCTTATGGAGAGGAAAGTTGGAATGATACCTAATTTTGCTCCTCAATTTGGAGAGCAATTGCTGGGAAACGATTGGGAAAGCTAGCCACATACCCTGCACCAGCCAATATAGCTGTGGTGAAAGAATTTTACACCAATGCAAGGAATATTGGTGATTATCCGGTTGAGAATTACCTAGGCTATGTCAGAGGCCATGTTATTAGGTATAATCCTGACTCTATCAACAACTTCTTGGGTACTGTATGGGCTGGTGAGCAGTGCCAGTTTGCTCTCTGTATGGAAGAAGGCACTTGAACATTTTGTGTATACCTGGAGGACATTTTCAGAGGAATAGAATTGGTTTTGTGGTGAACATTAGGAGGACTGACTTGAATCCTCTTGCAAAGTATTGGATGACATTTTCTAATGCCAACATTCAGCCATGTTCTCATGTATCAAACATTACTCTTAGCAGGGCACTCCTCCTTTACTGTGCAATCAGGAACTTGAATGTCAATATTGGACAAGTAATAGCTGATGAGATAAGGGTGTGTGCTAACACAACAAACAGTAAAGGACCCTTAGGACATCCTTCTTTGATCACACACCTTTGCAAGCTAGCTAGGGTGGATACTTCTGCTCCACCATTTGAGAGGCCAAGGAAAGTAATTAATGAGGCTTATTACAGAAATACTGTGGAGGTGAGGAGGCAGCTCAGCCAGTTCCACCACGCCGAACTCGCAGAGAAAGAGGACAAGCACAAAGTCAGGCATCTGTTGAGACAAATGAAGCAGAACCTTTTCAAATGAGGGACATGTATATGTCTCTTATAGGTGCACAGTTGCAGTCTATCCACAGAGGGCAGGTGGCCACTGTTGAGATGATTGTTGGAATGTATGATACATCTCCAGCACACAGGTGGACTATGGAGGAGTTCCATAATGTGGTAGCTTGGCCAGAGGAGCAAGCCCAAGGCAGTAGAGCTAGAGCAGCTAAAGCTTTAGCTATGGAGATGGATGAAGATGATGATGATGATGATGAGGATGATGCATTTGAGGATGCTGAAGATGAGGAAGAGGAGCATAGAAATGACAACTTAGATTGATGAGGAGCTGAGATAGCATTTACTGATGAATGCTATCAGCACTAGAGCAGGATTTATGCTTTTGTTTGGTTTTATATTTCTAGACCAATTTGCTTTTGTTTTTTAGAATAGGGTTTGATGTACTCAATTGGAAACTTTGTTTGTTATGATGGTTTGCGTATGATTGTTGTTTGATAAGTAATGCTTGATAATGCTTTGATGATGATTAATGTTAAGATATGCACATTACAAGTGATTCACAAGCATTGTGAACAAATGCATGATGTTGTGATTGTGATTATGATGCTAAGCAAGGTGTGCATGTGGAATGTGAATGAGCTTATATGTGAGGTTTTAAGCTCCAGAATTTGTATGATTGAATGCTATTACTTTGAAAGCATGAATGATTTTGCCCAGGTTTTCTATGATTGAATCAATTGCTTGTTTGCATCATATGATCAAGGCCATTTGTTGGTAACCCTTTTATTAGCCAAATTCATGAATTTAGCCCATTAAAAGAGAGCACTATGTGTTCTATCATTTGATTCCTTAGCCTTGAACATAATTTGAAAACCCTTGTGAAAAGTTTTACCTTGAGTTAAGTAGAAAATCTTCTGTGGTATTGATAAATGTTCAAGTTTGGGGTTGTTGGGAAGTTATGAAAGGGAAATTGAAAGCATTGAGCTAAGAGCTAAGAAATAAGAATATGAAAAGAAAAAGAAAAAGAGAAAGAAAAGGAAAGAAGAAAAAGCAAAGCTCAATGCAAAAGAAAGTTGGGAATAAATAAGAATGATTGTGTCTATATGATTCTCTTAACTCAAGGGTTTTGTGATCTAGAAAAAACCAATTTTCTTGTTAGCCCAGCCACATTATAAGCCATTGAAAAGTCCTTGTGATGATGCATGCTTGTGAATGTATTTGATTATGGTTAAATGAAAGGCAAAGTCAATTCATATGACGTTGTGATAGTAGAGTGAATGAGTGATTACCTCTTATACACTTGTGTTTGAGTGAAACATTTTACCTAGTGAGGAAAGATTCCATGAGCACATGAACATCCATGCTTAGTTGATTGATCATTCATGAAAAATAGCATTTGTTGGATATTAGGTGATTTTGTGATCATTGATAACAGTTGAAAAACTGTTATTTTCATGCTTAAAATTGACACTAAAAGCAACCTTTAGACTTAGAAACTAGCTTGAAATCATGCTTTTATTCATATTTTCAGAAATAAGAGAGTTGGACAGGTTTATGCTTGATTTAAGTGTTTTTGTGCAGGTTTTAAGGTGAATTTAGTGAAAGAAGTGAAGAAGGAGAGAGATGGAATCAGAAAAGAAATCAAAGAGTGCAAAAGGAGAAGCCGAAAGCACCGCTCAGCGGCATTTTACCGCTGAGCGCCATTCTTAATGGGCTTGGACTTGTTTTCTGGCACTTTTATGGGCTTGGGCTTAGATCTTTTGTAATTTTAGAATAGTATATAAGCTTTAGGACGTCCTAGAGTTTGTATCTTTGGCAGAAACGAGGCAAACACTCTCTCTTCCACCCCTTTGAAGGAGGATCTTGGATGCTCAGGCTACCTCTTCACCTTTTTAGGGTTTATTCTTTCATTCTTTCATTATTGTTCATCTAAGTTCACCATGAATATGGTGAACTAAACTCTGTATGTTTGTTGGGGAATCAATGTAATCTCTTGAAGCTCTCATATATGGAATTTATGCTTGCATCTTTTAATTAAGACTTATGCTTTCTTTCATCATTAGTTAGGGTTTTTCCTCTTTGCTTAATGCTTGCATGGTTTAACTCATTCGATGCATGATTATTGGTTTTGTCGATACGGGCACGTACGGGGAAGTCTAGATCCGGGGAATTTCTCCCAATATTATATTGGTTGTCGTTAAGCTCCTGAACTTATGAACTGATCATTAGGAATGATAGGAATTGTATGAACTCGTGATTAGGGAGAAGCCATCTAGAATGGTACTTTAGAGAGTGGCATTAACAATGATGATTTGAATGTTGAATTCCTAAAATATATGAGAGTGGATAAGATGAAATTGACCCCCAACAACATATTCATTCATATATTTCATTGAAAGTGTTTATCTTTTGCTTTTGCCATTGATCAAAAACTCATGCATACATGTTTATTTTCTGTCTTGCATATTAAACTCTAAGTCTTAGCTAATCAACAAACCACACAACTAAACTAGGCCGTGAGTCCTTTGGGAGAACGATACTTGGTCTTACCAAGTTTATTACTTGAACGATTCGGTCATACTTGCCGATTGTGAAACAAGTTTGTGACATCATATTTTGGTGATCATAAATTTGTCCATCAAGTTTTTGGCGCCGTTGCCGGGGACTCGTGGTTTAACTGGTTAATTTGTGTGATTATTGATTATCTTTGACTTTAATTTTGAATTTCTGTTTTTATTTTCTGTTTTTATTTTTTCGGTTTTTATTAGATTAGATTAGATTTTATTTTATTTTATTAGATTAGATTAGATTAGATTTGATTTTATTTTATTTTTAGATTAGATTTTATTTTATTTTATCTTCTATCTTCTAAATCTTTTATCTTTTTATCTTTTGAATATATATCTTCTCTTATATCTTTTTGTGCTAACAAATATTTTCTAGGGTTTTGTTTTCTTGTGTATGCAGGAGGCAATTCGAACTAGGAGTAAGAAAACAACAGAACCTCTTCTTGAAGGTCTAGACGAGAGTAGACGGAGGAGAAGAATCAGAACGTCTAGAGAACTTTTCCCTTCTCCAGAAACTCTCTTACAATCATCACCACAAGGTTCTGTTCATAGCACAGGGAGTATGGAGAACAATAATGGTAGAAGAACTCTTGCAGATTACACCAATATTGCTGGGCCTCAACACTTTAACAGCATAGCTAGACCTAGAGTCAATGCAGCCAATATGGAGGTCAAACCAGCACTGATTCAACTGGTGAAGAGTAATCAATTTAATGGGTTATCTCATGAAAGCCCATATGAGCACCTCACTACCTTTAATGAGATTTGCAACACAGTCAAGATTAATGGGGTGCCAGACGAAGCTATCAAACTTAGCTTGTTTCCTTTCTCATTGGGAGGCAATGCTAAGCTTTGGTTGAATTCTTTTCCAGAAGAAAGTTTCACAGAGTGGGAAGCAGTGGTCACAAAATTTTTAAATAAGTACTTCCCACAATCTAAGGTGACTAAAGGCAAGCAAGAGATTTCTTCATTTAAGCAGGGCATGGAAGAATCACTGGGGCATGCATGGGACAGGTATAAAAGCTTGTTACGTAAAACTCCCACGCATGGTTTTGAAGATCAAGAAGTAGTCTTAACTTTCCTTGGAGGGCTTGGTTCACAAACCAAGATGATGCTGGACGCCTCAGCAGGAGGCAATATTAAATGGAAAACTCCAGAGGAAGCAACTGAAATTATAGAAAACATGGCTACTAGTGATAATGAGCTGCACAGTGAAAGAGGAGCTCCTATGCAACAAAAAGGGGTTCTTCAATTACAAACACATGATGCCTTGCTAGCTCAGAATAAAATTCTAACTCAACAGCTGGAGACTCTGACTAAAACTCTTGCTCTATTACCTAAAGAGTTGAAATCTGCTGCACAGGTACAAACCCAGTTGTGCGAATTATGTGGGGGTGATCATATCAATGGCCAATGTGCTTTTCCTGTGGAAGCCGTGGAGGATGTTAATTTCATGGCTAATCAATTTCCATACCGTCAAGGGAATTATAATCAGGGGTGGAAACCACATCCAAGCATTGGTCAAGGACAAACTGGGCAAGCTAATCAATATAATAAGCAGCAGCAACCAACCTTTTGGCAACAGTTATCTATGCTTAATGAAAGATCAACAAGGTTGGAAGAAACTCTTCAGCAATTCATTCAGAAAACTGAATCTTTTCAAAAGAGCACTGAAGCTGCTATAAAGAATTTGGAGATTCAAATGGGTTAGATTACCAAGCAATTGGAAGAAAGGCCGAATAGAAACTTTGGGGCTAATACTGAGGTTAACCCCAGAGAAGAGTGCAAGGTGGTAGAGAGTGTTGGTAATGAGAAAGTTGAGTTAGATACAGAAGAGAGAAGTGAAATAGAGAGCAAAAGCACGTTTCCTTTTCCAATCCATCAAGGGAAACCAATGGACTTCACAGAGTTATTCAAAATGGTGGATAATGATGCACCTTGGGAGCAAATTCTGCAACAGATTACGGTTTACACCAAATCTAATGAAGAAATCTCTACAAAGAAGAGACGTAGAGATGATGAGGAAAAAAAGTGTATAACTGTTAAGGAAGAGCCATTCCCACCTAAAGCATCAGATCCAGGTAGTTTTTCTATCCCTTGTACTATAGGGAAGAAAAAGGTAAAGAAAGCTCTCCTTGATTTAGGTTCAAGTGTTAACTTGATACCTTATTCTTTACTGGAGCAAATTGGCAAAGTTAAAATGAAACCTGTAAAGGTTAATTTAGTAATGGCTGATGGATCTTCAAAGGAGCCATGTGGGATTGCAGAAGACATTGTAGTTTGTGTTGGCAAACTTCAGTTTTTGGCAGACTTTGTGGTGATGAAGATGGAAACCGAGAAAATACCTATCATACTTGGAAGACCGTTTATGAAAACGGCCAGGGCTATCATAGATGTAAATGAAGGTATAGTGGTGCTCCAGGATAGAGAGGAGAGAGTGGTGGTGGATGTCTTCAAAGATGAGACACAAGCAAAGGAGGAAGAAGCCAGTTATAAAGCTGCATTTCGAGATGCACCCATAACTAGAGGTAAAGATGAAAATCTTGAGGTTTCAGGTAACCATTGTTTGTTGTTTCAGGTACCCAAGGAAGAAGAAATCGGAAGAGGAGAAGAAATTCCTAGAGACTGGAAGAAAAGAAGTCTCCAACTTGGCACACCTGTAAGAATCAAGAACAAGTTGTGGGTTGTGAAGGGCTTTAAAGAAAAGGAGATGATAGAGATAGAGTCTCCATATTCTAGAAGAACCAAAACAGTTCAAAGGAAGCAGCTGAGAAGTTGGTGGACTGACAACATCAACTATAAAGAAGATGGAACTTGAACTTTACTGGGTCAAGCTAATGACGTTAAAAGAGCGCTTGCTGGGAGGCAACCCAGTGATTTACAAACTTTTGATTTTTGATTTGGTTTTGTAATTTTTAATTTGTGGACATTATTTTGTAAATATTTTGTTGGATACAGCATCTACTGAAGGATGCTAGGTGGTTAAGTATCTACTGAAGGATACTAAGTTTGTAACACCTACTGATGGGTGTTGGTGAGAAGATTTTGCACCTACTGATGGGTGCTGGTAAGTTTGAAACACCTACTGATGGGTGTTGGTGGATTTTGGGTCAGGCTCGTGACGTTAAACAAGCGCTACCTGGGAGGCAACCCAGTTGATTGATTGTTTTCTGTTTGTTTATTTTAGTTAGGGTTTGCATAAGCATTTTTAACATTGAATTGCAGGGAACCAGTGAGGGGTATGTCTAGGAGGCACGTAGGTCAAGAAAAGAAGGAGAAGAGTAATTCACGCAAGTGCCGCTGAGCGGCAAACTACCGCTGAGCGGTAGTCTCGCAGAATGGGCTTTAGTTCCCCTTAGCGGAACCCGAGCCCATTAGGGTATTTTTAAACCCTAAGCTGCGCAATTTCTCATTCTTTCAAGCTCTTCTCTGCACAAACACTCCCACATACCTTCTCCTAGGTTTTCCACATCTTTTCACTCTTTCCTCTTAAGAAAATATCTCTTCCACTCACTTTTACACTAGTGTGCCATCAAAGTTTGGGGTTGGAAGAGAGTATTCTAGCTTGGAAGCATTCTCATTGCATCTAGTATCTCCACCCAAGTAAGTAAAATGCATTTTGTTCATTCTAGGGTTCTTGAATTTGAATGTGATTGTCAAAGCATGAATATTTAGGGGTTTTGATTTCTATGCATGATTTGATGATATATTGATGTTTGAACCGATTAAACTGCATGATTATGAACTGGAAAACTGAAAATTGCATTTGGGTGGAGTTAGGAAAGCTTTAAAACAGGTTTTTCAAAAATCTGCAGAGTTACCGTTGAGGGGTAAACTGCCGCTGAGCGGCACTCTGCCAGATTTGATTTTTCTGGTTTGTTGCGTGTTGGAATGTGGCACTGGTGGCGCTGAGGGGAAATTCTGGCCCTTAGCGGTGGTTTAGCTTCGAAAGGAGTTGTGTTCTGTGTTTACTAATGATTAACATCATGTTCTGTGGTTTTGTAATTGTGTTTGAATGCAGGAATGGCATCCTCTTCAGGAAAGAGATTGAAAACCATGGCAACCAAGAGAAAGGAAAAGGAACCAGAGCAACCCCATAATAGCAGGTTCCTCTCTAGGAAACATGAGAAGCACTTTAGGGTGGTTCAGGACAGGAGACTTCTGATGGAAAGAAAGGTTGGAATGATACCTAACTTTGCTCCTCAATTTGGAGAGCAAGTGTTAGGGAATGATTGGGGAAAGCTAGTCACTTATCCTGCACCTGCCAACATAGCTGTGGTAAAGGAATTTTACACCAATGCAAAGAAGATTGGTGATTATCCAGCTGAGAATTATTTGGGCTATGTCAGAGGCCATGCTATCAGGTATGATCCTGATTCTATCAACAACTTCCTAGATACTGTGTGGGCTGGTGAGCAATGCCAGTTTGCTCTTTGCATGGAGGAAGGTGCTGATTATGAGGATGTGGAGAGAGTGCTGTGTATACCTGGAGGACACTTCCAAAGGAATAGATCTGGCTCAGTGGTTAACATTAGGAGGACAAATTTGACTCCTCTTGCAAAGTATTGGATGGCATTTTCTCATGCCAACATTCAGCCATGTTCACATGTGTCAGATATCACTCTCAGCAGGGCACTATTCATCTACTGTGCTATCAGAAATTTGAATGTTAATATTGGGCAGGTGATAGCTGATGAGATTAGTGTGTGTGCTAACACCTCAAACAACAAAGCACCACTAGGACATCCTTCTTTGATCACTCACCTTTGCAAGCAAGCTGGGGTGGACACTTCTGTTCCACCATTTGAGAGGCCAAGAAAAGCTATTGATGAGGCTTATTACAGACAGTACTGTGGAGGTGAGGATGCAGCTCAGCCAGTTCCACCACGCCAGGCTCGTAGAGAGAGAGGGCCAGCACAGAGCAGGACATCTGCTGATACACATGAAGCAGAACCATTCCAGATGAGGGACATGTATATGTCTCTTATAGGTGCTCAGTTGCAGTCCATTCACAGAGGGCAGGTGGCCACTGCTGAGATGATAGTGGGGATGTATGACACACCTCCAGCCCACAGGTGGACTATGGATGAATTCCATAATGTAGTAGCTTGGCCAGAAGAACCATTGCATGGAGGAGGAGCTGAAGCAGCTGAAGCTTCAGCTAGAGATATGGAAGAAGATGAAGCTGATGAGGAGGATGCATTTGAAGATGATGAAGATGAGGAGGAAGAGGAAGATACAGAGGACAGCTCAGACTGATGAGGAGCTGAGATAGCATTTACTGATGAATGTTATCATATGATTATGCTTTTGTGGTTTAAGTTTTCTGAACTTATTTGTTTTTGTTTTTAGATTAGGGTTTGATGTACTCTATTGGAAACCTGGTTTGTGTGATGGTTTGCTATTAACTGTGATTGTGTGATAAGTAATGCTTGATGATGATTAGTGATTGATTGATGTTGAGATAGATGTGCACATAAAATGCTTATACAGGTGATTCACAAGCTTTGTGAACAAATGCATGATATCATGATTGTGATTGTGAAATTAAGCAGGATGTGTATGTCAAATGTGAATGAGCTTATATGTGAGGTTTTGAGCTCCAGAGTTGTTATTGTTGAATGGTATTACTTTGAAAGCATGAATGATTTTGCCCAGGTTTTCTATGATTGAATCAATTGCTTGTTTTGCATCATATGATCAAGGCCGTTTGTTGGAACCCTTTTTATTGGCCAAATTCATAAAGTTAGTCCACTAAAAGAGAACACGTTGTGTTCTATCCTTTGAACCCTTAGCCTTGAATATACACTGAAAACCCTTGATTGAAAATCTTTACCTTGAGTTAAGTAGAAGATCTTGTGTGGTATTGTTAAATGTTCAAGTTTGGGGTTGTTGGGAAAACATGAAAAAGGAAAAGCATTGAGCTAAGAGGTAAAAAGTAAGAATATGCAAAGAAAAAGAAAAGAAAAGAAAAAGAAGCAAAGCTCAATGCAAATGCAAAGGCAAAAGAAAGTTGGGAAGAATAAGAATAATTGTGTTGTTATGATTCTCTTAACTCAAGGATTTTGTGATCCAGAAAAACCAATTTTCTTGTTAGCCCAACCACATTATAAGCCATTGAAAAGTCCTTGTGATGATGCATACTTGTGAATGTTTTTGATTGTGGTAAAATGAAAGGCAAAGTTGATTCATGTGACATTGTGATAGTGGAGTGAATGAGTGAAACACTTTACCTCTTATACACTTGTGTGTTGAGTGAAACACTTTACCTAGTGAGGAAATATTCCATAAGCACATGAACATCCATGCTTAATTGATTGATCATTCATGAAAAATAGCATTTGTTGGAATTTAAATGACTTTGTGAACACTAAAGCATGTGCACATCTTGGTTGAACTCTTGGTCATAAGTTTGAGTGAAGTTATTACTTATCTTGAAAAAGAGAATTTTTGAATGAGTGAACCATCATATGAATTGGTTGGAGATTGAGTTACATTTTGTTTGCTTGAGGACAAGCAAAGTTCTAAGTTTGGGGTTGTGATAACAGTTGAAAAACTGTTATTTTCATGCTTAAAATTGACACTAAAAGCAACCTTTAGACTTAGAAACTAGCTTGAAATCATGCTTTTATTCATATTTTCAGAAATAAGAGAGCTGGACAGGTTTATGCTTGATTTAAGTGTTTTTGTGCAGGTTTTAAGGTGAATTTAGTGAAAGAAGTGAAGAAGGAGAGAGATGGAATCAGAAAAGAAATCAAAGAGTGCAAAAGGAGAAGCCGAAAGCACCGCTCAGCGGCATTTTACCGCTGAGCGGCACTCAGGAGGTCACGGGAGGTCCGCTGAGGGGCAAAATGGCCGCAGAGGGGAAGAAAAGAGACGCGCAGTCACCGCTGAGCGGTATTTACCGCTGAGCGCCATTCTTAATGGGCTTGGACTTGTTTTCTGGCACTTTTATGGGCTTGGGCTTAGATCTTTTGTAATTTTAGAATAGTATATAAGCTTTAGGACGTCCTAGAGTTTGTATCTTTGGCAGAAACGAGGCAAACACTCTCTCTTCCACCCCTTTGAAGGAGGATCTTGGATGCTCAGGCTACGTCTTCACCTTTTTAGGGTTTATTCTTTCATTCTTTCATTATTGTTCATCTAGGTTCACCATGAATATGGTGAACTAAACTCTGTATGTTTGTTGGGGAATCAATGTAATCTCTTGAAGCTCTCATATATGGAATTTATGCTTGCATCTTTTAATTAAGACTTATGCTTTCTTTCATCATTAGTTAGGGTTTTTCCTCTTTGCTTAATGCTTGCATGGTTTAACTCATTCGATGCATGATTATTGGTTTTGTCGATACGGGCACGTACGGGGTGTCAACACCCAATTTCGTCCGGATGACTAAATAATATAGGTCTTTCTTTTTTATTGCATCTTATCTTATTTTATGTTTTTTTTATGAATTTTATTATTATTTTATTTTGTTTTTATTATTTCATTTTCCATATAAGTATTTTAAAAAGAAAACAAAAGAAAAAAGAAAAAAAAAGGAAGCAGGACACGCCCCCTTGATCACGCACACTCGGACCCAATTCTGAAAAAAGAAAAAAGGAAAAACGGTTACTCCCCACGCACACGGACACATGCACTACCCTTTTGGCTCTCCACCACCCCTCTGCTCCATACACACCCGTAACCACCCCAACCATTTTTCCTTTTTCATTCCCAACTCCATTACCTCCAACGGCATCCATCATTCACACACCCGTAGCCACCCTAAAAAACATCACACACATCCACTGATTTTTGGGGGGTCCCTGAAGCCAAAAGAAATCACTCGAGCATTCCCCCAACCTTCATCCTCATTCCCTCACCCCATGACCATCATCATTCACATACGGCCAAACACCCATCCTCCATATTCACACACTTCCTCACACTACCTTCTGTTTCTTCCTGAGATCTAATCTTATCAGGATTTTGAATCCTCTCCAAGCAAACACCATCTCCAATATCATCATTTTCATCTCCAACACCACTTTCTGACCAACCACTACTTCCCGACCAACCCCCACCTCAACCCACTCTCACCCTCAGAGACCTCCTAAAAAAAACTCACACAAGTTCTCCTCCTTCCCTTTCCCTGGTTCTCACCGTCAATCCAATGGTGTTGTTCTCATCAGAAGAAGCCGCAACGTTAGGGTCTCCGCCATGGTTGTCCCTGTGGAGCTCTCAGACCGCGACTCGCTTGTGAGGTCCGCCAACATCTCTCTCAACGACAAGGTCGTGAGCCAGTACGCCACGCTTCTCGCGCCCCTCGCCGTCGACGCTGTCAACAACAACGACTACACCACCAAGTGGAAGCGCGACGAGGAAAAACCCAACGATAGGCAGATCCTGGTTTTTATTGAAGGAGGTGCGATTCCTGTTTTGGTGAAGCATCTTCAGGCGCCGCCTCTGATTGACCGTGGCCAAAAGCCATTGTCATTCAAGCACGAGAGAAGAAGAAGATTCGAAGCAGATCGAATCGGTAGTCAGTTTCCAATAAAACTCATGCATTTGGAAGAGCTCTGCCAAAGTTAGAAAATCTGAAGAAAATGTTCCTGGTGGAATGCCCGATAGGATACAGTGGGATGATGATTGTTCTTGGAACGAGTGGTATTTTGCAGAAGATCCTATTAAAGGTTTTGAACTGATTGCAATATGGTTAGAGGAAATGGTGGAAGCGCCGACCAGTTGCAGCTTGCCGGTTTGGAGAAAAGGGAGGTAGCCTCTTTTCTCTTACCTACGCTTAAAATAAAAATAAACCTAAAAGGGTTTGGGGCTTGGCCAGCGGCTGCCAGGGGAAGGTTTTTTCATCTACACCCCTATCCTTATTTAATTGTTTTTTTTATGCTCTTAGTATTTGATTGCGTATTGGTTGTTTCGTTTTTTTTTCTTTTACTCTTTTAGTATTTGTCTGACCATTATAATATCTGTCTTGTGTTTTGTATTTTATTTTTATTTGTTTATTTTAAACTTCAGTTTTATTTGTTAATAAAAAAACGATGCAACCATTAAAAAAAAACTAAAAGACAAAAAAATGAAAAAGGTACAAAAGAAAAAATATATAAAATTGCAACATTATAAAATGGTTTGAGTTTTTTTTAATAGTAATGTTATTTCTTTAAGCAATTGTTTTCTAAAATATAAGATTAAAATTAAGAAATAGTTTTAGTGTGTTTTTAACATTTAGTAAATTTGGTTTATTTTTATTTTTATTTATTTTGACATCCTTAAAAAACACTTGCGTAAATAATTTTACTGCTTTTTTTTTATTTTAAATAATTAAGTAAATATCATTTTGTGTTACGTGAATAATTAAGTAATTATTATTTTTAGATTTATTTTAAATATGCATGAAAACATTATTTTAATATTATAAAAATCTACAAAAAAATAGAAGGCAATAAATAAAAATATTTTAAAGGTTTAAGCACATGTGTGACCGCTCGCGTCGTCCTTTTGCTAAAAACCTCTTCTTCTTTCTTATAAAAATTATAAAAAAAATAGTTTTTTAAAGGTTTAAGCGCACGTGTGACCGCTCGCGTCGTCCTTGTGCTAAAAACCTCTTCTTCTTTCTTATAAAAATTATAACAAAAATATTTTTTTAAAGGTTTAAGCGCACGTGTGACCGCTCGCGTCGTCCTTGTGCTAAAAACCTTTTCTTCTTTCTTATAAAAATTATTACAGAAAATATTTAAAGGTTTAAGCACACGTGTGACCGCTCGCGTCGTCCTTGTGCTAAAAACCTTTTCTTCTTCCTTAAATAAATTTACAAAAAATACGTTTTGAAGGTTAGGCACACGTGTGACCGCTCGCGTCGTCCTTGTGCTAAAAACCTTTTCTTCTTCCTTAAATAAATTTCCAAAATACGTTTTAGAGGTTGAACACTCGTGTGATCGCTCGCATCGTCCTAGTGTTCAATACCTTTCTCTCTTATTTACGTAATATTAAACGAGGGTATGAGTGCTCGTGCGATCGTCCGCATCAGCCTAGCACTCAATACTCTCAAGTTTTCCTAAATAAGCAGATAACGGTATGAGTGCTCGTGCGATCGTCCGCATCAGCCTAGCACTCAATACTCTCAAGTTTTCCTAAATAAGCAGATAACGGTATGAGTGCTCGTGCGATCGTCCGCATCAGCCTAGCACTCAATACTCTCAAGTCTTCCTAAATAAGTAGATAATGGTATGAGTGCTCGTGTGATCATTCGCATCGTCCTAGTGCTTAATATCGTTATCTATCTTTTAAAAAAACTAATTAAAAATATTTAAATATCATTTTAAAGGTATGAGTACTCGTGCGACCGTTCGCGTCGGCCTAGTACTCATTACCTTCTTTTTCTCGAAAATATTAAAAAAAACATAAAATCCTCAAAAATTAAAAACATCTGGTTTCAAACAACAAATAGAATTTCTACCTAGAACTACGTAACCCTGATTTCTCATTCTGAATGAGAATACGTAGGAGCAAGGTCAATCCTTGTCGGGCCCAAAAAACTAAAAAATATATTTTGTTTATTTTTAATTTTATTTTAGGGATAATTAAACATTTTAAAAACCACATCAAATTCGCGTATTTAGTTAAAGGTACTGCCTTAGGGCAGGCGTTGTAGGGTGCTAATACCTTCCCTACGCGTAACCGACTCCCGAACCCAGAATCTGGTTTTCGTGGACTGTGTCTTATCATTTTATGGTTTTGCCGTAGTTTTCCATAATAAACTATGGTGGCGACTCCAAATCTCTTTTCAAAACCCGTTTCTTTTTGGATCGTCGTCCCGTCGCGATTCCGGTTGCGACACGGGGAAGTCTAGATCCGGGGAATTTCTCCCAATATTATATTGGTTGTCGTTAAGCTCCTGAACTTATGAACTGATCATTAGGAATGCTAGGAATTGTATGAACTCGTGATTAGGGAGAAGCCATCTAGAATGGTACTTTAGAGAGTGGCATTAACAATGATGATTTGAATGTTGCATTCCTAAAATATATGAGAGTGGATAAGATGAAATTGACCCCAACAACATATTCATTCATATATTTCATTGAAAGTGTTTATCTTTTGCTTTTGCCATTGATCAAAAACTCATGCATACATGTTTATTTTCTGTCTTGCATATTAAACTCCAAATATTTCGTTCTTAAGTCTTAGCTAATCAACAAACCACACAACTAAACTAGGCCGTGAGTCCTTTGGGAGAACGATACTTGGTCTTACCAAGTTTATTACTTGAACGATTCGGTCATACTTGCCGATTGTGAAACAAGTTTGTGACATCATATTTTGGTGATCATAAATTTGTCCATCAATCATTAAAGCATGTACATGTCTTGATTGAAGTATTTGCCATGAGCTTAATTGAAGTACTTACTTATCTTGAAAAGAGGATTTTTTAATAGAGTGAACCATTGTATTGATTGGTAGAAGATTGAGTTACATCTTGTTTGCTTGAGGACAAGCAAAGTTCTAAGTTTGGGGTTGTGATAACAGTGAAAAACTGTTATTTTCATGCTTAAAATTGATACTAAAAGCAATCTTTAACACTTAGAAACTAGCTTGAAATCATGCTTTTGTTCATATTTTTAGAAATAAGAGAGTTGGACAAGTTTATGTTTCATTTCAGTGTTTTATGCAGGTTTTAAGGTGAATTTGGTGAAAGAAGTAAAGAAGGATAGAGATGGAATCAGAAAAGAACTCAAAAACTGCAAAAGAAGAGAAGTCGCAAGTACCGCTCAGCGCCAGTTTACCGCTGAGCGGCACTCAAGAACACACGTTGGATCCGCTGAGGGGTGAAAATGTCGCTGAGGGGAAGAATCAAGTCACGCACTTACCGCTGAGCGGTAGTTTGCCGCTGAGCGGCACTATTTTGGGCTTAGGCCCACTTTTCTGTAATATTTCGAATAGTATATAAGCTTTAGGACTTCCTAGGGTTTGTATCTTTGGCAGAGTACAAAGTAAACACTCTCTTTTCCACCCCTTGGACGAAGATCTTGGATGCTAAGGCTACCTACTCATGTTTCTAGGGTTCTATCTTTCATTCTTTCATTATTGTTCATCTAGCTTCACCATGAATATGGTGAACTAAACTTTGTATTGTTGTTGGGAAATCAATGTAATCTTTTGAAGCTCTCATATATGGAATTTGTGTTTAAACATCTTATTTGAGATACATGTTTTCTTTCATCATTAGTTAGGGTTTTTCCTCTTTGCTCAAAGCATGCATTGTTTAACTTATTCGATATCATGATTATTGATTTTGTCGATATGGGAACGTACGGGGAAATCTAGATCCGAGGAAATTCTCCCAATAGCATATTGCCTAGACATAGGGATATGAGGGTTGGTTGCCTTTAAGCTTCTGTACTTCAGAATTAATTATTAGGGATGCTAGGAATTGTATGAACTCGTAATTAAGGATAGGCCTTCTTGCAAGGTGATTTAGAGAGTGGCATTAACATTGATGAAAAGAATGATGAATTCCTAAAGTATATGAGAGTGGATAAGATGAAATTGATTACCCCAACAACATACTCATCCATCCAATTCGTTCAAGTGTTTGTGTTCTTATTTTCCATTGATCAAAACTCATGCATACATGTTTAGTTATTGTCTTTTGCATTTGAAACCTCAACAATTTATTTACAAGTCTTAAATACTCAACAAATCATATAACTAACTAGGCCGTGAGTCCTTTGGGAGAACGATACTTGGTCTTACCGAGTTTATTACTTGATACGATTCGGTCACACTTGCCGAGGGTTAAACAAGTTTTTGGTTCCGTTTTTCGGTGTTCATAAATTTGTCATCACAAGGTACTGTAGAGGTTATTTGACGAGCTGGGCTGTGAATCTCTAAGGTAAGGAGAGTTAGATATTTTCTTTGAACTGATTGTATGCTATGTGCATGAGTTAAATCTTCAATTGATATGTTGATTGTTCACGTTTTAGTTTTTGGAAGCTAGAAGTATATGTGTTGAAATGTGTAATATGTGAAATTGTAGTGTGATGTTTATAAACTGAATTTGATGAATTTAGCTGTTGTAATTGATTAGGTTGGTAGTGCTTGGGATGAGAAATCTGTGATATCATTAGTTAGCTAGAAGGCTAAGTGAATTGGTGGTGGTTTTAGGTCATTTTAGAGGAAGTGAGGTGGTGAAATTGAGAATTAGAGGTTAGGGGCTCATTTGGTCTGTTTAAGTAGTATAGGTAAGTCATTTGAGACTTGTATGTGTTTTAAATGGTCAAAAACCTGTGCAAAGAGGTAGAATTGATTTTGGGTCTCCAAGTTGTGAAATTGAATGTTTTAGAGTAGGAATTAGTTCATAATCTCTTTAGATTGGTGGTAGGCATGTTTAGAATCACTTAGACAAGTCTAATTAGGTGCATAATACAATCTAGGAGTGTTAGAAGTTGAGGAAAATAATTAGAATAGGTAATTGGTGTTTGAGATGCATAAATCTACAGAATTACGTTATGCAGATTATGCAGACTCGCTATGCAAGTAGTTTCACATAGCGAGTCGCTATGACAAGGTGCTCTTTGTCAAGGGCATTTGCATAGCGAGTTGGTGCGCTGTGCGAATGACGTGAGAGGTTGCTCTTTGTTTGTTTATTTGCATAGCGAGTTTGGGCGCTGTGTGAATGGTTTGAGTGTGTTGCTCTCTATCTAGTGATTCGCATGGAGAATCAAGGCACTATGTGCTTGGTTGAGGAAGTGGAGGAAGTTGACGAATTTGATGAAGTGGAGGAAATTGACGAAGAGGACGAAGTGGACGAAGTAGTCGAAGTGGTCGAAGTGGTCGAAGTGGAGGAAGTGGAGGAAGTGGAAGAAGTGGACGAAGTGGAGGAACTGGACGAAGTGCACGAAGTTGAGGAAGTGGAGGAAGTGGAGGAATTGAAGGAACTGGAGGAAGTAGAGGAAGTGAACGAATTTTACGAAGTGGACGAAATGGACGAAGTGTAGGAAATGGACGAAGTGGACGAAGTGGAGGAAGTGGACGAAGTGGAGGAACTGGAGGAAGTAGAGGAAGTGGAGGAGGTGGACGAAGTGGACGAAGTGGAGGAAGTTGACGAATTTGACGAAGTGGAGGAAGTGGACGAAGTGGACGAAGTGGAGGAAGTGGATGAAGTGGAGGAAGTAGAGGAAATTGACGAAGAGGACGAAGTGGACGAAGGGGACGAAGTAGTCGAAGTGGAGGAAGTGGAGGAAGTGGACGAAGCGTTGGAAGTGGAGGAAGTGGACAAAATAGACGAAGTGGAGGAGGTGGAGGAAGTTTACGAAGTGGAGGAAGTGGAGGAAGTTAACGAAGTGGACTAAGTAGACGAAGTGGACGAAGGTGAGGAACTGGACGAAGTGCACGAAGTGGTGGAGGAAGTGGAAGAAGTGGACGAAGAGTACGAAGTGGAGGAAGTGGATGAAGTGGAGGAAGTGGAGGAAGTGGAGGAAGTGGAGTAAGTGGAGGAAGTGGAGGAAGTGGACGAAGTTGACGAAGTTGACGAAGTGGAGGAAGTGGTGGAAGTGGTGGAAGTGGACGAAGTGGAAGAAGAAGTGGAGAAAGTGGTGGAGGTGGGGGAAGTTTACGAAGTGGAGGAAGTGGAGGAAATGGACGAAATTGACGAAGTGGATGAAGTGGACGACGTGGAAGAGATGGACGCGGTTGACGTAGTGGAGTAAGTGCACGAAGTGGAGGAAGTGGAGGAAGTGGACGAAGTTGACGAAGTCGAGGTAGTGGACGAAGTGGAGGAAATGGACGAAGTGGAGGAAGTGGACGAAGTTGACGAAGTGGACGAAGTTGAAGAAGTTGACAAATTTAACAAAGTGGACGAAGTCGAGGAAGTGGACGAAGTGGATGAAGTGGACGAAGTGGAGTAAATGGAGGAAGTGGAGGAAGCTGAGGAAGTGGGGGTAGTGGACGAAGATGACGAAGTGGAGGAAGTGGACGAAGTGGAGAAAGTGGACGAAGTAGAGGAAGTGGAGAAAGCAGACGAAATGGAGGAAATGGACGAAGTTAACGAAATTGACGAAGTTGGAGAAGTGGACGAAGTGGAGCAAGTGTACGAAGTGGAGGAAGTGGAGGAAGTTGACGAGGTTGAGGAAGTGGACGAAGTGGACGAAGGGAACCTGTGGAGGAAGTGGATAAAGTTGACGAAGTGGAGGAAGTGAACGAAATTGACGAAGTTGATGAAGTGAACGACGTGGAAGAGGTGGACGAGGTTGACGTAGTCAAGGAAGTGGACAATGTCCAGGAAGTGGACGAAGTGGAGGAAATGAAGGAAGTTGAGGAAGTGGACGAAGATGACAAAGTTGACGAAGTGGACGAAGATGACGAAGTTGACGAATTTGAGGAAGTGGACAAACTTGACGAAGTGGACGAAGTTGACCAAGTCGAGGAAATGAACGAAGTGGAGGAAGTGGAGGAAGCTGAGGAAGTGGGGGTAGTGGACGAAGATGACGAAGTGGACGAAGTGGAGGAAGTGGAGGAAGTGGAGAAAGTGGATGAAGTGGAGGAAGTGGAGGCAGTGGAGGAAGTGGACGATGTGGAGGAAATGAAGGAAGTGGAAGAAGTGGAGGAAGGGGAGGAAGTGGACGAAGCGGACGAAGTGGACAAAGTGGAAGAAGTGTACGAAGTGGAGGCAGTTGAGGAAGTGGAAGTAGTTAAGGAAGTGGAAGAAGTGAACCAAGTGGACGAAGTGGAGGAAGTGGAGGAAATGGAGGAAGTTGAGGAAGTGGAGGAAGTTGAGGAAGTGGATGAAGTGGACCAAGTGGACGACGTGGACGACGTGGACGAGGTGGACGAGGTTGAGGAAGTGGAGTAAGTGGACGAAGTTGAGGAAGTGGACAAAGTGGACGAAGTGGAGGAAGTGGAGGAACTGGAGCAAGTTGACGAAGTGGAGGAAGTTGAGGTAGTGGAGGAAGTTGACGAAGTCCAGGAAGTGGAGGATGTGGAGGAAGTGGAGAAAGCAGACGGATTTGAGGAAGTGGACGAAGTTAACGAAATTGACGAAGTTGAAGAAGTGGACGAAGTGGAGCCAGTGTACAAAGTGGAGGAAGTGGAGGAATTTGACGAAGTGGACGAAGTTGCCGAAGTGGACGAAGTTGCCAAAGTGGACGACGTGGAAGAAGTGGACGAGGTTGACGAAGTGGAGGAAGTGGACAAAGTGGAGGAAGTGAACCAAGTGGAGGAAGTGGACGAAGTTGAGGAAATGGAGGAAGTTGAGGAAGTGGACGAAGTTGACGAAGTGGATTAAGTGGACGACGTTGAAGAGGTGGACGAGGTTGATGAAGTGGAGGAAGTGGACGAAGTTGACGAAGTGGATGAAGTGGACGACGTGGAAGAAGTGGACGAGGTTGACGAAGTGGAGGAAGTGGACAAAGTGGAGGAAGTGGAGGAAGTGAACCAAGTGGAGGAAGTGGACGAAGTTGAGGAAGTAGAGGAAGTTGAGGAAACGGAGGAAGTCGACGAAGTTGACGAAGTGGATTAAGTGGACGATGAGGAAGAGGTGGACGAGGTTGATGAAGTGGAGGAAGTGGACAAAGTTGACGAAGTGGAGGAAGTGGAGGAACTAGAGGAAGTTTACAAAGCGGATGACGTGGAGGAAGTGCACAACGTGGTGGAAGTGGACGAAGGTTTGATTTGATGCACACTGATTCTATAGGATTCATGACTGATACTGATACAGATTTGATTGACCATTCTAAAATTTTTGATTAAGTATCAGCCATTGAACCCATTGGTCTAAAGGTTGATTTGAATGGACATGATTGTCGTGATGAAATTTTGAATGATAATAGCCTTGAACTGACCTTTGATTCTGTTGATGATGCATATATCAATATTGATTTTGAGGTAGAAACTGTGCAATCTGATAACTCTATAGAGTTAGGACTGAACGTTGATCTGACACAGTTCTCTGAGAACTTTGAATGTGATTGTGAATCTAGTTCTTGCCCGATTTGTATTGAAATTGATTATGTGTTACAGACAGATTCTAAGCGTATAACAGATGCTATTAATTGTGAGTTTGATGACCATGCTGCAGGATTAAATGAGAATACAGGTGCTGATATTAAGGAAATCATGAAATGAAGGAGAGTGTACTGCTACTTCTTTGACTGAGGCAGAGATCTCCATTCCGGTGTCACACCCTGAACAACTGCCAGTGGAAGGAAAGCTACTGATGGAACAGTTTGCTGGGAGAAGAAAGAAGAAACATCTCGTTGTGGATGATATGGAAGTACTGATGAAGTTATTCCTCCTCAAAACTTGTTTGCTGAATCCTGTGGTGGAAGACATCTCCTTGATAGTCCAAAATTGGCAATTGCCACCATGACCAGGGGAGTTTTTCTCTCTTCTCCCCCTTTCCCTACTTTTATTGCACTTGTCCATGATATGTTGACTGTTGTGATTTCTGATCTTATGCCTATGACACATTGAGGACACTGTGTAGTTTAAGTGTGGTCTATTGGGGGGAGATTCTGATTCTTCTTTGTTACTTTTTGTTTTCCGTGTTAAATTTTTTTTTTCTTTTCTAGGTAGTTTTTGTTTTGTTTTGTGTACAGTTTTACATGTTTCTCTTGATTTTTGGACTTTGTTTGGGTTGTAAATATGTCTTTCACTTCATTGATACTCTGATTGGTTGGAAATCCTTGCTTTTCTCTGCTTGGAAGATGATTATGATGTTTAAGAGGTTGAATTGATTGTGACACAAATGCCCTGTGTGAGAATTTGAGCCACTTTATGTTCTTTCTTATGTGTGATATGTCTCTTGATTGCTTGCACATATGCCTTGGCTTGACTCTTTTTGATGATTCTTGATTGATGTGCATGTTTGGAGATGATAAAGGCATTTTTGTTCTTGAGCCTCTCTAGCCAAATAAGCTTACCTTGTTCTAATCCTTTGATAACCCCTTTTGAGCCTATACTTTCCTCATTTCTTTGTTTTGAAGCTTATACACTAGCCCTGAGTGAAAAACCATGATTACCTTAACCTTAGGGAATTTTGGAGCTTTGGAATTGTTTTGGGAATAAGTGTGGTCTCCTGGGAGTTTCAGAGGAATTGGCTAGTGAGTCCTCTTCTTATAGTGTTTTTGTAAATATGTAGTGTATCTTGTCTCTTGAAATTGTGTGCTGAATAGAGTAAAGAAAAGAGACAAGATGAAAAAAAAAAGCAGAAAAACAGTGAAAAATGAAAAAATAATGGAGTCAAGAAGAGGATGGAATTAGAGGTTGTGGGTGTGTTTGAATGTGTTTACACTTGTTCCCCATTGCTCCTCTGTTCCTTATGGTTTGTAGCTTCTTATCCAGATATATCCTCCCTTGTCCTTGGCCCCATTACAACCATGAAAAGACCTTTTGATTTGAACATGCGTATGTGCTTGAGTGTTGATATTAGAGGCTTGCCAAGTCTATTTGTGATTGCTTTCTTGAGTGCATTGAGTGACATTGATTTACCTTAAACACTTGAGAGAAACACTGATTGTGTGCATCTGTGAGGCTCTATTGCTTTTGATTCATCTCTTGAACTGATTGACTGTTTTCCTTGTACTGAACTGTTTGGATGATTCTTTGAGTATTTGCTTTCATTGACTCTGTGTGGGATTTTTCCTATACCTTTTACCGTCCAGATTTTGTGAGAATTGTGCAACTGTGTTTCTGTTTTGGAGTCTTTGTTGTCTGTCTGTCGAGTCTGTGTCAGCTCCCTGATGTTTGAGTAGTTCCCTGGTTTTCGTCTTGGTTTTGCCCAAGAGTGCAAAAGACTAAGTGTGGTCTATTTTGATGAGTCGTTATTTCTTGAATTATATTTAGTTTATTGCACTTAAATAAACTAGGGAAGTGTGTTTAATTGTCTGTTATTTTCCCGTTTTCCAAATTCTGCTTAATTTGGTCAAAAATTCGTAATTGTGCTAATTTGGGTTTTCTGAGCTGATTAAGTGCATTTTTGAAGTGCAGGAAAATTTCAGAAATACATTTTGGGACATCAGGAAGAATGCCAAATAAATTCCAGACTCTCCACACAGATATTTTAGAATTAATTAAATTGTAATTCAGTAGTTTAGAATTTTTGAATCAACTCTTACATTTTTGGTCAATTTTTGGTAAAGTAGATTAGGCCCAAAAGTAGAGATTAGTGACTTGGACCTAGGGTTTTGTTGTGTGGACCCCATCATTATTAAAAACAGCCCACACGGCCTTAGGGCAGCCACCACTTGCCACAATTATTCGTTTTTTTTTACCTGGTACACTGTTTTTGAATTCGGAGGATGGAGAGGCACGTTTGGCTGTCTCGGAGAATGAAGCTCTGATTCAATTTTACTTTTAGCTTTGTCTTGTGCACGTTGTTACGTGAGTATTCAATATCTTCTCGCATTCTATAATATGGGGAAAGGGGCACACGGTCTTGTGTAGAACCAGGGAGCACATTCAATTATTTCATTTTAGAAATAGAGTAGCACGTGAATAGGTGATTCATTTGGAAAAAGGAGTTCTCGGTCACTGCAGCACATGAGAGAGGAGACATTGCTGTTACGCACATCCAGCTTGGTGCACATTTCATTTTCAATATGCAAGGGCTAGCATAGGAGAAAGAGGGAACACATCGAAATGTAGAAGGGAGTAGTAGTGAATTGAAGAGGAAGAGAGCAACGCTCGGTAACAACATTTAATTTGGCTTGTGCACGGCGTGGACACTTGGAGCTGAGGCGGACCCACACATGGCGAGAAGAAAGATAGAGGGCACGGGACACTCACCTTGCGGGCTATCCTGGAGTGTGCACATTCGGTGATTCATCCTTCATTTAGAGAGCCGTGAGGTGGAGGGGAATTGATTCTTCACTTTAGAAAGTCATGTAGCGCATTGAGAGTAGGAACGCAAGGGTGCTGTCACGGCAGGGAGAAGTCACATTCAGCTTGGTGAATGAACGGTGATGAAATTTTTAGAAGCACACGGTCTGGATTTATTCTTTCTTTTAAATTAGGGGCAGAGAGCACATGGTGACGTGTTGGAATGGAGAGTTTCAAAAGCGAAAGCAAGCATTTCTTTTAGACGCACGGTGATTCATCAATGAATTTGGTTTCTCCAACAGTACAACCATAGGCGGTGATTTATTGATTGGAAAGAATTGAGGTTTTTTGAATTATTTATCCACTGCATTCAATTAGTTCACGCACCATTGCCATTGAAGTTTTATTATTGTTGTTGTGTGCTTTCCACGCTTATTGCCATATGTGCTTATGAATTTGATTGATATAGACTATTCGATCTGCATAGGATAGCTCTTTTATCACCGTTTAATGGTGTTTTTATCCACCAGCTTGTTCGTGTTCCATTTTCCTTAGCATAGAATGCGTGCACAATTAATTGCCACTCAATTTTTCTATTTTTTTTATCACCGACTCATCCTATAATTTAATAGATGGGACCGTTCAATTTACTGTTTTCGTTCACCATGTTGTCTATTATGTTTGGCTTCTTTATCTTCCTGCATTTCCAACTTCCTCACTTTCTTTAGAGACCATTCAGTGTCAATGTAGAACCGTTCGGTCATCTGTAGGATTGTTCGGTCTTCATGCTTTGTTCACTTATTTTAGTGTTTTCAATTATGTTTGGTTGTATTTAATTTCCAGTTTTAATTTAGTTCATCTGCATTCACAAAACACTTCACCCCCCACTACGTGTGTGATCTGAGACCCGAACCACAAATTGGTCCTTGAGAGACGACCTAGGAGTCACTTCCTAGCACTATACTGCATTCTTTTATGCACAACTTTTGTGGGAGGTGCGACCCTCTCAACAACGTTTCCAGCACGTCAAATTTTGCAGCACCGTAGTCACTATGCCTTGTTGTTTCCGTCAAATCTCCACTTCCTAGGAGGCTACCAGTGATGAAGGATCTCTGGCTATCCCAATCCCATGTAATTATACCTCAAACAGATTATAAATCAGCAGGAGATTAGAAAAGGAAATGAAGCAACTCCACAGAATTGTCTCAGGAAAATACTGCACTACTACACCTTTTATCAAACAGGTAGTAGGCCAGAAAGCCAATGATTGAAAATAAAGCAAGAAAAGGAGATGCAAACACGGAGGCACAACAAAAAGAACCTAGGAAAAGTTCTAGAGTATATTAATAAAGCAAGAAATCAAAACAAGCTGCAATGGAATCAAATTCGGAGACAAATAGAAATTGATTAAAACTGTTTGATGAATTGTTTGAATGAACAATCAGTTTGGTGCACCAGATTTCGCAGATTCAACTTGCACTGGCCAATCAGCTTTTTAATTTGCAATATTTGTTTCTGTTATATTGTTTTTAATATTGAATACGTTTGACCAAGCTTTTGCTAACAAGTTTAGATTATTGGATTGCACCAAAACAGTTTGTACAAATAACTTTGTAGTATGCAACTTGCACCAAAAAAAAGAAGACTAAAATTGGTGGTTTAGAGAATAAAAATTGTGCAGGGTTATTTCAATGTAAAATTTCTTTGCATAACCAATTTTAATTCATCAAATCAAACGTGTTGATACTGAAATTTGATGCAGAAACTTATGATAACAAATTTTAACTCATTCAACCCTTTTTATGCAGCAAAATGAATAACTCAACCACCCAGATTTTAGTTCACTGAATCAAACGACCTTTGGACATTGAAATGTGTCCATATACAGCATTTAAAACTTGTTAAAAGTGTTGGAAATAGTTGCAAAGACGTTCAACAGTGATCTAATACTGAAACAGGATTTCAAAAAGAAAATGGACTAAGCAAAGCAGTGCAGTTCGGCCAACTGCAGATTGGATGCCATGTGAGTTTTCCAATGTGCATCAAGTACTATCTCGGTTTGGACATTCAATCACATATCTAATTCACCAATTTCTTTCAAATAGACACACAAAACTATTCTACTGCTCAAAATTCTGAAACTGGAATTGGTGTCACAAATTATGCACTTGAGCTCCCACTGAGTTTGTCATGGCTCATTTAATGTGCAGATAATGACAGCTTCTTCAGTTTGTTCAGATATAGCAGAGCACACCGTTTTTAAACCAGATTTGAAGACAAAAATGTAAACACACATGACTGAACATTACAGAAAAAGATGCTCAAACAAAAAAAAAACTCAAACAACACAAATGGACCGATTAAAATGATGAGACACAATCAAAATAAAACTAGCACACAAGAACAGACTCAAACAGAACCTAATAACACCAGAAAATGAATAGAACAATGAAACAGATTCAAAGACAGTAAAAGAGTATGATGACAGTGTGGAATTTAAAAAGAGACACTTAGCTCACTGGTGCACTTCGAACCAGGGTCTGAATACCACATGATAGCTCCATCCTTGGGCTATTCTACAGATCCGTGTGCTTCAAGAGAAGAAAGGCAGTGGCAACGAGGTAAACGGAAATCGAACTATGATGTGCAGTGGTAGGGGATGAATATTTGGAAGAAGAGTTTGGATGAGGTGCTTTGGGGAAATGGAACTAGCTCAGATAGCCTTCATCAATGGAAGGAAGCTAAAGGAGATTTTGAAGGAAGCACAGGGGTGACTTTCGGTGGGAGAAGACGCTGGAAATTTCATCAGCAAAATCTATTCTCTCAATTCATCAAAAGTGTTTTTACAATCTGTGCAAGGAGAATTTATAATGGATTCTCCCAGCTTTGAATGGTAGAGATTTAAATGCCCAATACAAATCATGAAACACGTGGCAAAGGTGTTGAACGTGGAAAGCTTTATTCTGCAAGGAGCAATCAAGCACGTGGCAGCAAGGTGGAATGTATGAGCTGGTCAAATGGGTTTTTTCCGGATTGATGAGCTCCAAGGTTGGTACGTTGAGTGCCAACCTTTATTTTTCTTTTTATTGTATTTTGCTTATCCTTCCCCTTGGGCTGGTCTGGACCATGCTGGATCTTTTGGTTGTTCTCCTGGTTTCCACTCAAAGCATATGAAGAGCACTTTACCTTCGGGATGGAAATCTTCAAGATCTTGTTGGACCTTTTTGGCCATACCTCGTGTGATGGGTCCTTGCTGTATTATTGTGCTTGGCGCTCTTGTATCACAATCATACCTTTGTATTTAGTTTGATTTACCTCTTTACCTGTCTCATATTTATCTAAATAGCATGAGGTTCCCATGGGAGTAGATGCTTCCTTAGTGTTGTCCATTTCAAACTTTTTAAGAATTTCTCTACAATATTTAGTTTGAGAGATGAACATACCTTCCTCCATTTGCTTAATTTGAAGACCGAGGAAGAATGTTAATTTTCCCATCATTGACATCTCAAATTCTCCCTACATAGTCTTAGCAAAATTCTCACAAAGAGATTTATTAGATTAACAGAATACAATATCATCAACGTATACTTGAGTAATCAGAAAATGTTTTCTGACTCTTTTAATGAACAACGTTGAATCAACTTTTCCTCTATTAAAATCATTTTCTAAAATAAAATTGCTAAGTCTTTCATACCAAGATCTAGGTGCTTGTTTTAAACCATATAGTGTTTTCTTCAATTTATAGATGTGATTTGGATATTCAAAATCTTCAAAACTTTGTGGTTGTTCAACATACACATCTTCTTTGACGAAACCATTTAGAAAAGCACTTTTAACATCCATCTAAAATAACTTAAATTTCATTATAAATGTGTAAGCAAGAAGTAGATGTATTGCCTCTAACCTGGTATTTGGAGCATATGTCTCATCATAATCTATACCTTCTTCTTGACTATATCCTTGTGCTACAAGCCTAGCTTTATTCTTGGTGATGTTTCCATCTTCATCCAGTTTGTTTCTTAACACTCATTTGGTTCCAATTACTTGATGAGTGTCTTTCCTAGGAATTAATTCCCAAACTTGATTTCTTTCAAACTGGCTGAGTTCTTCTTGCATTGTTATACACCATTTTCATCTGGAAGAGCTTCCTTAATATTTTTCGGTTCTATTTGTGAAACAAAAGCAACATTCATGCAAGAATTTACTATATTTCTTCTAGTGTTTACCCCTTTGGATATGTCTCCGATAATGTTGTCTAATGATAATCCTATAGGTTGTTGCCACATTTTGTTTAGATCTTCATTTTGAGGATTGTCATCATTCTTCGCTTTATTTGTTGTCTTCGGCAAGTCTTCATCATTTCCTTCAACTGATTCAACTGACTCAAGAGGTTTTGCCTCAAGATCCACAATTTCATGAAAGACAACATGTACAAATTCTTCTATTGCAAACATTTTTCAATTAAATACTCTATAAGCTTTACTCATTAGAGAATATCTGAGAAAAATACCTTCATCAACTTTGGAATCAAATTTTCCTAAATTTTGTTTTCCATTATTTAAGACAAAATATTTGCATCCAAAAATTCTCAAATGTGAAACATTTGGTTTTCTACTCTTCAAAAGTTCATAAGGAGTACATTTCAAAATAGGCCTAATAAGCATTTTATTCAATACATAACATGCAGTACTCACAACATTAGCCCAAAATTGTTTAGGAACATTATATTCATTTAACATAGTTCTAGCAAGTTCCTCTAAGGATCTATTCTTTCTTTCTACAACTTCATGTTGTTGAGGAGTTCTAGGTGAAGAAAAGTTATGAGAAATGCCATGATCTTCATAGAAAGTTTCAAATAATTCATTTTGAAATTCACCTCCATGGTCACTTCTAATAGCTTTTATTTTCAAATCCTTTTCATTTTCAACTAAAATTGCAACTTTTTTAAATTCTTTGAAAGCTTCACTTTTAAGAGTAAGAAAGAAAGTCCAAGTATATCTTGAATAATCATCAACAATAACTAAATCATAATAATTACCACCAAAACTTTTTATCCTAGAAGGACCAAATAAATCCATGTGCAATAGTTCTAAAGGTTTTAAACTAGAAACAACATTATTCAAATGAAAAGATGATTTCACTTCTTTACCCTTTTGACATGCATCACACAATTTATCTTTCACAAATTTTAGTTTTGGTTAACCAATTACTTAGTCTCTAGAAATGAGTTTATTCAATTGTTGAATATGAATATGAGCAGCTCTCTTATGCCACAACCATGGATTTTCTTCTTTTACGACTAAACATGAAATGTTCTTATTTGATGCATTTTCTAAGTCTATCAAATAAATATTGTTATGCCTAATTCCTTTTAAAGAAACTTTAGAAGAATCATTTTTACAAATAGTGCAAGAGTTTTGTTCAAAGGTTACCTTGAGTCCTTTATCGCATAGTTGACTAATGTTAATTAGATTGTGCCTTAATCCTTCCACATAAAGCACATCTTGGATCATCAAGGTATCTTTACTTACCATAGGTGACAAAGCCTTGTGTTAAGATGTCGGTAAGTGTACCGAATCGTATCAAGTGATATAAAATGGTAAGATCAAGTATCGTATCCTAGAAGACTCACTACACTAAACAGTCATGTAATTACTTAACTAATTAGAACTTTGAAGAACAATTTTAGGGTTTTGAATGCAAAAACAAGAAAATAAATATGAATGTACTTTTGATCAATTGAAGAAAAACACAAAAGGATGATATTGAAAATATGAGATGACTATGTTGTTGGGGTTTAGATTTCAGCTAGTTTACTCTCATGCATATATGAATTCATCTTCTTCATTAATGTTAATATCACTTTCTAAATTACTTAAAACCCGATGTCTCGGCTAAGAAAACCTATCCTTAATTACTAGATCACAATGTCTTGTATCCCTAATAATTAATTCTGCATTACGATTAGAAGCTTAAGATAACCAAAACTCATATCCCTATGTCTAAGCAATACTGCTTTTGGGAGCAATTCTCCATATATAGGTTTCCCCGTATGTGTCCATATCACGAAAACCAATAATCATGTCATGAATATGTTAAACATAACAAGCATAAAGCAAAGAAGAATAACCCTAACAATTAATAAAAGAAGGATATATTAATTAAAACCAATTCAAATACATGAGAGTTCACAAGGTTACATAATCCCCTAACAACAAATTGAATTTAGTTCCCCCTTCTCATGGAGAAATTAGATGAAAAATGGAATGAGAATGAAAGATAAACCCTAAAAACTGAAGGGGAGAGCGTCTGCATCCACTTCTGCCTCTAGAGAGTTGGAAAAATCTGAATTTGTGTCAATTCTGTCAAAAGATACTCCCTCTAGGACGTCCAAGTCCTTATATATAGCTGAATGGGATCATGGGCCAACGTCGACACCGCTCAGCGCCCCAACTTAGGGTGCCCAGGAGAACTTGCGGGAGGAGTAGCACTCAGCATCCCTAAATGGGTGCTCAACGTCCCTGAAAGGGCGCTCAAGCGTGAGTGCGAGGCATCCTGCGTTGAGGGCCCCAAAAAAGGGCGCCCAAGCGTCCTGCGACCTTTAGCAGCCTTCTTTTATGTTGCACTTTCTGTCCTTTCTGAGTTCCAACTTCTTGACATTTAACTCATCTTCTAATTCATCCCAATTTCCTACAAAATTAAGGGAATTTAGTGATAAAATCTTCAAGTAATATATATATATATATACCTTAACACATTAAAAAAAAGTGTGAAAAGCTAAAAGATTTTAAACCTTTTATTTGAATTAATTGGGGTAATGATGATCCTAAAAAATTGAGTGTTTAACAACTTATGAGCTCAAAAAAATTAAATTTTTGTTAGGTATGACATTTTATTTTTGCAGTTAACTCAATTTACAATCAAAATATATGTGCATGAAGTTATTTAATAATTAAAATGTCTTCTTTCATTTTTTGAAAAGTACATAGAAAATAAACTATAAAATGCATTGATTTCTATTAAGGAAATTAATTTTTGAAATGAATATATATAACTTAAGTTTCGTGAAAAACATATTAGTCATGAAAAAAAATTAATTTGATGAAATGTTGAGAATGAAATTATCTTCAAAAATAGTTTAGAATTGATTACTTTCTTTATATCGTAGATAAAACAATTACCACACTTCAAAGTAGATATGAAAATTTAAAATAATGAAGTTATTTTTGAATTTTTATTTAGTGTGAAAGATTTTAAAGTCAATAAATTTTATTTTTTCGGAAAAAAACTACTTAAACTTTGAAAAACCTATAAAACATGATAATTTATTAAATTTTAATGGATTGAATTTATTTTTAAAATTAAACATCTTAAAAAAAATTATATGATTGAAAATAATAAACAATTAACATTCTTAATTATATAAAATATATATTTTTGTTCCACGTGTATATATATATATATATTATAAAATATTTTTAACAATTCTGACGGACGAAATAACTTTTCAAAACTAAAAATAAAAAAAAAAATTAATTAAGATCAATAATATGTAAACAAAAATTAAAAATATTAGTTTTATTATTTATTGAAAAAAGTATTAAATAAAATTAATTACAACCCATTAATAAATAATTTTATATCATAAAAAAATTCAAATTTCTTTTTAAATATGAATTATTTTATTAGCTAATAAAAAAGTCTCAAGGTTGTTTTACTTCTATGAACTCTTAAAACAAGTCGCGGACTACTAGATATGTTTGGAAACAGCCCAGATTACATTTAGTGTGACAGAAATAAGATAAATATTATATTTTAATATTAATATATAATAATAAAATAACTCTGAGAAAAGAAAATCAAACATATTCTAAATGGCATATAAAAATTAGGAAACTTGACGGAACGGAAGAAAAAGAAGTGACAGGAGAAAAAAAAAATGGTGACGGGAAGGATTGTGACTCCCGTAATCAATTACTCTACGGAGTTTAGAGCTTACGAAGATGATGCATGGTATACGGTTTGCGTTTTGTTCCATGGAGATACTCTTACGGTGAAGTTCTTGGGTTTTCCTCCTGAAAACGACGTCATGTTTCCGTTTTCATATTTTCAAAACTCGAAGGACCTCGAAGCCTTTAAGCGTCGTTTCAGACCCCTCTCCAAACAGCTTCAAGATGAAGAGTGTGGTTTACTCACTCCTGGAACTAGGGTTTGTGCTTGTCATTTCTTCAATGATGAAGACATTCGCTTTTACGACGCCGTTGTCGATGGGGTCAGTCGTTGTTTACTCTGTTTTATCTTGAGCCATTTGATACTCACCTTTTATGTTTAAATCCACTTTTAGTTCTTGGAATATGCAATTCTGGGTTATTAAAAACCTTTAACTCTACCGTTCGTTTACTTTTGCAAAATTAATTGAATTTAGTTTACTACTACTATAACATTAGATTTGTAATGAGTTTTTGGTGAGTGATAATAGACGTCTGAAGCCATAAGCTAGTGAATGTCTTGTTATAGTTAATCACTCTAAAATGTTGAAAATCCTAAAAATTATATATAGGATTAATTCCCTGTAGATAATATATGTATACGGAAAATATGGGCTGAACCCAAATACATAATATTGTTTTTACTCATTTCAGCATTAGATAATTTCAAACAAGGAATATGCAGTTCGGCCTAAATGTTTTCTGCTGTGAATTTCACAGTGGCAACCAAGCTTATGCTGAGCATATCACTGCTTCTCGGGTTTGCACTTTGCTACTAATCATCTAAGCATTCCAACTCAGAATTTAAACGCAAAACAGATTCAGAATTTAGCTTCAAACAACTTATTGAACCAAAATTTCACAGCAGGATATACACAGTGGATCTGTTGTTCAATGAATGCATCCGAGCTCCCAAATTGGCTTATCATAACTCATGGAATGCACTTGAACATTCAAACAGATCATCACATAAACCAGGTCAAATCAGAGGCACACTTTTGAATTTTCTGACAAAATAAGAAATGAACAAAACTTGACAACAAAATTTGAATTCAAAATTCAAATGATTCAAACTGTTAGAATAATTATTAAGTCTACTTATGATTAGTATAGCAGAGCCTAAAGTAGGTAGTTGTGTGTTGGATTATCTATAATGATTGTTCGTAGCAGTCTAGGACAATCTCTTCATCTTCCATCTATCTATTGTATCAGTTTTTTATCTATATAAATAATAGAACTGAGAAGGGTCTTCTAAGCCCTTTAGAACTATTTTTCTCTGTTTTAGATCTCAAGTTGGTATCAGAGCAGGTTCATCCTGCTCTGGTTTCCGTCCCTGGGTTGTCCACCAGCACTGCCACTGCTGTTTGCACCTGTCCGGTGCCGTTCGCCGTTGTCTGCGGCTGTCTCGCCACTATCTGCAGCTGTCAACTGCAGTTTGAAGTTCTACAACTTGGTTGTCCGCCATCTCGCATCTGTTCGCTGTTGTCCACCACTGTTCGCAGCCGTCCGTCGCCATTCGCCGTCACTGTTCTGTCCGGCAACCACTGGATCTGGTTCGCCTCTTCACGCGACGGCCAATCCCACCGGTGGGCTCGCCTGATTCTCCTCCACGCTCCGCCACGCGCAGCCTCTTTGTGCGCTGCGAACAGGCGCGTGCTGTCCACGCGCCGCCCTCTGCTCACCGGAAAGTCGCCGCGCCACCTCCGTAGCTGTCTCCCTCTGCTCCTCTGTCCGTTCTGACCCTCAAAATCTTACTTTGGTGTGTCCAGAAGCTCCCCTTTAAGAAAACCGTAAGCAACCCTCTAGGGTTTTTTGGTTCTTCACGGTTTTTTCTGGTTCCTCACGGTTTTTCTGGTTCCTTCTCCTGTTTTTATCAAAGAATGGCGTCTGGAAGTGCTCTTTCTTTCTCTGGACGTCCCTCAATCACTTCCGAAAAGTTAAACGGAAAGAATTATCTGTCTTGGTCTGCTGCTGTGGAAATGTGGTTCCTTGGTCAAGGACATTATGACCACCTTGAGCAGGATGGGAGCCAAGTACCTTCTGACAAAGCTGAAAAATGGAAACAAGCTTATTTCCAATTGTGTGCCCTATTGTGGCAATCTGTGGAACCTCGACTTTTGATATCTCTTAGAGCCTTCAAGACATGTCACACTTTTTGGAAGAAAACTCAAAGCATTTATGCTAATGATATTCAACGTCTCTATGATACCGCAAATAAGCTCGCCTGTCTCAAAATGACAGACCATGATATGGTCTCCTTCATGACTGAATCCCAAGCAGTTGTGGAAGAATTGAGAATGTTCTTGGAAGTGGAATCTTCAGAAGATATCAAAAAGAAGCTTGACAAGTATTATATGGTGATGATCCTCCGTGCTTTGCATCCAGATTTGAATCATATCAGAGATCAACTTCTGACAAGTCATGAGGTCCCTTCCTTGGAAGCCTTGACCACACGTCTTCTTCGGGTTCCTATGCCTCAGTCTCAGGAAGCTCATGAAACAATGGAACCATCTGTCATGGTTGCCACGCGAGGAAGAGGAGAACGTGGCACCAGAGGAGGAGGACGTGGAGGTCGAGGACGTCCACAATGCTCTCTTACTGTAAGAGGGTGGGTCACACCCAAGAAAACTACTACTCCTTGCATGGCTTTCCTTCAAAAACAGTCAATATCTCTAAGGCTGAAACTTCCACTTCCAACTCCAAGTTCACTGAGGAAGAGTATCAAGAGTATCTGCGATTAAAGTCTAATAGTTTGGCGCAATCATCTCAGTCCCCAAGTACGTCCACAACTTGCATTTCTCAATTCATGGAAGGTCTAAATTCATGGGTAATTGACTCGGGTGCTTCTGATCACATTTCTGGTAATACCTTATTGTTCTCAACCCTTTCCCTCCAAGAAAAACCCCATTTTATTACTCTTGCAAATGGCTCTAGAACTTGTTCAAAGGGAGTCGGTCAAGTCTCCCTGTCTCCCTCTCTAACTCTGAAATCTGTTCTTTTTGTCCCTAACTGTCCATTCAATTTGATTTCCCTAAGTCAGTTAACCAAAATGTTAAATTGTTCAATAACTTTCGATTCAAAATCTTTTGTTATACAGGAGCGTGGCTCGGGGAGACAGATTGGAGAAGGATATGAAGCTGGAGGTTTATACCATTTTGGATCTCGTCCACGGGTATCTTGTGTTGCAGCTCTTCCCCCTAAAGTGTTACATGATCGGTTTGGCCATCCTCACTTGTCAAAGCTAAAAAAGATGTGTCCTGAACTTAGTGGTCTTCAGACTTTAGAATGTGAGTCCTGTCAACTAGGAAAACATGTTAGATCTGTCTTTCCTAAAAGGTCTCAATCAATGTGTACTTCTAGTTTCTCTATTATTCATTCTGATGTTTGGGGACCTAGTCGCATCTCTTTTTTTGGTTTTAGGTATTTTGTTACTTTTATTGATGAGTATTCTAGATGTACTTGGGTTTATCTAATGAAAGATCGCTCTGAATTGTTACCCATTTTCACATCTTTTTTGAATGAAATCAAGAACCAATTTGGTCACGTAATTAAAGTCTTAAGAAGTGATAATGCTAAAGAGTATTTCTCATTAACTTTTTCTTCACTTCTTAGCTCCCATGGTATTTTGCATCAGTCCACTTGTCCTCATACATCCCAGCAAAATGGTATAGCCGAAAGAAAACATAGACACTTGGTTGAAACGGCTCGTACCCTTTTGCTTGGTGCTCATATTCCTGTTCATCATTGTGGGATGCCATCTTAACTGCATGTTTTCTTATTAATAGGATGCCCTCCTCCTCCCTCAATAATAAAGTCCCTTTCTCCATTCTCTTTCCCAATGATCCTCTCTTTCACACTTCTCCTCGAGTCTTTGGTTGTGTTTGTTTTGTTCACGACATGTCTCCGGGGCTCGACAAGCTCTCTGCTCGTGCGATCAAATGTGTCTTTTTAGGCTATTCTCGGCTTCAAAAAGGGTACCGGTGTTACTCTCCTGAAACCAAAAAGTACTACATGTCTGCCAATGTTACCTTCTTTGAACAGACACCTTTCTTCTCGCCCTCTGTTCAAGATGTTCATATCCTCCACCAGGTCCTTCCTCTTCCAGTGGTTGAGTCTAATATCTCGAATACCTCAGTCAATCCAAGTCATGCCCAAGGTCCTCCCGAACCTTCCTCTCCCCATGCTGATATCCTTCGACACAGTACCCCGGTGAGTAATCCTCTTCCAGCAAATGGTGGATCTCCTCCTTCAGATTCTTCTCCGTCACCATCTCCTGTCACGCCTCCTGGTGAAGATGATTCTGGTTGGCCCATTGCTCTCAGAAAATGTACTCGTTCCACTCGAAACCCTCATCCCATTTATAATTTTCTTAGTTATCACAGAGTGTCGCCCTCCTTTTATTCCCTTTTATCCTCAGTATCTCCTGTGGTTATTCCTAAAAATGTGAAAGAAGCACTTGATCATCCTAGATGGCGACAAGCCATGATTGAAGAAATGCAGGCTCTTAACCACAGTCATACTTGGGAGCTTGTGCCACTTCCCCCGGGCAAAAAGGCTGTTGGTTGTCGATGGGTATATGCAATTAAAGTCGGCCCTAATGGTGACATTGATAGGCTCAAAGCCCGACTAGTTGCAAAAGGGTTCACTCAGGTTTATGGTCTTGATTATTGTGACACCTTTTCCCCCATGGCAAAGATGACTACCATTCGATTGTTCTTTGCAATGGTAGCCATTCGTCATTGGCCACTTCATCAGTTTGATATCAAAAATGCCTTTCTCCATGGTGATCTTGAGGAAGAAGTTTATATGGAGCAACCTCCAAGGTTTGTTGCTCAGGGGGAGTCTGGTATGGTTTGTAAATTGAACCGATCTCTATATGGGCTCAAGCAATCACCACGTGCTTGGTTTGGAAAGTTTAGCTCCATTGTTCAAAAATTTGGGCTAAAACGCAGTGAAGCAGATCATTCAGTCTTTTATTACCATTCGTCTCCCGGGAAATGTGTTTACTTGATAGTATATGTTGATGATATAGTTATTACAGGAAATGATACTGCTGGAATATCTCAATTGAAGGAGTACTTGTGTAAACATTTTCAAACCAAAGATCTTGGGAGCCTCAAATACTTCCTAGGCATTGAAGTAGCTCAGTCAAAAGATGGAGTTGTAATCTCCCAAAGGAAGTATGCTCTGGATATTTTGCAAGAAACAGGCATGATTGAGCCCTATGGATCCAAATCAAAAATTAACAACAGAAGAAGGTGAATTATTCTCCGACCCGGAGAGATATAGGAGGCTAGTTGGAAAACTAATCTATCTCACTATTACAAGGCCGAATCTATCTTTTGTAGTTGGAGTGGTTAGTCAGTTTATGCAAGCTCCATGTGTTGGCCATTGGAATGCTATCATTCGCATTCTAAGGTATGTGAAAAAGGCTCCTGGGCAAGGGCTGTTATATGAAGAAAAAGGAAGCCTTCAGGTATCAGGGTATTGTGATGCTGATTGGGCAGGTTCTCCTATTGATAGACGATCTACTACTGGATATTGTGTTTTCCTTGGAGGAAACATTATCTCATGGAAAAGTAAGAAACAAAATGTTGTGGCTCGATCAACAGCTGAAGCTGAATATAGGGCAATGGCTTCATTAACATGTGAACTTATATAGGTGAAGTAGTTCCTTCAAGAGCTTAACTTTTGTGACATCCAGAGTATGAAGATGTATTGTGATAACCAAGCTGCTCTTCACATTGCATCAAATCCAGTGTTTCACGAGAGAACCAAACATATAGAAAATGATTGTCATTTTGTTCGGGAAAAATTATTGTCAAAAGAAATATGTACTGAGTTTGTTGGATCAAATGACCAACTCGCAGATGTGTTGACTAAGTCGTTAAGGGGACCTCAGATTGAGTTTATTTGTTCCAAGCTTGGTACATACAATCTGTATGCTCCAGCTTGAGGGGGAGTGTTAGAATAATTATTAAGTCTACCTATGATTAGTATAGCAGGGCCTAAAGTAGGAAGTTGTGTGTTGGGTTATCTATAATGATTGTTCCTAGCAGTCTAGGACAATCTCTTCATCTTCCATCTATCTATTGTATCAGTTTTTTATCTATATAAATAATAGAACTGAGAAGGGTCTTCTAAGCCCTTTAGAACTATTTTTCTCTCTTTTAGATCTCAAGTCAAACAAAGATTTGGATCGAATAAAGTGATGAAAATGGACTCAAAAAAGGTAAACACAAACTGACTCACACAATAGAACCTACCACAACAGATTCAAATGAATGTGTTAAGAAGTAGACTTTAAGCCAAATTCAACCTCACAAAACGGGCTTGTGAGGTGAGGTTTGCCATATTTATTATATTTATGTTTGATTGCCATATATACTTGTATTATTCTTCATTATAAATATATTACCCTATGTGTGTTTTAGATACTAGGGAGATTAGTCTTATACCTAGTTTTATATTCAATAACAGCTACTCTCCCTTGCTGAACGGATACTTGATACCCTTTATCTACGACCGTGATATCCCCAAATCATGTGATTTTTATGGTTACTTAGAAACCTCCCCATTTTGCTCTAACTAAACATCTCACATTTTTATGTCCATCTCGGCTTGTGTGTTGGGTTGTCAAATGTCATAATGACCCAATTCCTACTGAGTCCCACCACATCACCGGTCTTTGGGCCGTGATACTCTTGGTCAGCCATGTTACGGCTATTAACAGTTAGGCTTTTACCTGACCCTCACTTCCATGACAGACCAGAAACTAAATAAGTCATGCTGGGTACAACATTCAATAGATTGGAAATCTAATGTCGTTTTAGTTAGGACCTGTTTGGTAGAGAGAATAGAAATACGGTAAAGGGAAATGAAGAGGACGAGTGAGAATAGGTGAGAAAAAAATGTGGAAGTTAAAGATATTTGGCTGAAGAGAAAAAAACGAGCCATGAAATATAGTTTGGCAAGTTGAGTTGCACAACTTTTAAAATTATTTCCCCCTTATTTCTCCTTCTCCTGGCACTCTAAATAGTTTCCATCTTTCCTTCCCCGCCAATTTCTCACCTACCAGACACACCATTAGTGTTCGGAAAATAACAATAAACTTTCTTATATTCTAGATTGAAATTGCTTCCGTTTTACATTTGTGCTTGATATTGTGTCTGCTTCCATAGGTGCAAGAAAGTGAGCATTCTTGGAAAACAGGAGAGGAAGAATGCTTGTGTACTTTTATACTTTTTTGGTTGCATGGACCAAATGCAAGAAAATTGACTGCTACATCAATTGAGAACATTTGTGTCGTTCAACCTAGATGGGAGCTAGATCCTGTAGTGGCTTCATTTCTGGATAATTGTTCTTCTTTTTTAATGCCAAAGGAAGCTTCTGGCTTTGGAATGGTTCTGTATTGCAACAACACATCTAACTCCGCTCGTCAAATTACTTATTTTGGACGAACGATAAAGGCAAGTAGTACATGCCTCTCTATGTAACCGTGATTTCTTTCTATGAGCTTGCTTGCTGAGAAAGATATAAAATAGTGATACTGGACATGTTCTGGTTCTAATATTATATCCTCGAATGTATCGGCCTTTACAGGAAACACAATGTGCTAGGCGGTCTGTTGTCAATGCATGTTTACCTGAAGGTTTGTTCCGATGTAATAGTAGATGTTAACACTAGAAGTAGACTAAACTTAGGTTCAACTCCGAAAACCTTTTTGTTCCGATCAAGATATTTGTGACTCTTTTGATTTGATTGTCCATCTAATTCTGTCAGGACATTGTAAACCATAGCTGTCAAATTAAGATGTCAACATTTAGGATCGATTGATTTTATCTATTCGACCAGGCAAACTATACCTAATCATTGGAATTGCATTCATGTACAATTTGACATAGTAATATTGTTGGAGTTACATCTCAGTGAGTTATAAAAATGAAATTGCTATTTGGATTCCCTTTTTGCTTAAAATTTGTTTTGGAAATGCAGAAATTAGTTTTTTGGAATGCATTTACACTCATTCTCCTTTAAGCTTACCGAGTACCATTTTTTCTGAAGCATGCATACTTCTGTCTTACATTTTTTTCTTTGAAAACCGCTCTTGTTTTCTGTTTGTTCACTTATTCACAGCAAAGGCAACCATAACACTCTTTTCTTAAGCAGTGAACCCAACCCAGCACACACTCATTTTTTCCTCCTCTCCCGACCCCGACCTCCCCCCCCCCCCCCCCCACACACACACACACACCCATGTCAAATTCATCAACCTTATTTATATTTTTACAAGGATGTTCCATAATACGAATCCTCTTACCTTTTCCTCGGATTTCATTTGATTTTAATTTTTTTTTATAGTCAGTTGTCTCAAACGAAGAATGGAAGACAGGGATCTTGGGGGACCGAAAAATGTGTTATTACGGAGACATACTTCTCTATCAGTCCTAGTCTTTATTTTTCCAAATTTGTCAATGGAGGTATATAATAGGGGAGCCATTATGGTGCATTCTGAAAAAGAGTTGCAAGAGCTGTGTGGCTTTTTGAATAATCCCAACTGCATCATAACATCTTCAACTGGCAGGTATTCTACATGTTAGCTCTTAAATATTGATGTCTACTATGGTTTTCATTGTTACTATGTTGTTTCAATTTAACGTTGAAACCAGGCTTGTCAATTTCTTTTTTTTTTTTTTTGCAGTAATTGTTTTAAATGGAACCATCAATTTTTACAAAATTTTATATAGACTGATTTAGTAAAACTGTTTTTATACTCTTTAAAATTAATCTATTCATTGTCGTTTTTAGGCCTTTGGTGATACTTGAAAAACTAGTGGGATTAGAAAATATCAAAGCATCAATAGGAGCCTTGGTGCATATATCAGAGGTAGGTTTGTGTCCAGAATTTTACTTCAGAAAGTTGTTTATATAGGGTAATAATAATCCTCACAGGCTGTGTTTTCATTGTTTTCTTCTGTAGAATATATTGCAGGAAAAACAAAGAAGATGGATGAACAATTTGAAGGTTGTACATTTAGGAAGTAAAGAATTCAAGATAGCTAGTATTATGAGGGATTTATTTTGGGCATTTTCTGAGCACCAAGAACGCTTACAGAAGAGGCTTGCACTTGAGGAGCGAAGGATATTTGCAGCTAATGAACAATTAGCTTAAATGTTTGTCCTTCACTTCTTAATGTTTTTTTTTTGCTCATATGTAAATACAACTACTGCAGGCCTATGACCTACTTTTTCTTTTCTTCCAAAATTATTGGTATTAAAGCGTTAAGAAAATGTTGATCGGTCCAGAAATTAGTTTTCAAAAAGTTTATTTTTATATTCTAAAACCTAATTTGCAGGTATTGAATACAGTCACGTCAAACACTTTAAATAGTTGGTTTTTACTGGTTTTTCTATTGTAATCAGTTTTCTGTTTTTACTACTATTCAGTATATACTCTCTGAATATAAAGCTATATTGGCTTTTCATGAATAGATCTCTAACTCTGCAATTCTTCATTAAAACCTTCTCTTCCAATTCTCCAGCAGAATTGGTATCAGAGCGTAGGTTACGAAGAAACCTGAGGCGTACTTCAAGAAGACCAAGAACACAGTGCGGTTGTTTGGATCTTGAAGCAAGAAGAATGGCGGGGAGTGATCTTTCCACAACAAACCTTCCGATACTTACATAAAAGAATTGAACGAGATGAATCATACAGATGAGGGTGTTGTTCAAGTTTCAAGATGTGAGTGACATTATTGAAGGTGATGATCGAGAGATTGGTCTTGGTGCAATGGACAACCAGATAGCTGCATTCACAAAGAAGGATAACAAGGCCCTTTTCATCATTCACCAGTGCGTTGATGATATCCATTTTGAGAAGATTCAGAACGCTAGCACTGCCAAAGAAGCCTGGAGCATTCTAGTACGTTGTCACACAAGAGGGGAGAAGATCAAGAAGGTGAAGCTTCAAACCCTTAGAAGGCAATATGAGTTACTGTAGATGGAAGACAGTGATAGGGTTGGTGAATATTTCAACAAGATACTCACCATTACAAATCAGATGAAAGGATGCGGGGAAGTCGTCAATGATACCATGATCATGGAGAAGATCATGAGATCGCTGCCACGGAAGTTTGACTATATAGTGCTCGCGATAGAAGAATCGAAAGACCTTTCGAAGATGAAGGTTGAAGAGCTTCAGAGTTCACTAGAAGCCCATGAAATGAGGATGATGGATAGAAACCCAGTCAAGAACGATGAACATGCCTTGAAAGTGCACCATACAAAATATGATGAGAAGAAGAAATCAAAGAAGTGGAAAGGGAAACGGTCAAAAGGGAATTGGAACACTGATAAGGGTAAGGATGATCACGATGATAAGTTTGTATCAACGGAAAAAGATGGAAGAGCAGAGAAGAGTTATTATCCAAAGAAGGATAAAAGAAACATTGAATGTTTCAACTGTCACAAGTATGGACACTTTGCATCTGAGTGTTATGCGGAGAAAGGGAAGCAGAACATGCATCAAGACAAAGAAGCGTATGTCGCTCAGGGGGATTCAGATTCGGAACCTCTAACCTTGATGGTGACTACCTTAAGTGAAAACTCCAGTTCTCATGTTGATATGTGGTACCCTAGACTTTGGGTGCTCAAACCATATGACGTGCCATCAAGATTGGTTAATCAACTTTGATGCCACGAAGAAGAGTAGAGTAAAATTTGTGGACGACAATACTCTGAAGGTGGAGGGCATGGGAGATGTTGTGATTCGGAGGAAGAATGGCTCGCATGCAAAGATCACGGATGTGCTTTATGTTCCTAATATGAAGTGTAATCTTCTAAGTGTTGGACAGTTGATTCAAAGAGGATTTAAAGCGGTGATGGAAGAGAACAAAGTCGAACTATTCGACAATGACAAGAATATAATCTTGAGAAGCAAGATTTCCAAGAACAGGATGTTTCATATTAGCCTAGAAGAGGTAGAAAACTCTAAATGCATGGTTACAATGAAGGTTAACGAGGAAAGCTAGTTGTGGCACTTGAGATACGGTCACCTGAATTTCAAGAGCCTGCAACAACTTAGCATGAAAGAGGTGGTTCATGGTCTACCTGAAATTGTCTTGCCAGAAAAGGTGTGTGAAACAAACGAGGAAGCCTTTAAACATATTTCTCTCCCTTTTTTATCATTATTAAAAAGGCGCTATGTATGTTATACAAAAATTTCTTCCCCTAAATATAAGAACTCCCCTTGAATATAAGTCATAAACAAAAAAATAAAAATTATCATAATTTTTATTAAAGGAAAACAAGAGGCATAATTCAAAACAAAGAAAATACAATAAATTTAGAAATCATAATAAATAAATAAAAATAGGATAAAGAAATACTCCTCTTTATTGAATAACTTAAACATAATTAAATTGCATTTGATTCCTTAAGGAAGAAAGATAAGTAATTAAAAAAAATCATCAAAATTTTCTTTTCAAGTTAAAAACTCCCCCTTAATTTGACAAACCATACTTTACCAAGTTTTGGTGCACACCCAAAAACTTCTTCCTTAATTTTGAAATAACTTGCAAAATAGAAAAAAAATAATATTTTGGTATCCAAAATACTTATTTGGGTCCTTTAAAGTTAGAGACAAAATATTTTATAATTGGAATCCATGCATATATTCCATTTGGAACACCATAATGTTTTATACTACATTTATTTGATGTATGACAATTTTTCATGCAATAAAAACAAGTAACATAATTTTGGTTCCTATAATTTCTATTTTTATAATTATAATCATAATAATTTTGATTATATTTTGGAATATACTTGATTTTATTTTTATAATTATAATCATTATAATTATATTTAGGAACATTTTCAAATTTGTTACCATAATCATAATCGTAATAATTATAATTATATTTAGGAGCCTTTTTAACAACCGTTTTAACATTTGAATTTTTTTTACTACTTTCAGCGTAAGTTGTTTATTGTAATTTATTTATATTTATGCAAGATATACATTCATCATTACTAACAAATTTTCTTTTTTCATAAAATAAAATTTTATTTTTCAAATTTTTATTCTCTTCAAGAATATTTTAAAAGTCTAATTTTAAATTTTTATTTTCTTCATAAATATTTTCAAAATTCAAATTTAAATTTTTATTTTCTTCAAGAATATTTTTAAAATTCAATTTTAATTCTTTGAAATTCTTTTTCAGTTTCTTATGAGCTCTATCTAATTTTTCTGATTCTACTATTAAAGCAGCATAAGTTTCATGTAATTCATCTTCATTAATTTGACTATAATTATCATAATCGCTAGATGTACTTACTTGGCTTCCAGCACCGTCGTCTGCCATCAAACAAATGTTTGCTTCTTCATCAGATTCGCTCAAATCAGAAATTGTTTCATTGTCATCCTCCCATGCAATGTAGCTCTTCTTTTTGAAGTTTTAATTTCTTTCTTTTCTTCACCCTTCTTTTGATTTGGGCAGTCAACTTTTAAATGTCCCCTTTCTCTGCAACCATAACATCTATAGTTTGAGGAAGATTCGTGGTTTTCTCTCTTTTCGTATTTGAATCTTCCTTTGTCTTTTGATTTCATGAACCTGTTGAGCCTCTTCAAAAGTTTCAATTTTTCTTCCTCATTTGAGTCTTCATCTTTTATTTTGCTTTTGCTCCTTTCTATCTCAAATTTTAAGGTTAGAGTCCTTTTCTTCTTAGTTTTTGCTTCTTCTTCATCTAGTCTTCCGAGGTCAAGTTCATGCTCTCTCAATTTCACAAATAATGCCGCTATTGTCATTGTGTTGAGATTTTGTTACTTAGAAATTGCAGTCACTTTTGGTTTCCATGACTTGTCTAAAGATTTCAATATTTTTATGTTAAGCTCATCATTTTCGAAAAACTTACCTAGTCCAATGAGATGATTAACAATGTTGGTGAAGCGTTTCTGAACATCAGATATTGTTTCTCCTTGCTTCATCCTGAACATTTCGTATTCTTGGATCAAGGTATTCTTTCTCGCTCTCTTTACGTCATTTGTACCTTCGTGGGTTACTCTCAGCACTTACCACATTTCTTGAGCACTCTTACAAATAGAGATTCTGTAAAACTCGTCAATGGTTAAAGCAGATGAAATAATATTCTGAGCTTTTACATCGTTTTCAAACCTTTTCTTTTCTTCCACAGTCCACTGAACACGGGGCTTTGGTCCCTGCATATCGTTAGTAGGAACAGATGAACCAAATGCAATAACTTCCCAAATATCACAATCAATAGACTCAATAAATATTTGCATTCTAACCTTCCAGAATGCATACTTTTCACTTGTGAATGAAGGTGGTCTATTGATAGAAGCCCCCTATGGAAAAGTTTGATATAATCCTTCCATTTGAATAACTACCAAATCAAGCTCTGATGCCAATTGTCAGAGCGGATGCAGCGGAATGGTTAGCGCGGAATAACAAACCAAGAGGGTTTTTAATATGAACGTGTGCCTTTTAATTTCTACTCAATTAAACTTACCAAGCAAATAATAAAGACAAATAAAGAGGGTAAGGTTGAGAGAAATTTGCACAAATGATTTTATCCTGGTTCGGATCTTACCAATCCTACATCTAGTCGTATATCTGAAATCAAGATAAACAGTTCACTACTCACAAAACAATTACAAATTACAATCACAAAGAAACAATTTGTAAAATTTTAGAAACCACCTCTCTTGTTACCCCAAGAAATGAAAGTCACTTCCCCTGTAACCCACAAGGGATGAACACCTCCTTTGAATCTTCACAATGGATGAACACCTCCTCCGAATGCTTCACGAAGGATGATAGGCTTTTAACTCAGCAACAACAACAACACTCAATCACACTCCCTGTGAAAGTTATTGCTCTATGCCAACACACCAAGTTCTCAAAGCCACAACACACTGCAGATAAGATTTTCCGAAATACACTTATTTCATATTTTGTATTTCGTATGTTAGAATGAGAGTCTCAATCTAATTTATAGAGATCTCACTCAAGAATACCTCCAAAAATCTGTTGTCAACTAATTAACGTGTGATAATCAATTATCCAATTATGGGAATTAATTATTCATTTAATGAATGCACAACGGTAAAAATGTTTGCTTAAAAATTCTCATAATTGCTCATTATAATCAATTATGACAAGTCATAATTGATTGTTGATAATCGATTATTATGAATTGATAATCAATTATGCTGAGTATAAAATGAGATTTTCTGATTTAAAATAAATTTTAACGCAACCTAAGACAAACAATACATAGAATCAAATATAAACCACATCCTATACATAAATCTACTAAATTATAAAAGCTTTAATATAAAAACAAGTCTTCATGAAGATCTTCCTGCAATAAGAGCACTTGAGATTTGACTTTGATACATCATCAAAATTTCTGCTCTTAAGCTTTATGCTAACATATTTCTCTCCTGTGATTACTTAATTAAATGATTAAGGGGAATCACTCATGATCTAGGATTTGTGGGAGTTATTGTAAGATTTGGCAAAGCTACTTGTGAACAAGGAAGGAAGACGTTTGTTTAGATGTGAAAGAGGTGGGAAATACAAACTCGATGTGGAGCCTAGTGTATAAAGCACTTGAAAATGTCAGTGTTCATTTAGGTTAAAGGGTAAACCATCTTTTAATGAGGACGGATGGGTCTTGAAAGTCATGTGTGGCTATCACAACCATGATTTAGCTTAAACTTTAGTTGGTCACCCTTATGTTGACAGGTTAAATCCGAGTGAACAATCATTACTGATTGATATGACTAAGACTAAAGTTACATATGCAAATATTTTATTAACTCTGAAAGAAAACAATGATCGTAATGTCACAACGATTAAACAAATCTATAAGACAACTATCATTGAGAGGGTCGAGAACTGAATTACAACAACTTATGATGATGTTGGATCGTGATAACTACATTCATTGGAGTAGGTGTGTCAACGAATATGAGGTTTTTAGTTACCTCTTTTGGACACATCTTGATGCGGTGAAATTGTTAAATGCATTTAATATTGTATTGATGATGGATTCGACCTACAAAATAAATAAATATAGACTTCCCTTGGTTGAGATTGTCAGTGTGACGTCTATCAAGTTAACCTTCTTTGCCGCATTTGCAGTCTTATCAAGTGAAAGACAAAATAATTTCACTTGAGCTTTGGAAAGGTTGAGAGGTTTATTTTTAACATCTGAGGGTGGTCAACAAGTCACTATGAGTGACCGAGACTTGACTTTGATGAATGACAATGCAAATGTATTCTCTGAGTCATATCAGATCTCATGTCGCTTCCACATCCTAAAAAATGTTAAAGCGAAATGTAAAATGTTAGTTGATTCTGTTGAGGGTTGGGATGTGGTGATGGAAGCGTGGGAAAATTGTATGGAATGTGAATATCAGACCATGTTTGGTGACTATGTCAATCGTCTTCAGTATGTTTGCAGTTCATGACCTTTATTTTTCGAATATGTCAATCATATTTAGATTATTCGATGCAATACATACTTTGTAAAGGCTTGGACGAACAAAGTAATGCATTTAGAGAACATAACCATAAACATGTATGTTTTAATGTTATTTTACTTAGTTGTGTTTGATAAATATTTTTTGATATTGTTGATTTTTTTTTTGTCGGGGTTGGGTTTGCTCATTGGAGCCTAAAGACATTTTTGGGTATTAGTATGAGAGATATTTGTTCTTGTTGGGATGTTATTCATAACGTCATTATCCTACAACATAACAAGATTAACGCGTCCTCCAATTTTTTTTTTTTGCTTATGAGTGAACCTTTTAAAGGAACCAAATATAAAAGACTTATTAGATGTGTACCTCGATATGCTTTGGATCTCATTGTCGAGGAATTGGAATGAGTACAATAGATAGGATTGGATACATCAAAGTGTGGATGCATATTGAGACGGATGTTCTGTCTCCCATGTACTTGTGAATTAACATAATATGACCCTAGGATGATCCCTTTGGGTGAAATTCATATAATATGGAGGATATTGAGTTTTTTAAATATTGAAATAAATGAAACCAAGCCTGAGTGATAACAATCTCCTTATGCTAGATTGGGCTAAAGCTAGGAGATGTGCATGGAGGGGTGTTTCCTTAAAGGATTGGTGGGAAATATGGTGGCGATAAGGTCCAAGGTCACATAGCTAGGGCTGGACAAGGAAAAATGGTCACAGTTTTGGTGTAGATGGTGATGGTGTGGTGGCGTGTGATGGCTCCAGATCAACTCAAGGAGGAAGGTGATTAGATGTTCCTCTAGGGTTGCTCTAACCTTGATCTAGAAAGTGTTTGGCCTAAATTTGGTAGTATAACATTACATTAATCCAAGATGAAATATAAGGGTGAAGACACCTCTATATATAGGTCACGAGTGTCTTTTTCTATCATAATTCAATTCTCAAGGTCAAATTTTGACTTCCTCCCTTATCTTATCCTCGTCCTCGTGGAGAAATGGATTAGGATTCGAACACTAGTCTAATTTTTATATTTTTTACAAAATTTTATTTATAAACAAATATATACAACCAAACTAATTACTAAATTAAAAAGTATTTTAATTTTAAAATCCAAATATTAATTTTAATAATATTTTTATTCTAATTAATTGATCGAGAATATATATTTTCTTAAGTTTAATCATATTTCTAAATTTAATAAATTAATTTAAATTAATGAAATCAACGATAAGGGAATTGTAATTTTTTAGAATTATAATTCTCGTTAAATATAAATAATTTATTAACTTATTAATTTTATTGATAAAAGAAATTAAAATTCGTAGTTATATTTTTCTACTGTTGTATAGTGACTTTTATTATAAAATTCAATTTATTATCATTAAAATAGTTTAAAATTTAAATACAAATATGAAATTTAATTTTTGTTTGATAAAATTAGTTAATTTAGATATTATTCTAATTTTTTTTTTCTTTTTGAGTCTATATATATATATATATATATATATATTATTGTTTTAATAACTACTTTTTTATATTAAAATAATTATTTTATCAATTTTACTTTTAAAATGACAGTTTTTTTTAAATTGATATATTTTATTTAACCTTTTTTAAATTAAATAGTTTTTAAAATTACAATAATTATCTATCATAAATTGATAAAAAATATTGTTTAAGGTAACCAACCAGATTTTAAGGTAAATCTGTTTATATTTTAATGAGTCTGTATTAGATTGGATCCAGGAGACAACCTATAAATACAAGGTCAGAACCATCAGCGAGGTAGGTTCAATTCACACTCCAAAACATTCCATCCAAAATCTATTCTCACTCATCTCATATTGTCAAATATACACATAGTGAACCATTCACTAAATATTTCATTAAGAGTCGAGACTCTTCAATCACACGCCTCACTTGGGCGTTAGGGTGCCTTTTGCAAGTACCTCTCCCTCTGTCAAGGAAACAACCGATCAGCCAAGATGGAGGTATACCGAGCGGTCTAAGCGGAAGGAGTAGCTGGAACACGTGATTCGAGCGTTAGAAAGGTACCTCCCCTTTTGGCTCGGACTTGAAGAACTTGGAACAGAAGATTCAGAAGTCAGAAAAAGGGAAACCAAGTCAGAAAGGTTAGTGTCTCGGTCCCACAAACTTTCTACCAAAACATAATCAATTTGAAAAACAAATATATCCTATATAAAATCAAAGAAATGCAGCTTAATAGAATTCCTCACATAACTAAATTTGTCATATAATTTTGATGCACTTAATTGACCAAAGTGTGCCCGGAGACATGATACTCTATGTTCCAAGTCTGCATGCAAATGAGGATTCATTTTGACAACTATTTTATAATATTTTTTTGGTTTGAACATTCTTTTGTGGATTTTATTTTATTTTTTAAATTATTTTATCTTATATATATATATATATATATATATATATATATATATATATATATTCTAATTACATTTTAAAATACATCTTTTATAAATTTAATAAAATTTTTATTTTAATAATAATTAGAATAATTAATTTTTTATTTTTTATAATTATAAAATAAAAGTGAACAAGTCTACCTTCCACATAAGTTTCCACTAATAATCAATACTCATAATTTTTTTCTTTGATGTTATAATAATTTAGGCTTAATACCCTATTTTGTCCTCAGTTTCGCTCAAAAATGTCAAATTAGTCCATCCTTTAAAAAATGCGTCAATTACGTCCTCACTTAATAAAATTTGCATCAATGAAATATCTTTTGTTAAATCCGTACAAACGGCGTTAATTAAAGAAAGAGAAAAATAATTAACGTCGTTTAGAAGTTATACAAATAAAGTCAGATTTCGTAAAAGTTACTTAAAAACACCATCAACACATAGTTAATTAAGTTTAGAAAGTATGACACAATTATGACTTCTACACCCTAATAAGAGTCTTCTGAATGTTATAAAAATATAATGATCAATGTTTTCTTAAGTATTTTTTTCTATTTAATACAATGGAATGAATTTGGAAACCACAAAAATAAAGTTAGGTTTTATAAAAGTTAGTGAAAAACACCATCACCATTATTAATTAAAAGTGAAAAGTATGACATGACTTTGACTTTTGCATCCAAATCAAGGTCTTCCTAATGTTATAACCTTTTACTCTTAATTAACAATTTTGATGGTGTTTTTGACTAAATTTCTAGTTAACATTTAAAAGACCCTTAGCATGTAATACTTTCCATTCTTAATTAACGATATTAATGATATTTTTGACTAACTTTTACAAAACCTAACTTTATTTTTATGGCTTCTAATCTCATTTAATTGTTTTAAATGGAAAAAAGAAAACATGATCATCATACTTTTATAACATTTAGAAGACCTTGATTTCGTGTGTAAATATCATACTTGTGTCATACTTTTCACTCTAAATTAATGATGTTGATGGTGTTTTTTGTTGAGACAAAATCATAATGTTCAACAACCCATGTTTTTAAATTCATCAAACAATACTCAATGAAATATTCTTATGAAAAGAAGCGTCCAAACAATTGGGCTTACCTAAAAGATAGACGATTAACTAACAAAATTGTCTATCTAAATCACTAAGACAAAATATACATCATAAATTAAAGTAATTTTGACCATGAAAACAATGTGTAATGCAAATACATACTTTAAATGCTATCGAAACTATATAGAGAACATAACATATCAGGATAAATGATAGTCATCCCATTAAGCAAAATGCTAGCATAAGAACTTGTTTTAAACGATATAAAACCCATGATAAACACAACGTTATATAAATAATCTCATAAGATAATTGTTTAGAAGAATTATCTCTCATTGAAATCTCTCCATAGACTATATATGAGTAAAATAAGCTAGCTTCTTAAGAAAACAAAAATCTATTTCTTGTATGACACTAACATTAAAAGAATGTGTATTCAATATAACATTATATCAAACAACGCTTTCTAGAGAAAACATTGTCTGATAAGTGACCGCTCAATTTAGCCTTAAGAAAGCATCTTTTGTTTATACAATCTAATGAATATACAATTGTCCTACCAAATGATGCATCTATTAATGAAATGACAAATCATAAAATGTCTTGAACACGCTACACTGTTCAATGCTTATCAACGTTCAAAACATTTAACACATGTACAAAAAATTACTTTGATGCTTGTATACTTTGTTCTTGATATCCAAGTAAATCAATAAAGCAAAAAGATATGATCAAAATCATGACACTCAAGAAAAAAAGACGTTGTGAGAGCAGAAGAGCATTATGAGAATGTTTCCTTGAAACTATTTGCTCTATCACATCGTACAAACTATGTTTTGAAAAAAAGCTATGATAAAGCATTGTAGCTCTACAAAGTAGATTGAGTCTGACTTCTCACCTAAAAAGGCTAGCAACTTTACATGAAGTTAACATCTCTATTGAACAGTCATTTCTCAAGAAAAGCTATAAATAGACGGAAGCTTGAAGAGAAGACAAGAAAAAAAGGATATCATAGTGAACTCGGGAATGCTCATACAAGCATATTGTTGCTTTATACTGTCTGAAGCTAAGTTTTCTAAGAGAAAGAACGTTAGCAAAATCTCATATGTCATTGTATTATTTTTGTCCTCTCTTTGAGAGTTGTTAATCTGTATTTGCTCATAACATTTATTGGGTTGAACATTCTGAAGAAAATTAAAACATTTAGTGTTTAGCTCAGTTGAGTTAAACAGTCTAGACAATTGTTTGAGTTGATACCAGAAGTGGTTAGAATACTTATATACCAGAGTGGTTAAAGTCTGACTAGTTGTGTTGACTAGGTGAAGTAGGAGTGGTGCTAATAATTGTTGTAAACCTGAAGAGGTAAAATTTGTGTAATATTCTTAAATATTAATGGAACCCCTTAAGAGTTCTTAAGGGATAACTGAATGTAACTCACGATTGAGTGAACCAGTATAAAATCTATATTTTATTGCTTTCCTCTTTAAAACTTTTGTCATTGTTAAACTGATATTTGGTCACACAAAATCAAAAGAAACTAGATTTCCCCACTAATGAAGTATTGGGACAACCTAGGTATCAATCATCGGACTCAGTACAATTAAGCTCAAAGTGTTTGGTAAATTCTTGCTTTATTTTATTTACTAACTAATTACTAATGCAAGGTGGGGAAAGAAATTAAATGAAGAAATTTAAAACGAAAATAGTAAAGAAATTAAATCTGTTTAAAATGAAAGTAAAAAGAAAAAAAATGCAATGAAAAAATTTAAATCTGGAATCTAAATTAAAGTATGAAATCAAAATAGAACTTAGAATTAGAAATAAGCAAAAGTAGATATAACCTGTAAAGTAAATGAACAATGCTATGAACTAGAAGTAGAACAATGAATAAGAAATCAAAATCTAAGGAACAAAATTTACAATCCAATTAGAAAAAATATCAAAAGAAATGGTCAAATCAAAGACATTAAAGTAGAAGCAAAAGTTTAACATTCTAACCTAAAACACCTAAACTAATGAATAAAAACAGATTTGTTGCTTAGACTCATGAATAAGAATCACAAGTGCCAAGATTAGTGTAGAAAAGTAGTCATTTACAACTCAGTAAGACATCTTGGACAGTTATACCCACTGTGTGGTATTTAAGTTCCAAATTAGAACCTAGATTATGTAAATGTCTACTTACTATACCAAATCACAGAAAATTCAAATCCTAATTCAAGTTTCTAACCAATACCAGACGCAAAACCTAATTTACATGCAACTAAAATATGCAATCTCCTCTAAAATATACAAAATCCTAATTGAAATGAACTAACTGAAGCAAAAATATGAATTACAATATTTTTCTTTCATTGGACTCATCTCTAAGCTCGAGAAGACATCTCAATAAGTCATGCTCACTATGGAGTCATGTAATTCCCTAAAGAATTTCAACTATGTGAAGTCAAAGAGTCCAAATGAAAATTTCAAAGTAAAACAACTACTCTAAAACAATATATTTTTTTTATCATTGAACTCAACTCTAACTCGAGAAGACATCTCGATAAGTTATGCTCACTATGGAGTCATATAATTCCCTAAGGATATTCAGACGTGCAGAGTTACGAGTTCAACTCATTTTCAAATCAAAACACGAAAAATATGTACATAATCAACCAAGAACGTAGAAACATTGCAAAGAAAATAGAACTCAATAACTTAATGTATTATGGAGAACACAATACTATAACAAAGAAAATGCTAAATAGTAAAGTGTCCCCAAGATGGGAGAAAACAAGGGAATATAACAATAATTCAATAGGTATTGCATACGTGTTGTCTTGTGAAATTTTGGTGCAATCTTACAAAGATAGAGTGCATTCTTTGACATAGTAGAAAGATTGACTTATATTTTAGAATATGAATTTTTATCTACAATATTCAGGACATGTTAGGCATGTTGTTTGGCCAAATAGGTCAAAAAGGGATTTTTCCTATGAAATCAAATCATTTGAAATATATTATGCTCGGTATACAATTGATAGAAAAATCTAATTAAAGAATATACTATTATAATGCCTATTGTAAATGTCATGGATTGAAGTACCCTAAGTACTCAATTTATTATTATATAGTTTTTTTTGTGACAAAAATAAATAAATAAAAAAACATTTTTTTAAAAAAGTAGAGGTTCATAAGACACAAAATTAAGAGAGAAATAAATTTAAGAAAATAAGGGTTAATTACACACATTTTACTTTTCATATTCATTTTCTTCAAAGTTAATTGTTGTTATTTATTAGAAAGTAAAATTTTTACAATGAGGGATGTTAAAATAAAAAATACTAAAAAATGAATTTCATTTGACATAATTATTCTCTCTCTAGATATATAGCTACCTTCTAACTAATAGAAACTATATTTACACAAAAATAAAAATAAGAAATATAACTTTAAAAATTAGTTAAGAAAAATAAACAAAGATGGAGCTAAAAATAGATGAAAAATGGAAGAATAAAGTAGAATGAGTTAGCCTCCATCTAATTTAGAAAGGAATAACAAGAATCATATTTGGAAACCAAATACGAATTAGACGAAACGAAAGAATAAAGTAAAATGAGTTAGCGTCTATCTAATTTAGAAAAGAATAACAAAAATTGTATTTGGAAACAAAATAGCAATTGAAAAATGAAGCATGCTGAGAGATAACTATACACATTTGAGTTGTAATTTTCGTTATGAATAAGTAAGTGATGCTTACTTAAAAAACCATTATTTAAGATACTAGTTACATTGTTCAATTGCTCCAAAATAAAACAAAATGGAAAAAAGCTTAAAATTTCTCTGGGTTATTTCCATAATCATAACTCAAGAATTAGCACTATTGGCCAATGCCTCACATTCTAGAAAGAGGATTGTGCCAGCTTTGTACGTTTTTGGTGATTCAACTGTAGATGCTGGAAACAACAACAACCTCAACACACTTGCCAAGGCAAATGGGTTTCCCTATGGCATTGACTTCAATAACTGTTCAACAGGAAGGTTTTGCAATGGAAAAACCCTTGCTGACCTTATTGGTAACTTTTTGATTTATTCCATGCAAACATAAAAAAAAAAAAACAATGTTACAAGGATTATTATACATTTTTTGTCCTTTTGTAGCTATTAGATTAGGCTTGCCAATGCCACCTCCATACTTAGGTGTGAACAAGTCCTGGAGACATCAAGTAATCACAGGAATTAACTATGCATCAGCATCTTGTGGAATCTTGAATTCAACTAGAGCCGTAAGATTCAAGATAAATAAATAGAGTTAATGTGTTTTTTTTTTCCCAAACTGTTTTCAAATATTAAGTTTCATCTTTAAAAACTATATATTTATTTCTTTTCATTTTTTTAAAGTCATATAAAAATCCTTTCAACAAACATGAAAGTTATATTCTAATTCTCAATAGAAGTCCATTTATGATATAATAAATATATCAAATGTTCTTTGTTGAAAAGATGTTTTATATAATTTTTATAAAATAGATGAACAAATAAACATATATTCAATCTAGAAAAAAAATATCATTTTAAAAGTAACTAAATGATAAGAAACATATTTGACTCCTAAATAAATATTTCTTGTTCAATTTATTTCTCATCATATTTTTATTTTGTGACGAAGGGGGATTGTTTGTCTTTAGACAAACAAATTGAATATTTCACGTCAACTGTGGCGAACGATCTTCCAAGAAGCATACATAGCAAAACAAATTTAAGGCATTACTTAGCCAATTCCTTATATCTCTTATCAGTTGGATCTAATGATTACATGTTGAACTATTTCAAGTATCCAAATGGAACCAATAACAATCTAAATCCAGAAAAATATGCAGATTACCTACTTGAACAACTGGTTTCACGTATTAAGGTAATCTTTTAATAAATATTTTGAATTATACATTGATTTCTCACATGTAGTAATTGTTAAATTTTAATATGTCACCTTTCAATTAAGTATTTTATATATCATAAGTATTTAAGTTTTCCCAATTAATGTGAAAAATGTGTTTCCTTCATTCTTTCTTTTACCCTAGAGAATTTATGATCTTGGAGCTCGAAAGTTTGTGATAAGTGGAATTAGTCAAATTGGTTGCACACCAGTTTCTATTATAAGGACACCATATTCCCAAAAATGCAATGAAGATATAAATCAAAAGGTTAAACACTACTCAAACAAACTCCCTGGGAAGCTACAAGAGCTGCAAACTCAACTCTCACATTCACACTTTATTAATTTGGATAATTACAATTTCTCCCAGAAAATAAGAAATTCTCCTGAAAACTTTGGTAAACAATGTCTCCCATTAATCTCTTGAAAAAAAAGGAATTAAGAAGTTCACGTGTTTTTTGTATTCTAGTATGAGCAATGCTGATGCTTTTATTTATTACATTTTTCAGGGTTCAAATATATTTTTGACTCGTGTGTCCAAGGAAGGAAACCTTGTGCAAATCGGAATGAATATTATTTTTTTGACTTCGCTCACCCTACTGAAGCTACAAATAAAATATATGCAAATGAATGTTTTAGTGGAACCCAATTGTGCCTTCCTTACAATATTCTGAAATTGATTCATGCAAATTAAAATATTTGTACTATGTTCTAGTATAAATATATCATCAACAATGTTTGTTATTTGTTGTTCACTTTGTCCTTATGTATGATAAGAAAGTTATACTATACTTAAAATGTTTCATGACTTTGAACAATTTTTTCAATTAAAATTAGTAGGGATGTGTATTATATAGTAGAGAGAAAAAATAGAAAAATACAATATATATTGCGGGAATAGATGTTTTTAGAGATCAAATATCACAAATTTAATTTTTAACAGGGTGATGAATGCATATATGGAAGGTGGATAAATTAACAAAGTAATATTGTATACTTATTTTTTGTAAAATTATACCTAGTATGGTTGGGAATATATTACTAGGAATGATTTTTCCATAATAGATGCAATACAAGAAAATTATAATTTACATACAAATTATTACATACGAATTCTGATCCATAGGTAATGGACATGTTACAGACAGATATTTCATACGAATGTTGGAAATTCCATTACATAAGAATTTTTTTGTAGGTAATGGGAAAACAAATTTACATATAGATTATTCATATGTAAAATTCGTATATAATGTTGGTGCGTTTGGGTGGGAACTTTACGAAGGACATATTCGTATGTAAGTGGAAAAATATTTACTACTAATTTACATATGAATTCTAAAATAATTAATAATTAAAAAATAAAAATAAGTTGTTGAGAAGCTGACTTTGCAATCACTCATAGCTCTTGCACTCTTTCTCCCTTACTCGAGCAACTCAACGAAGGTTATGCCTTAATCAAACCACTAAAACCCTCTTTCTTCCTCACTACAACCATGGTTATCCCTCACTAAAACCTTGTTCTCGCACTCCTTCTCCCTCAAGGGAGTGGTGCTTCTCCCTCGTTAGGGTTGTGCTAAAACCCATTACCTTTATGAAATCTTTCTTGTTAACATCCATGTGAGGAGGATTTAGCTAAAATTTCCTCATAGCAACAATTCTTGCAACATCAACTCAGGAACTTTCAACAGCCCTTTTGCTTGTAACTACATTTGATGAATGTTGCTAATGTTGAAGATTTGTCCTTGACAAGCACCACCTACAAGAATTCATTATAGAGACAGGAACATTTACAAACATCACATATGTTGATGGGAAAGCAATATAAGTGCTAAACTCAATCCCTGATGTGTTAGGTTTTTGATGATGACAACACATTGATTGTAACAACAAATATATGGTTTCATGACAACAAAAAAAAAATTGTATTTGTGATTGATACATATGTTGGTATGTAAATGTTTCTTTATGATTGATACATATGATGATATGCTGTTTGGTCTACATACTTTTATGATCACAATTGTGTTTATATCTACTGTATACATACTAAATGTTTTTGTGCAATAAAACCACAAGCACAAAACAACTTTGTATGAAATAATCGATTACAGTGATGTTGTAATCAATTAAGTTCATCAGATAGCTTATGTTTTAAACTGTGGCAAAACAATAAGTTTTAACAGATTACATTAAGTGTATAATCGATTAAAACTTGTGTCTTTGCAAACATCTTTTTGAAATGTGTTGTGATGAGTTTTGAAGTGAAAAAGTTTTCAAAATTTGTTTAAGTGTATAACTTAATAAATTACACCTTTTATGTAATTAATTAGGTCTATTATTCTTTGAAAATTGTTTCAAGCTAAGTCATAACAGTGATAACGGTCATATTTTCAAATATTTTGACTAGCATGTATTAGAAATCGATTACATTAAATGCATAATCAATTAGAACTGTTTTAATTGTAATTTTGTTAGAACTGTTAAATTGTGTAACCGATTACATTACATACGTAATCGATTGAAATGCGTCTGATACAAGAAAAATTATATAATGACGCATTGTGCTCTATATTAAGAACTTTTAACACTTTGATCATTTGAGAACTTTCATATCTCATATCAAAGAGTTTTAGAGAGTTTTTGCAGGTGCACAAAATTGGTCCAAGAATCAAGATTCAAAGAAAGTGAGGTTCTTGGTACTTTGAGAAGAGTCTCAAAGGGTTGTTGCAGTTAAGAGGGTTGTTCTTCTACAAGTTGTATTTGCTATATTAGATTGGTTTAGTTAGAAAGGTATTTTACAATGGAGAAGTGTTCTCTGTAAATCCTTGTTGTAAAAACTAAAATCTTTATAGTGGAAAGTCTTTCAATCTCAGGTTGATTGAAAGAGACTCGATGAGACATTGAGGCCAAACCATGATAAAAAGATTGTGTTTGTTTTCCTTTATCTATCTCTTTACTGATTTATTATTCATAATTGTGTTATGCACATTTAAAGATCATCTTAACTTTCCAGAAAGATTTAAAAAGAAAGAGTTTTTATCAGTTTCCAATTCACCCCCCTCTTGGTAAGAGAAACTAGCCATATATTTTCTTACAATTGACACCAGAGATGGTTTTTCAATAATTATTTGAAAAATAATCGATTACTCTTTTTTTGAAATCGATTAATTGATCCTGATGGCTACAATTTCTCACGCCTTTGGAGAAGGTGCTTTTACAAACAGACATCCTCTGTTTGTAGGAGAAAATTATCCCTTCTAGAAAATTAGAATGAGGATTTTCTTAGAGTATGTTGATAAAGGGATTTGGGGGGATGTAATCAGTGGTCCTTTTGAGCCTAGAAAAACCATTGATGGAAAAACTATTTAAAAAAAAAATTCTAAATGAAATCAAGATGAGAATAAACATGCACAATATGATATAAAAGCTAGAAATATTATTTCCCCTACACTTAATATTGACGAGTTTTTAAATGTGTCAACAGGCAAGAGTGCTAAGGAAATGTGGGAAGTTCTTGAGGTAACTCATGAAGGAATCGTTGAGGTAAAAAGGGCTAGAAAGAATTCTCTAGTACAAGAGTATGAAATGTTTAGAATGAAGCCTGGAGAGAACATCTACGAAGTCCAGAAAAGGTTCACTTACATGGTAAACCATTTGATTGCCCTTGGAAAATCATTTGAGAAAGAGGAGATCAACATAGAGATTTTGAAAAGCTTGAATAGGAGTTGGCAACCAAAGGTAACAACCATATCAGAATCAAGAGATCTTACTACTATGAATATGGCTACTCTTTTTGGAAATGTGTTCTCGGCATGATGAACTTTGTTCTCTTATTAGGGGATTAGATGATAGGGTCCATGCTCCATAGGGCTTAGTCCAACCTCTAGATGTTAATGATAGTGATGAGTTCTAGTTACCCAACATCCATTTCATTTGCATTTTGTATCTCTCATATGTTATGTTATGCTTTATTTTATAATAAAATAGATTTGCCTTATTGCTTATATTTATGGCTTATATTAAGGGGGAGTTCTTTAATTTAGAGGGAGTTCTTTAATTTAGGGGGAGTATTTTATATACATAACTCTTTTTATAATGAGAAAAAAGGGGGAGAAATATATTTAAAGGCTCAATTAAATTTATCTCTTGTCTACTAGTCCATCTTCTTTAAGTTATGTATGAGTTACAAATTAGTACATGTTATCAAAAGCTTTACATCAAAGACCTTTTGATCATCATAAAAAAGGGGGAGATTATTAGCACAAAAGATGAAGAACAAAATTTTTTATGATATCTAAAAGTCAAGTCTCAAGTTCTCTTATTACAGGAAGATCTTCATGAAGACTTGTTTTATATTAAAGCTTTTATATTTTAGTAGATTGATGTATAGAATGTGGTTTATATTTGATTATGTGTATTGTTTGCCTTAAGATGCGTTAAAAATCGTTTTGAATCAGAAAACCTCATTATACTCAAGATAATCGATTACTAGTTATGATAATCGATTATCAATAATCGATTATGATTTGCGATAATCGATTATCACGAGCAATTATGAGAATTTTAAAGCAAGTTTTTGACTGTTGTGCATTCAATGATGCATAATCGATTACCATATTAGGATAATCGATTATTACACATTAAAAACATTACAACAATATTTTAGAGGTATGCTTGAGTGAGATCTCTATAAATTGAATTAGACTCGCCATCTAATATACAAAAAATATAAGTGTATTTTTCAAATCCTTATCTGTAGTGTGCGGTGAAAAGTGTTATAGGGTTTGTTGAACCCTTGTGCTATGGCTTTGAGAACTTGACATGTTGGCATAGAGCGAGAACTTTCATAGGGAGTGTGATTGAGTGTTGTTGTTGTTGTTGAGTTGAAAGTCTATCATCTTTCCTGAAGAATTTGAAGGAGGTGTTCATCCTTTGTGAAGATTCAGAGGAGGTGTTCATCCCTTGTGGGCTATAGGAGAAGTGAATTTCATTTCTTGGGATAACAAGAGAGGTGTTCTAACCTTAAACTGTTTTATTTTCTTTAGGATTATAACAATTTGTTGGTTTGTTCTAGTGAAGCGTCAATTCTCAGTTAAGATTAACGACTGGATGTAGGATTCGTTTGATCCGAACCAATATAAAAATCACCCATGCAATTTTTTCTCTTCCTTACTCTTTTAATTTGTTTGAATTGTTTTAAGGAATTTTTATTTACGAGAAAATTTATTAAAAGAATGATTTTCCATAAGAAACCAATTCATCCCTCTCTTGCTTTGTTGAACGCGTTAACCAATCTGTTGCGCCGCTCTTACACCGGCCATGGTAGTAGAGATAGTTTTTGGATTGTGAATGTTTAGGGTTTTGGAGAGAGAATGCTTGAGAGTGAGGGTTTCAGAAAAAAACTTGGAAAGCACGAAGACGTTTGGCATCCTTTGGTGGTTATATGTTTGAGTGATAAAGGTGGTCACTTAGAATTCGAAGAGTAAGGGTTTCTATCTCATTTTTTTCCATTATTCATCTAGTTTCACCATGTCTATTGAATTGATTTTTATTTTAAATGCTTTGTTCATTAATTGTTAGGGTTTTTCCTCTATACTTTATGCTTGCTTTGTTTAACTCATTCATAGCATGATAATTGATTTTGTCGATATGGACACGTCTGTTTGCCCTCCAAGTTTTTGGGACGTTGAGCGCCAATTTCCTCAAGAACCACGTCTGTTTGTCCTCCAAGTGAAGCTGAGCACCAGTTTTAGTCACAACACGCTTGAGCGCCCTTTCTGGGGCGCTGAGTGCCACTTTTCCTGAACAACGCCTGCTTGCCCTCCGAGTGAAGCTGAGCGACAATTGTAGTATCGCAGCATGCCCAGGCGCCCTAAGTGGGGCGCTGAGCGCCAGCGAGATGGGTTTGGGCTTCGTTTCTGTTTCGATTCCACTCTATTTAAAGGATCCAAACGCCCTAGGTTTTGTATCTTTGGTAGAGGAGGCACAACAACACACTCTTCCACTCTTTGAAGGCGGATTTGGATGCGGGAGCTTCCATGTTCAACTTTTAGGGTTTTTCTATCTCATTCTTCTCCATTGTACATCTAGTTTCTCCATGACAATGGGGAACTAACTTCTATTTTTTTGTAGGGATGATGTAACCTTGTAAACTCTCATGTACTTGAATTGATTCTTCATAATTTATGATTCTTTCATTAACTTTTAGGGTAATTCTTATGTGATCAATGTTCGCTTTGTTTAACTCATGCTCGCTTTGCATGAGTGCCGGGAGGTTCCTTATAATTCAGGTTGTTGTAGAATTATTCCCAAGAGCAGTATTTTTCAATGATGGGGGTATGAGTCTTGCTCGTCTTAAGCTCCTGATCTTCAAAATTAATTATTAGGAATGCTAGGAATCGTATGAACTAATAATTAAGGATAGGCTTTCTTCACCGAGGGATCGGGTTTTAAGTAATTTAGTGAATGATGTTGACTTTAATGAAAGAAGAAGAATTCTTATATACATGAGAGTAAACTTGGTGAAATCTAACCCCAACAACATATTCATTTCATAACCTAAACCTCATCCGTCCATCGTTGTGCTACTCTTCAATTGATCAAAACTGCATTCATATTTAATTTTATGTATTTGCATTCTGAACCAATAATTTCATTCCTTTTAAGTCTTAATTAATCGAGTTATCACACAATTGTCTAGTGCCGAGAGTCTCTTGGGACACGATACTTGGTTTTACCATTTTATACTACTTGTACGGTTCGGTACACTTGCCGAAGTCTTAACAGTATTCTAACATTTTCTGGAGTCAAACCTAAACAACATGTCTAGAAAAGTGTCTTAATTCTGTTCAAAATTTACAACACAAACAATGTTAATAGAAAATATACAAAGTTTAACTCTCAAGGAGAGGATATAAACAATATAAGGAGTTATATGATTTCCTGAGAATTTTCTCTTAAACTACATTCAACTTCAGACGATATATGAGTGCAACAAACTTGAGTTTTTATTCCATTCTTCTTATGTTATCTTTCTTGCATCATCATAATCTCCTTCTCTTAAAGCTTTCTTTTATATATAATTTTTCTTGTGATATGATCATTAGACAGAGAAGTTGACTTTAGGAGAGTGGGTATCCTTTAGGTAAGAAGTCAGACTTTAATCTTCTTTGTAGGGGTTAAAGCTTTATCATAGCCTTTACCAAAGTTGAGCTTGTACGATGTGACAGAGTAGAAGGCTTCAAGACAAAAATTTCCATAAGGTTCTTCTTCTCTCACAATGTCTTTTTATTGGGTGCAATGATTATGATCATATCTTTCTGGTTTAGTGATATGCATAAATAAAGAACAAAGTCTACAAGCATCGAGGTACTTTATTGTACATGCATTACATGTTTTGAACGTTGATAAGCATTAGACTATATTGCATGTTTAAGACATTTTATCATTTACAATGTTATGCATAAAGGCATCGTTTGGTAAAACATACAATATGTATAATAATCAGATGGTATGAACATAAGGCAACACAGGAGATGTGGGAAGTACTGAAAGTCACTCATGAAGGTACTGATGATGTGAAACCCGCGAGAAAGAACACACTAAACCAAGAATACAAGATGTTTAATATGAAGCCTGGACAAACAATAGTTGATGTTCAAAAGTGATTCACTCACATAGTGATAGCTTACGCTCTAGCTAACTAAGCTATGAAATAGTAAGCACAACTCAACTTTTATTAGCAGCAGCGAAAAATGAAGTTTAATGGAGATTTAGTGTGGAGGAGGAGTTGTTTAGTTATGGCTCTAGCTTAGACAATCCACCATCAACGGAAGGAAGCTAGAGGGCTATGGGGGAAAGTGTTGAAATTGTTGATAAGGGGAGCATAAATTTAGCTTAACCCACAATCTCAATGATATCTAAGTTTTTGATGATGACAACACATAATTAATAACACATGTATGTTCTGTGTTACATGTTCTATGTTTACATGTTATATGTTTTTCCTTAATATGTTAAATTTGTTAAAGCATATCTGAGAACATGTTTGTGTTGTTCATTGCATATCACTGGGTGAAATATGTGATTTTATATGTGTATGCATGACATATCTTTTTGGAAAAGGAAAATCACAAGCATTGTGGTTAAACTTTAAATGTGTGGCAAAACAACAACTTTAAGTCGATTACATTATGGGGTGAATCGATTAAAACTCGTGTGTTTGCACAAACTCTTTTAAAGTGTGCTGTAAGTTTTTTTATAGAGAAAAGTTTTCAAAACTATGCAAAAAGATTTCACTTAATCGAATGCATGCACTATGTATTCGAATAAGTTAGTTGATGTTTTAAAAATTTGTTAAATGTTGGTAACAACTAACATAACGGTCATATTTTTAAATATGTTGACTAAGCATTAAGTGATAGTCGATTGCATTAATTGTACATTCAATTATTTGTTTGACTACTGCTAATTCTGTTATAATTGATTGTTATATTCAATTATGTTAGTAGCTCAATCGATTAAAATGCTTCTGATGTGTTATACTATAAGTTGACGCAGATTTGAATTCTGTAAGAACTTTTGGTGATTCGAACAATTTCATATCATTTTACAGAAAGTTGTGATCTTATAGAAAGAGATAAAAAGCTCCAAGAAAAAGGATTGACCGTGGTAATCAGCAACTTTTAATTTCTTGAAGAGCAAGACTATTGTGTTTCAAAGACTGATCAAATCTGCACATTTGGGTGTTACTGCGTGATCAGATTCTACAATCTCTTGAAGATTGGTTTGAGTTCTCTGTTGTGACTACAGGAAGAAGTACGTGTGTGTTCTTGACTTTGAGGGTGCCTCAAAGGGGTTAGATAGCAGAACAGGGGATTCTTGTTGGTGGTCTAGTTGTTGATTGCCTATATAAGATTAGAGGGTTAGAGAGGTGTTTTTATATTTTTGACGTGAGGTCTCTATAAAAACCTTGTTCTAAAAACCTTGATCTTTATAGTGCATTGGCTTCTTGTGGTTGGAAGGACACTGGATGTAGGCTTGGCCGAACCAATATAAAAGCTCAGTGTTTGAATTTTCTGATCCCTACTCTCTTTTATTCAATTGATTACTTTCTGTACTTATTCGATTAAGTTTCCACTACATTGAAAATCTTTTATCTTGCAATTCAAGAAAAGTATAATGGCATAATTTTTTGTGGAAAATTTTTTAAAAGCTTTTATTTCTTACACTTCACCAATTCACCCCCCCCCCCCCCTCCCCCCCTCTTTGTGTGAGAAATTGAGTCATTCTATTTTAACAAAAAGCACAGAAGATTGACTTTCGGGCAAAGAATGGATGGCTCAATAGATTCAGCCAATTTCTATATAATCCAAAAGTGATTACAAATTGGAGGGAAGTTGGATTTATAGGATCATCCAAGCTACCCCCGGTGCTTACAAGCAAGGCTGATGATCAGTCGCATAAAGGGGATCAGATGCCATGTGGAAGAGGTGAGAAAAACGTGTTGGAGTCAGGGAATGCATAAGAAACACATGTTGTAAGCAGTAGTTCCACTCGCGCTCAACGGTGAAGGGTCGGCGCTCAACGCCACCCAGTTGCTTAATCTCAAGGATTTTATCCTTCTCCATGGCTGGTATAGGTGTTGCTAGACCTTCTTGATGGGCTTCTAGCTCTCATTTGAAATATGCAAAGAGGTATTGCCCTTCTTGAGGTAGATCTTTAAGGTCTTGATGGATCTTCTTAGCCATTCCACTGGTAAAGGTTCCTTGATTTGATATTAGGCTTGGACCCCGTCTATCATCTTCTCCCCCTTGAGAAGGATTTGTCCTCAAATCTAGTAGGTCGCCTTTATTATGAAGATATTTTTGATTTTGTTTGTAGCAGAGGCTCCTAATAGTCTTGGGAGCAGGCCATCTGGAAATGACTTTATTTTTGTTAGGGTCAACAAAAGTTCCTCCAGGATCAAATGTCAATCTGCAATAAGAATCAAACATATCTCTAATTAGTTTTATTTGATCCATTAATATATATATATATATATATATATATATATATAGAATAATATGTTTAGAAGAAGGTTTCCCAACATTGAAATTTTTATTTTTAAGAAACCTTACTTCATTTAAAATTGTATTATTATCTTGATTTAGTGGTGACCATAATGGTAACCATAACTCAAGTTGAGCATTGCCACATTTTGAAAGTTGTAACATTTTAAAAGATGGAGTGACAATTTCTTTGAAAGAAAAGTATAATTATTAGAACTCAAGGATAAATGGAGAAAAGTTAAAGGATTCAAAACCTCCCCTTAGGAGTCTTGGTTCTATTGTAAGTATGGGAGGAGGTGTTGCTCTTAATTGAATTTTCTCCTTTTCTTCCATTCTTTTTTTCTCTTCTTTCACATTCTTCCTTTTCTTTTATTTCCTCTTCTTTTCTTCTCTCTTCCTCTTCTTTTCTTTTTTCTTCTCTTCTTCTCTCTTCTTCTCTCTTTCTTCCTCTTCTCCTCTCTCTTACTCTCTTATCTCTTGCTCTCTTTTCCCTTGTTGTATTTTCTCTTGCTTCTCTTCTATTGATAGGGGGAGCACATATGATAGCTGAACTCAATCCCTGGTATGTTGGTTTTTTATGATGACAACACGCTGATAATAACAACACATGAATGTTGTCAAGTCACAATAGAAAGGAGTTTATGGGTGTTATATCAATGCATTTGATGATTTGAAATTGCATAAAATGTGTGATAAATGCATATGTTGAACACACTAATGTGACTGCATACTATCGTGTTTATGATGTAATTATATCTGTGTATGCATAATGTATGATTCTGTGTTATGAATACCACATGCACAAAAAGCATATCTTAATGAAAAAATTGATTATTGTGTTGTATTAATCAACTAAGGTCATGAGACAGCTTATGGTTTTGAACTATGCCAAAACAACTAGTTTGAATCGATTACATTAGTTGTTGAATCGATTACATTAGTTGTTGAATCGATTAAAACTTGTGTGTTTGCATATGTCATTTTCAAATGTGCTATTATGAGTCTTTGGAAAGAAAAGTTTTCAAAATTCTGTTAAGTGTTGAAGCTTAATCGATTACATGCTTTTGTGTATTCAATTAAGTATGTTATGTTTGAAAATTGATTTCCTTCTAGTCATAACTATTATAACGGTCATATTTTTAAATGTGTTTGTCCAACATTTAGTGAAAATAGATTACATTAATTATGTATTCAATTAAGAGCTAAGTTTGTTGTAATTCTATTACATATGTTTAATGTAACTGATTACATAAGTTTAGTACTCGATTGCTTTGTGTCAGGATTGATATAAACTATATATTGACGCATTGTTTGAAAATCTGTAATGATTGATCATACTTACACTTTCATATCTGATTGATTTCATTTGAGAGGTTTGACAGATTACTCAAAAGCTCCAAGAATTAAGAACGAGAAGAATTAGATCATCTTGAAGCATTCTTAAGAAGCAACTGACTGAACTGCATTGACTGATCACTTTAGTACATCATAAGGTGCATCTTGATTGATCAAGAGAGAAGACTTGCAATCTTTAATTTGTTGTTTCCCTGGACGTCCGCGTCAGGAAGAAGAGAAAGGTTGGCTCAATAGCTTCAGCAAATTTCTATATAATCCAAAAGTGATTACAAAGCGGAGGGAAGTTGGATTTATAGGATCATTAAAGCTACCCACGGTGCTTACAAACAAAGCTGATGATAAGCTGCATAAAGGGGACCAGATGCCAAGTGGAATAGGTGAGAAAAATGTGTTGGAGTTTGGGAATGCATAAGAAACACGTGTTGTAAACACCAGGTCCGCTTAATCTCAAGGATTATATCCTTCTCCATGGCTAGTATGGGTGTTGATGGGCCTTCTTATTGGGCTTCTACCTCCCATTTGAAGTGTGAAAAAAGGTCTTGACCTTTTTGAGGTAGATCTTCAAGGTTTTGTTGCATCTTCTTAGTCATTCCATGAGTAATTGTTCCTTGATTTAATATTGGGCTTAGACCTTGTTGATCACATGGTGCACCATCTAATAGGTTTAGGTAAGGCTTTTGATGTTGATGAACTTAACATAAAAATTTTAAAGTCTTTGGACAAGTCTTGGCAACCGAAGGTGACAGCCATCTCAGAATCCCAAAAACCTATCCCAAATGTCGATGGCAATCCTCTTTGGAAATCTCCGTGAGCATGAGCTTGAGCTAAACAGATTGACTGCGAAAGAATAGCAAGGCAAGAAGAAGACATTGGCCTTCAAATCCAAAGTTTCTAAAGGGAAGAACTCAAAAAGGAATGATGATGATGAGGAGCATATGAGCCTCATGACAAAAAGGTTTGCTAAATTCATGAGAGCAAAGGGTAAGGACAAGTTTAGAGGTTAAAAGAAGGATAATCAAGGATCTTCATCAAGCATCAAGTGCTACGGGTGTGGAGAAAGAGGACATGTCAAGTTCGATTGTCGCAAAAGCAAAAAAAGTGAAGAAAAGAAATTCCCAAAGAAGAAGAAAGCTTACATAGCTTAGGAATATAGCTTAGGAAGAGAATGACTTCAATTCTTCAAGCTCAAGTGACTCAGATGAGGAAGCAAATCTTTGCTTAATGGCTGATTTTGATGATGCTGGAAGTCAAGTAAGTGATTCTAACTATGAAACTAGTGAATTAGATTTACAAAACACATTCTTTGAGTTATTGAATGAATATGAAAAGTTGGATGTTGCACATAAGAACTTGAAAAAAGAATTTCATGAATTACAACTTAAATATGAAAAAGCATTAGATGAAGAAGTAATTATAAGAACTAAGATTAGTAATCTTGAAATGAAAGATTCTGAATCTAATGTGGTTGTAAACCCTATTGAATGTTTGTCTTGTAAGAGTCATATGTTTGACATAGATATACTTGAGAACTTACTTGCCAAAGCAACCAAATATGTGTTAGATGTTAACAATGGCATTAGAAAGAACAATTTTTTAAAAACAAGAATGTGCATCAACACAAGAAACCTCAAATCAAAAGAACTCGTAGAGTTTAGGTTGAAAAAAGGTGGTTTTATGCAAAACAAACTGCATAGTGTTTGTTGTTTCTATTGTATGAAGCATGGTCATACCTCTAACAAATGAAACATTAAGCATTTTGGTGTGCCAAGTGGAAAGTATGCATGGATTAGAACTGTGAAATGATGTTTGTTTGTGTGTACTAACCCACCATAATGGGATTAGGGACCTAAATTTGTGCAATTCCTAGCGTTCCTAGAAAATTAAGTCTAAAGATCATGAGCTTAAGACGACCAAGTACTCATACCCTCATCCCTGAGAAACATTACCCTTGCGAGAATTCAACAAGAACTTGAATTGTAAGGAACCTCCCAACACTCATGCAATTCATAAATCATGCTACTAAATGAGTTAAATAGAGCAAACATTGAAACAGATGAATTCCATAACAATTAATGAAAAAGCATATAAATTAAGAATCAATTCAAATACATGAGAGTTCACAAGGTTACATCGTCCCCCAACATCAAATAGAGTTTAGTTCCCCCATAGACATGGAGAAACTAGATGAATAATGGAAAAGCATGAGATAGTGAAACCCTAAAAGTAGAAGAGGAAGTTCCCGCCTCTAGATCCACCTTTAGAGAGTAGAAGAGTGTGTTGCTGTGTTGCTCCAGCCAGAGATACAAAACCTAGAGTGCCTAGGTCCTTTAAATAAAGTCGAAAAAGAGTATAAACAGGGCCCGATCCGAAAGAGTCGAAACAAAGCAAAAATTGGGCCTAATCCACGATGCACGACGGTCGGGCGCCCCATTTAGGGCGCCCAGGCGGTGGACGTCGATTTATGGCACTTAAGCCTCCAAACAGGGCACTCAAGCCTCGTAGACTGCATTCTGGTTGACTCTTTTGCACTCTGGTTGACTTTTCTGCATTCCAACTATTTTGTACTTAAACTCTTCCTTCAAATCATTCCAATAGCCTACAAAATCAAGGGAATTTAATGATAAAATCATCAAGTATAACCTCAACTCTCTTATTCACAAAACTAAAGCAAAAACATGAGTTAAAGTAAGTTTCTAAGTAAAAAAGAGTGCATTTAGCATCAAAATTACATCACAGATAACGGTATTTTAAACCGTTATCAATCTTTATACAAATTAGCTAAAACTTACTAAATGAATCAAACGTGTCAAAATACTTTTGGGTTGATGTGGTTAGTACTGCTTGTTATGTGTTGAACATGATGCTCATTAGGCCAATTCTAAAATTAAATCCCTATGAATTGTTTAAAGGAAGAAAGCCAAATGTGTCACATCTAAAAGTATTTGGGTTAAATGCTTTGTTTTGAACAAAGGTAAAGACAACTTAGGAAAATTTGATGCTAAATCTGATGAATCAATTTTCTTAAGTTATTCATTAACTATTAAAGCACGTCTGGTTTTAAATAAAAGAACATTGATCATTGAAGAGTTCATGCATGTTGTTTTTAATGAAATTGTGGACCTTGAGGACAACCCTCTTGAGTTAAATAAGCCCATTGTAGGTGATGAAGATTACTTAAGGGAAGCCCTTGAAGAAATGTACTTAAAATGAGAATGTTCCCTCTGAAGATCCAATTGTGCATCAAGAAATTGAACAAAGAAGTTGTCAATAACCACGAGGCCTCTCTTTGGACAACATCATTGGAGACATCTCAAAAGAGGTAACTACTAGGCATAACTTAAACAATTTATGTCTAACCGTTGCTTTTGTGTCTCAAATAGAACCCAAGAACATAGGTGAAGCTCTTCAAGATGACAAATGGTGCATTGCTATGCAAGAAGAGCTAAACCAATTCGAAAGGAATGATGTTTGAGAACTCAATCCTAGGAAAGATCATTATCAAGTGATTAGAATCAAATGGGTATTAAGAAACAAGTCGGATAAAGAAGGAAACATCACTAAGAACAAAGCAAGACTTGTTACTAAAGGCTACTGTCAAGAAGAAGGTGTAAAATATGATGAGACATATACCCGAGTAGCCAGGTTAGAAGTAATTAGATGATTACTTGCTTACGCAACTTTAATAAGATTTAAATTACATCAAAGGAATGTGAAAAGTGATTTTCTGAATGGTTTTATAAAGGAGGAAGTGTATGTTAATCAGCCTCCTAGTTTTGAAGATTTTAAATTTGTTGATCATGTTTATAAATTAAGGAAAGTATTGTATGGCCTTAAACAGGCACCTATGACTTGGTATGAGAGACTTAGCACTTTCCTGATTGAAAATGACTTCTCTAGAGGAAAGGTTGATTCAACCTTGTTTATTAAGAAAGTACGAAGTCATATTTTGCTTGTTCAAGTATATGTAGATGATATCATTTTTGGGTCAACTTATAATTCCCTGTGTGAGGGATTTGGTAATATAATGTAAGGAGAATTTGAAATGTCTATGATGGGGGAGCCAACATTCTTCTTAGGACTACAAATAAAACAAAAGGATGAGGGAACCTTTATCTCCTAAACCAAATACTATAGGGAAGTTCTTATAAAATTTGGAATGGACACTTGTAAAGAAGCTAACATCCCTATGACAACTTCTTATTTAGATAAAGATGAATCTGGGGTAGAATTAAACCAAACCATGTTTAGAGGTATGATAGGTTCATTACTATATCTCACAGCTAGTAGACTTGACATCATGCAGAGTGTATGTGTTTGTGCTAGGCACCAAGCCAATCCTAAGGCATCCCACCTAACAGTTGTTAAGAGAATTCTAAAGTATCTTAAAGGAACTACTTCTTTTGGATTATGGTATCCTTCTGATGCAACACCTAGTCTAATAGCATATTCTAACGCTGATTATGAGAGTTGTAAAATTGATAGGAAAAGTACTAGTGGAACATGTCACTTTTTGGGCTGCTCTTTAGTGTCTTGACACTCAAGAAAACAAGCGTGTGTAGCTTTGTCTACCACAGAAGCATAATACATCGCTCTTGGTAACTGTTGTGCCCAAATTCTATGAATGAAACAACAATTGGAAGACTTTGATATCTTCCTTGATCACATTCCTGTAAAATATGATAACACTAGTACAATCATAATTCATTCAAGAACCAACCACAGAAATTAGACATCATTTCATAAGAGACCACATCCAAAAGGGTAATTGTACAATAGAATACATTGACACATTGCATCAATTAGATGATATTTTCACTAAGGCATTACCGAAGGATAGATTTTATGATCTTAGACGAGATTTGGGAGTGTTAGATATGTCTTAGGATTAAATTTCATATAAAATTTCAGTTTTTTCGTAAATCACCTTGCAAATAATCGATTATTGGAAGGTCATAATTGATTATATTTGGTCTTTAAAAAAGCTCTTGGTTCGCAAATAATCGATTATTGGGTTTACATGAACAAATAATTGATTATCTTCATCGATAATCGATTATCAGCACATATCAGGAAAATATTTTTGAACCCATAATCGATTGTCATTACTTATAATCGATTATCAAATGACGCAGATTCAAAAATATAGTTGTTACAATGTTTAGAAATGACTATAAACAGCCATAAACACCTAATTTTTCAATTCTCTCTATAAATATTCTTTCATAATCGATTAACAACCTCCCATTGCACCCAAACTCTGCTAGAATCAAGATTAAACAAGTTTTCACTCTCCTTCTCATACTTTCTGTCTACACCTTCTTTAAATCTTCATGGTTGATTCAAGGCACAAGATGCTCACACATAGACATACTGGTGGTGCCTCCTCTTCACGTCCTCAAGCTCCCAAACCTGCCACTCTTAAAGGATGGAAACAAGTTGAGTTTGCTCATTTTTTGCAGGAGAGACATGTCATGGGTGTCAAGTATGTCCACTTAGAGTACTACCGATTTTATGGGTTATAGTTTCCTAATATATTTGTTGCCCAAGGACTAACCAATCTAGTTGAACAAAAGGGTTGTATTTATCCCAACCTTATTCGGGTATTCTACCACAACCTCCATTATCGTTATGGAATTGTTCCTACTAAATTAAAAGGGGTACGCATAATTTTTTATGACGACATCTGGATAAATGTAGTTGTACGTGAAGCTACTCCTTCTACAACTGGACCCTCTTTCATTCCTTCCTATTCATCATTTTCCATGGAAGAGTATTTTGCAAACCTCATGAAGCAAATGGAAGAGATGAGTTCGACTAATCAAGCCTGGTTTGATGAACTCGTAGAAATGCATCAAACTCATCATGACTATGTGTGTGAGAGATTTGAAGATTTTGACAAAAGGTTACGCAACATTGAGGATCGCCTAAACCTTCAACCCTTGATTATCCTCCAACCCCTCCTTTCTAAGTCTTAATTGTATTTCTTGATTTGAGTTGAATTTCTGTTTTTTTTTTCTTGTACTTCATGATGTATTTTGTTCTTTCATGTTATGAAATTTCAATTTCATTCTATTTTAAAATGCATCTATTATTTTGTTGAGGGGTAGAACCATTTGAGGGGGAGTCTTTATTTTTACTTTTTGTTTATGATCAAAAAAGGGAGATAAAACTTCTAATTAGTGTGGTTATTACTAACACAAGCCAAAATAGAAAGAGATTACTCGCGCAAATAATCGATTATTTTACAGAATAATCGATTATCTTTGTCTGATTCAATATTGCCCAAGGATAATCGATTATCAGTTTTTGAAAGCCTCATAACGGGCACAAATAATCGATTATCACTTTTGATAATTGATTATCACTAGCAGTTGGGAGTTAATTTTTTAGTTTCTGAGCCTTACGCTATATATATACCTTTATAAACGTCTTACAAACTAAGCCATATGAGAATACATAAAAAGTTTGAGCAAGTTTTGAAGACTTAGTGTGCTCGAATCAAGTCTTGTGAATACAAGAAGCTTATGCTTAATGTGTCTAAGGTCGAAGCGGTTCTCTTCAAGTTGAGTAAGCAGGTTCTTCTGTTGGTTTGTCAAAGGAAGGTGTTCTTTGTCTTTGATCTTTATTTGATCTTATTGTAATCTGTAAACGATATTTTTAGTTAAAAAGATTAATCATTGTTTATAATGATTAACGACTAGACGTAGAATCTTTTGATTCGAACTAGGATGAAATCATTTTTGTTGATTTTCTTTGACTCTACAGTTTTAGCACTTAAATTGTTTGATAAAAGTTCACTTAAATTGTTTGATAAAAGTTCTTAAAGAAAATCATAATTTTTAAAAGAACCAATTCATCCATCCTTTCTTGGTTATTGACCGTATCACGCTCTCTAAAACATTTTCGGTCTGCGATACTAGTTTCCAACACTCCAAAGGCCTCATAGTGGAGCATACCACTATAAACTCCATAATATACTTGTGAGGGTCCTCCCCTGTTGACCCATGGAACCTAGGTAAGAGTTGGATGAACCTAGACTTTTCAAATCAAAGTTTGGAGCTCTCTACGCATGTGGTACTTAAATACACAGGGTTGGAATCCAATTTCCTAGTTAGCCATCTCCTTTAACGTTCTTTCCCTCTGTCCACTACCCATGTCTTCAGTCTTTAAAAATTCTAATAGGGATTCATATGCTGGGGGAACTGATCTAGTAGCTTTAGATTCACTCTAGTTCCTCTCATTCTTAATTCCTTTTCTAGTCCTACCAATTTCTAGCTCTAGAGTAAACAAAGGGATATGGTTGGCCTTGGTTATACACTTTCAACTCTCACAGTTGGAGGAACACTTATTAGTTTACAGATTCAAAGATAAAAATTATAATATGAGTCAAACACACTCTGCCTACAACCTAAACCTCCTCAACAGAGGTGTTGACTAAGCACTCAACAACACACAAACACATTAATCACGAAACAACTTTCAAAATCAAAGACCAAAACACCACAAAGAATAGGTAATCAATATTGCTACAGTTTCAGAAACATATCCTAAGTATACTCAAAAGTACAAAAAGAAAGAGACCTAACAAGACTAACTAAACACTCTAAGACTTAATTCGCCGAGTCCCCAGCCCCAGCACCATTTGTTAAACTTGTTTTTGGCCGCACAAAAACAAAATAAAACTAGACTTCCCCACTAATGTAATAAAGGGATAACCTAGGTCAAATCTTTGGACTCAACTTGTTAAGTTTTAGAAGTGTTTGGTTAAAGTATTTTTATTTAGTAATTATTTATCTACCAATGCTAGGTGGGGAAAAGAATTAAAATTTAAAACGAAAATGACTAATTAAAAATGCAGAATCTAACCTAAAACAGCCACTGGTTTTATGAAATCCTAAATGTTATAACTAACTATATAAGGAAAAGAAAATCATAACCTAATAAAAGAAATGAGTATTATTTACTGTGCTAAAATTCAAAATAGAAAACCAAAGTATTATGAGGAATTATGCTAATTATACTCCTAAATTAGGAATTTACAATGCAAGACATGGATTAAAAGATCAAGTAAATAGAACAGTATTGAAGAAGGCATGAAATTTAACACCTAAACTAAAACAAATTTGAATTTAAGCAACTAATCTAATAGTATCATCTATCAATTAAAATAAGGCAAGGAAACAGTCGAAGAGTAGTATTAAAAACAAATTTCAGCATTGAACATACAATAATTTGATGAAATGAATCTTAGTTCCTCATTAAGAAGACTTCCTATAAAATTCAACCCACTTTGGGGTCTTTGACTTCTTATTTCAGAACTTAAGTTGGTAACTCTCACTCAATTCTTCAAATCAATTTTTGTTCAAATCATAATTATGTTTTCAACTTTACCTATCATCAAAACAAAAACAAAACAACTATCTATGTTATCAATCACTATATACATTCAAACTTCAACAAAGTATAAAAGTCAAGAACTAATTCTACTCTATGAAACATTATAAAGTTCAAACAGTGAATTACAACATAAACGATACTCAGAATCTAAGAACAACTTTAGAATGAAAAATCAACAATCTACAATTTCTAGAAATGTAAACTTTTACGCAAAATTGTAACAACTTACTAACAAAATTGAAACATCCTAATATACACATAAAATCAAAATCATAACGTAAATCACATAACCTAAATTCACCTAAAATCATACACGAAGCTGAATCAAAGTAAATCAACTCACTATCTATCAAATTCAAGACAACAAACCTACAACTAACAACATTAAAGTCTGAATTCTTCAAACCAATGCAAGGAATCAATTAAAAGTGCAGAAATAGTAAAATGACAAGGAAATCAAATAAGAAAAGAAATTTCATTGTATTAAACAAAATGTTACAAAAGAATTGTTACCAGAGAACAGCCAACAAGAACCAAGGTTTGTCACTTTCATGGAACTTCTCTATGTAATCCAGAACCAAGAAAACCTCTGATCTACGCAACTTCAAAATCTAAAGCTAAGAACATCAAATTGAAACGAAAGTGAAAAAAAAAACTAACTATTCGCACTTCACGACCTCTCGAGGAACCCTATTCTACCTTAACATAGGCCCAATTAGTAGTCAACAACCCAATTTTTCAATAGATTCAGCACTGGTCCAATCTTCTAGCCTTGACAAAAAATGACCAGCCCAATTAATCAGGCCCGATCTGCAAAAAGAATCAATAATTAGAGAACAGATAAAAATAACCTATTCAAAAAATATTTTTATTTTGTTTTCCGCAATTTTTATCTATAAAAGAAAGAAAAATTTATGTCATTCAAAAACTAATTTAATTTACCTAAAAAGAAGAAATTAACTCGATTTTTATTTTAAAGTTATTTTTAGGTATTAAAACCAATGTATTATATTTCTAAAGAATTAAAGGTTATAAAGAAGCTTAAGAAAAGAATTTTAACATAGAAAAATAGGCAAATCTAGAGTGTTATTAGTGGATGAGTGGTTTAGAATCCAACTCAGACGACCTTCCATAGGAGGGAGGAAGCTAGAGATGAAGATGAATATGGATTTAAGAGAAGACTTTTAGTGCAAGGAGGTGTTGGAATGATTTCTTCAACATAACACTCTTTTGTTGGTATCGGAGGGGGTATTTTTCGAAGAGTATAGCGCAGCGGAATTAATACTCAGAGAGCGTGTTACGGTCACAAATCAAGTTTAATGGTACGTTTTAGTAAAACAATTTTCTTAGAGAAAATTAATCAAACAGTTGATGAACGTACAATAAAATGAGTATAGGGAATAAGAAGAACAACACAGAATTTTTATCCTGGTTCGAATCAAAAGATTCTACGTCCAGTCGTTAATCACTATAAATAGTGATTAACCTTTTTCACTAAAAGATTGTTTAACAGATTACAAGATAATGAACAATAAAAATGAATAGAACCACTCTACCAACTTGAAGAGAACCGCTTCAGCAATCGACCAACGATTCACAAGCTTCTCCTTTCACAAGACCAGGCAGAGCACCTTGCTAACTTGAAGAGAGTCTGCTCCGACTATCGACACACGATACGCGAGCCTCTCCTTTCACAAGACCAAGTAAGGGAACAATGAACAAAAAGCTTTATGAGAACGTTCCTCTGACACACAGTGTTCTAAGCTTTCTCAGTTCAAAAACAATGTTACTTTCTAATTTCTTCAAAACAAAATATATAGCCAAGTACACTGAATGCCAAAGGTCAGCTCCCAACTGCCATGAATAATCGATTATTGTAAGTGATAATCGATTATTCAAGTCCGTTATAGGTTTTCAAAAGTGTGATAATCGATTATATGAAGTGATAATCGATTATTCAAGTATGACTTGTGATAATCGATTATTGCTTCATCATAATCGATTATTGTAGTTAAAAATGTAAGTTTACAAGGTTTACAAGAATTTCCTACTACATTTAATTTCTACAAATTGCTTTTAACAAATTCTAATATCTTCTGCAACTAAAACTTCTTGTAGCATCATCAAAACAAATTTCTTCAAGATTTACCAATACTCCTTATTGGTAGCAATCTCCCCCTTTTTGATGATGATCAAAAATTCAATTTTAAAAGCAAGTTTGGCTTACCTGGAAAACATACAAGCTAACAAACAACAACAAGGTTAGCAATACCTGTAATAATTTATACTTCTCCCCTTGTATTATTCTTCTCCCCCTTTTTGATCAGAAGCAAAAAGATCAGATGTTAAGGGCTCCCCCTAAATATGATCTCCCCCTCAATTAATCAAAGGATGCATATAATGAAGAGATCATTTTATTTATGAAAATAAAGATTACATTGGAAGAAGACACATAACAGACTGAATTATAACATAGATGAAATGGCAAGTAAATAACAAAACAGTCTAACAGAGAACCTATATCTAAAACTCAGGACTAGGAGATCTCTCGGGAGGTTGAAGGTTGAGATGATGCTCGATGTTAGATAGGCGAACATCAAGATCAAGAAATTGATCAACCATGTACTCATCAACAGATCGTTGCCAATCATAAATCTCCTCAAAGTGAGTCTTTTGTGCAAGACTCATATCCTCCAATTGTTTAGATAACCTTGCAAAATGTTCTTCCATAGAAGTTGAGGAAGAGGAGGGTATGTTGGATGGTCCAGCAGCAGATGGAGCAGCAGCACTTACTGGGTCAGCCATATGAGTGTCCATGTCATCATCTTCATCGACATTAGGATGATCATCATCTTTGTGAATAAGGACTCTGCCTCTAGTAATGAATCCCATCTGACGAAAGGTAGTATCGCCAATTTCCGAGCCAACAACTTGAGTGGCTTGGACAAGTTCTCCTTCAATATTGACACCTTTGTACTCCAAGATTCTAGAAATAAGAAGAGCATAAGGAAGGTGATAAGAATGGGATTTCTTAGCTTTTACCATAGTGTCAGCAATGAGAGCAGGCCAATCGATGTGGATGTGATTCAGGATCCCATACAGAAGAAGTAGATCCTGTTCAGAGCATTGAGCATGATTGGTTGCTCTAGGACATAGGATCCAGACAAGTAAGTAGTGAATCATCCTTTCTTCAACCTTGAAACCTCCAACAAGCAATTGCCTTCTATTAGTCTGTTGTTCAGGGTGACGTAGGAAGGATTGGAAGGTCGATAATCGATCGAAATCTTGGAGTCCGAGATGAACTTTAACAGCATCATCCCAGATGGGTAGTTGGGCAACGTTGGTCCACACATCATCATCTAAAATTATAGGGACACCCTTGACTTTGGTGGAAATAATCCCATCTCGATATCGCAAGTTGAAGTAGAACACTCTGATGAGATCGGGATAAATGCAACCGTTTTGCTCCACCAGATTTGAGAGTCCTTGATCATTAAACAGCGCTGGAAATTGAAATCCATAGAAACGGAAAAAATCAAGGCGAATATACTTTACTGCCATGATTCTTCTCTCTTGCCAGGAAGAAACATAGTCCGCATGTCTTTCTTGATCTGAAATCCATCCATCAATCGTTGCCGGACGTGGTTGAGAGGAAGAGGATGCTCCAACAGCTCTGCGGCGATGTCTCCTTGAATCTGCCATGGAGAAAGGTTGAGGGAGTGATAGTTTGAGAGAGTGAGTAAAATTGGAGGGATTGGAAGCTCAAGATTTTGATTTCAGGAGTTTCTAGGTGCAAAGAGATGGCTAACAATCGATTATAGAGGCCTATTTATAAGAAGAAGGGAAGAACTAGCCGTTTATGACCGTTTTGAGCCGTTATGGAGTCTCCAACGACTTTATTTTTGAAACTGGTAGCGTGATAATCGATTATCGTAAGTGATAATCGATTATCTGCTCGTTGATCACTTTCCAGAAATTTTGCGATAATCGATTATGTATGAAGATAATCGATTATTTTCTCATGATTTTCCAGAGATAAATTTGAAGATTCATAATCGATTATTGGGTGGGATAATCGATTATCTCAGTGTAAAGGATGTCCAGGTTTGGAATAATCGATTATGACCTGATGATAATCGATTATTAACGCTGATCTTACGAAAATTTGCAAAGAACCATAAATGTGGAGTCTAAGACATGTCTAATACCCCTAACTCTCTTCTAAGCTCATAGAATATATCTTTAGGCAGGGCTTTAGTAAAGATATCAGCTAATTGATGTAACGTGTCAATGTATTCAATTTGGCAATCTCCTTTTTGAATGTGATCTCTCAAGAAGTGATGTCTAATTTCAATGTGTTTAGTTCTTGAGTGCATGATGGGGTTCTTAGTTAGGTTGATGGCACTAGTATTATCACATTTCAGAGGAATGTGATCAAGAAAAATATCAAAGTCCTCTAGTTGCTGTTTCATCCACAAGATTTGGGCACAACAATTGCCAACAGCAATGTATTCAGCTTCAGTAGTAGATAAAGCTACACAAGCTTGTTTCTTTGAATGCCAAGACACTAAAGAACAACCCAGAAAATGACAAGTGCCACTAGTACTTTTTCTATCAATTTTACAGCCACCATAATCTGCATCAGAGTATCCTATTAAACTAAGTGAGGCATCAGAGGGATACCAAAGTCCAAATGAAGTAGTTCCCTTAAGATATTTTAGAATTCTCTTAACTGCAGTCAAATGAGATTCTTTAGGATTGGCTTGGTATCTAGCACATACACAAACACTCTGCATAATATCTGGTCTACTAGCAGTTAAGTATAGCAAGGATCCTATCATGCCTCTAAACATGGTTTCATTCACTCCTTTTCCAATTTCATCCTTATCTAAATAACATGAAGTACCCATGGGTGTACTAGCTTCTTTGCAGCTATCCATACCAAATTTCTTAAGAATTTCTCTACAGTATTTAGTTTGGGAGATGAATGTTCCACCATTCATTTGTTTTATCTGTAGTCCTAAGAAAAAGTTTAATTCTCCCATCATAGACATCTCAAATTCTCCTTGCATTATTTTTGCAAACTCTTCACACAAAGAGTCATCAGTTGACCCAAAGATGATATCATCTACATAAACTTGTACACTCAAGATGCATTTTCCTACTTTCTTTATAAATAAGGTTGAATCAACCTTACCTCTAGAAAAATTATTATCAAGTAAGAAGGTACTAAGTCTTTCATACCAAGACCTAGGTGCCTGTTTAAGACCATACAAGGCCTTTTTCAACTTATAAACATGATCAGGAAATTTGAAATCCTCAAAACCAGGAGGTTGACTAACATATACCTCTTCTTTTATGAAACCATTTAAAAACGCACTTTTCACATCCATTTGATACAGTTTAAATTTCATCAAAGATGCATATGCAAGCAACAATCTAATTGCTTCTAACCTGGCCACTGGTGCATATGTTTCATCATAGTCTATGCCTTCCTCTTGACAGTAGCCCTTTGCAACTAGCCTTGCTTTGTTCTTTGTGATGTTTCCATCCTCATCAAGCTTGTTCCTAAATACCCATTTGGTTCCTATGACTCGATAATCATCTTGCTTTGGAATAAGTTCCCAGACTTCATTCCTTTCAAATTGGTTTAGCTCTTCTTGCATAGCAAAGCACCACTTATCATCTTGAAGAGCTTCCTTTATATTCTTGGGTTCTATTTGAGACACAAAAGCTACAGTTAGACAAAAATTATTAAGATTATGTCTAGTAGTTACTCCTTTTGAAATGTCTCCAATGATGTTGTCTAAGGAAAGTCCTCTTGGTTGTTGATAGCTTTTAGAATCAACAGCTTGAGGTGTTTCTTGAAGTTCTGGAGGATAGTTCTCATTTAGATACATCTCTTCAAGAGCTTCCTTCAAATAATCCTCATCACCTACAATAGGTTTGTTTGACTCAAGAGGGTTTTCCTCAAGGTCCACAATCTCATCAAAGACAACATGCATTGATTCTTCAATTGTTAAGGTTCTTCTATTAAATACTCGATATGCTTTACTGGTCAAAGAATATCCTAGGAAAATTGCTTCATCAGATTTTGCATCAAATTTGCCTAGATTATCTTTTCCATTATTCAAGACAAAGCATTTGCACCCAAATATTTTCAAGTGAGATACATTTGGTTTTCTACCATTTAACAGTTCATATGGAGTTAATTTCAGAATTGGCCTAATAAGCATCCTGTTTAACACATAACAAGCAGTACTAACTGCATCAGCCCAAAAATATTTTGGCACATTAGATTCATTCATAAGGGTTCTAGCTAATTCTTCTAAAGATCTATTTTTCCTTTCAACAACACCATTTTGTTGGGGAGTTCTAGGTGCAGAAAAGTTATGTGCTATGCCATATTCTTCACAAAATTTATCAAAAGATTCATTTTCAAATTCTCCACCATGATCACTTCTCAATGTTTTGATTTTCATGTCTTTTACATTTTGAATACGTTTAGCAAAAGATTTAAAGGCTTTGAAAGCTTCACTTTTCAAATTTAAAAAGAAGGTCCAAGTGTATCTTGTGTAATCATCAACAATTACAAGAGCATAGTAGTTTCCACCAAAACTTTTAATTCTAGATGGACCAAACAAGTCCATATGCAAAAGCTCTAAAGGTTTTGATGTAGAAATCATGCTTTTAGATGAAAATGAAGATTTTGTTTGTTTACCCTTCTGACATGCAGAACAAAGTTTATCTTTCACAAATTTTAGTTTAGGCAAACCAATCACAAGATCCTTAGAGATTAGTTTATTTAAGTGTTGCATGTGAATATGTGCAGCTCTTTTGTGCCATAGCCATGGATTTTCTTCTTTAGCAACTAAGCATGTTATACTATGACTACATTCACTCTCAATGTCAATCAAATATATGTTATTATGCCTAACACCTTGCAAAGCAACTTCAGCAGAATTTTTAAAATAAACAGTACAATTGTCACTCTCAAAAGTTACCTTGAAACCTTTGTCGCATAGTTGACTTATGCTTAGAAGATTATGTTTGAGTCCTTCAACGTATAAGACGTCTTTTATTGTCAAAGTGTTTCCTCCTCCAATGTTTCCAGTACCCATTATTCTGCCTTTGTTGTTATCCCCATAAGTTACAAATCCTTGCTTCTTCTTCTCAAAAGAGATGAATCTTTTCTTGTCACCAGTCATGTGTCTTGAGCAACCACTGTCAAGATACCACAGTGACTTCTTGGACTTAGATTGATCCTACAAAACAAGTTAGCAAGAATTTTAGGTCCCCAATCTCAATATGGGTCCTTGGGGTTAGTTTGTGCAAGTTTACATCATCTCACAGCTTTAACCCAAGCATATTTGCCACTTGGAACACCAACATGTTTAATGTTGCATTTGTTTGATGTGTGACCATTCTTCATACAGTAAAAACAACAAGCATTACTTACTTTTTTAACAAAAGTCCCTTTTTCAACCCAAACTCTACGAGTTCTTCTTTCTTTGGACTTATTTATTTGATGCATATTTCTATTTTTAACATTTCTTCTTTTAAAGTTTGTCTTAGCATGTGAATTAGTCTTGGTTTCCTTTGCAAGTAAGTTTTCAAGTATGTCAATATCAAACATATGATTCTTACAAGACAAACATTCAACAGGTTCAACAGTAGCATTTGCATCAGATAATTTTGTTTCTAAAGAACTAACTTTATTTCTTAAGACAACTTCATCATCAAGCAACTTTTCATAATTCAATTTTAATTCATTGTGCTCTTTCTTAAGTTTTTTATGTGCAGCATTAAGCTTTTCAGATTCAATCAACAATTCATAGAAAGCCTTTTGCATGTCTAATTCACTAGATTCAAAGCTGGAATCACTTACTTGGCTTCCAGTATCTTCTGATTCAGCCATTAGACAAATATTGGCTTCTTCTTCTGTGTCACTTGAACTTGTTGAACTAGAGGCATTATCCTCCCAAGCTATGTATGCTTTCTTTTTCTTTTGAAATTTTCTCTCCTTCTTGTCTTCACTTTTCCTGCTATTTGGACACTCAGATTTTACGTGCCCTCTTTCTCCACAACCGAAGCACTTTACGTTTGATGGAGATTCTTGACTTTCTTTCCTATCTTTGTGAAACTTGTCCTTTCCCTTTGCTTTCATGAACTTTGCAAATTTCTTTATCATCAAGCTCATGTTTTCTTCATCATCAGAATCATCTTCTTCGATCCTCTTAGAGCTTTTTCTTTTAGAAATTTCAGACTTGAAAGCTAGAGTTTTCCTTTTGCCTTGATCCTCTTCAGCAGTCAATCTCCTCAGCTCAAGTTCATGCTCACGGAGCTTTCCAAACAAGATTGGCATTGACATCTGAGTAAGATTTTGAGATTCCGAGATGGCAGTCACCTTTGGTTGCCAAGACCTGTCCAGAGATTTCAGAATTTTCACATTAAGTTCATCAGTATCAAAAGTCTTACCCAATCCTGATAAATGATTCACAATATGAGTGAATCGTTTTTGAACATCAGAGATTGTTTCTCCAGGTTGCATTCTGAACATCTCATATTCCTGAATGAGAGTGTTCTTCCTAGCACGCTTTACGTCCTCTGTTCCTTCATGAGTGACTCTGAGGACTTCCCACATTTCCTGTGCTGTCTTACACACTGAAATTCTATAAAATTCATCAAGTACAACAGCAGATGAAATTATATTGCGAGCTTTAATATCAAACTGAGCTCGTCTATTTTCTTCAGCAGTCCAATTAAAATAAGGTTTTTCAGTCTCTACACCATCAACAGTATTCATAGGAATATAAGGACCATTTTATACAGCTTCCCAGATACCTCTATCAACAGACCCCATAAAAATCTCCATTCTAACTTTCCAAAAAGCATAGTTATCACCAGTAAACAGTGGAGGTCTGTTAATGGAAGCACCCTCAGCATATACAAGGTTTTGATTGTGACCAGCCATTTTCGCAAATTTTGAAAAACTGTCAAAGCAAGCTCTAATACCAATTGTTGGTATCGGAGGGGGTATTTTTCGAAGAGTATAGCGCAGCGGAATTAATACTCAGAGAGCGTGTTACGGTCACAAATCAAGTTTAATGGTACGTTTTAGTAAAACAATTTTCTTAGAGAAAATTAATCAAACAGTTGATGAACGTACAATAAAATGAGTATAGGGAATAAGAAGAACAACACAGAATTTTTATCCTGGTTCGAATCAAAAGATTCTACGTCCAGTCGTTAATCACTATAAATAGTGATTAACCTTTTTCACTAAAAGATTGTTTAACAGATTACAAGATAATGAACAATAAAAATGAATAGAACCACTCTACCAACTTGAAGAGAACCGCTTCAGCAATCGACCAACGATTCACAAGCTTCTCCTTTCACAAGACCAGGCAGAGCACCTTGCTAACTTGAAGAGAGTCTGCTCCGACTATCGACACACGATACGCGAGCCTCTCCTTTCACAAGACCAAGCAAGGGAACAATGAACAAAAAGCTTTATGAGAACGTTCCTCTGACACACAGTGTTCTAAGCTTTCTCAGTTCAAAAACAACGTTACTTTCTAATTTCTTCAAAACAAAATATATAGCCAAGTACACTGAATGCCAAAGGTCAGCTCCCAACTGCCATGAATAATCGATTATTGTAAGTGATAATCGATTATTCAAGTCCGTTATAGGTTTTCAAAAGTGTGATAATCGATTATATGAAGTGATAATCGATTATTCAAGTATGACTTGTGATAATCGATTATTGCTTCATCATAATCGATTATTGTAGTTAAAAATGTAAGTTTACAAGGTTTACAAGAATTTCCTACTACATTTAATTTCTACAAATTGCTTTTAACTAATTCTAATATCTTCTGCAACTAAAACTTCTTGTAGCATCATCAAAACAAATTTCTTCAAGATTTACCAATACTCCTTATTGGTAACATCTTTACCATCCAAAAGTGATTACAAAGGTAGAGGAGAGTTTGATTTATAGGATCATCCAAGCTCACCCACGGTGCTTAGAAGCAAAACTGATCATCAGCCGCATGATATGGATCAGTTGCCACGTATTAATCATGTGGAGAATGTCCATATTAGTTGCCACATATCATGTGCAATCAATTTCATAACTAATTATTTCATTGAATTTTGATTACAGGAGCATCTAACAAAACTTTTGAACAATCAAGGATCAAATTTGGGTTTTACACATCAAGATTCTATCAGGAAACTAGGCAGAATTGTTCTAATGTGATGTGCACTACTGGAGTGTATTTAGAAGATCGAATTCATCATCTACAATTTGTGGATTGCATTCTTGTGTAGGTGTGCTAGGTGAGAGAGTCGTATGTGTTCTCATTGAGATCTGGGATTGTTCTCAGGGTGTTAAGAGAGTTGTGATTATTCTCTACTTGGTAAGAGTGTGAGGACGTTCACCTATTGTTTACTATAGTGATTTTGAGTGGGGTGAGAACTACATTGAGAGGGGATATCTCTATATTCTTGTAACTCTATCATTAAAGTGGAATCCCTTCAACTCAGGTTGTTGAAGGAAAATTGGATGTAGGCTTGGCCAAACCAGTATAAATTGTTTGTGTTAATCTTTCTCTATCATTTTCTTTCTTATTGTTGATTCATCACTCTTGCTTTATTGATTTCAAGAAAACCAAAGATTTTGCAAAGCTTTTGAAAAGATCAATTTTTTAAAGCAAAATCCAATTCACCTCCCCTATTTGTTTGAGATATAAGGCATCTCTTTTCTAACAATTGGCACCAGAGTTGGAATTTGAAAATTACTCGAATTTTAATCAATAAGACATGCTCATGATCCATACCTTATGAAAAGGAACTTATATCATTATTGTAAGCACATTAGAAGTAAAATTCATTTGGGAGATTTGGAAAACATATTGTGTTTCTTTGTGAGAAAGTGAACTACTCTTAGTTGAAAATTTTCTTAAGTGGTATATCTTCCTTTTTTTTCCTTACTTGGAGCATAGACAAAAGTGTTTCAAGAGGTGAAGGGGATGTTGAAGGACTTGGAGGACCTTGGACAAGGGCCAGAGCAGGGAAAGCAAATGAAGTTCTTCAAAAAGTGTTGTCCATATTAATTGAATACAAGCCCAAGGTTCAGGGAGAAAAGACCAAGGTGGTGAATTGCATCATGGCCCAAATGGAGGAAAACTAAAACACCACTTTGTTGTTGTTTTTTCTCAAGTAATTAGTTTTTTTTTAAATAATGGTTTAATCCTTTCTAAAATTGGCTGACCAGATTATATTTTGGGTAAATCAATTAATAGGTCTTAGTTTGATTTTATTTTAAGTTGTAATAAGAGCCCAACTGACAACTTAGTCATTAGCCTATGGGAGATCAAAATTATGTATAACTGAATGCTTTTTGTTGATAGGGGGAGCTATGTGAAAGCTAAACCCATATATTCCATATGTGTTTTTGATGATGACAACAGAAATGTTTTTATAGTTTCTTTCACACATTAAGCAAAATTGTTGTTTATATATTTGCTTGTGCTTGAACTATATGTTATGCATATTCATTGTGATTATATCTGTGATATGCATATTCATTGTTTAAGAATGAATCTTTGAATATGTTGTTTTTAATGATGTATATGATGATGAACATTGTATAATGGACATTTTTGTTAATGGACATTAAGGATCTGTTTTATAGTTATCTTGCACAAAACGGCATAACAAATGTTTGATATTATTGATATATGTGCGTGATACATGTATTAATGATTGAAAGAAGGTTTACATGTTTAAACAGATTAACAATGTATTTCTGGTATAATTGAATCTGTTAAGCAATCCATGTAATATGTTAAATTGTTTCAGATTTCTTGTATGTGTTATTAAAGTCAAATTGTTCTAACATAATCTGGTATAAAATGTGTATAATTGATTAAGTAAGAAAGTTAGCCAATACATGTTTTCAAAAGAGTGAAAATTTGATTACATGTTTTCAAAAGAGTGAAAATCTTATTTAAAAGAAGCTTGAAATTGAAATTTTGCTTAAGTGTTGGACATAACCGATTACATAAGTTGTATAATCAGTTAAGTCATTTTCATATGATAAATTCAATTTATTTCAAGTAAATACAATTATAACGGTCATATTGCATTTATTTTTGGCTATTAAGAATTGTTTAATCGATTGCATGCGCCATATAATTGGTTAAAAGTTGTATTTTGAAATGTTGTCAAAAACTACTAAACTAGTAGGAAAAACGTAGTCGATTACATTAATAGCATAATCAATTAAAATGCGACAAGATTTAAAAAAAAATCCTATAAATAACTATCTTGCGCGTTGTTCCAAACTAATCTTTGAACATTCAATTTCATAACTAACATTTTGGTTGAGCTTTGATTACAAGAGCGTCCAAGAACGACCTTGAAGAATCAAGGATCAACTTTGGGTTTATACATCAAGATTCTATCAAGAAGTGTGCTTAAAGGTTGTTGATCATATCTACACTATTGGAGTGCTTGCTGTAAAGATCAGGTTTATCTTTTTCAATCTGTAGATTGAGTTCCTGTCTTGTTGTGCCAGGGGGAGAGAACTATGATTGTTCTCATTGAGAGTTGGGATTGCTCTCAACGTATTCTTAGAATTGGGATTGTTCTAAGGTGACAGAAAGTGGATGATCTTTCTGGGCTGCTATAGTTGGTATTAAGTTAGGAAGGAGAGTACATTGAGAGGATTGTTCATTGTATGTCTTGCTTGTAAGAACTCTATCAATATAGTGGAATCCCTTCAACTAAGGTTGTTGAAGGAAGACTGGATGTAGGCTTGGTCGAACTAGTATAAATTTGTGTGTTAATCTTTCTCTTCCTTATCTCTTTTATTTGTTGATTCACTATATTTGTCATATTGCATTCCAAGAAATATCAAAGATTTCGAAAAGATTTTGAAAGAACATAATTTTTAAAGTCAAACCATTTCACACCCCCCCCCACCTATTGGTTGAGAGTATTGGCCTATCTTTTTCTACACTTTTAGATGACTTTTGGTGGCCACAAATTGTAGTTACAATCAGCCAATAATTCTTTTGTAATTATGACAGCTAAAGCTTCGAAATAAGCTTAACCATTTTCATCAAAGAAACAAGTGGAGCTTTTATGTAGAAATATTATAGCTTTAACTCTTTTATCTTGATGAGAGTGATTCTCCTAAGTTTTTTAGGGATTCAAGAGCCTTTGGCTATATCAAAGGACTTTCACATCCTTTATGTGTTGTCTTCTTTGGAAAGAGTAATTATTTCCTCCACCTTTCATAATTTTGTGTAAGTTTATCTCATAGCCATAACTTTCGTTCTACATGTCTAAATTAAGTGACTTTTGAGCCTAAATTTAAGTTCAAAATGTGAACTTTCACCTCGTTTTGGAATCATCTCAATTGAAGTTCTATAACTAACGATATTGACGTTTATAAAGTATTGTCCATGTTCTCACTGATTCTGCCAAAATTTCTTGCTTATTAGCATTCCAAACTAGATAAATTCGTAAAACAAATCCACACATCTGGATTCACATCATCCTCTTAATTCACGTCAAGAAGGAAGGATATTTCACTAGGGCATTAAGGACAAATGGCATCGGTTAATTTTGCTTATAGGCATCAGTTCTGCAATCGAGGCATATACGGACGAGGTAAAAAGGGGTGGTTTTATACATCGGTTCTGAACTGAGTTAAAAGGAGATAAGATTATGCCTCGGTTCTTAGATAACTGAGGCAATAATGTGTTTTTTTTTTCGGTATGCATTTGGATTATCTCCTTGTTTCACCTAAGAAGGATTTATGACTGAGTTAGACAAACATTGCAGTCCTTGAAATAATCTGATGTATTTTCTCCCTCTTCATTGCATTGAAGAGAAGGAATACTTCTTGGATTTGCCAAGAGTCTTCTTGCCACCACTTCTCCCTCTTCATTGCACAGTCCAAGCAAAAGGGTTATTGAATTTTCCTTCCCTTTCACAGAACCAAATCTCATAAGATCAATAAGAAGTGGCACCAATGATCTACTATTTCTTATCTCTTCCAATCCCTCAAAGCAACCAAGGAGTGAAGCAAGCACTGCAACAGCAACTACACCAGCCTTAACAAACTCACTCCCAAAATAACACAGAAAAAAAAGTACCGTTTTAGCTTTTGTAAGAATCAAAGGCTTTTGGGTTTTGATGCAATGAGCATTGGGGAGGCTGTCATCACCAACTCTAAGAACAATTTGGGAAAGAAGGGAGGCTCCTGCAAGGCCAAACCAGAGCAGAGAGAAGAAAAGATGAAGGTTGATGCCTCACCTTCTCGCAGAAACGCCACCGCTGCAAGACGTCGTCGCTGCGACTTCGCCACGACTTGCCCGCCACCTCTTCGTGCCTCGCCAACGCCACTGCTACATGACGCCCTCGCCGCGACCTCGCCACGACCTCGCCGCTACCTCGCCGCCACCTCACCGCGACCTCACTACGGTCTCATTGCGGCCTCGCTGCAGTCTCTCTATGACCTCGCTGCCACCTCGCTACGACCTCGCCGCCACCTCACTGCAACCTCGCCAATCATCTCCATCTTCTCTGTCAACCACAGCCACCGTGAGCGCCTCCACAGAAACCAACCGAAAATTGCGCCCTGACTATCTATTCAGCAAGTCACCGTAACCAATGCTCTTCCGATGCGTCACCATTCATCATCTTCATCCGCCATAGTCATCGCTGCCAAGGAACTCTGTTCAACTCTTAGATCGGTGAACCTCTCATCATATCCAAGGAACCATCTTCGTTGCTCGCCAAACGCCTTAGATCGGCGAGCCTCCCATCATCGCCGTTGCGGTACTCGTCTCCACCATTGCGTCTCCCCTCCGCTTTTGACGCCGGCCACCATCATTATTCTCGCTAGAGCGCAAGCTGCTACAATGGAGGAAAGAACCTCCTCGCGCTGTGGCTGTCAAGTAGGAGAAGGGAGATTGCTCTTTGTTTCTGCCAGAGGAAAGAAAACTGTTTCGTGTAAAATGAACAGTAGGATAGATGAGAGTAGGTCAGGTGCGAGTGAAAAAGGGGAGATTTGACCGAGGTAATAGGCCTCGGTTCCACCTTTAACCAAGTTAATAGGCTGAAACACAGTTTTGCAGAGCCGCAGGTGAATTTTTGGCAGAGTATTAGGCATTGGTTGTATTTTGAACTGAGGTAATATGCGCTATATGCTTCAGTTCTCACTGAACCGAGGCGTATAAGTTCCTCAAAACTACAAAATTGTCACCGCTTACTGGTAGGCTTCGATTTTCCTTAAACCGAAGTCTATTGGGCGAGTTAAAAAGCATATTTTTTACTAGTGTTCCATAGGACTTGTGTACACTTTAGCAAGGTAAGCTCTCACCCTATCTTGCTCTTATTCCATTCATTTTCATTTATGATCTTTTATCATTTGTTTTTCATATTTCTAATTATGTTGTTATATTTCTAGCCAAGATACACCTAAAGTATAAAGAATTATTTAACCAACCCTACATTCCCCAAAGATTCACCCAAATGGATCTTGTTATACATACACCTCTCAATAATCAGTCAATACCTTGCCTAAAATTTTCACGTAACCTTCCTATGTTTCCTCCATCATACTCAAACCAAATTGTTCTACTATTAATATTATATGAACAAACAATAAAAAAAAATATTTCTTCTTATTTTCTAACTTCTATGAACCAATCGTAGTTCTTCCTCCAAAAATTTCTTAATGAAACACTTAAAACATCCACAAACTTTCCACGATAGCTAAACATTAGCCTTCCATCCTTTCCTAACTTAAATCAAGACATAATTCGATAAAACACACAAGATACAAGTTAAGAGCATGTACAAGGCGCTTAACCTCTTGTATTGATCTTCCTTAGCACTTACTAGATTGAAATGGATTGACATAACACTTCAAGAAACTAGTATTTAGGTCTCCATCATCTGCATCCTCCTTTGACTAATATACACAACCTCTTCACTTTATCACACCTAAGAAATATGTAGATGACTCTTAAGATATTTTAGAACTTGATACAATTGAAGTCGATAACAACTTATATTTTAAAATCAAACTAGTTAGTATTTTAAATACATAACTAACATAGTTGTGCGCAAGATGTCAACATAATCAAAGTGTTAAAAATTTTAAGATGTGTTTATCCCACTTTTGAGATATGATTATTTCAATTAAAAAGTAAATTTTAAACTTAAGTGAATCCTACAAAATCAACTTGTAAGGTGATGTTTATGTTCACTTACATATCATAAATTGACTTATTTATAGTCGATGTCACTAGTAAAAAATATGCTTTTGAACTCGTCTAATAGGCTTCGGTCAAAGAAAAACCGAAGCCTATCCGAAAGCGGTGGCAATTTTATAGTTTGCACAAACTTATATGCACTGGTTTAAGAATATTCGAAGTATATAAAGCATTTTACCTCGGTTCAAATAATAACCGGTGCTTAATACTCTCTGAAAAAATTACTTGCGTCTCTGCAAAACCGAGTTTTGGACTGACACGTGATATAGTACTTCGGTTCTATACGGAACCGGTGTCAAAAGAGGTTTATGCCTCGATCCTAGTTCATAACCGAGGCCTAAGATGGAAAACAAGAAAATAAAAAAAATGGATGAAAGAAGATGAGAAGAGTACAAAAGAGGAAGCAAAGAAGGAGGGCCAGTGGAATACATTAATGGCATGGTCCATCACATCCCATGGTCCACCACCTCCAACTTTTCCTTCATTTTTCCTAACCAAAAAAATAACAAGGCTACTTCCTCTTTTATTAATTGGACCTCCACCAAGCACGTGCTTCACTCATCCCATCCCATCCCATGGTCGTGCTATTTACATTCCACCCATCTGTCTCTGTTCACCTTGCAGACTTCGAAACCACAGGGAAACTTGCAGACTTCGGAACTCTGTTCACCTTCATTGTTGATTCTGCTGGGGTCACAAATCCACGCTAATGGCCTCTCCTTTTTCATCTCAACATTTGATGCTGAGCCAAGCATTCCCAACAATTCATCTGGGGAATACCTCGAACTCTTCACTCCCAAAACTACTTTCAACACCGACAAGAATCAGATTGTGGCCATACTCGGGAAGGATTTGGTCGGAGAAAATTTTTTCGCTGAGGTGGAGATGATGCAAGAGGGGCATGGCGGTAGCGGCGAGGGGGAGGGCACCGGTCATGTTGTTGTTGTAGAGGTCAAGAACTTGGAGATTGGCGAGGTTGGAGGGGAAGGTGGCGTTGAAGGCATTGTTGGAGAGGTTGAGATGGCGGAGGGCGGAGAGTGCGGAGGGATTGGGCCGGAGAACTGCTTGTCGACAAGGGAGAGGTAGGGGAGGAAAGTGAGGTTCAGGAGATGGGGAGAAACGACCCCGGTTCATCAACCGAGCCATAAAGTCCAAAAAACAAAATATTTAAAAAAATAAAAAATGTTACTGCTTCGGTTAATTTTGAACCGAAGCATAATCTTACCATTTTAGGCCTTGGTTCTGAACTGAGGCATAAAGCCTATCACTTTTTACCTTGCCTGAATATGCCTCGGTTCATAAACTGATGCCTATCAGCAAAAATAACCGTTGTCGTTTTCCCTTACTGCACTAGTGTGTATGACTTCTAACAATATCTTTTCCATTACACTATAAGAAAATATATCTAATAGTAATTAAAGAGAGAAAAATAGTTAGTCATTGTGTTAACTAAATTAGAGTCAATCTTATAAACAATAATGTTTTGTATCTAAAATAATATTTATTATCAAGAAGAACTTACAATTGATTTGAGAATTATAGTCTAAATTGGTCTCTAACCTTAACTATAAAAGTTTTAGCTACTTAATTAATATTATTAATTCTAAATTATTTTCTAATTTAAAAATAGAAATAGATTAAGAATTAATAATAATAATTGGCTAAAATTTTGATAGCTAATATGTGAGGAACTAATTTAGACTCTAATTCAAAAATGAATTATAATTTTTTATTAATAATAAAGAATATTTTAAATACTAATAATTTATAGTTTAAAAAATGATATTTAATTAGTCAATTTAATGATTAATTATTTTTTATTTCTAAATTTAATTGTTATTTAATAAATTTTTTAGTGCTCAGGTTGCATAAGATTCCAATAATTTATATTTTTTTTCTTATTAGCAAAGTTCATTGATGAGAAGTAGAAGGAGAGAAATTTGGCATGTATACAACTAATGATGAAACCACACACTGCACAAAATCAGATTTCATAAATAACAAATTATATATGATTTACAATAGGAGCCTAGACACACTAGTCTTTGATATCTATATGATCCTTCATAAGGCATTTTGACTCGTTCATATATAGTTTACATTATATCTTAATTATAATTGCCAAAATTCAGTTAAAAGTATATAAAATATTGATAATGAGATAAATTATGTCAGTAACATCAATTTAAATCACGTTGCTTACTTTTTTACATCATTTAAACGTTTTAAATGTACAATAATTAAACCATGCTCCAAGAAATGAATTTCCAAATAGTAAAACTGAAGGTGGTCCGTAATTATATTAGTTGGCATTTCGCTATTAAATTAAAACCTCTCATAACTAATACTAGCTTATACAATTAATTATTTTAAAATTATGAATACTCGTGAAGAATTAAAACATTAAAATTTTAAATTTAACATAATTTTATAAAAAAAATAATTTATAAAATAAGATTTATATATATTTATATATGACGAGTTGATTTTATCTTTAATTTATGTGGGATTTTTAATATTAGGATAGTTATCTATTAATTAATTAAGTAAAACATTAATTCTGTCTGAAAAATCGTATATGCTTTGATCCTTGATTCATTAGTGCAACCTTCGTTTTCTACAAACAGTTCCCAAAATATATAATTTAACAATCTCTCTTGAACAAGAACAAAATCAAATGAAGAAATAGCATAAAATGGTTTATAAGTAGATTCTCAAGATTTGGTTTGGTAGTTTATTTCAGCTTATGAATTACTTTTGTCTTTAGTGCTATTATCAGTTTGAAAGTGTTTCTTCATTTGCCCTAATGAACAAAATACTTGCCAACTAGAAAACCTGATGATACCCTTATGCATCTTTTATTGAAATTATGGTTTCCATCACTGAATTATGTTTTTTCTAGTCAATTAATTGGATTGCCAAATTTCTTCAACGTGGTATGACAATAGCAAATGATTAATTAAAACAGCTAATGAAGGGCTCTAATCAAATTCAAAGCTATATTTCACTTGAGAAAGAAATAAAAAACCCTAGTGGAGTTTATTCCCTGCAAGAGAAAGAAAATGATTAAATAATTAGTAACATGTTTCTATTTACTTACCTACAGAATTGGACCCTTAATATTATACTTCATAATCTTGATTGATTTTTCTCACTTTGTTTTTTTCAAATGCCCTACGCAAATTTGACTTGAATATATATCAAATTGATCAAGGTTAGCTCAAACAAAACGACAAAATGAATAATTTTTTTGGCAGAAAATGAATAATTTGCTTAGCCCAATTTAAGTGGGAAACTTAATATATATTTTTCTTAAACGAGAAACATGTCATTTTAGGGGAAGGTTTGCGTCTAAAGTTGCAATTCCCTCGGTGAACAAATATTGTAAATTTCTTTCTCCCCCACAAGTCTCGTTGTCAGTACTACAATAAATTATAAATTTCTATTTGCAGCACTACATTTTAAAAAGGAAATGTATTGAATTTCTTAATTTGAAGGTTGAAAACTTAACGAAATGATGGGTATATTTTATTATACTCCTCGTGTTGAATGTAAAAGAAAGTGTATTAATTGAAAGTACATTGGTAACTAATTTTTGTCTTGTTTATGTAACAAAACTATTTTAAGAATACCTTTCATTCAATTGAGATTATATTTTCATTGATTTTTTAATATTCAAATTACGTTTCAATAAAAATAATTTAATAAGAATTAGTTTTACAAAATATTACTAAAACTAATGATATTAGTTTTTCTTTTTGTCATTGTAAACCAATTGAGTCTTAATTACTTTTATTCTACTTATACAATGAAAAGAACTATAGGAGTATAGGCATTAAGGTGTAAAAATAAGTCAAATATTATCATTTAATAGGTTTGTTTATCTTTTTACCTAAGGTTTTCTCCCTTTGTTATGTGGTTTGTTTTTCCATTTTCATGACTGTTTCTGGATGGTAACTTTATATTGTTTTTTTCTTAGTTTTTTATTGACGTTAGGCAATTCGGTACTTTTGTCTTTGTGGTTTCTGTTCTTATTAAAAATTATATTTTAAGTCTATTTTAACCTCAAAAATTGGTTTATAAGATGAGATTTACACTTATCAATATACACTAAAGTTATATATATATATATATATATATATATATAGTGTGAGACTAGATATTTTGTCTCATAGCAGTTAGATAGCATATGAAACAAAATATTCAAAAAATAACAAACTTTGTTAGATTCTGTATTAAGAAGTGAACTTTAAATATAACTCAACCTTATAAAATAAACTTAACAAGTTTGAGTTAGACTTAAATTTCATAGTTTTTTTGGCTTCTTCTTTGGTGGGGTTTGTAATCCCCTCGATTTGTTTAGATAATGTTGGGAATAAGGTATTGCGGTGGGAGATTATTTGCCTAAGAGGAATGTGTAGACTGCTCCAAAAAAGTCTTTTGCAGATGTTGTGAACACAATTTGCAAGAACAATAAAGAATATATTAATTGAAACACTTGGACTATTCAATCCTCTAACAAAAACATTCAAAAAAGAAGGTTCAAACACTAAAATTAAACATAGAAAGATAGAGTTATTATTTGAATCCCTGACCCATGGACTAACCGTGATCCCCTTTAAAACTGAACCCAATTTTTCTGGTCAACTTAATAGAGACTTTTTTAAAGCCTCAGCTCCAATAGCCCCCATGTAATGCATTTTCAGTTTTAATGCATTTTCAATTTTAATGCATTTTCAGTTGTGAAAGGGTAGGGCTAGCTCCCAAAAACTAAATTAGTTTAATTTTAATGCATTTTCAGTTATTTCTTTCATTTATTTTGCTTGTCCCCAATATTTTTCAAGTTTCACATGATAGTTTATTGATACATTGTTGAATACCCAAAAAAGTATAATTTAAGAAATTTTCGGATAGTTTTTTATTATCGAATTTTTTTTGGATAGTTTTGATATAAATTAGTATAATGATTATTCTGTACAAATTTTCAAAAAACATAAGTTAATTTATATTAATAATGAAAACTTATTATTTCTAAAGAATATATAAATACTAGTTTTACAACAAATTTCCAAAATAATTTTTTAATTGTAATCATATTTTATATCATAATTTTATTATTTTGAAAAATTGAAAATATAATATATGTTGATTTTTTTTAAGCTTAAGAATAAGGTTTTCTGAAAGAAAAATAAATCAAAATAAGTATTTTTTTATAAGTTCATAAATTACTTATATTTGGATACAATTGTAAAAGCACATTTTCTTTTAATCCTTATTTTGATAAACTATTTAAAAGATATTATGTATAAATAAACTTTTAACCTATTTTTAATTTTGATATCTATAATATAATAAGTGTGTTTCAGTTTTTAAAAAAAAAAACGTTTTTTCTAAAAAAACAATCATCCTTAAAATATCAAATAAATTACTGCTTTTATAAATTGTGTTAATATAGCATAAACATTTTTGTATATCTAAATTGAATAAAAATACACACAATTTTATTAAATTAAATAAATAAGAAATTAGATATTGAAACAATATTGCATAATTTGATTCATGAATGCTAGTGGATATGATTAAGTTATGTAGTTAAAGAATTTTTAAATATTATTAAGAATAAAATAAATAATATGTTAAAGAAGGTTCAATACAAAGCATTTGTAGATATTTTTGGTCATATGAACTTTTTTTTATCTTTAATTCATGTAGATCATCACTAGCCTATGCGAAATGGACTAAATTGGTAGGTTAGAAAATTAGACCATCTAAATAATGCTGTTAGAAAAGCTACAAAAGATACATAATTGGCAAATAATGGGTAAGAAGATAGCATAAATAAAGAGAAAGAGTATGTAAAAAAGATATTGGAAAATGATGGGTAAGAAGATAGCATAAATAAAGTGAAAGAATATATGTAAAAGTATTAAAGACATTAGATTGTTTAATAGATACTGCTTAACTAGACAGGTGGAAATGGAGATTGGGTAATAAACTTTTAGAAATATGGTAGACAATTTTTCTAAAAAAATTAAATTATTTAAAATAAAATATCAAACTAATGAATGTTATTAATAAACTTTTTAACTCTTTATCAATTAAATTGTATATATCTCTAAAATTCATTCCTTACCATATCTAATATATTAATTTAAGTTTACACACAGACAATGAAATCAGTAATCAAAGTGATATAACGTGTTAGGAATATAATTATTTTATATAAAAATTATATCACTATGTTAATTAAGAAGTGTATTTTAATAATATGGACTGGCAAGCTAACCCGGATTACCTATGGATACCTTGTCACTAAATAGGATATACTAACACATTGATAGTTGTAAACACGCACATATTTGTGTGAATAATAATTGTAATATTCTTACAATATGTATATAATTATAATTATTAACATGTTTCTGTTTACATTATTTAGAATATTAGATTCCTAATTTTTCCAAAATCTTGACTGATTTTTTCTCAGTTTATTTTTGTTCAATACCCCACGCAAATTTGACTTTAATATTTTAGTTTGATCAAGGCTAGCTCAAAAGAATATCCTTTTTCTTGTTTAACGACAAAATATAATCGTTGGGTATAGTCCAATTTAAGTGGGAACCTAATATATTTATTTTTTTATTATTCCAATGAAGAAGTTCATAGAAAAAGAAAAGTAGCGTGTACACTTGCAATATTTCTAAAGTTTAAATCAATAAGAGCATATCACTTATAATTTGTTTATAGAAAAAAAAATTGGTATTGTATATTTGTAAGGAAAGCCTTTTCCCATTAATGTGCATGTACATATCACTCAAATTAGATGTTTCTGTATTAAATAGTTAATTATATTTATATAATGCAAATGCATTAAGAGAATGAAGTCCATTACTTCACTAAATGAGAATATTTAAATGAAAGTAAATCTGGTCTAAAAAATATTTACTTGTTTAAGAAGATTCAAAAATTCCATTTATGTTAGAGTCTGAATATATATATATATATATATATATATATATATATATATATATATATATATATATATATATATATAATATTTGAATTGGTCAAATTGTTTCGAAGTGAGAGTAGTCTGCTGCTAACATGTATCCAAGCTTTTGATTATAAAAAAGGAAAAGTTCATTTGCAAGGATTCCAATACTAAAATTAATAAGAAATATTTTGTAGGTATGAAAGTAAAAAATGAGTATTAGATAATATAGTTCTATGATATAATGTATTTATAGATTTTTGTGAGCTTGTTAATATATATAAAAGTTAACAACAAATAAGATAAACTCAAAAGTATAATAACAAATAAGATAATAAACTCAAAATATAACAACAAATATATATAATAACTAAATTTAGATTCTCATAATATGAATTTTGTTTATATTATTAAAAATATAATCTTTTCCTATAATTTCTTAATATTTTATTTAAATCTCACATTTTAAATCTCGTGTTGATTAGATCATTTTGAACCTAACAAATAATAATATATTTTGAACGAAATAGGTACAATATATATATATATATATATATTGATTTAGCTGAAATAGAATTAAATTTTATTTTTTTAAATATGTTAGACATAATGGCTAATTTTCAAGAAAATTGGTAATGAAAACAGTTATTTGAAGATATTAAAAGTAAACACGCAAAAGTGTTTGAATTTGTTGTAGTAAAGAAATGAGAAAAGTTAGACAAGAGTGGTCTGCAAGAAGTTGAATATGCATGAAGCTGAAGCCATGAGAGATCACAACTCACACACTGAAACACGTGGACGCGTTTATGGAACAATTTGAAGTTATCGATGAGCATTCGGTAGAACTGAAGTTTCAACTATCATATTGATCTTGCTATGACCTACAAGAGTGTTGAATTCATGTGAATCTCAGATACACTTGCAGATCCCTTTTTTGTTTTTTTCCTAATAAAGAATGTTCTTTAAGGATCGAAGGACCACTAAGCCAGTTAGTTTTTCTTCATATCATCTTTCCAAAATATATTTTTTCCAAAGATATCGTTCAAAATATTAATGCCATTAGGTAGTAAAAAATTTCCAAAATATCATCAAATTACAGAACAGAATTTCCAGCACGTGGAGGCATGATGAGCCACAAGTTGGTTTAGTCTAACACTTGATATGTGCATCTGTATATATCTTTGTATGAGCCAAGGGATCATGTTCTGCGTTTTACACAGAATATTATTGGATCATGTTGTGCGTTTTTGATTCAATACTGGCAGTGATTTCATTCATACTTGTTTTCTAACACAAAAGTATCAACTATTAGAGACTTCATTCAAAATTGTATCTTGAAGATGCTACCTAATTAATTGTCCTGTTTTACACACCTGAAAGCTACAACCCTATAAGATGAAACGGTGAAAAGTGTTCCTTAGCTCAATTACGGTGAAGTGAATTTATCTTAGACTAAATGTCACACTTGTTCCAAACAGATGTGATATTGATTCTTGTTTAATTCCGTACAGACTAAACACATTATGTTTTCCACTATCATTCCTCTCCTGGTCAATTTGTCTTTCGTTGCAACTCTATTGATAAAAACTCGTCAAGCAAAACGTTGATCACTTGGTACTACTATGCATTTTCAAACTTTTGCAAACAGATCGTTATCATCCACTCCACTTCCATGAAAATATATCCTATAGGCTGACTTTATCGTGTACTTTTTTTATTCATCTGCTTTTTATAACCATTAGTCATTCAAATCCCTTTCAGGTGAACACTTTTGTACCTCTTTCGTTAATTTTTCCACCAATAATTTCTCTCATTGAAACAATTATCTTTTCCACACCAAATTCCATATTCATTAATCTTCATTCCAAAACCCATCCTCCCCCAACGTGAGTCTAAGAAACCTATCTTTTAAACCTAAATCTCTTATCCACCTATCTTCCCAAAACTTTATTTTATTTCCTAATTCTCTATTCCATTTTAAATTACTATATATCAAACCGATTACCCCATTGTCCTCTCCCACACACTTTCCCTATCTCTTCACCACCAACAGTCATGTGTGCCTTTGTTTTTTCTCATTTAAGGATCTTCAAGACTTGTATTTTGATATTATAATATCTTCATAGACCTTATTCTTCGTTAACAAGCTTCCATTTTCATTTGCCAAGTAAAGAAAAATTAAAATATCTTAGATATTTTAAACTTAGTTCACCCTCTTCATCAATTAACGTATGTTCAATATTATATACTGTAATTGAAATTTATTGTAGGGATAACAAACGAATTTATGGCTTTTCTTTATTTTTTATTTTTTAGTCAATATTTTCCTCCAATGAATCCATTTAAGGAAAAATATTAGATGAATTTATTAATTATATGTTAAACGAGTTTGTTTATATATATTAAATGAATCTATTAATATACATTAGACGACTTTATCTATCATTAGGTGAGTCTTGCAATATATATTACACAAGTTTGTTCATATATTAATTAAATGAGTTTAATGATACACGTTAAATGAATGTGTCCATATACCGATTAAATTAGTCTAACAAATTTTGAATGAGTTTATTTATATATATTAGATAAATTTATTAATACACATTAAATGATCTATTTTATGATCAAGTGAATTTTGCAGTACATTAGACAAGTTTGCCCTATTCTAATTAGACGATGTTAATAATACATATTAGACAAATGTGTCCATATATTAAGGATCATGATATGTTAACAACTTTTTTACAATAGGACACATGTCGCCACTTTGTTGGTTTGTTTGAATTTAATTTTAAAAAAATATTTGAAACGGAGCAATCACAAGCCACCATGCGTTGTCAAAAAGTTGTCAAAAAAAAAGTTGTTAAAATTTTTTTCCATATATTAATTAGACGAGTGGAACAAATATTGAACGAGTTTTTCAATGCATTAATTAAACGAATCTAGCATTTCAAATTACATCAGTCTACTCATATCCTAATTTATATGTTTATCGAGTCAACTTTATATGTTTATGCATATTATTTATCCTTTTAGAGAGCCTATTATATTTTTCACATATTTTATCCTTTATAATTTTATAAAGTTATTTATATTTTTATAAACATATTGAATTTCTAAAGTTATAAATTATTTTTAAGGTTGAATTCTATTTAAAACTTAATTATGAATTTAAAAGCATTTATTATTTTTTTCTTTAATCTCTAATTCTCTTTCAACAAACACATAAACAAACATCAAACACATAAACATCAAACACATAAGGCACAAGTTTAAAAGTAGTTTCTAAACAAAAATAAATCACAAATTTCTTTTTATAATTATTTAGAAAAATATATAATTTTAATTTCTAAAACTTGAAAATTAAAAATTATTTATTTAACTTATAAATATCAATACTCTAAAAATTAAAGTTTCTTATTAATACTGAAGACAAATAAACAAAACCGCAATGTCTAGAAAACTTGAACTTCTTGTAAAGGCAATAGTTGTAATACTAAGAAAGATTTGTTTATGTATGATGGATAGTATAAAATAGCTATTATGATTCTATACATCATGAAAGACATAAGATTATTAATGTACATGTTTACAATATATTTTTTATTAATAAATAAAAATATATAATTGAATGAAGTAGTTAGATACTCTAATTGGTATATATAAATATATAAAGAAATCAAAATAAAAAAATTTAGTCTTCCTTTTAAAATTAAAAACTTCAAACGTTATTATTGTCTTCATATGCTCAGATTCAAAATTACTGTCTTAATTTGTTCAGCAGCATTTCCCTCAATTTTACCTGCTGAATTATCGGGTGCAGATTTATACTCCACTATATCAGATGACTTCCCTTTCTGCATCAAACTATGAAAATTTGAGCAAATATTGCGAAAAAATATTTATACTCAATTTTCACCGTGATGAATCACAGATGTAAGAAAATATAAAACTAGAGGAAAAAATGTTAATGTTAAGAGAAATATTAAGAGAATATTAAAAGTATCTAATATTAATCATTCATATAGGAAAGTTGGATAGTATCCAATTTAAATTATGTTAGATTTCAATAAATTAGCTTCAGTTTTATATAAAATTAATTGAACTAAAATTTTATTTTATTTTTATGTGCAAAATAATTTGAAAAATAAAATTAACAGCAAACATTGTCTAACTATTTTCTGGCAAATTAAACTGTTATTATCTACAAACTTACGCTGCTATTTCAATTTGGTTTATGTATCCGTGTAACACTCATCAATAAAATATTTAATCTATAAAATAAATATAATTTTATTTTGCAATATTTAATATATATTATTTTAATTTGAGTTCACATCATAATAATTACATATTTATCATGTTTTTAAGACTTTTTTTTATACATTTTTTAATACGCATATATTATGTATCTTATATTATTATTTGTTAATAAAAGCATCGAGTGTCGTATCTAATATATATAAAGCAACCTCATATTACTAAAAGAATTATAATATTTTTCTTATTTAATAATTTTGCTACAAATTTGCATGTATTTCTTGAAAAAATAAACTTTTATTAGAAAATCTACTATAAATTTTTACACGAAAAATTGCATATATTTTTTGGAAAAAAAAGTTCACATAAAATGTTTCAAGTAAAAAGTATTTATATATATATATATATATATATATATATATATATATATATATATATATATATATATATATATATATATATATATATATATATATAAATCAAGCTCGTAATAACAAGTTGGATTATACAAATTCAACTTCCATCAATTTGTCTCCTTCCAAAATCACGATGAACTATATTAAATCTCTTTGCTGTCGCCACTTGAATTATAAATTTATTGTTTATTAGAGTGAATAACAGTAAATGGCATGATGCAATGTTTCTGTCAACATTAGTCTGCTGCCATTGAGGTTGATTCTTAAACCACGACACAAATTCTTATATCAGCAAACTCTCTAACATTCAAAATGACAAAAACAGAATACAGACATGGTTTTGTCGACTCAAACTCTAAGAATACAAACAATGTTAACCTTCAAAATGATACGTAAATTTAGTTATTTTGTTCGGTTTTGTTGTTTGCCAAATCAACAATGATGCGGTCGGAACACATATGGACATATCAAGCTTGCGTTAAAGTTTTCAAATTAATATTATAAAATGCATTTGTTTTATTTTTAATTTTGAGAGTGATAGCCAGTGGTTTTAGAATCTGTCTATGTATAGCTGATTAGAAGCAACAACGGATTAGTATTAGTTTTGTTATTATTCATTACAAAATATGAGCCATTAAGCACTCATATCTAAGTTAAAAAAATAATGTTTCTTTTGAAATCAAACCCTACATTTTTATTTCTAATATTACTTTTTCTAATCAAATACTTACCATATATCAAGAAATCGAGGTAGCTAGAGAATCACAGTGCATTGGAAAGTCTCATTCTGTGATATCAAGTTGGTAACCCGATTAATAAATTAAATAATAATTTTTATATTGTTCTAAAATTTAAGTAATTTAATTATTTCAATGATAAATAAATGTTTTGTAATTTAATTGGACCAAATAAAAGAAATAAAACATGTACAAAATTGAGGATTCGTTTGAAACTAAAGGAAATTGCTGAAAAAAAAATAAGGGATATTAAAATTATGTGTAAGAGGTAAAAAAAATGATGCATTTTAATCTAATCTAATAAAAATAAAGATCTACAATAATTTATATAACTCTAACCAATTGACAAAGGTTGATCTAGTTGATAAATGAAACTATCTCATGTCTCATAAAAGTATTCAACTATGGATGCACATAGGCTATTAATAGAGTATATTTACAAAATTCTCTTAAAATCTTGAGATTTATATTAACCCTAATTAATTATAGAAAACTCAAATCACAATGAGATGCAGGAGTAAGCCATGGTAAAATAAAGGACAAAGGTAGTGAGACAGTACCATGACTTTCTGAAGACATGTTGACAACATATGGTGACAGTAATATTGTGTTTGCTGCATCTTCTTCGTTTTCTAGGGCAGGAAATGACTCGTGATTACTGATCAAGAAACAAAAATTTCCCTCAATATTCACCTTTTATGGTTTTCCCTTGAGCATTATTTTACCAAGGCACATATATATATATAGTTACCTAACAGGTCATTGAATAAGAACTACTCACGATCATTTCACATCATGCTCTGGACAAACCTAGTACGTTATTTTATTCAAATAGTATATGTTTATGATATTTTCTTATGCATAATTTTTACTATATTTTCATTATACTATTTGTCATATTATTTTTTTCTTTCAATTCGATAAAAATTTATAAAAAGTAAATATAGCTATCTACTAAGAACCAGGGACGGATCAAGAAAGGGGTATATATATATATACTTCTTAAAACAATATATTTCTTGTATTAAAATTATTATTTTTATTTTCCAGTATATATTTCTTAATTATTTCATTTTCGTTAATTAATTATGTGAGAGTAGTAGTACTAAACAAAGATATGCGAAAAAATACACCATGTTGCAAAAATCATGCAAAGAGATATTATTGTACTTGAAAATAATAGAGATTAGTATTATATCTTATATTTTAAAAATAAATAGAAATAAGAAACGTGTTTTTTTTTTTCAAAATGTTAGTTATTGCAAAGAAATCTAGTAGTATCAAGAAAGTGGGAAAAAATAGTATGAATTGCCTATGACTTTTGGTCTTTTGGAATGAAACTACCATTTATGATTGCTAAGAAACAACCAAGAAAGTGGTAGTAGTCAAGGGTGGCAGATGCAGAAAAATCAGTGGTTTCGGTTGTGACGAGAACTACCAAGAAAAACCATATTGTGGGCTGCAAAGCTGGTATTATAAACACCAATAAAAAAAAGATTTCTGAGAGAAACAAAAACAGCTTTTAATAATACCACTTTGGTACGAGGAAACTGCGGCTGTTTTCTCTAACTACCTTTTAGGTCATTAATTTTCAGCCACATAAGGTTCTTTGTCTGTGTTTGAAGTTTATTTGTTTTGCTAAATAATAATATTGATCATTAATTTTTAACCACATGAAATGAAACGTGATATATTATTTTGTGTCAAGCAACTCAAATGTTCTAACCCCATTTAAAACTAGCAAGAAGAAACACAATGATAAAAAAAATAGTACAATAATAATATAACTTACTATTTGCTAATAATAAATTATTAACGAAGATTGCACACTGATAGAGAGTGATAATAAAAAATGGAAAAGAAAGAAACAAATGGAAGCGTATTTAATGGAAGGTTTTAAGTTTCTATGTGCGGCTACAAGACCATGGGTCTGTGTATTGACAAAGTGTGCAGAGGTTGTACACATATATGTGTCGTTACACTGAGTTCTGATATTTTTGGCTAACAATAATGCTAAAATCGTTATTTTCTAAGGGTTAAAAATATTGTAAAAACATTATAGTAATGAGAGACAAGGGCTAAAAGAAGAACTAGTTTGCGTGTGGTTTGATGTTGAATGGTAGACCAGTTCTTGTCGGGGTGATATACAAATTTGCCAATTGTTTCAGTGTTTGGTAGGATATAGTGAAGCTAATGTGTGTATGAGTTTTTTCATTATTAAATTATTAGAATTATTTTAGACATATTAAACATGACGATAGGAATAAAGGCTTCGTTATTTTAATTAGGGAAATGTGGGGATAGGTACGTATATGAATGTATTTATGTACTATGTTATATTTAAACTTTAATTATTTTTTCAACATTTTCTATTATGTTGGTATTAACATTAGAACTCTCATGACTATTTGATTGGGCTATATCTATAATTTTAGTAAATCAATTCAATGAGCTTTATTTTTAGAAAGTCTAAAATATGGATCGGTGGACTAAAGAGATTAAGTCACTTAATTACAATATTTTTAATTTAAAAAAATTACAACTTTTTTAATTTAAAAAAATTATAATATTTTTTAATTAAAATCTAAATAAAGTTCAATTCAAATATAATAAAAAATTATGTTAAATTTTAGATACAATCTAAAATAACAAAAATACAATACAATCGAAATACATCTAGAGATAGAATATGTAAGTTTTTAGTCTTTTATAGCCTGGTCTAGAGCATTGATCATGTCAAACATCGTTACTCCATAGGTATAATGTCTTTGTTATTAGTATTTCTATGTTAAGTTTAAAAATATTTGTTGATAACTCTTTGATGAAATTTTTATCTTCAGTTCACACGTCCTCAGAAGCAACCGATTCATGATACAATCATACATGAAGATGATGAAATGGTTGAAGCGGAGGATGATCCTCTATCAAAGCTAATGACAAGATTACCCAGGTTATCACATTGCCTGATGCATTGGAGGTGATTGGGGGAGACAGGATGTTGAATATTTCCATCATTCAGCTGTGGTGCATGTAAGATAGTTAATTTTTTCTTCCATATTACTTTTATTTAGATTCGTAGTTTCTAACAACTTAACTTTGTTGTTTTAGGTACATGGACACAGTCGTTGTAGACCAAGGTCGGTCCTCCATGTACGAATTTGTTAAACCTCAGACCATTCAACCTTCTGGTAACACACTTGAAAACAGACAACATTATTTGCAAACATGGATGGATGAGTCAAAAAGAGACATATACCTTGTGCCATACATTGATGGGTAGGTGTTGTTATATGTAAAAGTTCATTATTAAAGTTTCCTTAATTAGTTAAATATCTATTTGTCATTCGTGATAAGTTGCACTGGCAGCTGATGGTCATCATTCCCAAACAATGTAAAATTATATGGTTTTGTTTGTTGCATAGGAAGATGAAAAATGACTTGAGAACCATGCTTCAAGGGTAAGTGTTTCTCCAAAAATGACTTTGAATTTGATCTTCACCTTAAACTTTTATGATAAATATAGTTATATTAATTTTACTTTGTGTTTTCAATCTATACAGAGTTATTGGTAAATCACGAAGTCAACTAGTTCAAATTTTGTATCCAAAGGTTGCAAGTCATTTATAGTTCTAATTCATTTTCTATGTTATTGAATAATCTAAATTCTTGACTATTTAGTTTGTCATTTTAGTGTAACCAGCAGCTAGATTCATGGGAATGTGGCTTCTATGTCATGTGTTGGATTAAGACCATCATTCGAGCTGTCATTACAAATGACTGGAATGAGGTAATGATGCATACCTTGAATACATTACAAATCAAATTCATCTTTAAACATATATGAAACCATAATGAATCTTTCTTCAATTTCGTAGCGCTTCAAGAGTATATCTCCTATACCAGAGGACACAATTAGGCAGATAAGGCAGGAGTGGGCAACTTATCTTCTACAAAGATGGAACTAGGTGATGACAAATTTATGAACATCGAAAAACGGCGCCAAAAACTTGTTTAACCCTCAGCAAGTGTGACCGAATCGTATCAAGTAATAAACTCAGTAAGACCAAGTATCGTTATCCCAAAGGACTCACGACCTAGTTAGTTATATGATTTCTTGATTATTTAAGACTTGTGAACACATTCTTGAGGTTTCAAATGCAAAAGACAATAAGTAAACATGTATGCATGAGTTTTGATCAATGAAAAAGAGGAACACAAACACTTTGAACGAATTAGATGGATGAGTATGTTGTTGGGGTAATTGATTACAAATTTATGAACACCAAAAAATGGCGCCACAAACCTGTTTAACAATCGGAAAGTGTGACCGAATCGTATCAAGTAATAAAACTAGGTAAGACCAAGTGTCGTTTTCCCAAAGGACTCACGGCCTAGTTAGCTATATGATTTGTTGATTATTTAAGACTTGTTAACAATTGATTGTAGGGTTTAAATGCAAAAAGACAATAATTAAACATGTATGCATGAATTTGATCAATGGAAAAGAAGAATACAAACACTTTAATGAATTAGATGGATGAGTATGTTGTTGGGGTTATCAATTTCATCTTATCCACTCTCATATACTTTTAGGAATTCATAATTCTTTTCACCAATGATAATGTCACTCTCTAAATCACCTTGCAAGAAGGCTTATCCTTAATTACGAGTTCATACAATTCCTAGCATTCCTAATAATTAATTCTTAAGTGCAGAAGCTTAACGGCAACCAATATGCTATTGGGAGAAATTCCCTGGATCTAGATTTTTCCGTACGTTCCCATATCGACAAAATCAATAATCATGACAATGAATGAGTTAAACAATGCAAGCTTTAAGCAAAGAGGAAAACCCTAACTAATGATGAAAGAAAGCATAAGTCTTAAAATAAGATATTAAAAACAAATTCCATATATGAGAGTTTCACAAGACTACATTGATTCCCCAACAACAATACAAGGTTTAGTTCACCATATTGATGGTGTAGCTAGATGAATAATAATGATAGAATGAAAGATAAAACTCTAGAAAGAGAAGAGGAGAGCCGTCACCATCTCCCAATCTACCCCCAAGGGGTGAAAAGTGTGTTTCTACTTCCTCCCAGCCAAATATACAAACCCTAAGACGTCCTAAAGCTTATATACTATTCTAAAAATACAGAAAATTAGGCCCAAGCCCATAAAAGTAATAGAAAACCGGTCCAAGCCCATTTAGAATGGCGCTCAGCGGTATTTTACCGCTGAGCGGTAATAGCGCATGATCCATTTTGCCCCCAACTGCTGTTTTTGCCCCTCAGCGATGATTTTAGCACCTGAAAAGTGCCGCTCGACGGTATTTTACTGCTCAGCGGAACTTTTTCTGTATTCTGATTGACTGTTCAGCATTCTGGTTGACTGGTTGACTTTTCTGGTTGACTGGTTGACTTTTCTGGTTTCTGGTTGACTTTTCAGCATTTCAATCATTCAGTACTTCAATTCTTCTTTCAAATCATTCAATTAGCCTACAAAATCAAGAGAATCTTGCACAAAACCATTAAATTCACCTTCAACTCTCTTATTCACAAAACTAAAGCAAAAATATGAGTTCAAGCTAATTTCTAAGTCTTAAAGGTTGCTTTTGGTATCAATTTTAAGCATAAAAATAACAGTTTTTCAACCGTTATCAGTAATCAATTTCATCTTATCCACTCTCATATACTTTAGGAATTCATCATTCTTTTCATCAATGTTAATGCCACTATCTAAATTACCTTGCAAGAAAGTCTATCCTTAATTACGAGTTCATACAATTCCTAGCGTCCCTAATAATTAATTCTGAAGCACAGAAGCTTAAAGGCAACCAACCTTCATATCCCTATGTCTAGGCAATATGCTATTGGAAGAATTTCCCCGGATCTAGATTTCCCCGTACGTTCCCATATCGACAAAATCAATAATCATGACATCGAATGAGTTAAACAATCCATGCTTTGAGCAAAGAGAAAAAAAAAACCCTAACTAATGATGAAAGAAATCATGTATCTCAAATAAGATGTTTAAACACAAATTCCATATATGAGAGCTTCAAAAGATTACATTGATTCCCCAACAACAATACAAAGTTTAGTTCACCATATTCATGGTGAAGCTAGATGAACAATAATGAAAGAATGAAAGATAGAAGCCTAGAAAGATGAGTAGGTAGCCTTAGCATCCAAAATCTTCCTCCAAGGGGTGGAAAAGTGAGTGTTTGCTTCGTACTCTGCCAAAGATACAAACCCTAGGAAGTCCTAAAGCTTATATACTATTCAAAATATTACAGAAAAGCGGGCCTAAGCCCAAAATAGTGCCGCTCAGCGGCAAACTACCACTCAGCGGTAAGTGCGTGAGTTAATTCTTCCCCTCAGCGGAGCCAACGTGTGTTCTTTAGTGCCGCTCAGTGGTAAACTAGCGTTGACCGGTACTTGCGACTTCTCTTCTTTTGCACTTTTTGAGTTCTTTTCTGATTTCATTTCTATCCTTCTTCACTTCTTTCATCAAATTCACATTAAATCCTGCATAAAACACTGAAATCAAGCATAAACCTGTCCAGCTCTCTTATTTCCAAAAATATAAACAAAAGTATGATTTCAAGTTAGTTTCTAAGTGTTAAAGGTTGCTTTTAGTATCAATTTTAAGCATGAAAATAATAGTTTTTCAACTGTTATCACTAGGAACACTTTTATTTGTTGTTGAACATTGCTTAGGTTTAGTTTAAGTTTATATCTTGATAGTTTTGGTATTGGATTATTTTTTACATTAAGTAGAACTTTCTTTATATGAAACCCATATATATATATATATATATATTATACTATATTGTTCTAGGACAATTTTCTGCTTTTCAAGTGTGGTTTTATTGCAAAAATAAATTAATTTAAAAAAAAAAACACCCAGTAGACGTCGGTTAGTGCACTGACGGACGTCTATAAACGTCTGGCAGTGCACAAACCGACGTCCAACCCCCAAACCAACCATTTCAGGCATATGGACGTCGGGGGTGGCTTCATCCGATGTCTACACAAACGTCAGTTGTATCCCTTGGACGTCTACATAGACGTTGGGGGGTATACCTCAGACGTCTATATAGACGTCAGGTCTGACCACATCGGACGTCTATATAGACGTCCGAGGTATACCCCCGACGTCTAAGTAACGTCACCAACAAAGACGTCGGGTACAGGTCGAATGTTAAAAGGCCAAAAGAACAGAAGTCTAAAGCCCTTTCTGCACTAGTGAAACTAAGACAAACACAAACACACACATAGACACAGACATGGACACAAACACATTAACACACACACATACATACACACAGACACAAACACATACATAGACACAAACACAACACAGATACAAAAACAGACACAGACATACACAGACACAAACACAATAGGCACACAAACACACACATACAAACACAAACACAAACACACAAATATAGACACAAACACAAACATAGACACAAACACACACACATACACACACACACACAAATACACACAAATACAAACAAACACAAACACAGATACAAACACAAACACAAACACAGACACAAACACAAACACAAACACACAGACACAGACATAGACACACAGACACAAACACATGCACAAACATAAACACATTGATACATAGACATAGACACACAAACATACATAGATACAGACACACAGATACAAACACACAAACATACAATACATAGAAACATAGGCACACACCTCTCACACATAGTGATCTATAAAGGGAGATTTAGATGTAATAATCTCTATGTTTCATTGTTCAGGGAGAGTTTGTCTTGGTTTGTTTGTTATATTCACTAGTGCAAAATCGGTATTTTAAATCGTCCATTATGCTTCGGTTTTCGAAAAACCGAAGCGTATTAAAACACGGTGACAATGTTGTAATATTTAAGATACCATATGCCTCGGTTTTAAGACAACCGCTATACAAAAAGTATACTGCCTCGGTTACTCAAGAGACTGAGGTAGAAAACGCTGCTGTATGCCTCGGTTTTAAGACAACCGCTTTTCAAGGAGTATACTGACTCGGTTACTCAGGAGACCGAGGTAGAAACGTTGCAACATGCCTCGGTTCTAAGAAAACGCTGGTGAGTCACCCACTCATTGGCACCATCGTCCTTCCACTGCACAATTACTCCAAATTCTCTCCCTTCCCTCTCCGTTCATGAATCTCCTCCACCCCCGCGACTCCAAATTCTCTCCCTTCCATCTCCGTTCACGAATCTCCTCCACCTCCGTGACTCCAAATTCTCTTCCTTCTCTCTCCGTTCAAGAATCTCCTCCACCTCCGCGTACTAGAACACAACTCCTTCCAAAACCCTAACCACTCCCTCAAGCCGAATCTTGCGCCCGAACTGAAATGGATTTCCCTTCGGCTTCGCCTTCAGAATCTCCTGTGTTAGATCCAACGCCGTTCTTCCACGCTCATCTGTCACCTCACGATTCGCGCCCAGATCCAGCATCACCTTCGCAACACCAGGCCGCACGTACCTCGCCGCCATGTGCAGCGTAGCAAGAACGCCGCTGAGGTCGCGGTGGTCTAGGTTCGCATCGGCTTCCGCCAACAGCTTCGTGCACAGTTCCAAGCCAAGTCCGGCTACGAAGAGGAGCGCGATATGACATTCGGCATCCTCGGTGTCCACAGCGTTGACATCACGGTCGACGCCTCCCTCTGCTTTCTTCCTCCACGCGTCTGTCACCATTATCATTTCTCACCCCCATTTCGGTTCTTGACAACGAGATCAAACTCGTAGGAGTTTACCACTGCAACACCCCCATTTCGATTGGTGAGATCAGAGAAGAAAACGGCACCACCGTTGTTCAATTGGGGGTGAAGGACACCCACAGGGGAACCCTTGTGGTGGTGAAGATAGAGAACCCAAATTGGTTGATGGAAGGTCTCACATGGGTTCTTCTCCTCAAAGCACACCTCGCTGTCGGTTGCCTGACCTCCCTGGTGCCGACATTGATGGGGTTTGGGGTTAATAGAGCACCATTATTGTCAAAATTTGGACTCCGGTAACCCTTCGAGCAGTCAATCCTTAAAGCTGAACCAACAATACTGGTACAAAAATTGTGTTATATTGTGTTTTAATAGAGTATTCTTAATTATATGAATTCTTTTGGGTTGTTTTGTTTCTTAATTATATTTAAATGTTTTAATTATATGAATTCTTTTAGGGCATGAGTGTGATTGTTATGTTCTCCATACAAAATAAGCCGAGAGCATGGTTCGCTCCTGGGGAAAATGCTTTGCCGTAATGGTTGATATATGTGGACTACTTTGTTTGGCTTATAATTCTGTTTTACCTCATGAAATTTGTTGAAATGCATATCTTGGCTTTGAGCTAGATGATGTTGGTCGAATGATGAATTGGTGAAAGAATAGAGATCTTGATATGTTGCATACTGCATGTTTTCTCTGAAGATTGTTGTGTGGCTATAATACCTCCCTGCTAGTTCTGATAGAAAGTGAAGTAAATGGCCTTCCTCGGATGTCCCAACACGTGTGAAGTTCCATATAAAGATGGAGATTTTAATGGAGAGCTTTCAACTCTTAATTTGAATTTTATTCTAATGTTATTAATTGTGGATGCATTAGAAAAAGATAATGTTGTTATGGTATGGTGGATTCAACTGTACAATTATGGGTATACTTCAAGTGGTTTGCTGGCAGCTGGAGTGCTGGTTTTTGTAGGTGTAGGTAATAATTTTCCAGGTATAGAGAACGGATTGTTGGTATCAAAGTTCTGCATCGTGGGAGTACTTTAGAAGAAAGAGTTTCATGGGAAAATCGTTTTGCTCGCGAATGATATATCAGCATATCTTTAAATGTTATAACTGTATGTGCTTTGTATCGTTTGTTTCACTGAAGACTTATCTATGGATAGTGTAAAGAGTATATTATGGTCTTTTGATCTTTATGCTACTGTAGGACTAATAGATGCCTATTTCTTTATGCTTTGTATCTTTTGATCTTTATGCTTGGTTTGTCACTGCGAAGATATTTATATGCCCGAAACAATTAGAGCTTTATGGGGCTATAAAGTTTGCCCTTGATATTGCTCTGGCCATGGATTGGTTACATGCCAATGGAATCATACGTAGACATCTGAAGCCTGGTAGGTACCCTTTAATTTAAAACATGTTACTCTTGGTACAGTAGAGTGTTAGTCATATATATCATTGAAGGATCAAAAGTAAATTTCTTTCTTATTTAAAAATTAGAATACAAACACGACTTCTTACTGATGTCTTGGTTAGAAAATTAGTGATATGTTTTGTCTATTTACTAGGTTGAATTTTATTTTCAGTAGAATCCTTTAATTTATTACGGGCCTGTAATTTTTTCTTGTCCCTTCAATGGTCAAAAATTTATCTTTTATTATCTCACTCCTTAGTTATTAGCATTTATTGCAATTGGAAAGTTGTCAGTATTACATCAGGGAATCATTAGGTATAATAAATAATAGTTTGATTTGATATTTGATTATTAAATTTATTTTATTGGTTAATTTTTTTTATTAAATTTTTTAAGATACTGCCTCGGTTCAAAAGAGAACTGAGGCGAAAAGTCCTTCAAAAAAAGAACAGGGAACAAAATCCTATTGTCTCGGTCAATTATTTTTAAGGGTTTACGACCTCGGTTCAAACTAGAACCGAGGCAATAGATCTATTTATTTTTATTTTTATTTTTGCTTTATTGTTTCGGGTTTTTCGAACCGAGGCCAAAAATTCAAACTTTTTACCTCGCTTGAATATACCTCGGTTCTGTAACCGCGGTCATAAACTCAAAACAACCGAGGCAATATCCCTTAGTTGTACTAGTGATTGGTCTTTCCATTGAAACAATATAATCATACTTGGTTTTGGAATGAAATACAATAAGAAAAATAATTCAGTTTTTAATTGTCATATCTCGTTTGAAAAGTGTATTTATTTAGTTGTGTCCGTTAATGTAATTATTATAGGAAACAATGTTATTTCACAATTAAATGGACACTTGTGTAATCAATTTCGGACTAAAAATCTTGAAATTCTCAAGTATTTTCTAGGCATTGAATTGGCTCAATTATAGGAAGACATTATTCTGAAAAGGAAATATGTTCTAGATGTATTGGAAAAAGCAAAGATGACTAATTGTAGACGAATAGATCATTTTATGTATCCAAACAAAAACTCAATGACAGATTAAAGTGAACCTCTTTAGAAAACTTATTTATCTCACTGTTATTATACTTTATTTATCTTTAACAATGAGTGTTGTTTAGAGATGGTAACAAATCAAGTTCAGTACGGATATACTTACTCGTGCATCCATATAAAAATTTGTCCCATTATCCATTGGTGAACAAATCTTTAAAATATAAACTTAGATAACATAATTAATTTTAAAGTAAAATTCAAATAAAATTACATAAAAATATTAATAAAAATAAATTTGGTCTTCCTAAAAGATAAATTTAAATGACTTCCACTAAAATATAAATTTAAAAAAATAATTTTTTTAAATAACTTCAATTTCATATGTTTAAATAAAAAAAATAGAAATAAATGAAGTAAAATTCTAAACAATCCTTCTATAATTACGGTTTCTTTTACTAATAACTATATTTTGATTACTTGATTTAAAAAAGTACTGAAATAAATTTTATTAATAATGATTAACAGATACACGTATTCTACCATGATACTCGTACATATCTACAAGTGAGTAATTAAATATATATTTCATTGGATATTCATTAAAAATATTAATTTAATATCCAATACAGATTTTGCTATGTGGGTACTTATTTTTTGCCATTCTGAGCTTTGTTGATGAGTTTATACTAGTTGGATTGATCATTTAAATGCTATCATGTACATCCTAAGATATCTCAAAAGAACTCTGGACAAGTTGAAATATTCAAAGGCTTATCTTTTTTTAGTGAAGACATCCTAGAAATTAAAAGTTTTTGTTCAAGTATTTTCTTAGACCCACTCAAGAAGGATATTGATTAATTCAATATTAGATTATTTATCCTGCATGTTTAAACACTAATGATTTATAAATTTGTAAATCATGCACCGAAATTTTCTCGAATGTCAAAGTTGTTGAAAGGAGTGTTTAGCTTAAATTATATTAAACTTTACGACTAAAAAATATTTTTCATCAGTAGAAATAAATAACATTTAATTGAGTAAAACAATCTCAGTAATCAATTATAATAGGACAAGAAATGTTAAAAAAAAATTGTTATTTGACTTTAAGTCACTCAATGTGAACACTGAATGTGTTTTTGGTTATGATATTCATTTATTGGGTTTTAAGGAATAGATAGTTAAAATTAATGATGAGTTTTACTATACTAGACGCAATCATTACCCATATAAAGCTACATATCTATTAGGTATATTCGCTCGCAATGTGTTTGATCCAAGTCCTCTAAGGTGAAAATGGTCTTCATCAGTGCTTAAATTATGCTTTAAATAAAATCGCCAGCCAAGCTATGATTGCAATTTAGGTGCAGTTTTTTACACTAAAAATATTCGAAGGTACTCCTAACATGGAGCATTGATCAATAATGTTGGAAGTTAAAGAAATAAAAAACGAATATAAAATTGTAGTTCATTGTCAATACACTGCAGTATGATGCTTGCAAGAAAAGAATACATTCGTCAAAATCTCAAAGATACAATAACAGAATTTATTTTAAAACATTGATGTAGAAACCATATTATTAGAAAGATAAGAACATTTGGCTTAACATTATCAGTGTACGGAATATATGGGAATCTATTCATAGCCATATATGTGTATATTATATTGATTTGGCTAATAACCATGAATGTAACATGGAATCTTTTAGATATCACTGCATGATTTTGGATGATGGTCACTTGAATTTTGATGTAAAACAATGTTTCTGCATTGTTATGGTTTTCGAAAGTACAGACATACGCAATCCACGATGCTTGGAGACATGTCTAACTATTGAGATAAAGTTGCGTTGAAGTCAACACGCGAAGCACAATCACTGTAGAATCGTCGAACGAAAATCATGGAAGAAGCAATCATATAAATAAAAGAAGTCATGAGAGACATTATTGGAATGATTTTTTTCTTATTTGTAATATTGGAATCATCTTGAAAATTGGTGAAATTGGATGATGAGTTGTACTGAGAGTGGTACTCCGCCACTTTTTCTTTTCACGCATTCATACGCAAGAAAATACCTCTTCATGCCTTATTAGCTCACTCACAACGTCACCACAATGACCCCTTCTGATGGAGACAAATCCTGTGCTACTCTTACTCAACCATTAAAACCTTTTTTTATTGACCCTTACAATCCTTATTATATTAATAGAGTTATGAATTTAATCCATGTTTCATAGATTAACCCTAAATATCTATTAGATAAGTCTTGTATAGGGTTAAAGCCACTTTTAAAAGAAGGTTAGGGTAAGGGTATTACAAGATATTAATTAACATTTTAAAACAATATTTTTAACTTGTGTCAAAGGTCAAGTCGAGTTGTTTTGGTTTGGAACTCGACTCGAGTCTTGAGTCTCGAGTTCACTTGGATTTTAATTTGATTTTAGTATGCCCAAATTGAAGGTTGAATCCAGTCATCCTGGACAAAAATTATTGATGAGTTGGGTTAGGACAAAGGACAAGTTGAGATGGTGAAGTTTAAGGTCAAAATGAATTGCAAAACGAGATCACCAAGGCAAAGGTCGAAACGTACAAATTTAATCCAAAAACTAGAGACAATCCATAACATACCGAATATTGAGATGGGCTGACCCATGCAAGGCAAAAACGGAGGTCAAAGATTGTGACACGACCTGATATGGAACTATATGCCTAAGTAGAAGCAATTTTTAAACTAAGACTAGAATTAGAAACTTGAAAACTAGAATTACAATGAAGAGATAGAAAATGGAAGAGAAGAGAAAGAGGAAACTTATGGAATGGTGCCACGCCACTTGGAGAAAGATCAAGATGAGTGGGAATATCGCCACTTGCCATGATTATAACAAGATAAGATCAAAACTTTCAACTAAAGAGATAGATTTTTATCTCAAATAAGACTGTAAATGAATGCAAATCTATGAATTATCATTTAGTTCAATGGTGTGTACAAGAAGGAGGAAGATGACTTCTATTTATAGCCTTAGGATAAAAGAAGAGGTGATGATCTAGGAGATGTAGGACTAGAAGAGCAACAAGGCAACCAAGGCAAGGAAGTTTCGGCCAAGGCATGTCCAAGTCTCACATCTCTTAAGGGTTTATAAGTTCCCATACTCTCATAAAGAGAAAAAACAAAGAAAACAAAGATGTTGGCCTTGAACTACAAGCCAAAAAGGAGGAAACTTATTTTACTCTTCATTTTCTTTAAGTCCAAGGCATGTTATGTCCCATATTTCTTAAACTCACAAGGTAAGAAGAGTGTATAAGTTCCTTACATCACAAACTAGAATAAAAGATAAGTTAAAGAAGAAGAGAACATCCTAAACAACTAAGGACGAAAAAACAAGCCCAAAATCCTATACAATTCTTTTTGGTAAAAAAAGTAAAGAAGCCATGTGATGATATGGTTCCCTTTTGTCATGCTTCTTGTGAATCTTTTTTTTTTCTTATATTTTGCCCCATCTATGATCACATCACGACCTGACCCTGAACGAAGGCTGAGATGGGAAAGCACGAGCTAAAGGTCAAGACAGACTGACCCAAACAAAAATTGTCTCGACCTTTTAGGTCATGACGTACCGGAACAAGTCAAAGATCGTGATTGACAAGTCTAGGTTGAAGGTCGAGATAGGTTGGCCCATGTCGAATGTGGAGACAGGACCTTAGGGAAGGGTATGCCTATATAGTTCCAATTTCTTCCCTATCTCTCTAATTTTGTAGAACCCTAAGTTCTCCACCATTAAGGGTTATTCTTAATTATTGAGAGTATATGTAAAACACTAAATTCTTATGTAATTTGTGGTGTTTATATAGATACATACATAGATACATACATACATACATACATACATATATATATATATATATATATATATACACACTACAAGAAATTAGCTAGTTACCCGCGGATCATTATATATGGATTAGATCAGTATGTAATAAACGTATTATATACGGATCTTATATACGGATATTGGGAAATCCATTTTATACGGATAAATCCGTATATAATGAAAAAAATATTTATATACGGACGATCCGTATGTAATTGGTGTACGTAATGTTGGCACCATTGAGCATAGAGCTTTGTAGGGATAGTCTGTATGTAATATCCGTGTATAAGCTGATTTTAGAAAAAAACAAATAAAAATTAAACTGAAAGCTCCAAAATTTCCCCCCTCTGTCACTCTCGAAAAAAACATATCTTCTCTCTCTTCTGGAACCTCTCCTCGAACCTTCAGTCCACTTCTCCCTCTTCTCCCTCTTCTCGAACTTTCAGTCCACTTCTTCACTGCACTCTCTTCTCCGCTGTCAGTCCACCTCACCGGCAGGGAGCCCCTGGTTCAGTGAAACCCACACTCGACGTCACCGCTCGCGATTTGTGTAGATTCAGATTTCATTTGTCGAACACGGTGAGTAATCGAAGCTTTGAGGATTATTTTTGTTTCCGTTTTCTCTTTTTGTTGTTTGGAGGTTTGAAATTCCGAGTTTGGAAACCCTAGGTTGGTTTCTTCGAAGTGGTAGAGATAAGCTCGAGTTGTAGTTGCGTTTTGGTCCTGGTAAGTTTGAATCGTTTAGATTTGAGGTTTATTTGAGTTATCTTTTCTCTGGGTGTTGTTACATTGTCCTATTTTTGCTCGTTGTTGTTTCGAGGTTTGAAATCACGAATTTGGAAACCCTAGGTTGGTTTCTTCGAAGTGGAAGAGATAAGATCGAGCTGCTATTGCCTTCTGCATTTGGTAAGTTTGAATTGCTTATATTTTGGTTTCGTTTTATTGGCTGTTATTGAAAATGGGTGTTGACCAAAACTAGTCACTGAAAATGGTTTGCTTCGTTTTGGGTGCTTTTATTGCTTTCAGATATTAGTCATCATGGTTTTGACAATGATGTTAGTGGATCCTATTTTGTCAAAAAAGTGGTAACATGGTTTAAGTTTGTCATCCTCTGTTTGAAGTTGTTTCCTAGTTAGGTCATGTAATCATTAATCATAGTGTTCTTCATCCATTAGGTTATATTTTAGATTGACATGCACATATAGAATTAGGCATTATTTATTTACTGAACATTGTATCCAATTCTGCATTTTAGCATTAATTAACATCAAATTAAGCATTTACAAATCATAAAATCATCCAAATATATTTTTTATCACATCATAATTTAAAGATTAAGAGAAAACTTATTTGATGTTAAGACTAGTTTTGAGTAGTTTGCTTCAAATTTGGTCTAAGCACTTATTTTGAGTTTCTGTCGTTCCAGTTGTGTTAAGCATTTTATCATCTTCATTAAATTATTTGAATCATGTATGAACCCTAAATTATCCTATTCCATTCATTTTACTAGGCTACGTAAACTAGGTAGAATTAGGAATTTTATTCTGCATTAGTTTTTTTTATATGTTCTTTGTTTTAGACTTTGATTAGGATCATATTAAACATGTTTAGCTATTAAGATCATGCATTTATGCAATGCCAAACATTCAAACTCAAAATTGCAAACATATGCATAACTTGCTTAATGTTTTTACTTTAAAATTCTGGTGTACGCATTGAAATTGTGCATTGTTGTTTACTAGATAGTTTTGAGCATTCAGTTTGCATATTTTAGTGTATTAAAACTTACTCACAACATTCAGAGTTCAAGAAATTCAGTTCTCTTATTCATATGCATAATTTAACCAATTCTTAGAAGCTTATTTGCATTCATCTAGGTTCAATTAGTCATATTCTGATTTCATTCATATTTAAGGGATTTTAGTGTTTTAAGAGCAATTTAGTGTCATATTATACATTATCAAATAGTATAAATATTCCATGTATGACAAATCAAGAAACAAAAAATTCTGCATAATTTGATTTTGCTGTCAAAATTTGTATTGACTAACTTTGTTGCCAATTCTGACTGAATTAGTGTTTTTGCAATTTTTGAATATTTGATTAAGTTTCAGCATTTCATTCATATCATAAGGAATATAGAAACTTAATTCAATCATAATTTGTGTCACACTCTATTTTAAACTACCATTGCTGTCAAAATTGGTGTGATAGTGATTTTATGATTCTTGAGTGTGTAATTCAGTTTGAGCATTCATTTAACATAGCTAGAAATATATAAACCTGTTTAGGTAATTTGCATTGCACAATACTTAGGTTAGTTCATTCAAGAAACACTTGGTGAAACCTAGGGTTTCATTGAGGCATTTGATCAAACACTATTTCTAATTTCGCATTTAGGTATAAGATTAGGACAACCTAGGACTTAGAAACCATTCATGGTATGTTTCTTTATAGTTTTGCATACTGACATCTCATTTTAAACCCCCTACACATCCAAGGGATAAAAGGAGACCACATAAATAGAAGTGGGAACATATGTAAGGCAATGGGGACACATGCAATTACACAAATCAACCTTGCTGGAAAAGAAGCTTTATTGAGTAGTACATATATATTTGCAATAAGTTGAATATGGGGCATAATATGGTAGGGGAAGGGCATAACATATAGTACATATATATTTGCAATAAGTTGAATAATAGTTGCAACATGCAGCTGGCTAGGTAGTTCCTCTAATATGAAAACAAAGAACAATGTTGGAGGTAGTTCTTCTAATCCTTCCTTACCCCCTTCCAAAGATGGTGGACAATGTTGGGGGCAGTTCCTCCAATCCTAAAAATAATGGCATTAAGGAACAAGACCATTTGTTGACAATAGCCAAAATTGGGAGGATCATGAAGTAGATTTTGCGTCCTAATGCCAAAAATACCTTTTTCTACACTCCTAGTTTATTTGCTAAAGCTCTTTGACAATATGATTAGTCTAGGCAGAGGAAAATACATGAATCAATGAAGTCATTGGTTACTCAGTAAAATAATTACATATGCATTTTAGTACAGTAGTAGATATGTTACAAAGTTAATGCCCCTCTTTTTTTGTCCATGTACCTTTATGTTGTCCTTGTATTATAAAACTAGTTTTTTTAATTGATACAATGCATGTTGTGACTTGAAGGTGGACTGAGAATATAAAAGTTAAGGTGATAAAGGAAAACATTCGTATGGAACAAGCAAAGAACATTGTCCACAATTCTTGAAAGGTATGCTTAATGGTATAGTCCTACCATCTTTGAACTAATAAATAGTGTTGTCTCTCACCTCTCATGTGATAATGAACTTCTAAACACCTATATATTCATATTTACTGAACTTTTTTACAATTTTAGATTATTGTGGAAGGCATGCTGCAACTCTGGGATCTGTACTAGTTAGTAACCTTAAAACGGGATTTAGATAAGGAGATTCAGATCGTGTGGAGGTATATTTCTTCCCTACCTTTGGTTTTGTTGATGAATATTATTTTAGTCAGTCTCTCCTGTTTTGTCTTGACTCTGAACTATGTTATTCATCATGTAAAAAGTTTCCCCCATTTTGTTATCAAACAGTGACATCAAAACTCAAGTAAGTGGTTCTAACCTTTTATTTGTATTTAGTGTGGGAAGGTAAATTTGCCTTGTGATTGTTTGATGTTCAATTGCATTGTGTCATTCTCATTAGTCACTGAAATTTGGTTATGGATGTAGTAAAGTATGTTAGTTTTAACATGTGTTGTTTCTATTTTAGTTAATTTGTAGTTTGATGTTCTGTTTTAAATTGATATACGATTCTGTAAACATATTCCATGTCATAAAAACTTTAAATTAAATGATGTATTACTTATGAAAAGAAATTAAATTAACTAATGTAATAATAATGATCATACTAACATCGATACAAAATAAAGAAAAAAGAGAGAGTAGAGTTTAATATGCTCTTGAACATTGAATTAAGCTAACAAAATTGATGTTTGGTCAGTTATAGCTATCAAGTATCTGATTTACACAATATATATATGTTTAGTCAAGATGTTACAGAAGAGGAGTTCAATTGATTTATTGGTTACGTTTAGAATGAGAAGTAGTGGGAAGGAAAATATTGGTAGAAAAGAGGTAAACAGGAAGTGATATGGATTGGGATTGAAAATGATGAGTTAGGTATAATGGAGATAGTTATTACAGTTAGAGTAGTGTTAAGATAAAGATATGTTGGTGTGTTTAGTTCCCATCTTTATCTTCTTTTTCTCTCATCCCATCAAACTATAAAAAATATATAGTGTTAAGATAGTTATTACAGTTAGAGTAGTGTTAAGATAAAGATTTGTGACTCTAACACTTTTCGTTATCATAAAAGATCCTCAAGCCATGGTGTATACAACTATGAGGCTCAGTAGATCAGTAGGCTTTAGATATCCTTCATGTTAGGGATAGCCTTAACCAAACCTAGAACCCCCACCTCCAGCCCAATGCTTGCAACCTAGTTAGGCTAGTTCAGACTTAGCTCTGGAGCTTCATTTTCCACGCATTATATCACAATGTAATCAGAACATGGACTAACACTCATCAATACTTCTGTTCACCATAATTGCTAGTAAAGAAATTGCCATCAACGTAGTGCTTATCAAAATTTACATTGGTTTGTTTCAGATTAATATGCAAAACAAAACATTTGAGCAAATATGAAAATTTCTTAGCACATTATGCATAAGTAGGTAAAATTTGAAAAGGTAAAACCCCAATAGCATGATGTTAATGAAGGTGGGCAACACCAGCAAATAATATCCATAGTAGTTTCTAAAAAAATATTGCATTAACACAATGAACCCAATTATATTTCCCATTGTAGTAGCATAATTTGATTTAGTTCATCTACCTCACTATCACTCCTCTAATGCACACACTTCGTAGTCCCCTCCCTCCCCTTATCAACCCCTCCAACCCCTTATCAGTGTTTGACGAAGGTGGTCGTCATTCCGGGAGGGAATCAACTCATTGGCTAAGTGACGAAGAATTGAGATCAACTCATGTTCACCTCTTGATCAATTGCAATGAAGTTCAACCTTATCTTCAGTAAGGCTCCAAATAAATTGCATTTCTCTATGGATTTTGTTTTTATGTATTAAATTGATATTGACTGAATATTCTCATACCTATGGACAGCTCATTCTTACATACCTATCAACTTTCAGAGTCAAACAGTTCGACACATATACATGCAAATTTCCCATTGTGGTTTAGGGATCAAGTACAACTTATCAAATTCTTCCACATAAATTAGTTATTCACATATTGATTCATTTTTAATTATATTGAATAGGTTCATATATTTTGTGGTTGTAGGTTCATAACGATCTTTTAAGTGTCAGAAACCAACATCTTAGAGATTTATCACTTGGTCCTTTAAGATGTGTGAAGGAATGGCATACCTACTTTGTCAATGGATATAAATTTCATACCCATGCATGGAGCCAGGGCAAGAGGACTATAAATAGTGGGGTTCATGTTAAAGGCCTTACAGAAGGGGGTGAAGATGATTTCTATGGTGTCATTAAGCACATATATGAGCTCGAGTATAATACCTCAACCATTGAAAAGAAGGTTGTATTATTTTATTGTGATTGGTTTGATCCATCAAGAATAGGGACAAGAGTGGATTCAAAGTATGGCACTGTGGATATTCGAATGGATAAAAGATATATCTTGTTTGATCCTTTTATAATTGCACATAATGTAGAACAAGTGTATTATGTACCATATCCTGCATCGCGCACTAACAAACGGGGTTGGTGTGTTGCAATAAAGATCAAACCTAGAGGTCGTATAGACTCTAATGAAGTAGATGCCATTGAGCCATACCAAGTGGAGGAAATGTCACATGTTAATGACATCATTCAAGTTGAAGAAGTTATCCGATTGCAAGATATAGAAGCCGGTCTTGAAGAAGTGGACCCCAACAATGTACCATCAGTTGAACGCTATATGGATGAAGAAACAAGTGAATCGGAAGAAGAATGCAGTGAAGAGGGACAAAGTGAAGATGAGGATGAAGATTCATTTCACAGTTCTAGCAGTGAATAGAGTTACGATGTGTTGGTGTACCCATGGGTGATCATAAATCCATACTTGTAGAGGGGAGAAAGAAGAAGTGATGAATTCATTTATGTAATTTCAATTTCCATGTTATTTCGATACCCTTTGTGTTTAAGTACAATATATTGCTAATTATAATTTTTGCTCCAATGGTTTTGTGTAGATTAAAGTTTTGCATTCTTATCTTTTGCTTCGATGTGTAGTATTGGCAAATAAGGACATCATCATCATGTTCTTTTCTTACTTTTCCTTTCCATTCAATTGTAAAAATATATTGACCCCACAATTTTGTTTTTTGTTCAAGAATATGGCATCAGATGGTTGTGACCCTCCTATTCCACCTTTAGCAAAATCAGATAAGGAGAAGGGCAAGAAGAAATCTTATATGGTCAAGTTGTTAAATCATTTCAATAACGTAAATGCTTCAAGTAGTCAACCATCTACACCTACCTCTACCTCCACTGCTAGATTTGTTTAATTAGGTGCCTTAAACATTTATACCTATATTGTGGCATTTCCATCTTTGTCTTATGAACCATAAGTAAAAATTAAAAAAGTCGAGACGGACGAGCAAGGTCATGAAAGAGATTTGTCAGAATTCTAGGAAAAAGAAATTCTTTTTTAGGAACCAACTATATGTTAAAAACTTTTTTGACAATATACTATGTCACTATTTTATTGGTCTGTACATTTGACACGGAGTGATCACGACTACCACATAAGCATTTATTAAAAAATTCGAATTTAAAAAGTCAACGACGATCAAAGATCAAACGAACTCTCAAAACAACTTTTATTTGCCACATTGAGATAAATTATTTTGAATAATTTAATAATTATAATTAGTTATTAGTATAAATGATTATGATATAAAAAATAGTATGAATAACATTATTAGGAAAATACTCTGGGAGCGGGACGTCGTTTTGTTTTTCAATGAATCAAACAAAATTTATTGAATGATGTTTGAACGTCGAATTCGGCGGGGCTTCGACGTTCATACAAGAAGATGGAGTGCGGCAGTTACTAAGCATAATTACACGATGTACGTCATTAGTTCATCTATAAATATAGCTTGCATTTCACATAATTTCTGCCTCTTGTTTCCGTATTTGACATATTAGGATACATGTTTTTTATCTCCTTTGCATTTTATTTTCCTTAGATATCTAAACATGTTTGTTCTTTAAATTACAATTTGCTCGGTTGAATCTCAAAGTGCCTCATTCATGTCTTAGTTCATATGAAAGTGGCCTTTGATATTCAAGTGAACAAAATGTTTTTTACAATAAAGAAATGATTAAGTTATCTTACTAAAAGGAAAGTGCTTGGGAAAACGAAATATGGTTCACAATATGTTTAATGCTGAAACAATTTTATGATCTAAAATAATCATATAAAGAAGATGTTCAACTTCAACATTCAACTATGTATGAATCGTTTTTTAAATTGTCTTGGAGTTGTCTTCTACCATTAGATTTCAAAGCTATTTGATTTTTTGTGGTGGAAACAACTCCAAAAAAATTAAATTTATAATGTTGATGTCGAATGTTGAGTGCATTCGAAGCGAAAGATTGCTGATGTTTGAACGTCAGATTCGGAAGGGCCTCGACGTTCAAACAAAATAGTCAGTAAGCATAATTACACGATGTACGTCATCTGTTCATCTATAAATATTACATCCATCACGTAATCCCTTGCTTCCTGTTTCCTTATTGAACATATTATGATTCATGTTTTTTATCTACTTGGCATTTTCCTTTCCTTAGATTTCGAAACATGTATGTTCTTTAAATTGAAATTTGCTTGCTTGAATGTCAAAGTGCCTCATTCATGTTTCAGTTCATATGAAGGTGGCCTCTGATATTCAAGTGAACAAAATGCTTTTCACAATAAAGAAATGATTAAGTTATCTTATTGAAAGGAAAGTGCTTGGGAAAAAGAAATATGGTTCATAATATGTTTAATGTTGAACCAATTTTATGATCTAAAATAATTATATAAAGAAGATGTTCAACTTCAACATTCAACTATGTATGAATCATTTTTTAAATTGTCTTGGAGTTGTCTTTTACCACTAGATTTTAGAGCTATTTGATTTCTTATGGTGGAAACAACTCCAAGATAAATTAAATTTATAAATTTGACGTCGAATGTTGAGTGCATTGGATGCGAAAGACTGCTCAATGACATGTCTACGTTTAGTCAGCAAGGAGCTCAAAAGAATCCAAAGAGATTTTTACTTATTTAGTGAATGATGATTGAACGTCGAATTCGGAGGGGCTTCGACGTTTAGAAAGTTAATGTCAAATATTTGTGCTCGAGGACATCCTATATCATTATTCATCATAGAAATATCTACATTTAGTCAGCAAGGAGTTCTTAAGAATCCAAAGAGATTTTTTACTTTTTCAGTGAATGATGTTTGAACGTCGAATTGTTCGGGGCTTCGACGTTCAGGATATTAATGTCAAATATTTGTGCTCGAGGACGTCCTATATCATTATTCATCATAGTAATGTCTAAGTTTAGTCAGCAAGGAGTTCTTAAGAATACAAAGAGATTTTTTACTTTTTCAATAATGTTTGAACGTCGAATTGTGCGGGGCTTCGACGTTCAGGATATTAATCATGTGTACTGCTTTTAAAATGATTTAATTTTGCTATGCGGATCATCTAATTTTTAGTATCTTTTCTTTTTAAGTTTTAATCATTCAATGGCACGTCCGACTCTGTGGAGTAGTGGGACATTAATGGTGTGCATTTTCAAACAATATTTTTAAAGTCTTTTGTTGGGGGTTGGACGTCAAATTAGTTCTTATGGTGAAAACAACTGCAATATAAATTAAATTTATACGATTGACGTCGAGTATTGGACGCAAACGATGCAAAGGTATGGAGATTGTGTCAAATATTTGTGATCAATGACGTCCTATGTCATTATTTATCATAGAAATGTCTTCGTTTAGTCAACAAGGAGATAATATCAAATCCAAAGAGATACTTTACTTTTTCAGTGAATGATGTTTGAATGTCGAAGTTGGCGAGGCTTCGACATTCATACAATATCGTAATCCAAAGAGATTTTTTACTTTTTTAGTGAATGATGTTTGAACGTCGAATTTGGCGGGGCTTCGACGTTCATACAATGTGGCAGTGTCTAATCATAATTACACGATGTACTATTTTTATAATGATTTAATTTTCGTCAGTGGATCATCTAATTTTTAATATTGTTTCTTTTTAATTTTTAATCATTCAATAGCACGTCCAACTCTGTGGAGTAGTGGGACAATGTTTCCAACGATGTTTTTCACATCTTTTGTTGGGGGCTGGACGTCAATTAGTTTTTAGTTGAATCAAAAGATATGTATTACTTTCCACTGAATGATGTTTGAACGTCGTCATTTCATCTATAAATACAGCTTAAATTTCGTGTAATCCATGCCATCTTGTTTCTCTGTTCAACATATTAGGATTCAGATTTCGAAGCATTTTTGTTCCTCAAATTGCAATCTGCTCACTTGAACATATGAAGGTGGCCTTTGAAATTCAAGTCAACAAAATGCTTTTTTTATAGTATAGAAATGATTAAGTTATCTTATTGAAAGGGAAGCGCTTAAGAAAAAAAATAATGGTTCACAATATCTTTAATGCTGAATCAATTTTATGATCTAAAATAATTATATAAAGAATATGTGCAACTTCATCATTCAACAATGTATGAAATATTTTTTAAATTGTCTTGGAGTTGTCTTCTACCATTAGATTTTAGAGCTATTTGATTTTCTATGGTGGAAACAACTCCAAATTAGGTGCATTGGACGCAAAGGCCTGGCGATTGACGTCTTCCTTTTGGGATCACCGATGTCCTATAACTTAGAGGATTTCAAAAGGAAATCTCCTCTTACAAAACACTTATTCTAAAATGAAGACCAAAGATGATGGAAGACATTATAATCAAAACCAGGAAGTAAAAAAAAAAAACCAAAGGAAAAAGTTAACATGAATTTGGTTGCGAAAGTAATGTAAGATAGGTTTTGAAAGGGTCTACTTGAAATTCGTAAGTGTTAACTTTTTCCTGTGTTTTCCCCCATGCCTTCATGGTTAACAAAGAAATGTCTTTGTTTACTCAAGGAAAAGAAGGAAAACACAAGAGAAAAGTTAACATGAATTTGATTTCTGAAGTTATGTGGGACAGGTTTTCAATGGGTCTACTTAATTATCAACGTGAAGGGCATTGGAGTGGTTGGGAAGATTAATTGTGTGACAAGAATGTTACATCAAATTCGGATGGTATTGACGTTTTAATCTTCGTCCAAAAGCCAAAATTCGCTCCATTTTTTATTACTTTTTCTTTTTCCTTTTAAACTCTCACCTTAACGTCTAAGCTTTGTAGATCTTCAACGTGTTTTTCGTCAGAAGCACCAGAGATTTTTTTACTTTTTCACTGAATTTATTTACGATAATTCCACCGGTTATTGTTTACGTTGCATATTATTTTATTTGACATTGAACGCGTGACGTTGTGCACCCTTATATACACTGAATTTGAAAATCTTAGGTACATTAAGTTGTTTCTATATTGGTAAACCCTAATACTGAGGAAAATTATCTGGTATCCAAATTCAAATGGTTTCTTCATCACATCCTTCAACAGACAGAGGAAAGGTTGGTGTGGCTGCAAGAAATGTTGATCTCTCCGGGTGGATCAGTGATGAAGAGACTCGTCTAGAGTTTTTGAAGTGGACGAAGTTTAAACATATTGTTCCTCGCAAATATCTGAACCTCGACTTATTTGAAAAGGAGGGATTTCACTTCCAGAAATGGATTGAAACTCAAGTTCTCTCTACACTTGTCCAGATGAAGGGTGATTGTACCCTGACTTAGTAAGGGTCTTCTACAACAATATGAGAAACATAGATGGTGTCCTTAATTTGGAGTAAAAGGAGTAAATGTTGACATTGACAATGACGTCTGGTTTCAACTTACTGGATTAAAAGTCGAAGGGTTATTGTCTCACTTACGGTACTCAGAAACAAACAGATGGCTGAAGATAAAGGACGTGTACAGTAACTGGTTAAGGTTTCCTGGGAGATACACAATTGAAAGATTATATGTGCATGAGGGACTGACTAAAGAAGAAAAGATAACAACACACATTCTTGCTTGGGTGATTTTACCTGCTAGACCTTTACAAGTACAACACAAAATGACAACTAAAGATGTTTTTCTACTGTATGCCATCAAGAATGATGTTCCTACCAATTGGGTGGAAGTAATAAAAGATCATATGATTGATGCAGGAACCAAACATGCACGACATCTACCATATGATGTGTTTATCAGCAAAATCCTGACCCTTCAAGGTGTGGATGTTAGTGGTGAAAAGAAATGCTCTTGTAAGTGCTCAAATGTGATAAATCGAAACACCTTGACTTCCATTGGCCTTGTGAAGACCACAAAGGGATGGTGCTTCAAGGATGAAGATAATATGGTTCAAAGTTCTGGAAGCACACCTGCACTAAATGAAGATCGCACCAATTTTGAAAGATTTGTTGTTGAATGATTGTAATAACTATGAATATGAATGAAATTGAACTACTTGAAACGAAATCCAAATTTGTTAACTTATTTTTAATGTCTCCTATAGCTCTTTCATGCGTCACCCTAACTTTTGTGACCTTGGAAGAGCTATGAGGAACCATAAAAAATATGATATCAGATGACAAGTAATACTACTTTTCAAGGAAACATCAGTATTACCAAGTAGTATTCAAGAAGGTAGATAGGGCTAAAGTAACCCTGAGTCGTCTCCCAACGAACACGGAATTGCTTCTGAATATCTTACTCTTATGCTATGCAATGCTTATGAATAAAAATGATGTTTGAAGAATGTTTAAAGAACAAATAATAAACTTAAAAATAGTTATGATTAAATAGGCTAATTCCACTGCTTTTCCAAGATAGATTCGTCATCGGTTATTCTTAGATAATTGTTCAATTGATTATTATTTAAGTTTCAAATTAATTAAAGTACATTCTTAATTAATTTGAGGGCGATCATGCATTTAACCAAAGTAAATTCTCAATCAAATGCAAAACCTTTCTAAATTATTCACAATAAATTCAACCAAAGTACATTCTCAATCAAATTTTATTGTGTTTAATCATGTCTATTCTTAAATCTCTTAACCAAATTAAAAGTTAATCAACCAAAGTAAATTCTCAATTGATTATAGTTGAAATTATTACTACCAACCAAAGTACATTCTCAATTGATAGTAAAAACCATTTAATCATATGAAAGTTCCTAAATTAAATCAAAGTAGATTCTCAATTTAAACCTAGAAACCCTAAAACTCATATAATCAACATGCATATAGATTCAAACATATTATGATGCAAAAATCTTTGCTTTTAACAAGATAGAGAGATGAAAGACATAGAGATAACAACTTAAATAAATAATCAAAGTAAACAATTGCATTAACTGAACATAACCTCAGAATCCGTCTTGGAATTACAGCAGAATAGCCCTAGATGCTTAGCTCTCCATGAATGGAGTTGAATACAAGATGAAAGAAAAGTGAGAGGAGTATGAGAGAATGAATGAAGTGAAGTCTCCCCCTTTCTGCCTCCCTTGGGTCTCTTTATATAGGCTTGATTGGGCTTGGACTTTGAATAGTTTGTTGATAAGATATTTTCTGTTGATATATTATATCTTTCAAATATTCATTAGATTAAATCAGTTTTAAAGAATATTTGATAGATATTAACTCAATTATCTTATATCTTATATCTTCCAAATAACTAACAGATTTAGATAATGATAAAATTATTTGGAAGATATTTTTTGTTGATATTCCCAAATTAAATTCAACAACTGAATTTTATCTTTTAGATTTTCTGACTTTCCAAAATTGCACAAATACGCTGAAATTTCCTCTATTTGCACTTTAGCCCCTTCTGAATTTTCCACATAAAATCTGATTTTGGGCCTTGAATTGCCATTTGGACCAATAAAACTTATATTCTCAGCTGCACAAATAAACATTAGAACATCCAATAATAATTTATGTGCTAAAATTCACTTTTTACGTTTCTTTATTTCCCAAACCCAACAATTCCAATCATCACAAATTCACTTAAATAAACCATTTAAGCACAATTATCCCATCAAAAATTTGAATTTTAAAGCATAAATATGGGCATAAATATGCACTCATCACACCCCCACACTTATCCTTTTGCACTTCTGGGCAAAATTGATTAATTCCAAAACTTTGTTCTGAGTCATTTTATTTCATATTTGCATTTGGATCAAAAGAATGAGTAGCACTAGACATAGATCAATCATTTAGGCATTACTTTGTCATGGACATGCAAATGGAATCACTTTATTCTTCACACATGAGTTAACCTTTTTGAATTCCCAAGAAAATCAAATATGAAAGACAACACTCAAGTCAACATGTATCTATTTCTCTCCAATTCTCTCAAGTGTTTTTGGCTTGTGTTTACACTCAAAATACCCATGTAGGTAGACACCCTTGATATTTAGCAAGACTCTAACATTCACACACTTCAGAAAAACATGCAATTATTGATCATGAGGACTTTTTAAGGTTTTATTGAGGCCAAGGCAAAGGTAGGGAATTTTCTTGGAATTTCGGAGTTTTTGAAATTGATATATAGAAAGAGTAATGATACTTGATTTCAAAAACGACTTTATTTCTTGCTTCTTTCAAGGAAATTTTTTTTTTAGCTCCTTTTTTTTCTTTTCAACTTTTTATCTTCCTTTTTTCCCTTTTTATTATTTTGTGGGTGAGGTACTCACCCACACACTTATTCATCACTTTACTTCTAACAGAATCCATTACTCCTTCTTCTTTCCTAAGTTAAGGAACATATGATTTTTCTTCTTTTCTCATTTGACAATGACTGGAAACAAGAAAAATAGGCTTAAGGCTCAAAAAGGGTTCCAATGGATTAATGTTAGGACAAGTTTATTTGGCCAAGTAGCTAAAACAAGAAATGCCTCAATCATATCAAATCATGCATATTCAAATCAGTTGCACAACACAGAATCAAGCTAACTATTAGAGTATCAACAAAACATGGGCAAATCACAAAAAAAAAAATAGGTATGGTACATGGTGGTCCATCCTTAACAATAAGCCCAAAACTCACATGGTTTCAATTTTCTTTCACAAAATATTTAATTAGGAAATTCTCTAGTCAACTCAATCAGCAAATCATAGAAGTAATCCACTCATATCAACATGACTCATTTTTTTCTCTCTTGAATTCATGATCATTCCAGTTACCGATTCAAACTCTCAAATCCAATGCAAATATTTATTAAAAACAAACAAAATAGACAAACAAAATAGGGAACAAAATTAATTGTTTCCCCACACCCCCACACTTAAACTATGCATTGTCCTCAATGTATACCTTATATATAAAATGCAAAGAAAAAGTATGAGGGAACTTACCTCCTTCATGGTGGAAGGAATGCTAGTAGGACTTCATTGGAAAAGTCATCCTGGATAGGAATGTTATCTTTTCCCTTTTCAATCCTACTAAGATGGTCAACTGCTACATTATTTGACCCACTTCTGTCTTGAATAAGAGTCAACTTGTCCTTCTCGTTCTTGACCATTGTGATTCCATATTTCTCGGGAACCACATGTATAGGGCCTACCCAAGTGCTGTCAGAATTTGAATGTATAAGACCTGTTTGTAGCAACTTGGTGTCCTTTTTCTTTACAACCCCCATCAGTTGAGGATTCAGTCTTCCTTGAGGTTGTCTCACTGGTTTAGCATCCTCCTCCAAAAGTATTCTATGCATGCAAAAAGAAGGGCTAATACCAGGAATATCTGCTAAACTCCAGCCTATTGCTCTCTTGTGGTCTCTGATAACCTGTAATAGCTGTTTTTCCTGCTCATCAGTAAGCAATGCAGATATAATAACAGGGAGTTTCCCATCCTTCTCAAGATAAGCATATTTTAAATGGGATGGTAAAGGTTTCAACTCCAAAATTGGTGGCTGCACCACAGATGGCAAAATTTTACTGCCTAAGGTCATCTCAGCCACCTCAACATCACACTCGGACGCCACTGAGGTATCATCTATTAATACCGCGTCCTCAATATCACCTGCTTTACAGTTTCCTTTTTCGTCCAAAATTAGGGATGACATATTTGAAAAAGAAAAATTGTTTACAACATCACTTGATAAATCAATACAAAACAAAGAATGATCTTTAATCTGGTGCTTCCCAGCTTCCAACACGTTGAACCGCACCTTCTCGTCTCCTATCTCCATTGTCAATGATCCTGCATGCACATCTATCTTGGTTCGTGCTGTCATCATGAAAGGTCTTCCCAAGATAATAGTTGTTGGACTGATTCCTTCATCATCCTTCATGTCCAATATATAGAAATCTGTAGGAAAAATTAACTTGTCTACTCGAACAAGGACGTCCTCAAGCACATTTCTTCCCAAATTCACAACCTCATTATCCCTAAAACGCCTTCTATTTGTGCAAATTTCTTTCAAAAACTTGGCGTATTTAGGGATTTGCTTAACAACATCTAGCAAGGGAATGTTGATCTCCACCTTTTTGAAAGTATTTAAGATCTCTTGGTCTAATTCCTCCATTTTTTTGTTTTTCGGTTTCAATCGATTTGGATACGGAGGAGGTGGAGAATAAGATGAAGAAGAATTTTTAGAAGAAGAGTTAGAGGATACTAACCTGGATTTATCAGTGGTAGTCTCAGGTGATGGTTCACTTGGTCCTCCATTGTCATCAATTTGCGCTCCTTCTTTCTCCTTATCTTCATCCTCTTGGGCTCCTTCAGAGCCTTCTACTTGCTTACCCGTTCTCAAAGTAATAGCACTTACATTTTGCGGGTTGATTATTGTTTGTGCAGGTAGTTTATTTGACTCCTTAGCCTCTAATTTTTCCACCCTCTGAGTCAACTCTACAATTGATTTCTTTATTTCTGAATTTTGCTCAACTATTGTTTTCATGAAATCTTGCATTGACATTTCAGGCTGAGATTGCTGCCTTTGTTGAGGTGGAACATAAGGTTGTCTGTTCTGCTGATACCTATTAGAGGACAAATCATGATAATTCTGGTATGGTCTATTTCCTCCAATCATGTTTGCAGCTAAAGCTTGAAGTAGTTTCCACCAAGCTAGGACATTCATCAGTGTAATGGTTAGTTGAAATGCAAATTCCACACTTCTTAGCAATTTGTGGAGTTGAGGTTTTAAACAAACTTGCAATCTCGTCGAGTTTGCTTTCTAGCTTATTCAATCTTTCATCTATCCTCTTTCCATCAACTGCACCATTATCAATTTCATGCACTCCCTTCAACAAAGTCACTGAATTTTCTCTTGTGCCATACTGTTGATTGTCTACTGCCTTTCGTTCTATTAGATCTATACCATCTTCTAGTGACCTGTCTAAGAAAGATCCTTCGCTTGCAGCATCTGCCCATGATCTATCAGTAGGACTTAAGCCTTCATAAAAGCTTAGAATAAAATCTTCCATTTGGAGTTGAGGGCATGAAGAACATAGTTTCTTGAATCTTTCCCAATATTCACTAAGATTCTCTCTATCTCTCTGTCTTATATCTTGAATTTCTCTGCGGATAGCTGATAATCTAGATGCAGGAAAATACTTCTCAAGAAAGAGTCTTTCAATAGTTTCCCAATTTGTAATTCGTGCAGAGAGACAATACCACCAATCTTGAGCTGCGTCTTGAAGAGTAAAAGGAAAAGCTCTCATTTTAAGGCTCTCTATTGTGAACATAACCTCAGAATCCGTCTTGGAATTACAGCAGAATAGCCCTAGATGCTTAGCTCTCCATGAATGGAGTTGAATACAAGATGAAAGAAAAGTGAGAGGAGTATGAGAGAATGAATGAAGTGAAGTCTCCCCCTTTCTGCCTCCCTTGGGTCTCTTTATATAGGCTTGATTGGGCTTGGACTTTGAATAGTTTGTTGATAAGATATTTTCTGTTGATATATTATATCTTTCAAATATTCATTAGATTAAATCAGTTTTAAAGAATATTTGATAGATATTAACTCAATTATCTTAGATCTTATATCTTCCAAATAACTAACAGATTTGGATAATGATAAAATTATTTGGAAGATATTTTCTGTTGATATTCCCAAATTAAATTCAACAACTGAATTTTATCTTTTAGATTTTCTGACTTTCCAAAATTGCACAAATACGTTGAAATTTCCTCTATTTGCACTTTAGCCCCTTCTGAATTTTCCACATAAAATCTGATTTTGGGCCTTGAATTGCCATTTGGACCAATAAAACTTATATTCTCAGCTGCACAAATAAACATTAGAACATCCAATAATAATTTATGTGCTAAAATTCACTTTTTACGTTTCTTTATTTCCCAAACCCAACAATTCCAATCATCACAAATTCACTTAAATAAACCATTTAAGCACAATTATCCCATCAAAAATTTGAATTTTAAAGCATAAATATGGGCATAAATATGCACTCATCAACAAGTTACGACTAAATTTTATGAGTGGAGGACTAAATCAAGGATGCGCAAGTGTACTTATAAAAATGGACTTGATCTTTGATGTCAACTTTTACAATATGCGACGTAACATTCATTTTTTCCTATTTTTTTTAAGAAAGCCATAATAACATTAAACAAAGGAAAAATATGAAAATATAACATCAAACAGAGTTCAAACATACAAAAATATACTAAAATATATTAAAATATTACGTTAATTTCAGAAAAATAAACTAAAATTTACTCTTCTTCCTAATCTGAGTCAGATGTCTCCATAGACTCAACTTCTATTGTGTCGTCTTCATCATCAGATTCACTTGATGAGGGAGTTATGAGAGCATTGTCTTCAACTGATTTCTTTTGAATCATGAACAGAGATTTTTCAACTTTTGAAATTCTTGTTGAAAGCATTTGAAATTGATCCACAACAAATCTTTCAAACTCAGTCTGTGGAGTGAAGGTAGAAGGAGTTTCGTCAAAATCCTTGAATACCCAGCCATCTTTTGTTTTCTTTAGACCATTATGTCTTAATGTCGCTTTTCCTATTTCATTTGATTCGGTGCACCGAATATTTTTTTCACCAGTAAGATCAACTTGATGATGCTTCAATACACGGCTGATAAAAACACCATATGGCAGAATATGTCCATGACTACTTGCAATTTCAATCTTGTGCTTACTCATGACAACAAGCCAGTTGGTTGGTATCTGGGTTTTTATGGCATGAACCAAAAACAAATCTACAGTAGTTAAACGATCACATAAACATCTTCCAGGTAGTATTACCCAAGTAAGTACAAAAGCACACATTTTTTCTTCCATTTTCAAACCATCAAGTAGATACAGCTTGTATACCTTTTGCCTTGTTGGACTTCTCAGATATTCCTTATAAATTTTTTTCTTGTTGGTCCATTGGTTGAGTTCATAATTTCTTTCATGAGACATGAAGCCTTCTGCTTTGAGACCAGTAAAAGATAGCCATATCTCGTCATCAATTTTAATATCGACACCTTTCACCCGAGAGCATATAACACCATCGACAAGCTTCAGATTGTGGTAGAAGACCTGTACCAGGTCAAGATATCAATCATCGATCATTTCTACAAATTTTAGAAGACCAACATCTACAAGCCATTCTTCAAAGATAAACCCCTCCCTTTTGAATAATTCCACATCCAAGAACTTGTGAGGGACCACCTTGAAGAGTTTTCTATAGCATCCAAATTTGTATCCTTCTTCGTCATCAATGATCCACCCATTTGGACTAGCATTTCTTAGAAGGTGTGCAGCCTTCTTTCCACGCCGTGAAGATGAAGAAGCCATCTGAGAACAGGATTTAGTCATTTACAGGAAGGGTTTAAGAATTTTGTTTCTGACAATGATACATGATAGATTTAATCAAACTATATGATGGTTTATTTGCCTGCAGAAGTATTCATTTTTAAACCTTGAAGATTATTAACTTTTAAATTTCCTTGTTAAAGTTTGTCGTCGAATTCGATTTCTATTTGACATCCTATATCTTTAACTTGAACAAGAAACTACATTAAAAAAACACACGAATTAAATAAAAAAACCAGAAAAACAATGGAGAATGTTTTTGAAATTCATAAGTGTTAACATTTTCCTTAAGGTATCCACCATGCCTTCATCGTTAACAAAGAAATGTCTTCGTTTAGTAGAGGTATTGACGGACACCCTAAGCAAAAAGTTAACATGAATTTGGTTACGAAAGCTTTATAGTGTAGGTTTTCAAAGGGTAGTTCCAAAGGATCCGAAACTGTATTTAAAGAAAATGTTGGGAGCCATTAATGTGTCCCACTACTTCAGTGCCCATCAAGTCAATTCTTATATTGTCAGAGTTCAATTTCAACCGCATAATAAAACATCGAACCCTTTAGAAATTCGTCGCCCATCAAGACAATCCTTATATTGTCAGAGTTCAACTTCAACCGCATAATAAAACGTCGAACCCTTTTGACATTTGTCAATGATGAAATTATTTTAATGGGATATATAAAATTGAAAATTTTAGTTGGGCCTAAAACTGATAAGAAGTGATGCGCAACTTTATAAATACTAGATTTCAAAACGCACTTAGTGTTTTCTAAACTGAAGAGTTACAAACCCTATAAATGTGAAAGACTTTCCAGAATCTGATCAGAAACAACTTCATCATCATCAAGAAGAAAATAGAAGGTTGCTCGGATTGCAAGGAATGTTAATCCTACAAGTTGGATTAGTGATGAAGATATTCGACGTAAGCTTTTTAGTCTAAGGAAGATTAAAACCGTGGTTTCTCACATATATCTAAAATTGGTGATCGTGTTCAACTCCAACTTAAAGATGAGTGATGAAACATTTTGTAACAAATTCAATGGGGTTGATATGAAGCTGATCAAAGAGGTTTGGATTAGGATTGTCGTTTATCAACCGATCAACAAAAAAGGCTTTCTCTTTCAAATTTGGATTGGTCAGCATGGACTTATTGGATTCACAAGAGAAAAAATGATGATCATTAGCAAGTCTATCCCATATCTGATTCTTGGAGTGCAAACAAAACAAATTTGACAAAAAAACTGAAGAAGATGAGTGGGCTAGATGGTTATCGGGTGAAAATAGATTGTATGTCAGAATCGCTCAAAAATATCCTTGGGCTTAAGTAAATTGAAAGTTGACTGCAACAGAAGAATATGGATTTTCGTTGTTTGATTTTAATTTTGTAATCAGTGGCTTCTAAGCCATCTTTTGTTTCGCTGGTTGTAATCATGTTTTGTATGTCAAAATCGCTAAAAAGATTCTTGGGACTCAAGTAAATTGAAAGTTGACACAATCATTGACAAAAGACTCTAAGGATTGAAAAATCACCGACAAAATGGAAAGGAAGGTGATGTGAACAACCAGAAAGTGATCAACAATAATTCTGCAACAGAAGAATATGGATTTTCGTTGTTTGATTTTAATTTTGTAATCATTGGCATCTTAAGACATCTTTTGTTTTGCTGGTTGTAATCAATCATCTTTTAAATATTAATAAAATTCTCTTTTGGCAATAACATTAGTGAATGGTGATTGAACTGTTTAAATTGATTAAATCACTTGTATGATTGTAATTGAAATTTTTAATGTTACATCATTACATTGAATATACCATTGCACTCTTTTTGTTTTTTTTTTTATTCTTTTAGAACACCAATAGTATGTTGATTAGTAAAGCTACTCGACGTAATATTAATAGAAAAGTTATGAAACGAAGAGGTTAACGTCATTCTTCACACTTCGACATATTATTGTCAACCACATTACTCCCTTTTAATTTCTTTTTCCTTTAAACCAACAATAAACGTCCAATATTGACACCATTTGACATCCACATTATTTGGGAAATACATACGGACGTCATTTTTCCTTCAATATTCGACGTAAAATTATTTGAAGGATTTCTAAAAGAAATCCATTATTGAGTAAGTTATAAATGGAAACGAATAAATGCTATGTTAAAACAAAGAGATAAACGTCCAATATTGACACCACTCAACGTCCACATTATTTGGAAAATACATACGGACGTCATTTTTCCTTCAGTATTCGACGTAAAATTATTTGAAGGATTTCTAAAAGAAATCCATTATTACGTAGGTTATAAATGGAAACGAATAAAGGAAAAACATAATAACACTAAACATATGAAAAAATGAAAATGAAACCACAAAATGATCCGCAGGATTGTTAAAATGTAGAAGGATTTTTGTGTTGGAGCTTTAAAAGGGTGCAAAATCAAATCTTTCAACATTTTTCTTTGTTAAAATGAAGAAGGATTTTTTTGAATAGAGTGTTTTAAATTCATAAGTGTTAACATTTTCCTCTGGCTTGCTACCATGCCTTCATCGTTAACAAAGAAATTTCTTCATTTAGTAAAGAAATTAATAACAAACCAATGAAAAAATTTAACATGAATTTGTTTACAGGTGTTCTGTGGTTTAGTGAAGGAGGAGCAGCGTTTTGAAAGGATGCGAAATCCAAATCTATCAACCTTTTCCTTTGGTTTTCTATACTCCTTCAAACTTTTTTGTGTCCTTGAAGGAGATAACAGAAAACACAAAAAAAAAATTAAAAGATGGAGTACATAGCAGAAAATTTATAAATGGAAGTCTACAAGTTATCTAAGTCTCTGAGACTATATTTATAGACATCCTCTGTAGGGTCTCTCTTAAATGTTTTGAAGGAGTTTATGAATTTTATGAATGTTGTAGCGTTTTGAAAGGCCTTGGAGTTGTTACAAGTTAACACAAAGAAACCTTGGAGTTGTTAAAAGAAATTTTATAAATGGATGTCTACATAAATAATTACTGTTGGGAAAGGCCTAATATGGACCTGATATGGGCTTCAATAATAAAAGATAATCTACTTAAATGATATATGGGAAAATGAAGTCTGTTGCTAGAATCGAAGAGGTTGACGTCAATTTCTTCGGACTTCCAAAGTGTCATTTTGGTTTAATTATTTTTTCTTTTAATCCAACAATAAACGTCGGATTCCTTGGGCAAATGACATATTATTTGTTATCCAAAGGCAAAAGTCGCTCTATTTTTTCTTTTTCCTTTTTATTCGTTGGTTTAAAAGAAAAACAAATTATTTCTGGAAAAAAAAACGTCGAATTGGTGAAAGAGTTCGACATTCTTTGGTTGGTTTAAAAGAGAAAAAAAAAGAGGAACTGATGTTATTGTTAACGTTGCCTGTTTTGTTATGTGGCTTCATATGTGGCTTCTTCCGCTTAATAAAATGTCGAAGCCATGAGTACAATGAAGTTTTTTCGTTTGGTTTAGAAGAAAAAATTAAAAACATAATTTCTGGAAAATACAACGTCGAACATGAAGAAGAACTGAACGTTATATGATTAGTTTAAAAGAAAAAGTAAAAATAATAAAAAAGGAACTAAATAACAAAATGTCTAAGCTAATATAAAACTGACATTTTATGAGTTGATTTAAATGAAAAATAAACAAATAACTGCTAGTTGTAATATACAACGTCTTTCTATTGTTACGGTAGACGTCATAATAATTAAATCAATATTTAGTATTTATTTATTTTGTATTGGACGTCGACTGCTTCCTTAATGACGTTATGTGATTACGACAATCACGTTCAACCCCAACTTGTTTGACGTTCTATATTACTGTTGGAAGCAAACCACTGTTTCGTTATTTTTTATTTTAAATTAAACGTCAGATGTTTCTTAAGTTGACGTTATGTGATTCTAAGGTCATTGTTTTACGTCGATGTTGGCCTTATTTGACGTTAATACATTTTAGATTACGTCGATATGTTTCTTGTTTGACGTTAATACTTTTTAGACAGCGCACTATTTTAGTAAATGACGTGGAGCGAATCAATTTATTTACAAAAATTGCACCGGTCAATTTTAACGTTGCATATTTAGTGCTACGACATTGAACGCGTGACGTTATACGCTGTTTTTGAACTAGTGATTGATAATCAATTATTATAAACTGAATCAATTATCTTGAGTATAAAATGAGGTTTTCTGATCCAAAATAAATTTTAACGTAACCTAAGGCAAACAATACATAGAATCAAATATAAACCACATCCTATACATAAATCTACTAAATTATAAAAGCTTTAATATAAAAACAAGTCTTCGTGAAGATCTTCCTACAATAAGAGCACTTGAGACTTGACTTTGAGACATCATCAAAATTTCTGCTCTTTAACTTTATGCTAACAATTTGTTGTTGTCTATTTTGATGATATTTTAGTATATAGTAAGAGAGTATGCATGAAATGTAGATCATCTTAAGTTTGTCCTTTCCATTCTTAAAGAAAATACACATTTTATCAATATAGAAAATTGTACCTTGTATGTAGATAGTGCCATATTTTTAGGTTATGTAGTCAATAAGGATGAGGTTCATGTGGACCTTAAGAAAATATAGGTCATTTAAGAGTGGCTCACTCCTAAAACTTAGAAGAAGTTAGGAGCTTCCATGGTCTGGCAAGTTTTTATAGGAGGTTTGTTCCAAATTTCTCTAATCTAGCTTCAACCTATAACAAATTGGCCAAAAGAGATGTATCTTTTAGTTGCGAGAATAACAAGAGTCTACTTTCTAGCAACTTAAGGAAAAACTCACCATTGCACCCATTCTAGCCTTACCAAACTTTTCAAAAACTTTGAGCTAGAATGTGATGCATCAAGTGTAGGCATAGGAGCATTGTTCTTGTAAGGAGGTCACCATATTGTTTACTTTAGTAAAAAAAAACCTTCACGGTGTCTTCCTTAGTTATCCTACCTAGGACAAAGAGTTGTATGTCTTAATTAGAGCTCTTAAAACTTGGGAACACTATCTAGTGTCCAAAGAGTTCGTCATTCAAAGTGGCCATGAGTCACTTAAATACTTGAAGGGTCAACATATGCTAAGTGGATGGAATTCTTGTAACAATTTTCCTATGTGATTAAATACAAGAAAGATAAAAGTAATGTGGTGGTTCATGCCTTGTCTAGAAGGAACACATTGTTTTCAAAATTGGGAGCCCAAGTTCTTAGATTTTATTACATTTTTGAAAAGTATTCTCAAGATTTTGAGTTTTCATCCCTTATGTTGAGTATTTAGAAAGAGCTCAAGGAGCCTTTTATGTGAATGATGGGTACTTTTTTAAAAAAGAAAAAATTTTCATTTCCCAAGGTTCACATAGAAAGCTTTTAATCCCATAAACACATAAGGGGGCACTTAAGGACCATTTAAGGTAGAGAAGACCCTTAATTTACTTAAGAAAAAATTATTTTGGCCACATATGAGGAAAGATTTCCAAAGACATTGTCATAGATGCATCACATGTTTATAATCTCAGTCTAGGACAATGCCTCATGTACCTCTTTGCCAATTGCTTCAATTCCTTAGGAAGATATTAGCATGGATTTTGTTCTAGGTGTCCTAGAAAGCCAAAGGGGTTATGATTCCATTTTTGTGGTGGCTGGTCATTTAGTAAAATGGCACATTTTGTACCTTGCTACCAAGTGGATGATGCAAGCAGCATTGAAGACTTTTCTTTAGAGATATTGTGAGACTTCATGGTATACCTTGCATAGTTTCTGACAGAGACTCCAAGTTCCTTATTCATTTTTGGAAAACTCTTTGATTAAGACTAAGAACTAAACTATACTTCTCTACTTCTTGTCATCGACAAACTGATAAGCAAACAAAAGTTGTCAATAGGTCTTTCTTTATTATGTTAAGGCAATATTAAAGGGAAACCACATATCTTAGGATGAATATATTCCTTATATTAAGTTTTCTTAAAATAGGATAGTTCATAAGATTACTAAAATCTCTGTGAGACTAATTATGGTTTTAATCCTCTCACTCTACTAGTAGATTTACTACCACTTCCCATATTTTTTTACTTTGTTCATAAAGAAGAGGTAGTTAAATATGACTTTTTAAAGAAAATGCATGAAAGGGTTGAAAGACAAATACAACAATAAATTGAGAGGCATATTAGGTACAATAATGGGGGAGGGGGGCAAGAAGTCATATTTGAAAAAGGGATTGGTTTTGGCTTCACCTAAGCAAAGATAGATAAGGAAGTCCAAACTTAGAGCTCGAGGAGATGGTCCCTTTAAAGTTCTTAAGAAAAGGAACAATAATGCTTATATGCTAGAACTGCATGAGGGGTATGAAGTTAATTTTTCCTTTAATATTACTCTAACTTGATTCCTTTTTCTAGTGGAATTGATGATGAGGCATACCCTTCATATTTGAGGTCAAATCCTTTTCAATAGGAAGGGAACAATGACATACCTCTAGTCAAGGGACCTAGAACAAGAGCTATGACTAAGAGGATACAAAAAGATTGGGCTCCTTTGAGAATACTAGGCCCAAGTTGAAGTTCACATGGGTTAAGGAGGATGTGAAGACCTAACCTAAGACTTTGTGTTTGTAAATATTAAATTAGGTTTATTTTTTAGGTCTTGTATTATGGGTCAAATAGTATAGGAGTTTTCTTTGAGACTTATATTTGGGCCTTGTTAACATTTTAAACCTAGAAGGAAGTTTAGGCCTAGAAGAATTTGAGCCTTTGTGGGAGGAGACACATTTCTAGGGTTTAAATCCTAATTTGGTGCGCTAGCTTGGAGAGGAAGATAAAGTTTCTCCTCTCCATTTGTGTGCCTCATGGCACGTGAGACGCGTGACTTGCTTATGTGGCATGTCACACTTGTTGCATGTTCTTTTTTTTCTTCAAATTCAATTTCTAGACTAGGTTTTCCCTCTCATTTTTAGATACTAGTTTCTCTCCTTTACTTCTTAAATAGAGGAGCTTACCATTTTTAAATGTATTCATAAATGTAGTAGAGTTAATTTATTGAGATCACTTAACGCTTCACTTCTTGTGAATCATCTTAGGCTAGAGTGTCATTTATGCCTTTTTGTGGCCTTCTTCCTCTAGTGACCTCACCTCTCTTCAAAAATTGTCATATTCACCTTAAACAATAAATCATTGAACCACATACTTCATTTTCTCCTTAATGCTTCCACTAGCTTCTTCATCCGAGAGCTCTTTCATCCAAAGTTGAGTCATCACATAATGATGAAACTTACCAATAATTTTGATTTATGCTAAAATAACATAATTAAACTAAATGTAATTTTAATGTTTAATCTCCATATAAAGGTACTAGAATTAATTCTCTTACTACACCACACCTTTATCTTGCACATAAACAAATGATATAGAACAAGTATGTTTTTTTCTTAATCATCAATAATATTGATTTCTAACTCTCCTATTAGAGAAAAAACTTTAGAGGTAAAACTTGTAACAAGGAGGGTAAGAATACTCGGTGAGATCTTAGAGAGGCAAAGTTCTTAATGGAGAACTGAGTGTACCTCAAGTTTGATTGAACTAGTATAAAAAATGTGTTTTATTAAAAGTTTTCATTGTTTTCTGTGACATCGTCTAAAGAATATCTTTATTTTGCAATCCTTTGAAACATCATTAGACAGTCTCTGCAAAAAGTTTTGGAAAACATTATTCACCCTCTCACTCCTTGTTTTTTATTTGCTTCATTGTCTTGTCTGATATATGGGTGATGAATTCTTGAAGGACTGAAAAAGTGACACAACTTCATTATGTAATTATATTAATGTTTAAAGTTTAATATGATTTTGAATATGCGAAAGGTACGTATTATTAACATTGTCCAATATTTTTCAATTTTTGTTGGAATGATGATTTTCATCAAACACATAACATAATAGCTACATGTCAATGAATTTTTCTACTTGTTACAATAAACATGATAAGGAAAATAATCACACATTACGGTCATAAATTGACATGCTAAAATTTATAACTTATAGATGAGAAAAGTATTAGTCTTTGGATATATTACTTAAATTTGCATTGATATGGCCTTACCAACAACTTTAATTAAATTGGAAACATACATTAATTAATAGTAATATATACTAAGTAGATAATATGAGAAATGTAACACTTATGTTTGTAGCATGAATTTCTCCACTTTCCCAATTAGAGAACAAAATCATACATTTATGCATTATCTCATGATAATGACAATTGATTTCTAATAAGACCTATCACAAATCATAAATAGTTAGAGGAATAAGCATTACTTCACTTTACTTCCACCAATAGTTTAAGACAATTTGTCAAAATCCAAACTCAAATGTAAAAGGTATAAATAAGTATCCACCTTAGAAAAATGTAATACAACCATCTACTCTTAGTACTTATAATCTGATTCCATTTTCAACCGAAGATTCAATTAACTTTACAACATTATTTATGTAGACCAAAATGTGTTATATTTACTTATTTATTTAAGGTATCTATTTAGGAGAAAAAATTTAATTGAAAAGAAATTAGTTGTGATCTTTTTCATGTTTAAAACATAATAGTAATTGAATACTCTATCATTATTGAACTGTTGGAGAAATGGGGTGATGTTATTTATTGATTTCCGTGTCTAATCCTTTGGTTTATAGAATAGCAATCACGGTCTCTTGCAGAGAAAACATCATATCTGTATCTAAATTTCAAGCTTCAAAGTCGAAATCATGAAACAATGACAAATGGAGGGCATCCCCTACTTTCATTATTATTTCTTATTTAATTAGTTTTAAAGAATTTTGATCGTATCTACACTAAATATTCTTCAAAGTCAAAACTCATATTAATTGGAACATAAATTATATATATATATATATATATAAATAAATAAATACTCATCGCATTCTCTTATAGTTTCGTCACCAAAATGGTGTTGCTAGTTTCTCTGCTATAAACACCATCCAATAGTGTTTACTCAATTTATAGTTTTACAATATTACTGTAATAACCATAATAAATTTATATCTTAAAAAATAATAAATACACAAATTCAGCCTATTAGATAACTGAATACAACTTTCATTAAATAAAGATTTCTAAACTTCTTTATCCAAAAGGCCACAGTTTGTACTTTATTTGATTAGTATAGTCATTTTCGTGCATATGTCTTAGATATTCTTGATCATAAAAAATCATATAACCCTGAAAAAAAAGACAGGGTTGCAATGCAAATACGATATATAGATTTGCACAAAATTTTTTGTACATTACTTGTACACTACACAATGATAAAATAATGTAAAAAAATGCACACTTTAAAGAAACGTTACATTCTTTGACATATAATCTTTTTGTCTTTAGTTTCTTATGGTAAATGATATTGTTGTATATGCAATTCTTAAAAATATTTTTTTACAACAGTATTTGAAGCTTGCAGTTATGACCCTGTAAACTACTCAAATCCTTTACTATATATATATATATATATATATATATATATATATATATATATATATATATATATATATATATTACCAAGGCACTGAGGCTAAGGCTACTATACCACCTTATAACCAAATTCTACAAATTAAGAAAATTTGTCTGTATTTCTTTTTGTAGACTAGCTTGTTTGTTACATATCATAGCATGTTCTTAGATTCTTCACAATTAAAACTGGCATATTCATAAGCTTTTTTTTTTTTAAAATACACTCATTGGGATAAAACTATTTTAAGTGGGGGTGCATTTAAGTGACAAAAACGAAGAATTATTAAAATTGAAGAAAAAATTCTATATATTATCACGATGACAATGGGAATGAAGCTCAACCTTCCTACTCAGAGTTAATGAAGCATTTTTAAAACAAACAAATGTGGCGGACAAATTTCAACTTTTATGAGTTTAAGAAAATATTAGAGTTGATAAGTATTCCAATTTGCCAATTTGGATACACTGTTTTCTACTGCATAATAACGTGCTACCACAAACGAATCCTATTCACAAGAACACTTTCTTGTATGATAGATACACATAATCTACGTTGCCATTTCAAAAATCTACTCGCAAGTTGCGAATCATAGGCTTATAGGTTACTGACATAGAAGCTATTAATAGAACAAGTTCGTGGACCATGCGTTATAAATTCATACATGCATATGCTTGAAGTTAGTATCACAATAGCGACAATAACAACAATAATGAATTTCATCTAACAATAATTATGTCGATCAAGATCATGCAATAGAGCCAAAAAGTGTAAGAAAAACGAATAGGGAGTCCCTACATGCAAACAATTTCCATATAGGGAACAAGTCAGTAGTGATTAGAAGACAGAAAAAATCAAAAGGGTATGCAAAAAATTGCTTATGATATTTGCATATTCGTAAAGTAGCTAAAAAACAGATACAAAAGCCAAAGAGATTCGTTTGAAAAATAGTACGTGGTTGCATTCACACTTCTATTATTGTATATACGTTTTCATAAGAATACTGTCATAGAGATACAGAAAGGTCTACATTTTGCAGGTGGGGTGAGAATGAAGGTTCTATAATGCTATATTTAACCCTTTGTGATGGAAAATGAAAGTTAGATATATAGATAGATAGATAGTGTGTGATTCATTATTTTAGTAGTATGGACAATTATTAAGTATATACACATATATTGGATAGGAAAGTAATCAGAAAAGAACAAAAAAGGATCACCCACCAATTTGAATTTATGAGCTAAGCCAAAGTTTGGAAGCATTTGGGGGGTAGGACCCATCTCTGAAATCTTCTTCAATGTGGTGGAAAATAGAGAGATATGAAGGGTTGGTTTTTTTGGTGAAGTTTTTAACATGCAAAGAACCTGAGAGGGTTTATGATGTTAACTACCATTCCTTTTGGTTTCAGACAGATCTGAGGGTCAAACTTTCCAACAAATTCCTATAAAATATATAATTAGGTTATAGAAATTTCGGTGAAAAAGACAAGAATGCCCCCCTCTATTTGAGGGGGAAGATCTATGGAGAGATGCAATGTGAAAAGCAGATTCCATTTTGATCATAGGGTATAGGTGCAAATGAATAATATATATCATATAATAAGCAATTTGCAACAAGCTTTTCATTGTGCTCTTATAAATATGCTTCAACTTAGTACTATATTGTCTCAAGGCAGTATTTCCAAAACAATTAGCCATCACACCAAGAGAGAGAGAAATGGAACTTTATGATAATGATTTCTTGGAGGAATCAATGGCTCTAAGAAGAGAACCATGGGATACCAATCCATGTTCACAAGAAAACCAGCTTTTCTCTAATGCTTGGAGTTTTGATTGTTTTTTTGATCAAAACTATCAAGCTTTTCCTTCAAATTCTTTCTCGTTGCAAGAAGTGCCTCAGAGTTACAACTTCGACTACACCTTCAATGAAATCTACAGTTCCTTATTGAATGAGTTTTCTGCACCTCAGATTGTAGATTCATCTTATAGCACCCTTGATGCTTCACATATTAGCACCCCTTCATTTGTTCCTCATGAAGAGTATCCATTGTCTTTGATGGAAGAAGAAGATCCGGGTTTGCTTGGGGAAGAGCTTCATTGTTTGGACCTTCAAGCAACATGCAAAATGGAGCCAAGCCATTCCCCTGAAATGCCTGTTTTCAACACAGATTCTTGTGTGGAAAGAAAGACTAGAGCAAAGAAGCTTCAGGGGCAGCCTTCCAAGAACCTAATGGCAGAGAGAAGAAGAAGGAAGAGATTAAACGACAGACTCTCCATGCTAAGATCAATTGTCCCAAAGATAAGTAAGGTATGAAGTGAGAATAAGTCATTATCATTACAAGAAGTATTCAAATGTTTGTGTCATATATGCAGCATAAGTGCTGATTTTCTTGCTGGAAAAATGCTTCTCACAGATGGACAGAACAGCTATTCTTGGAGACACTATTGATTATATGAAAGAGCTCTTGGAAAAGATTAACACTTTGAAGCAAGAAATAGAGGTGGATTCCAACACTGCTACCATTTTCAAGGATTTAAAGCCAAACGAAATCTTAGTAAGAAATTCTCCCAAGGTATGTTCTATTTGGGGTTTTCAAAATTTGTTTTGGGGACTTAGCTTTGCAAACTAGGGAGTTAAATCCACATTTTTTTCACTTTTTTTTTTCAAAATCACCAAGCTAATCTTATAACTCTCAAATTCACCAGCTAACCTTATATCTCTCAAGTATTAGCGACGGAAGTTGAATTCTAATAACACTAAGGCACCTCATAACTCCTTATATGCAACTCATACACATTAATTTGATCATATTACATAACTAACCTAGCAAGATTCTTTAAAGTGAAAATAGATATGATCATTGAAGAATCTCTACGGTGATTTTGTGCAGTTTGATGTGGAGAGGAGAAATGCCAATACAAGGGTGGAGATCTGCTGTGCTGGGAAGCCAGGCTTGCTGCTGTCTACGGTAAACACATTGGAAACACTAGGCCTGGAGATCCAACAATGTGTTATTAGCTGTTTCAATGATTTCACAGTGCAAGCTTCTTGTTCAGAGGTATATCAGATATAGGGTTGAAATCAATAGAGAATACATGCTCTATTTTCTACTGGGTGCATTCTAAAGCTGAAATAGATATGAACTTGAGATTTTTTTCTGAACTAACCACCTTCCTAAGATTAAAGAACAATCACTTTCAGATATTGAAATTTGTTGTGATTCTTACATTCTTAAAGATATTGAAATTTGTTGAAATATTTGTTGAAATAGATATGAACAATCACTTTCAGATATTGAAATTTGTTGAAATATTTGTTGTGATTCTTACATTCTTAAAGAACCATAGTTTATCAGAAATTATATCTCTCCATAAGGATGGAATTGAAGAGAGAAAATCAAAGGCATCCTGTGGTGGTTTTGAAACTGTCTAAAAAACCTTGCTTGTTTATATAGTTTTTGTGTTAGAATTCTTTTTTCGTTGAGCAATTGAGTAATGTTTTTGTTTTCAATAGGAACTGCAGCAGAAGAAAATTCTGAGTTCAGAAGATATAAAACAAGCACTATTTAGAAGTGCAGGATATGGAGGAAGATGTTTGTGAGAATAGAAGCTAGAGAAGTGCAAAATATCACAGCGAGTGCACTTTAGCTATGTAGGAAGAGTTTTTGAGTTTCTGATGATGATCCATTAATTTATAAGCCAAGTTAGCTGGATTTCTTTTTTCTTAATGTCTGATAATAATTGATTTCTTCAACAAGAACATGTTAACGTGTTCATATATTAATGTAGATTCCTATGAATCATGGTGATTGTTTGTTCTCTAACATCCTTAACAAAAACAAACAGTCAAATATGGCACAAAAACAGACAGAACAAGTTAGAGAGATCAAAGTGTATAGAAGCTCATATTAACCATATAATTTTAAACCATGGTTAAGAACAATTAGTTAATCTTGATAATGAATGCATGATTATATAGAACTTGGGAATAATAAAATTATGAAAATTATGTATTGCACCTTGTTATTGGAATGGAGGATCAAGTCAAAGTGCAACTGCAACATTAATAAGAGAGTAAAGTTCCAGTTTTCTGTGTCTATTCCTTTCACATATTTCCTTTTTCAGTAGTAAGCAAAAAAATAACTTAATTGTAACAAAATAAAGCATTTCCAGTTTCCCATTTTGTAAAACTTTTATGTATAGAAAGTACAGACATTTTTAGCATGAAAAGAAAAGTACAGACATTTTCCTACAGATGATGTGACATTTTATGTTTAATGTCATTTCCTAAAAGCAAAGAACATGACAATGATAATTATTGAGTTACAGTTACATATACAGTGGCTTTAAATTGTTAAAGAAAGTTTTCTTTTTCATTTATTATTGAATTTATTAATTTACCTGTAGTTTCTCTATTTTTTTTATAAATATTTAATAAAAAAATTGCCTTGTTATTGCTTTAGTTTTATTATTAATAGACCATGGAAGAAAGATGAATTATAATTAAATGTTTATGTAAAAGAGTTTATATTAACAATTATTAATTTGAAGGGACAAAATCTGTTCAGATAAAACGGCAGAAGATCACAACCCTTGATTGTGCAAATTATTTTTCTAAGAGAATTAATTTTGAGAATTATTTTCTTCAGCTTCTTAAACATGAGTATAATTAAGTAATGCAAAAATTATATTATTAAGAAATTTCAAAAAGGCTATTAATTTTCTAAAATAATTTGGAGCAAAGAAACAAGTATAAAAATGCCAATTATTGTCATAAAAATAAATATCACACAAAATGAAAATAATTATGTTAAGCATTACCGTCATATGAAGATTTTATTAAAAAAAAGAAAAATATGAAAAAAGTACATTAATGTACTTTTTTATCAAAAAAGTACATTAAACTATGATAAAAAATTACATCGCATACTCGTAAACTAAAAATTTATGATGAAAAAATTAAAAAAAAAAAAATATATATATATATATATATATATATATATATATATATATATATATATATATACATAGATGAAAAAAACAAGTAAATCAAACAATGCTGTTAAAAAATACCCACAATCATTTGTTCATTTGTGTTATTATTAAGAAAGTAATACTGAAAAAGAGAAAAAGAAACTGAAGTTTTAGGTTTAAAGAAGTTTATTGGAAGAAGATATAAATAACTATGGTTTTCCTCAATCATGTGAATGGTGATCCACCACAGTCCACTGGGGTATCATCAAGGTCCCAATATTTAAAAACACCCAATTTTCTATACATATATCAAAAATGAAAATTATAGTTATTATTATATTATATATTTCATTAAATAAAATATATTACTATTAATATAAATTTCAATTAATTATAAGAAAATAACCATATCTAAGACAACAAGTCTTCGTAATATGACATAGACTTGATTTATACGTTTAGTAATATTATAATAGAATAATTCAATAAAATCTTAAGCAAATATTACAGGAATATTTATTTTTTACGGTTGAAAAAGATATAAATTTTAAGAATACGAAAAATAATAGAATAACTAACTAAAACCTATAAAATACACCTCTCATTACATACTAATTTTCTAATTTTTTAATGTTGAGACTAAAAATTCTAAGAATCATAATATCAGGTATTTTTTTCTCTGATTTGGTAACATCTGATTTTCCAAAATGCTATTATTAGTATAAAAAATTGGATTTGACAGGAAATTGAATGTGATTTTGTTAAAGAGTCAATTTGAAAAGAAAACATTATAATGATACTTTCTATATATACACACAATCAAACTTTAAGAGTAATCAAAGAGTTAATTAGGATATCTAGTATTATTTATATGGTAGATCAAACAATTAGTTCTCTTAAAAGTATTTGAGCAATATAACACATATGATAAGATTTTTTTATTTTTTATTTAGCATTAATATTCTTAAATGATTTTATTATTAAGACTTGTATGGTACAAAAATCTTGAAACTTATAAAAAACCTGATAATTTTAATAATCTTAGTAATTAAATAATTGAAAGCCATATTAGGTTTAACAATTGAATCCAAAAGGTCTTTTGATATACTGAATTCTTTGACCACATTTAGCTTTTCCTAACGCATGAATACTTGTTTCCCTTATGCATGAATGATAAACAATATTGCAAATAATGAACGAAGTTTTTAAAAAAGATTAGAATTGTTAAATTTCTTACACTATGCATAAAATAGATTTAATATAGCCTTATATTTTAAATTTCTATTAAAACTAATTTTTAGTAATTGAAAAGATTTAGAAGATAGACATTTTAAAAGTGATGGAGGTTTAAAAATAATGAGAGTTAATTATGTTAATATTAAAATATTTTAATATAAATAGTTTTGTTATGAAGAAGTTTTGTTATTTTAAAACACACATTCTCTACACAAACTACTTTTTTAGAGGTTTTTGACTTTTCTTAAGGGTTCTTCCTTTTTACTAATTGAAGAACCGAGACTATAGGATTGATCCTTGCGGCGAACTATTTAATTTGGATCGATCAGTTTCTTTGCTCAAGTAAGATGAGTTTCAGCTCTTTTTCTTTGTTTTTTCTATTATTTGTTGCATGTGAGTCTTTTTTCACTTGCATCTGTCTTTTTAGTCATTTTGTGAGTCTATGCTAATTTGTGATTTTAATGGTGTGTCTTGATTGTGTTTATGTTATTCTTAGGTGTAGATAGAACATATTATGTGAGCTTAAAAGAGGTTTGAGATTCTTTTAATCAAGTTCGTCAGTCTCTGAAGTAAAGGAACTAATTGTATTTATTTTTAGGTTATAGATATCTTGAAATGTTTTTTTATTATTGAGTGGTATGATGAATCTTTGATCTATTAATTTTAATTTTGGATGTTTATCCTATGATTTGTCTTTGATTTTGGATGTTTATCCTATGATTTGTCTTGTTTGAGTTTGTGTTGATTGAGAAACTTAGAATCTGATCAATTGAGTTAGTTAGTATGTGCTCTGACATTAAAAATTGTTTGTAACCCAAGTACTAATAAGAAAATACCAAATATAATCATTTGAACATCTTCCATTTTCTTAAATCACATACCTTTGATCTATTGATATCTGATGCAATAGGAAACAGTTGCAAGCTCAGTTTGTCGTTGACCGCTAGTTCATTCATTGTGTAGGTCTGAAAGCATTTTAGCTTTAGACCGACAAGCATCTGTGTTGTACCTCTAGGAGCATGATGTGTTTATTTACATCAACTCGCCCTTGTAAGTTGTTTATGTTGTTTATGTGTTAACTATAATTTATTCCTTCTAACATCTTCATATTGTATGTATACGTTAGCATGTATGTCTGATATCTCAAGATCAATAATAACTTTTCGCTTTCTTCTTTGCATATCTCTTCTTTTCTGTATCATATGCTGTACTCAACATGAACAATAACCAGACTACTGAAGATGTACAAATCCAATAATGGAACAGAAAGAGCTTCCAAATATTATTACTATAAGAGTTCTTATGATGTATTATGTTTTACAAACTTTTGAATCTTACAAACTATTTATTGTATTAGTATGATATTCATGTTAAATTCCTACACAACTATCCCACTAGTATAATATGTTTACTTCTGAAGATGTTACAATTTTAGTGTAAATCAGAATCCAACGTTCATATATGTGAATTGATTCAAAGTGGAATTTACAAGTCCATCGCAAACAAAACCAAACTTATTGCATATTATAGTACTAATTAACTCTAGATCTGTCTTTAGTAATGAAGGGTACCTTCATATTATTTCGACTCCATAGTTATTCCATTTTCACGTTCTGCAATGAACTAAAAAAAGTTAAGATGAATACTTCCAACACGAGATGCCTGATCGAGGAGTAAAATAAAAGGAATAGTTGGATCCACGGAATATAATAACATGATTATTCTGCAGGTAAATCACTGTCTTAACCAATCATTTCTTTTGTTGGATTCTTTCTGCAAAATGGTTCTTATCTTTTAACCATTACTATATTTGGTGAGAATCTTTCGGACATGACCAACGAAGTGGTCTCAAACTTTGCAGAAACGAGTAATCTCAAGATTTGTGTCACATAAAGCCACCGAGAGAGTTAAAGCTCAGATATTTTTCCACCATAACCATGATTTGAAGTTAGATTCAATTTGTGTTGTGGAGGGGAAAACATCATCTGGGCATGAACAAAGTTAAAATATTTGAATGAAGAATCGGTTAGTAATAGATTATAGTTGAGGAAGTAATGATGATGGTTCAATGATTGATTTAAATTTTTATTTTAAGACAAACTTTTTCATGTTTCACATAGCACGTTTGTGCAGCCAAAAACAATTCATAGCACGTTAAGCTGATTAATGTGTCTGTGCAAAGATGAAAACTGGTCAAAGTATATTCTACCTGTGCAATAAAGGACAATGCAGTGTGGTTAAAGTTTAATCTCCAAATAAATAAATAAACATAAAGAAAAAAGTAAAATTAAATGATTGTTTTTATCTCCAGATATTAGTCTTTATATGTTTCGACAGATATATTTAAAGGGGATTTTAAAACAATTTTCTAATCACATGCTAATTCTAATTTTGAGTCTTAGAGATTGATTCCAGCTTATGTAGTAATGGAAGGGAAAGGATGAACTTTTACACCTTAGAAGGAGCAAATATTATCTTTGTTCTTATCTGTTTTCCTTTTTTAAATATTTCAACTAACCCTAATTTTGTATATATTTCTTTTTTTACTTTATTTATCATCATATTCATTGTTTAGATATATTTTAAGCTTTTACAAATGCTCTCCTCATATATAGTTTGTTTCCTTGTAAAAGTTTTTTGGAATGCTATAGCCACTAGTCTAAGGGACTATTTCTAACCACTATTTTCTATTAAAAGTCATTCAAAATGATAAAATATTATCATGAGAATAATTCAATAGGTTGTAGGGCCTAATTTTTTTTTTTTTACTTTTAATAAATTTCAACTAACAAAAGATAGTGTCTTTAAAAGTGTATTTTAACATTTCTAATAAAAGATAGTGTTTTTTATGTATATTTTTCTACCATATACTTAGCTTAGTTGAGAACGAAAATTATTAATTAAAATAACTAAGGTGATTAAAGTTTTTTGAAATTATAATAATAATTACATTAGTAATTCAAATAAGTAATGCACTCATTGTTTTTCTATTTTATCAAATAATTACATAATGTTATTTTTCTAATATAATCAATAATTTTTTATTAATAAAATATTATTTAGTGAAGGTAATTATGTAAATTTTTATTTATATTATATAATAAATTATATCTATTTATAGGAAGAATGAGAAGCAAAAATATATGTAATATATTATAAACAAAGTTATATTTGAAGTTAACCATAAATATTATTATTTTTTATATAATGTTTAATGTATCATGATCAATAATTTAAAAATATAATACATGTCGTCTAATCATCTAATTATTTTTTATCTTTTGAAATAACATCATTATTTTTTATATATTAAAAATATTATTTTATAATAATTTAAAATTATATTTCCAAATAAAACCTCATATATTTAAAATTAAAATAATAAATATCTAATTAAGTTATAATTTTCTTTCAAAAATAAATTATTGAGTTAAAATTAAAAATATTATTTAACCAAAATCATAAGACCATTACACATGGTATATTAAAAATATAAATAAATTCCTAAAATAAATTACATGTCATCACCATATATATATATATATATATATATATATATATATATAACGGTATTATTTAATTAAATTCAGCTTTCAAAAATAATATAATCATGTGACTTTGATCTTAAGTATTTTAATTCAAATTCCCATTTTCAATACTTAATTAACTATTAATTATAAGGACTTAAAAACATTAACAGATCTAGAAGTAACAAAAGACTTTGGAAATGAGTAAAACTAGACATAGCCTACATTTTATAGGGACATATAGGTGTACTTTTTAATTATATATTGAGTTGTTGGAGTGTGTATAGGTTGCAAAGGGATAGTGTGTCTAGGTTAATTATTCAAGGATATCCACTCAACTCAATGGGCAATGTTAAGTAGTAATATCACCACTATATATACTACATGCCATATGTTTAAGTTGTATTTATCTTAAACAAACTAGTGGATTAGGTTTGGTTGAAAGAGAAGTGTTGAGTAAACCTATGAAGGTTTGACAACTTGGGAATCCATGGTTATAATGCAACCAAAACAAAAGTTTAGATATATAGAAGAATATTGTCTTGCCTACATAGACTAATTGTACATGTTTTTGTATATGTTGTAAGTGTTGTTTGTGGTTTAGAATAACTTGCAAAGGTTTATTATAGTGAGGTTAACCTCACAAACCCTAGTGTTTTGGTGTTGTGGTTGTACTGTTGGTGTTGAAAGGTGTTTGGAGTATTTGTATTGTATTTATGTTGCTGCACTTTCGTTCAAAGAACATGTGTAAAAGAAATGACGTAGCAACGTAAATGTTTTGAAAAACAAAATTGAGAAAAAAAGCTTGAGAAATGTAAATTTAATTGAGGAGAATGTAAATTGACATTTAAATTAAGAAGGATTATGCAATTGAAAAATAAAAAGAACTTAAATAAAAAATTTCTTGAATGAAAAAGGAAATTAAAGTGGTTGTTGCAACAAAACAATCCAATACTTGATTAAGACTTGTTTACTCCTTCGAAAATTGGCAAATATGCATGAATTTGTTAAGTTTTGAATGAAAAATTTTTAAGTCAATATCCTGCTACAAACTAGTATTCATTTAACAAAAATGATTCTTTGACACGGTTAAAGGAATCTACATTCATTTGACACGCTGTGGGACTCAATAATTGTCAATGTCATTAAGGTTATATTGGTCATTTCAGTATGTGGGAAGCTGCTGAGGTGGTTTGTTAGAGACTGAATGAAACGTTGCGTTTGAGTGAATTGGAGCTGCTGATTTCAAAATTTCAAAGGACGACCATTTCATTTTGAAAGCTGCAATTTTCATGCTAGGGTTAGGATTGAGAGAGAACGCAAGAAAGAAAGAAAAAGAGAGAAGTCCATGGTTGCCACCGGAGGGTGGACGTAACCAAAACTTACCTTTCTCCCCTTTTTACCCTTAATCAGTAAACAATTTAAAAAAAAGAAAAATGACATGGACCGTGTCATATGAATGTAAGTGACACGTAGGCGTGTCACTGTATTACTACTCTTCATTTAAAGCAAACCCTAACTTTTAATAACTAACTTTAAGAAAAAAAAATTCTTCCTTGTTTACATTCCATTGATTCCGACTACATTTCTAGATCTTCCAAAAGCAAAATAATCTTTTTTGTTCCTAAAAGTACATATGGGTATAAGAAAACTAACAAAATAAATATGGAATTAAAATTTTGATGTTGATACATAAATACCTAATTTCTTCACTAAACATCCATCAAACATCAATAATATGATATTCATTTTAAAATAAATTTACTGCGAAAATAAAAGTATTATTATTTTATTAAGTGTTTCAATATGTAAGAATATATATGATATTTTTCTTAAGTTTTTATTTATTTAAATGTCTCACCCACAACTCAACCTATAAAACTTTCATTAGTTCATTATCATATCATATTTTGTTTATCTAACTAAAGGTATTATTATAACTTATAAATTTTTTATACATAATATCTCGTTAATACCTATTTAATAACTAATGAAAAATCTAAATAATCACAGTAACCATTAGGGTAATTACTCGCATCATCCTTCCCCAATTGTTCACTCCTTACTCGCACTCTTTTATTCACAACCTACACATCTCTACTTACATATCAACTTTAAATCTTCATAAACAACAAATAAAGTTTCTCAAACCATAATTTTTTTCTTGAGCGAAATAATAAGAGAATTTTGTTCTTCATTATTCTTAGAATAAATAAGTATACCAACTATTAAAAAAATATCAAATTTGTCTAGGGAAAGTATGAACATTTTATTGACGAAATTCATAAATGAAGTACAAATTATTATTATTACTATTATTATTATTATTTTAATTATAATTATTATTATTACTACTATTATTATTATTTTATCTTGTTTTTTCTCTCTTTTTTTTTCTTCTTATTAAAGGGTGTTGTTCCCTCCACCACCACCCCTTCTCCCTCCACCACCCCAGTCCTGTTTACCCCTTTTTTTATTTTTCCATTCCTATTTTACCCTTAGCAAAATTTTAGGGTTAATATTTTTTAACCTCTACCTACTCCAATCCTCTACATGTATCCAGCGGCAACTCTTCTTCCTCTTTATCATTCGTCCCATCATTGTTTCATTGTGCTCTTCTTCCTTTTTTCACGTTCCACTTATTTCTCTCATTCTTTAATTGTGATAGAATTGTGATCTCAGAGTGTGGTGGACTTTCATTAGCTGGTGTGCTTAGTGAGAGATTGCAAGTGGTGGTGGAAGCAATTGATCAGTCGTGCCAAAATCGGTGTGTGGTGGTGGTTTGGTGGTGCTTGAAGGATTTGTTGTGAAGGTGCGTAATAAACCCTAAAAAAATAAACGTATAATCTTTAAACGAATGTGAGCATCCCTCAACAGATGTCAACATTTGTTTAAGGGAAAACGGATGTCGATATCCGTTTTTCCTTAAGCGGATGTTGACATCCGTTGACGGATACTCACATCCGTTGATGGATGCTCACATCCGTTTAAAGTTAGATGTTTATTTTCTAGTTTTTTTTTATTATTTTTTCTTTTTATATTAATTTTGGAGATATTTTAATAATGTAATTTGTAACATCCCATATTCTCACTCTTGGAAATGCATAATTTATATATTGTAACATTACATTTACGGTAACATCCCGTAATCTCGCACTTGAAAATTTGTAGTTGATATATATATCTATACATATGTTTTAAACTCAGATTTCAACTACAAACTCATAAATAAAACTCAAATTCTTCTAATTTATCCTTCTATTTCTTTCTTCATCGACATTGGATCAGACGACATTTCTTCATCTACTTCCGTATAACGAACTATACAATCATCGCACATACACAAACACAAACAAGTAGGGTGAGCTAACATGCATAGTTACTTTGATACAAACATCATATAATTAATAATTATGTCAGACACCCTCATACCGTCATACCACAATTCCTATTAGACACCCGTCCCACAATACCCAATAGACACTCATCCGAATGATATGTTGATGAGCGGTCACGGGAGGTTATGCACTTGTGATGACTTCTACTTCTTATTACAAATACACTTCCAAAATACTTCATACCATTCACAAGGTTTGTCCTCAACACTATGTCCAAAATCGGCACATAGATTAGGACTTCCTGTCCCTCTCACCACATAATTCATCATTCTCTACTTGAGACTGAATGATTATTATAGTATCAAGATAACCTCAAACAACAGGACCCTCAACATCAACATATACACAAATACCATATCATTTAAAATCTCTCCACGAGACTCATACCACGCTCATACTTCTTGACTCACATTATACCATTACAAAATCTCCCCATAATACTCATATCATGTTCAGATGCATAAATTCAAATAAAATGCAATCCTCACAGAAATCATACAAAATGAATGTATAAATAAATTAACAATACTAAAATATCACTATAAATGGTCACCGGAGAAGAATCAAATGTTTGACGAATCAAACTCACCATAAACGCCAGTACATATGACTAGTCACAACTTATTGGATTAGACCAGGGCTGCTCTATGATCAGGGATGTACCAACTCCGGTTTTTAAGATTCCTCTATCCTACCATCACAATTATAATTCAAAATTTCGTATATATCACAATAACATGAATTCATTCCAACGAGATATATCGCACAATAGTTTAACAGTACATAATCTGTTCAACAAGATTTTAAGTTAAAACTTGTCGAGTAGACTTTCAAGAAAGAGAGGTGCATCACAATGGACAACTTAAGTACCAAGTCTTTCCTTAGCCAAAGTGTTCCTCAACTAGTTTTAACAAATTTCTTATTTACAGATTCAAAATAACAGCATATAATATTAACACAGAAATTCAACATAAATAAATATACAATAAGCATTAACAGTATTCACACAAAATTTCAAGACATGAATAGTAATAAAACAATACTAAATCATAATATAAAAGCTTAGAAAGGTTAGCTCCCCTACCTCTATTCCAGACTTCTCTTGCTCCAAATTTGTTTCTCCGAAAACTCTTCAGAACCTCTACTCTTCTTGCAACTAAAAATTTCTCCCCAACTCTTTCTTCTCTATTTCTCAATCTCTCACTTGATTCCTCTTCTCTTGGTATCAAATACCCTTCCCTCCCATGGCTATTTATAGGTAAAAAATTTACTATTCATTAATTTTTTAATATTATTTATTATTTTAATATTATTTAAAAAATAATATTTTAATCATCCACTTGATCAAATCTGATCCTAATTTCTTCCATGCTAAGGAATTCTTATCCTTTCAATTTTTTTTTACTATTCACTTTTTATTATTCACTATTCATTATTCACTGTCACTTTTTACTATTCAATTTTCTTAAAAAAAATCCTAAATAAGTTGTCAAAAATTTGAACCTCTCCTTCTAGAATTACTATAATTTTATATCCAAAATTTACATTTTTCTATCCATTAAAATTATTATTACTAATAAAATGCTAAAATTTACTATTATAAATATTTTTCATGAGTCTTACATAATTTATATGTTTTGATATATTATTTTGGAATATATTTTTGAAATATTTTAATAATGTATTTTTGAAGATATTTATTGTTACTAGTTTATATTTATATTTTTTTTGTATTTTGCAGTATATATAATTAGTTTTTTGTTTTAATGTTTTTGTATAATATATATTTTTTATATATGGTTCTTGTTTTCTTTAATAATTTTATAATTATATAAAAAATTATTTATTAGTTTAATTATATGAAATATATAATTTTATTATATTAATATTTTTGTAATTAAAACAAACGAATGTGGTCGAGTTGGGGGTGGTGAGAATATGAAAAGAGAGAAAAGAAGAGTTGGGAGGTGGAGCTGAGTGGAAAGTAAAAATTGGTAGAAAGACAGGGTTTGAGTTTAAAGAAAATAAATAAAGTTAAAAGTAAATAAATAAAGTTAAAAGTAAAAAAAAGTTCTTTTTGTAATTAAATTGTTTTTGCAGAAGGTTGGGGAGGTGGAGGGAGAAGTGGTGGTGGTTGAGGGAGGAACACCCCTTATTAGAAGGGTAAGCCATGTAAAACTACATCTCATTGTACGAGTTGTTTATCATAAGGGTTTTGCTCCCTCCACCACCCCAAGTGCTCCTACACCTTTCCACTATTTTCTTTTATTCCAAAAATACTCTACACCTCCCCATTGTTTTTTTATTCCAAAAATACCCTACACCTCCCCACTATATTTAACCATCTTTCTCTTTCTCTCTCCGCATTAATGGAGCATTCACATGACTCATATTTAAACTTGTGATATATTGTAAAATTTTATTTACACTTTCTCTTAAATAAGTTTGATTCAATCTTATTTTCACTATTCAATATATATTTTTTTCTTCAAATTACTTAATAAATGGTAAAGTTTTGTTCTAAATTTATAGAAAAATGTTTATATACGTGTGTTTTCTTATATTTAATATCTATAATTTTTAACATTATATTATGTTTTAACTTATCTACATGTTTGACTCAAATAACTTGAATAAAATATTTAATTTATTAGATAAATAATATAAAAATATTATTAAATACTTAAAATATAAAAGAAAAGTTATTTGTTAAAGATTTAGAATTTATTTAGTTCTTTGTCATTATAAAGTTAGTATATAATAGTAATAATAATATATTATTTACTATTAATACTATTATGTTTATTATTTTGTATTTGCATCTAAATTTTAAGTTTATAAAATGGAAGTGGTAGAAGCACTAATATTGAAGTTTCCTTTCAATTTTATATTTTGCAATATATCACAAGTTTAAATCTAAGCCATATGAATGCTCCATTAATGCAGAGAGAGAAAAAGAAAGATTATTGAGGATAGTGTAGAGGTGTAGGGTATTTTTAGAATAAAAGAAAATAGTGGGAAGATGTAAAGTATTTTTGGAATAAAAGAAAATAGTGGAGAGGTGCAGAAGCACTTGGGGTGGTGAAGGGAGCAACACCCTTATCATAATTGGGAGTTGCTCCCTCCACCCCCACACATCTCTTCCTCCACCTCTCCTTTACTTTTTTGCCCCTTCCTCCACCTTTCCTTTACTATTTTGCCCCTCAGTAAAATTTTATTTTTAAAATTATTGTTTTTTAATTTTATTCATTTATAACATATTTCACTGATAACCTACGTAGTTCCTTGTATGAGTAAAATATTTTTCTGCAAAGCTTGGTGATCGTGAAAAGAATTATCAAGCAATCTTCCTCTTGTTCTCGGTGCAGTAGGTAGTGCAGTGCGTTTATGGTGTAGTGTCCTTGTCGTGGTTCCTCTCCAGGTATGTAGTCATAATTCTTCCTATAATCCTAAACCCTAAACCCTTCCCATACTTCCAATAATCCTTTTAATATCCAAGCCTATAATCCTTGCATGAGCCATAAAATAAAAACAAAACGAAAAAGCAACGCTGCCTCTGGACGGATGACATCCTTCAACGGATGTCAACATCCGTTTAAGGCGAAACGGATGTCGACATCCGTTTTACCTTAAACGGATGTTGACATCCGTTTTACCTTAAACGGATGTTGACATCCGTTTTACCTTAAACGGATGTTGACATCCGTTGAAGGATGTCATCCGTCTAGAGGCAGCGTTGCTTTTACGTTTCGTTTTTATTTTATTTGTTTATTTTATTTACAGTAATTTATATTTAAATTTATAATTTTAAATGTTATATATGGTTAGTTTTTAAACGTAATAATTTTGTTAAAATATGATAAACGGAAATGGAGAAATGGAGAAGAAGCTTTATGGAAGAGAGAAAGGTAAACGGAAATGGAAGAGAGGAAGAGGTTCAGAGAAGTAAATTAGAAGTTTTAAATAAATTAAAATATTAAAATAATAAAAATAAAAAATTTTAACTTTTGAGGATATAATTGTCATTTTAGAAGGATATAATTGGCATTTTAGAAAATTGGGGAGGTGGAGGAAGAGATGTGTGGAGGTGGAGGGAGCAACTCCCATCATAATTTTGTCTACCATATAGCCCACAACTCTTTTGGGCCAGAAAGGCCCATTCAGTTCCAGAGAGCAGACCATGAAACCTTTTAAAAAGGACTTGGGTGTTTCTTCTTCCAGCCCATCAGATTTCTTCCTGCACTTCAGCAAAGGGTTCTGAAAATTTTGATATGGAATAATAGTTGAATGAGTGTCTTCTGGAAAGATATTTTCTAATTTGATAAAGTGTGTTTCGGAAAGCAAAATCGAGTCAACGGGATGCATGAAGAAATTTAATGGAGTTCAAGAAGAAACACTTTCAATACTTTTATTTATATGTTCAGGTTAGATTAATTTTATTGAAAATATTGTATGAACTTAATCTAGAATATTTAAGTTAATGAAAATCTTATTTTATAAATCAATTTTATAAAATTGATTTAAGATTAAACTTTATTTCTTAATACATATCAGAACTTAAATAAAATTTATCTTAATAAAATTTATTGTTTGTCACGTCTATTACTCTACTTCGGAATCTCTATTGAAAAATCTATTAATATTGAAATTTTAAAATCAAAATGTATATACCACGATATGGAAAAAATACGTTAGAAGTCTCGTCGACTAGAAATAAATTAATTTAAAATATATAAAAAATAATAATCTAATTTTCTCTAGTTTAGCATGAATTATCAGGAAGAAATTATTTACTTTTTAAAATTTGTAAAGAATAGTAAGTACTTTATTCATGTAGTATGTTAAAGAATATAAAGCATGTTGAAGACGAAGGGGTCTATTTTTCTTTGTGTGGTGAATGGTTCACCTTTCTGATTATGGAATGCACTACAACTGAAAAAGTATGGTAACAAAACCCTTTACATGTGGCATTTTGATTTTAATAAAGTTAGGTTCAAAATTATTTTGCTTTACACATAAGAGTTCCAATTTTGATGTTGACCTTGACCTAATGTTAAAATATTAATGCCACTTTCAATAGACCCACTCAAAATTTTCTTTCATGCTCTTTCATAAAGTCTGTCAAATCCAAAGTGATCGACTTATTTATAAGCCGCACATTACTTCGCAGTTTTCAATAATTTTATAACAACTTCTCTTACAACATATTCTCTAGTTTAGAAACATTTAAATATTACTTTTTAATAGTTCGTGTTTTCAAATATTATTATAAATAATATAATTTATTTTAAAATTAAAATTATGTGTAGTTTTACTTAATCTCCCATAAAAGCAAATTGAATGCTACAAATATCCATTAATAAATTAAGGATTATTTATCTTAAAATGATGATTGTAGATATCGATATATATATATATATATATATATATATATATATATATATATATATATATATATATATATATATATATATATATATATATATATATATATATATATATATATATATATATAAATATAAATTAACAGCTCTTGATACGTGCATAAAATATTTCTTTGCATCAAGTTATGGAATTTGTGATCTAGCTTGCTTTTTCCGATAATAGTTTTTTGGTCATTTGCATTAATCAAATGATCTCTTTCAAGCTTTTTTTATTCTCCTAACTTATATTCCTATAATTGTTGTGGTTGAAGTAATCTATTGCATGTGCACGTATGTAGTTCTGCTAAAGTTAATCTTTGATAAAAGAAATAATTAACTAAATTTTATCATTTAATTCAAACGATATATTACTACTGTCATATTTTAATGTCTGTAAATGGATAATATAAATTGGGAGATTTTCTACGTATTACCTTGAGTATTTTATTTACACCATCATGTGATTTAAATGAACTGTAGTTTAGCTTAAGTTGACCATTGATTAAGAATATATGTATCCCTTATTTTTAAAGGCATTCTCCAGCCTCATTCTTACTTTATTTTTTTAAAAGATATCATTAGTTATAATGTTGTGAAAATGGATTATCCGGTTTGGTTCATCACGGGTTGATCACTTAGTAAGTCAATTTAACTTAATTCACTTACTAGCGAGTCGAAAAAATTCAAATATGACTCGACACTACATAAGTTTGTGGATTAAACAGGTTGACTCAATGACTCACTTAATTAATTTCTTTTTTCAATTTAAAAAAATAAGAATTTTTTTCTAATTAAAATCTAAATAAATTTCAGTATAAAATGATGTTAAACTCCAGAGACAATTAAGAAAAATACACTACAATCCAAAATTATCTTAAATTCCAAATACAATCCAAATATAAGCACAAAGGCAAAAAAATATGTATCTAATATTAATCATTTTTGTGTCACTTATTCATCTATAAGATTAAAGACTAGAATGGATAACATTGATCTTTTTTCTAGTTTGGTTGAATGTTTTGTTTCATTTAATTTCATTAAAATAATTAGGTAGGTTGTTGAGCCAACACACTCACCACAGGTTTAATCGGATGAATTGGATTTTTAATGAACTGGGCTTAAAATTGGCTCGTATCGAAATTTTAAATTTTTTTTCAATCCAACCAAACACGAACTTGAGGTGTGTCAGGTTGACTCACAGATTCCAACATGTTTTAACAATACTAATTAATTTAGTTTAAGTAAATTGGTTAAATAAACTAGATATTTAATAAATTACATTTAAATTTCGATTTTATGATTATTTTAATTATGATATTTGATAATGAACTCGTTAGTAAGATATAATCATTTCTAGTCAATGATTAGTTATTGTGAATAAAGAAGAGAAGTTGATAATGACAATGTGAAAAAAAAACGGATAAAAAGATAAAGATTAGATAGATATTTTATCACACAATTTATGATTATAACATGATTGACTAGTTAGATATTAAAGAAGTATATAACATAAATGAAGTAAAAGACTAACCATATAAATAAAGAATAAAGTTAGAAATACCAAAACATCACTCCAAAACAGACACAAAGTTTAGTCAATTAAAATCTTCAAAAATCAAGTTTAAACAAACAAATAAACCAATCTCAACATTTTACATGTTTAATAATATAGGCAGATACTTTTTATTAGGTTAAAAGTATGTTTTTCCCTTGTAATGCTATTTGACCAACATTAGCAATTACTCACATTTTTAACTTTCTTCACCCTTTTTTCTCCAATCCGACCAATGAATTTAAATGAGTAAACAAATGAACATCATTATAATCCATTTTTAACACTGTTGGTAAAACAAAGTCCCTTTTTTGACTGTGTGGGTGAAAAGCCTTTATTTCCCAAATTGTTATGTGATTTGTTTTGTGAAGCAAGAGAATAAGCTTTATAAGCAACCGTGCTTAACAGCAATACGCCACGCATCTCATCATGGTGAAGTAGGGTAGTCCACAAACAATAATTAACGTTAATATATTCTACCAATGACTCACCTGGGAAAGCTACCTTAAAAAGTTATATGGGACTTTTGTCTTTTTGTGACTACACATTATAGGTCATATTGCTGTCTTTATGAGATTACTCTAACTAACAAGTTTCAACGAGGCTAATGTGTCGTCAAAGTGTGGAGTGTTATTGGATTCACACAAAAATTTGAGGAATATTAACTGAATATGTGCACACACACATCTTTGCTTTTGCATTTCATAATTAAAGAGGTGATGTTAACTAACACAGTATTGTGAAAAAAGCTTCTCTTGTTCCATCATTGCCTAATTAATGCAATGTCAATGCATGTTCGATGATAGTTGAATTGAACAGGAGATAGATATGATTTATTGGAATCGAGATTTTATGAGTTTATGATTGGTTCTGCTTCAAACAAAGAAATAGTAAATTCGTAACTGAGTTTTGTTGGGTTGATTACTAGATTTAAGTTTTGAATTTTAAAAATTAAAAATGTATTTCAGTTTTAAAAGTGAGATTCGTGTTGATTGAAAATATAATTAAGTTTAATGTTTCAGTAAGTCCTTATTTTTGTCCAGAATCTCAAATATGTCATTTTCTTTTTCGGCGTCTCAATTGGGTCTTTATTTTTGTAAAATTGAATCAAATAAAGACTTTCCGTCAAATTGATCAAACGATGTTTAAAATGGTCTTACGTGGCATGCTGAAGGTATTGTTTAAACTGACGTGGCATTAAAAATGTGTATGAAGTATTTTGTATTAAAAATTAAAATGTGTATGAAGTATTTTGTATTAAAAATTGGAGTGCAGAGAGGGGAAATCAAATTTAATTAAGGGCAAAGTAGGTAAAACAAATAAAATCAAGACCAGGCCTTTCTTTGCAATTCGAAATCAAATTGGGGAAAATCAATTAGGCTTCGTATTAGGGTTTGTGGGAGAAAAAGAAAGGTGTTTTTGTTTGATTGGAAGAGATGGATAATCAAATGTAGAAGTTTGTTCATCTTCGACATGTAATGGGTGTCGGCATCAATAGTCCAATGTCGTTTTTCGTGATGGAGTATCTACGACTGATTGATGGTGTGAACTTTGGAAATCGAACTGGGAAAGAAAATTACAGGAAAGAAGATTATAGGAAAGAAGATTGCAGGAGTAAACTTTACAATTGAAAAGCTCTAAAAGCTAAAAGTCAAACCAAACAACAACTAAGAAAGATGCCCCACTGGACAAACAAAATGATTTTTACAGTATCACAATAAAAAAAAAGATCAATGCTAGATTTGCATAGTTTCACAAGAACTCAACAATCAGTATTCAAGTTTTCAAGAGATCTTCCGTTTTTTGGTAACTAACTTCACACATGTAGAAACAAATAGCTTCCACTGTTGTCATTGAATCACACGACACTACCAAACCACAAAATCAGCTCCAAAAGCAATTCCCAAACTCGGATACAGGATGTGTTACAGCAAAGTAGAATCCACCAGTAGCAAGTTTGAGATATGACTCAGGGTTCCACCAGTAGCTAGGGTAGGATGTGCTACAACAGACACATAGAATGCACTCGTACATCCTGTCGAGCTTTTCGCGTTTCCTCTTGCTCTGCAGGATCTCCTTCCCTAGCACCGACGGCGGGTTCTTCCGCTTGAGCCGTCAATGTTCATGGCGCAAGAGCCGCAAATCCCCTCGCGCTAGGAGCGGCAGAAGGTCAGACTGAGATCGATCTCGTCTTTTATCTTGTGTCGCGGGTTCCATCCTAAATCCCAATCTGATTTCGAAACTTGAGTTGGGATTCTTCTACTATGGAGCCCCAATCTTGGCCTTTCTCTTTCTCTCCCATGAACCCTAATTTGGAGCCCAATTTTTTTCCCCAAATGTGATTTGGATTTCTCAATTGCAGGGCTGCACTTAAATTTTTTATTTTACCTAGTTTGCCCTTGACTATATTTGAGTTAACATCTGTGCAATCTATTTTTTAATAAAGAAATCAATTCAAACTCGTTTTTAATACCACGTCTAATTAATCTATACACTGATCATGCCACGTAACCCAAACTTAAACGATCGTTTTTCCAATTTGACGGCAAACCTCTAATTGCTTCAATTTTACAAAAACAAGGACCCAATTGAGATGCCGAGAAAGAAAGGGATCTATTTGAGATTCTTGACGAAAATAGGGACCTATCGAGATATTAAACCATATAATTAAATTATAATACATGTATAGATAATATTGGATTTTCAACAAATATTTTATAGGTGTTAAAACTTTTGTATATAATTTTAAAAGTTGTTCGGATGTCAAATATTTAAAATATAATAAAATTAAAAAAAAATTATATGCTAATTTATATATTAAAAAAGTTGGGAGAGTTAAGGCTTCCTTTATTTAAAGATTTGTCCATTTATGCAAAATGTAAAATTCACTGTTGTTAGAATTGGTATCGCACAACGAAATGTTTAAGAACATGTAATCAAACACAAAACTAAAAGGGAGGGGTGAATTGGTTCTGTTAAAATTTTGTTTTTCTTCTAAACATTTTCTATTAACAAAATAAATTAAAGAGAAGAAATGATAGAGAAAATTCACACAAGTAATTTTTATACTCATTCAGATCAAAAAGTCCCTATGTCCAGTTAATCTCTCCAAAAGAGGCATTAACCTTTCCACTAAAACAAGTAACAATTTACAATAGAGAAATAAGGATTGAGATTAGAAACCACCTCTCTTAACAGATAGAGATGAAAGACACATTCTTTTGACGCACAAAAGAATGAACAACTTGACTCTGCTTTGTAGGTACATTCTACCGCTTAGACACATTAAGAAAGAGCACTTCCTCCTACAAACACCAAGTACGCAAGCTCTATTTTCACAAATGCAGAAAGTTTTCCTTGGGCACACAACTCTAATAATCTTAAGTAAAAAGTTACTCTCTAACAATTATGGAGAACATTATTTATAGTCCAAGATTTGAGCTGGGTCAGAAACTGAAAAGATATCTCCCAACTATCAATGATAATCAATTATTTTTTGCCATTATATGGTTTTTGAAATGGTGATAATCGATTATCATTAGTGATAATTGATTATTGTCGAACCCTGAACAATCATAACTTTTGGTGATAATTGATTATCCTTATAGATAATCGATTATTGTCGATTTGATGTGTTTTCTCGTTTTACACATGATAATTGATTATCCTTCATGATAATCTATTATTTTCGTACCATAGCTATACTAAAAAGCAATTTACAAGTATTCTTATGATGTACAAGGGGAAGCAAAAGCCTAACACAAGCTTTTCTATAAAAAAAATGCTTTAACAATGTATGTAAATAATTTTTCAAGGCTTCAAGTGCATCATCATCATCATCAAAATCTCTGCAAAGCATCAATGCTTCTCATTGGTAACAACTACTACAGATTTGGCGTATAACTCGCATAATATGTTTTGATTTTGAAAAAATCAAAACATATAACGACATGGTGACATTTTTAAAATTTTTGTAAATTTTATAGGTCTCGATTACAATATAACTGAAATATATATCACTTTTAACATCGGTTAATCGAGAACGAGGCCTAAAAGTCTACCAAATTTTTTAATTTTTTTCAAAAATAACGTTATTTATCTTTTTATTTATTTGAAAAGCACATATGGCTTCAATTCCAAAATAACTGAAGTCGTGGATACCTTTTAGCATCGGTTGATAAAGAACCAAGGCCGAAATGTGCATCACAATTTTAAAAATTTTTCAAAATCCCCGCAATGACTCTGATTATTTGAACAATCACTACTATATCTATTTTCTAATGTGGTTCCCTAGACAATTGAAGCCAAAATGTTGATCAAAATTTCAAAATTGTCACTTGTTTTTATTTATTTTTCTAAAAAGGACATATTGTCTATGTTATTTGAACAACTAATACAATATTTACTTTCTGCTATAGCTCTGTATATAACCGAGGCCAAAAGGTTAACCAAAATTCAAAATTGCAGCTGAAATTTATAATTTTGTTTTATTAAAAGCCTGTAGGCATCAATTTTATGAATAATCGATTCATATGTCTGCCTAAGGCTATATTTGCGAAAGAAACAAAGGTTACAACTTCACAATTTTATTCTTCCTTCCTCTACAAACCAATGCTACTGTCCACTGTTCGACTCACTTCGTCTCTAAACTCGAAGGTCATCGTCATTGCTTGGCGCCATCAATGCTCCACACCTCGCTATCGTTGTTGTGTTGTCGATACGACACTTGGTACTAGAGTGTAAGTTTCAATGTAATCAATACCATCTTGTTGTGAATAGCCTTTTGCAACCAATCTTGCCTTATTTTGTATCACCTTCCCATCTTCGTCTAACTTGTTGTGATAAACCCATTTGGCTTAAGCACGTATTTCTCTTGGGGAAGTTCCATAAGCTTCCACGCATCATTCTTATGGAATTATCCAAGATCTTCCCTCATTGCATCTACCCACGATTAATTTTCTAAAGCCTCGTTAACTTTGGATAGCTCAATTTGGGAGATAAGAGCAGCTGGTGTTTGTCTATGGTAAGATCTTGTTCTGACATGCTTATTGATGTTCCCTATAATTCCTTCTAATGGATGATCTTTAACCATCACAAGATGTAGGCCATTATGTTCTCTTCTTTCTTTAGGCATATCGTCGAGTAGTCTCTGCCTTTGATGTGCATTTGGATCATCGAATGCCTTAGATGGTATATATGTGTTTGTCTCCTTAGACACTATGTCATCTATCTACAATTTTGAAAACGTATTGTCTAGCTCTGATTTGTTAAGGTTAGACTCATGGTTAAATATGACATGGATGGCTTCCTTTACCCTTAAGAATCTATAGTCATAAAGTCTAAAAACTTTTGAAATTTTTGAAGAGCTAAGCTTAATTCCTTCATCACTCTTGGAATCAAATTTCTCCAAACTCTCTTTAGTGTTTAGTATGAAGAATTGACATCCAAAGGGATGAAAATATGAAATGTTGGGCCTTTTGTTCTTTCACAATTTATATGGGTTTTATTGATTATTGGCCTAATATAAACTATGTTCTAAAGGTAGCATGCAATGTTAACTACTTCTGCCTAAAAGTGTTTAGGAGAGTTGAAATCATTTAACATGGTTCTGGGCATTTCTTGTAATGATTTATTTTTCCTTTCAATGACCTCATTTTGTTGTAGAGTCCTTGGAGTTGAAAAGGTGTGTTTTATGTCAGATTTTCACAAAAGTTTTGAAAATGTTCATTTTCAAATTCTCCTTCATGACCACTTCAAATAGAGATAATTTTAGAACTCTTTTCATTTTCTATTCTTTTACAAAGTTTATAAAAGGCTTCAAATGCCTCATCCTTGTGGGTTAAGAATAAAATCATGTCCATCTTAAAAAGTCATCAACTACTACAAGTCCATAGCGTTTACCACTCACAGATGTTGTTCTTGTTTGTCCAAATAAATCTATATGAAGCAACTCGAGAGGTCTTCCAGTTGAAATAACATTTTTGCTTTTAAGAGACTCTCTAATCTGTTTTCCTTTCATGAAAGCACTACAAAAGATTTTATTGTTGAATGATACTATTTGAAAGCCTCTCACGAAGTCATGACGTTGCAACTTGTTGGGTCCTTGATTGTTAGTTACGAGCACCTTCTTCTTTCCAAACGTTGATTCAATCTTAGAAGACTTAACAAATTGAATATTCTATGTTTTAATAACACAATTTTCAATATTTCTATTAAATTCTAAACCTCTTTTATCAAAGGAATGCTTAGTATCTTTGAGTAGAAGTCTTAGACAGTCGTTCGTCTCGAATGTTTTGTTTAACACTTTAGCTAAATTGTCATTTTCATGTTTAAGAGAGTCGATGTATTTAGCATCTTCAGCCATAGTTGTGTCTTGTAGAAGCTTCTTATTTTTCGAAAGAGTTTTCTCTTTTTTTCCTTTTATATCAGATAGCTTCCTTTCGAGATTGCTAACATTTTGCTGGAAAGATTTCACATCATCCTCGGACCATGTTATTTCCTTTTTCAAAATACTATTTTCTTTTGATAACTTCTTTTTTTTCGCAATTATTTGTATGTTTTAGACAATTTGAAAGAATATGAAAGTATTCAACTCTTCTTGCCATGAGGCACAAATTTGATTCTTCTTGTTCTTCAGAGATATCCAAGTCTTCCCAGTGCTCATAAGCACTTTCTTCTTGGCATGCTTAGGAGGATTAGTTTTTTATTTTTTCTTTTTTAAGATCAGGACATTCAGACTTGAAGTGTCCAGGTTTATTGCGCTCATAACATACTATGGTTTCTTCCATTCGTTTTTATTGTTTCTTTAGCTAGACCTTATGCGTCTACCCTTGAACAATGTGCCCTTCTTTCTTCTCTACATTGAGTGAAGCTTTCTTGAGATGAACGAAAGTTCCTCTTCCTCATTTTTGTCCATAGAGTCTTCTTCATCATCAGACTCTTATGAGGATTCATCCGTTCGAGGGCTTTTGTAGGTGCTCTTTTGGTGGCCTTAAGAGCAATGATCTTTTCTTTTTTTATTGGTCCATCTTGTTGGAGTTCAAGCTTGCGCATCTTAAGAATTCTAACCAACTCCTCTAGGCTTATAACATTGAGATTTTTAGATGTTCTGAGGGTAGTAACCTACAGTCTCCACTTTCTAGGAAGACTGCACAAGATTTTGTCAATGCGATCAAAGTTGTCATAGGACTTTCCTAACGATTTGATTTCATTGAGGATTGTCTGAAATTTATAGAACATGATTTGAATGTTCTCATTTCTAGTATGTCTTAAACCACAATGTTAAGAGATAAAGTGTTTTTCAAGCGTTTAGAAAAACTATTGCAGCATTTAAGAAAGAAAGCTCTTAAGGAAAATAACGTTTGATTATAAGAGCGTTTATCAATGATTAATTTCATAAGCAACTACAATGTTTATAAATGAAGTGTTTTGTAAAGATAAAATAATAAACACACAATTAGTTTATATTGGTTCACTCAACTGAGTTATGTCCAGTTCTCTTCTGAGACCTTTTTAGAGAGTTCCACTGTAATCTCAACAATATTACAACTGAGTATTAACACCACTCATGGTTACACTAGTCAATCCTGGTAACACCTTTTACACTGACTAGAATTGACTATTAGACACTACTCTTGACAACCCTAGTCAATCCTGCTAACATATGTTACACTGACTAGTTCAAGTATTCTAAAACAATCTTGGTTCCCCTAGTCAATCTTGGTAACACATATTATGGTAACAAGTTCAAGTATTCTAAACTACTCTTGGTTACCCTAGTAAATCTTGGTAACACTTGTTAGGTTGACTAGTATGAGTTTACCCACTTCTGGTTTGCCCTAGACAACTGTCTAATAGGCATTTAACTAAATTAAGCTTACTACCAAGTGTTTGATGATAACTCTCTCAGAGAGGATGTGTTTACAATACAAATCAATCTAATAGACCTTGTATGATTTTCTCTTTTCTTACATATGTAAGATTATGACTTTATAAAGCTCGGGAGTGTATTTTTAGAGTTTTTCTTTTGTTCTTGCACAAGTTTGAGTATTGCTTTCTAGATGATCTTTTCATTATTCGTGTGCTTATCCTTCTTGATCTTATTTCCAAGGGATCTTTTATTTATAAGCTTGATGGGAAAATATCCATTAGACAATGCTTATCTTCAATCTTCATATCTTTGTAGTCTTTTAGGTAGCAACCATAGGTTGAAGTCAACGTGTTAGAGCACACATGAGTTTTGTAGTACTTTAACCAAAGAGGTTGTAGGAAATCTTCAACACAACTTTTGATGGAGAGAACATTCCATGAATGTCTTCTTTGTTTCTAACGTCTACTTCTAGCTTGTTCATGATGTAGTAGGTGGATACATGCAATAGGCATCTTCATAGAGTAGAGTAGAGATGTATGCTAGTAGATATGTCCTTTTTCTTATTACTTTTGTTGTTTGAAACGTTGTGCATTTAATGCTTTGTATTGCTTGTTCAAAAGAACTTGGTGCTTGTCAATTTTTCTATACATGTAAATCGTTTAAGCACTTTTGAAAAGATACCAAGTATTAATTCATAAAGGTTTCATCAATGGATGAAAACATCGTTTAGTATAAAGGTTTCATTTAGCCTTTAAAAGGCGTTTACTAACATCGCATAATTTTGGGATCTTTGTTTAGTACAAGAGCGTGTTTAGGAAAGTGTTATTCAACACATTGTTTTTGAGGCATTGTACATAACTTTAGTGCGTTTACGAAAAAACATCATGTAGCACATTATTGCATTGTCTAGTAAGGTATAATAAGAGCGTGTTTAGCAAAAATATCATGTAACATATTAATACTTTTACCAAAATATCGTTTAATGTAGTGACCCTTTCATAATAAATCATCATTTAGAAATAGATTGTTTACTGTGAATATGATCGTTTGGTCCTAGCACGTTTACTAAATATTTTCTTTGTTTATTCAGATGCCATAACTCTTGTTTCATAAGATTTCTTTCATTCAACGATATTATTTTTACAAGGATAATACTTTGTCAAATACTCATTTTGTTTATTGTTGTTTGTTAGACTTCAAAACATGAAGGTGTTAGACGGTCTTGTCTTATAAACGATCTTGTCTTAACAACTTGAGCCTTAAGCATATCAGTTTCCTTCTCCAAATTTACATTCACATCTCTTCCATGATCAACAACTTTGGTAGGAGGTTCTGGCTCATCATCAATGCACCAATGAGTAAAAAGTTTTGGCTTATCTTTCTATCCAATATCTTCAATGGTTTGATCCTCAAGAAAAATAACATCTTAGATTCTAGCAATTTTCTTATTAACTAGATCATGAAGTTTGTAACCAAAATCATCATGACCATAACCAAGGAAAATATGCTATTTAGACTTCCCATCAAGCTTCAATCTTTAATCTTTAGGGAAGTGAATAGATGCTTTATATTAAACACCCTCAAATGACTACATGAAACATCTTTCCCCTTCTACACCCTCTAAGAGACATCACCATCAAGAGGAATAAAAGAAGAGAGGTTAGTCAAGTGCACTACAATTCTCAATGTCTCACCCTATAAAACTTTAGGCCATTTTTCTTGAGAGCATGCATTTAATCCTATAATTAATGATTTAATTCATTCTCTTTGCATTCTCATTGTGCTAAGGTGTCTTTGGAGTTTTCTTTTCAAGTTTGATGTCATGCTCCTTGAACTAATGCTCAAAAGGACCTTTATATTCACTATCACTATCTACTTTAACACATTTCAACAGTCTGGCTATTTTTATTTCAACACTTGCATAGAATACATTAAGTACCTAGTCTTTGGATTTCAAAACAAAATCCCAAACCTTTCTAGAATGGTTATCAATAAAAGTGATAAAAAAATAAGAACAACTACTAATTGAGTTAGCATCCATAGTGCAAACACAATGCGAGCTAAAGCAAAGATATGTAGTCTTCCATGTGAAGGATAAAAGCTAAAAGAAATTCTATGTTACTTACCAATAGACAAATCATAACAAGTTTCATGAAATGTAACTCTAAAATAAAGAAACCTTTGTCTAACAAGTGTAGCAAGACCCTTCTCGCTTCAATCATCAAGTACCTGTGTTGAGATGTGAAAATTATGAATGTGTATAACATGTTATTGGTATTAGTCTGTAAACAAATTTCTCTAATGCTAACAATCTTGCTTACCCTTTGGTCTGCCATCTTCACAAGCCTAAAATCTCCAATAGTGTAAAATATGAAATAATCATGGTGTGGTGTAACATGAAATGAGACAAATGAATCAATAAACCATTTATACTCATGGCTAGTGAGATTGACATAGTCGTGACAACTTTGCCATAATATACAATTGTAATAGTGATTTTATGTTTATATTCTCTTCTGCTGTTATTATTTCCTTTATCCCTTAATCTCTCTTGCTTAAGGATCTTACATTATTTAATCACATGCCTCAATTTCTTACAATAGAAACATGTGATATCTTTCTTTAGCTTTGACTTCCCTTTGAACTTCCTACAATTATTAAGTCTTTGAGAATTTCTATATAATATCTTCCTATATTAACTTCATAACTAAAGTTTCATTTTTTATTTGATAAAATAACCTTATTGTTACCCTTCTTCCTAATTTCTTCATTTAAGAGGCTATCCATATCAAATGTCAATTTCAAATTAAGGATAAAGTTTCTCAAAGATACCGCTAATGTCTCTCAATTATTTGGTAATGAGTTAGGTAACAATAATGCTAGTAGCTCATCATCTAATGCAATCTCATCTCCATAGTGAGAAATTGATTCACCATATTCTGAAAACAACTTGCATATTCAGTCATTAAGGGATCATATTTATATTACGAGTTTACTAGCTTCGTAATAAGGAATTCATTGTTTGAGAAATTTTTAGACTCAAACCACTCGCTTAATCTTTTCCATAAAATGTAAGGTAGAGTGTCACCTACATGATGATAAACAAATTGATTTATCAATTGCCTAATATGTCAAAAGTCATCTTGTTTTTCTTCTTTCGATCTCCCTCAAATTTATATGCTAGTTTAAAACCTTGTTCCTAAATAGGATCATAAAAGTCCTTATAAAATAACAAATCTTGTTCCTAAATAGGATCATAAAAGTCCTTATAACATAACAAATCTTTCATGCGACATTTCCATATTAAATAATTTGTAAATCCATATTAATTATTATTCCAACACAACCGTTATTTATCATTTTCAGAATACAAAACAAACACAAACCAAAGTCTTAACTGAAGCTCTAATATCAATTGTTGGAAAAGTAAAATAAAAAAAAAATAACAAGTGAAAGTAAAACTCAAATTAGTTATTCTCTATATAAATAATATGTAAAACAATGAGATGAAAAAAAATAAACCAACAAACACTAAAAAAATTTAACATGAAAAAAACCATAACATGAAAGGAAAAGCTAAAGGTCCAATAAACATTTCCACTAATAATAATTAATTGAATATAACACAATTCTCTTATAATATTCACGCATTAATCGAAGAGTATTCTCTTTATCAACAAGATGGATAACAATAAAATATACCAATGGTACCTAGCTAAATAATAATGGAAACCAAATATATAAGATGTATAGTATAAAACTTTTTTTCTAAACTATCTTCTTTGCACGTATTTACACATATACACAGGTTTTCTTTCTTCACTTTTTGTTTTTATTTTGACTTTTTATTTTTCTCACCCGAGATACTCAAAGCTTTTATTTATCTATCTCTCTCTAAATATTTTAATACAACAGTTGATTCTTTCAAGTAACATAATGGACTGATAGTTTATAAGAAAATAACTCTATTTTATTTTCTTAATTAAATTAGTATAAATCCAATAAATTTGTGACCTAATTGACAACCCATTTTTCATAAGGGTTAAAAAGAATATAAAGAAGACCAGACAAAAGGAAAACAAATAAATGAAAAGTATTATTGCAAAGAGAAATCATTTTTAAAATTACATTCTGGAAGGTTGTATTTAGAACTAACAATTTTGCTTCAACTATTCCTCTGCCATTTATTTTTTAATAATATCACATTAATAAATTCTAATTCTTTAACATTGTTTAAGAAATTTTTCTAATATTTATATATGATATAATTTTGCAAGACTAGTATGTGAGTGATATATATATATATATATATATATATATATATATATATATATATATATATATATATATATATATATATATATATATATATATATATTTATATTACTTCTGATAGCTCATTGGGTCATTCCCAAGTAAGTTCTTCGGCATATCAGTTTTCACAAACCAAACATTTGTACATTATATATATTTTGGTCACCAACTAGTGGCATCGAAATATCAGATATATATAAGACACCTGAATAATATAGATTGAGTTGAATATGACATTGCTTCATATGAAGTGTGACAACTTCGTTAAAAAATTAGGTTATGAAAAATTAAAGACAAACAAATCTTTTGCAACAAAAATTTACTCTCAAAATACCTAGTTTTTAAACAAAATAATCACAGCATAAAGTGCACTCATTTTTGTTAAAAAAAGACACCCACACACAGTTTAAGAGCTTTCAAGAGAAGTAAGTAAATTGAATTTTACATTTTAACTTGATAGTTGAGAGAGTTTTTAAGTGGGTTTAATGTAAGAAAAACTAATATTTAAGATAGAATTTGTAAAAGAAAAAACAAAAGCACAACATTTCTCTGCATACTTATAAGAATAAGATAATAAAATAATAAACAACAATGTCCCATAATAAAAGGTACAAGCCAACATCAATCCTAACTTTTTTGCTTTTCTTTTAAGAAGTGGATTTTGGATATATTTTTTGACCATGGGTAGCCCATTTCCGAGGCACACTGATTTGTGTTAATGTCTTGGTCCCCCTTGATCCTTGTGGGCCCCATTATTCTAGAATCTTCAACATTAAGGCAAGCTAGTCCAATACATTAAGGTACCTCCCCTTCATACAAAAGGAGCTTTGAAATGATATTTAAAAGTATGCTTCATAATTTGCCCATAGTAAGGAAACACCATGGTCTTCCTTGATGCAAACCAACACATATTCCTAAGTAATATAGAGTAATTTAATAAAAGTAATAATAATAATAATAATAATAATAATGATGATGATAAATCACTTAACTTCAACCAATCTAAAACTTTCAAGAAAAGATTAAACTATATATAATTTAATTAACTAAACATGTGACTATTATTAACATGTTTGGTTTTAAGTTTAAGAGAGACGTGATGATCTTTCGTTTGAAAATTTCTTTTTATAATACTTTTTTTCATTTAAATATATATTTATATATATGGATCTTATATTTGAAAAAATACTATTGCTATAATATTTTTTATAAGTTATAAGTTGTGAGACCCAGAAAAATTAACTCTGCAAACTATCTGTCAAATCACCATCATTGCACACCACGTCACACGCTCAGGGCATTAAAAACGCACCAAGCGCTGCATGCACGAGCGCCACTTGTCACTATTCGAAGCTTCTAAAATCAGAAGTGGTGTGCAGGTGTCGGATTGGGAAACGCTCGTCCGTTTTGACGTGGAAATCAACAAAACTAAGCTTTGAAAAACTCTTTCTCTCACCTGCACGCACACTTCATCTTCCTTAGAACCTAAACCTCCATTTTTCTCCAACTTCTCTCTAGAACTTCCAACTTCTCTCTACTGTAATCCCTCACCTTCTTCTCCGATCAACTTGCAGCACCGTAGGAACGTTCGCCCAGCTGTAATCTACCAACTGGACCGAACGGTTTCAAAGGCTGAAACTGGTAAGTCTCCTTTAGTAGTTCGTTCTAGGGTTTCTTGAAAAACTGCGTTTTGGCTGCATGCAAGAGTGTAGTCTAAGTCCTGTGATTTTATTGTGGCTATATTTGTTTTGAAAGAGTAAAGTGATATTGAGGATAGCAAAACGTTAGTTGGACGAAGCCATCAATCTTGCACTTAGGATAAAGTTGCTTACAAATCCGGGTAAGGGAAGCTTATATATTTAATTTATACTTGCATGTTGTATGATCTGATTTGCATGTATGAAAAGTATGTTGTTTGAACTGTTATGAACGAGCACTGTTATTGAATATTATTTCTGATTTGGTTGAACTGCATGTTGGTTTGATACGTATGAAAAATGGATGATTACTGTAATGTATGAGTTATTAATGTGATGAATTCCATAAAGTTGTAAAGAAATATTGGATGTGAAGTTATAAAGTATGAATCGTATGAAAAATGTTAAAGTTAAGATAGTTGAAAAATCTGGATGTGATAATTCTCCCTATGATAAATTACGCTCGTCACCGTACGGTCTTATACCGTTCGGTTTCTCTGAAAATAACTTAGAATGGAATTCTTTCATTTGGAAAGAACTCTGCTCGAGAACGAGCGTCCCCATTTGAATGTCTGAGCGTTCGGTTCAGCTCAGCTGTATATAAATACCTTAAACTTTAAAATACGTAACGTTCGGTCTTATACCGAACGTTCGTCCTAAATAGCGCTCGGTCTTATACCGAAGCGTTCGTCCTAAATAGCGCTCGGTCTTATACCGAAGCGTTCGTCCTAAATAGCGCTCGGTCCTATACCAAGCGTTCGTCATAATTGGTGCTCGGTCATCTACCTAGCGTTCGCATTAGTGAAGTGTTCGGTCTTAGATTAAACGCTCGTCCGTATCATTGATTCCTTAACGAACGTAAATAGCGTTCGTCCAAAATAATCAGTAAATGAATATTGGCGCGTTCGGTCATTGACTGGCAGTCGCCCCTTTTAAACAAAAGGTTCTCAAGGTAGTTAAGTATCCGTCTTGATGTATCCTCGTCCAAGTTAAGTCAACCTGACCTCTTGGTACTTAAAATATTCTGATAATGGTCTTATTATTCTGGAGTCTTCTGATTGTTAATGGGTTCTTCCAAATCTGGCTTTTAACGTTCGTCCTCTTCCTTCAGAAAGTTGAACGTTCGTCTTTTTAAGAGAGTGGAACATAGAATGAAAATGTTATAAATATGAAATGTTAAGACGTTTGAACACTATATTAAATGGTTATACGATTATGGAACTTGAACGAGCGTTCTAGGGAGGAACGTCTCAGATATGTTAAATATTAAATTTGGTAAAGTATGACCGTGGATAAGTTAAGACTCGCTGTCCATCCTGATGTTCCGTGATGCTCATCTTCATGTAGAAGAGGGCAGTCATGTGTGGGAACGGCAGGAGGTCCTTAGTCCATAAGTTAACATGGGCGACGTAAGAACGGACTAACCTCGAGTGGCAGCTGTGAGAGTGTATCAGTTACTACACCACTCGGGTGCAAGGACGCTTGTAACTACATGGTTCATACAGTCCGGACGGTCTGTCTATATATATATATATATATATATATATATATATATATCTATTTCTATGTTATTATCTGTTAAGTTACTTGGTGTATGTGTAAATTGAAATGTTAAATGTATGTGCGTTTGTATGAATTAAATTATATAAGCTTTTTCCTTGTGTTGTCCACTGTCTATGTATGTTCGTCCTGTCTTGCAATGATCATCTGTGTGGATGTGAGCAGAAGGCGAGGCTACCCTGGAGGACGTTATCGAGGAAGAAAACTTAGTTGAAGTGGAAGTGAAAGTGGAGCAGTAGGACGTCCGTCTTTCATTTGGATTAGAACGCTCGTAGATGTTTAGTTTGTAAATGTTAACTTATTTGGACGTTCGGTTAATTCTTTTGTAAAACCGTTCGTTCTAGCTTATTTCCTATTTTAGTGTTACGTTCGTTATTTTGTATCAAAGCCGTTCGACTTTTGATCCGTGAACTCTGAAAATTGTAAAGACTGCATTGATTTTACTGTTAATTGTAATTAATTCTAATTTATGGTAATTACTGTATTTTGGGATGTTACATAAGTAATTGTGGTTTTAAAACTCAAAACTTTTATTATAATTATATCTATAAAATATTTATCTCGGAGAATTAAAGAAAAGAAAGGTATATTTAAATTTTCTTTCTTACAACTCCTAATCAAAGATTATTGGATTTATAAAAGGAAGTGTTCTTCATATAAGATATTTGATTCAGAATTCAAACTCCAAACTACTAATGTAGTGGAAAAACAAAACAAATCTATACTAGTTTATATTATACTTGAGGATAGAAACGTAAAAGCCACCAAATAGATGCATTTTACTCTTTAAACGAGTAATACACACGTGACAAGAGAGAGAAATTGAGAAACCGAGAGATGAGAAGAAAAAGTAGAGCGACACGCTCTACTAGGGTTTTCACCCTTCTTCTGCAAACACCAGACACCACCACCACACGCCGGAGCACACACCGGAATCAGCCAAGTAACCAGAGTCAGAAAACAGCAAGCAATCAAGAACACACAAGTACTGAATAATACTTCTTCTGATTTTTCATGAACCACAAAATAGTGTATGATTATAGCTTTTATACATGAGAATAAACTGAAACTAACTGAAAAACTGAAATATTGTTTTGTTTATTCTAACACTCCTCCTAAACAAAACATGATTTTTGAAGAAAAACCCCTTTTTCACCGATCGAATCGGTAAAACTTTGCCTCTGTTGAATCTAAGCGTTTTCAGCCGATTAATAATCGGTACAAATGCTTCCTTTCGTCTCGGAAACGATTTTCACCGATTAAACTCGTGAAAACACTTGATCTCCACCTTTTTTACTCTGATCTGTAGATCTACCTTGATCTCCACCTTTTTTACTCTGATTTGCTTTCTGAGTATTAGAAGGCGTTCACCTTTCAGTGCCTTAGTGAGTATGTCTGCAATCTGGTCCTCGGATCTGTAGTATGCAACTTCGAGCTTTCCTTTGCTAACTTGTTCCCTGATGTAGTGAAAACGAGTTTCAATATGTTTGTTCCTGCCACGAAATGTAGGATGTTTGGTCAGGTCTATGGCTGACTTATTATCCACAAGTAGTCTGACCTTCCCCTCTACTTCAATCTTCAATTCACTCATCAATGAACTCAACCAAGCCGCTTGACATGTGGCTTCACAGGCTGCAATATATTCAACCTCGCACGATGAAAGAGCCACTACTGGTTCTTTTATAGAGCTCCAAGAAATTGGTGCTCCATTTAAGAAAAATACATACCCAACAGTACTCTTTCTATCACTTTTGTCTCCACACCAATCTGAGTCAGAGTAAGCATTAATTCTTACCTCTCCTTCTGATTCTCCTCCTGGCAGTAAAATCCCAAAGGTATGTGTACCGTTTAGGTATCTCAGAATCTGTTTAATGGCCATCAGATGAGAAATGCTATGATTCTACATATATCTACTAACCAGCCCACACTGTAACTGATGTCGGCCTAGTATTGCACAAGTATCTTAGGCTTCCAACCATTTTCCTGTATTCAGTAGGATCAACCCCTTCCTCTTCAGGATCCTTCTCAAGTTTCAACCCTACCTCTGCTGGAGTATTTGCATAATTACAATGAAGCATGTTAAACTTGTTTAACATATCCAATGTATATCTAGACTGATGCATCACCAATCCCTCATCAGTTTTAGTGAATTCAATTCCAAGAAAATAGTTTAGTTGCCCGAAATCACTCATTTCAAATTCCTGTAACATTTGGACTTTGAAATTAGCAATTTTTTCAACACTGCTTCCTGTGATTAGCACATCATCCACATACAAGCATACTATTAACATCTCTTTTCTTCCATTGTGTTGATAACACTAAACGTACACTCCATGTTCAGATGCACACTTCTCAAACCCGATGTTACTCATGACCCCATCTATTCTCTGGTTCCAAGCCCTGGGAGCCTGCTTAAGCCCATATAGTGCCTTCTTCAATATGTGTACTTTGTCAAGATGCTTCTTGACTTCAAATCCCTGAGGTTGAACCACATACACTTCTTCCTCCAGATTACCGTTTAGGAATGCAGACTTTACATCTAATTGATGTAAGGTCCAGTTGAGTTTTGTTGCCACAAAGGCCACCAGTCTAATTGTCTCCATTCTGGCCACAGGTGCAAATACTTCTCCATAGTCTATTCCTGCCTGCTGCAAGAACCCTTTTGCCACTAGTCTAGCCTTGTACCTCGTCACCACACCTTGTGGATTTATTTTGGATTGATAAATCCACTTAAGTGCTATTGGTTTCTAGTTGGGAGGCAACTCAGTTAATTCCCAGGTCTGGTTCTTCTCAATTGAACCCAGTTCGTCTAGCATGGCTGATAACAGTTGAAAAACTGTTATTTTCATGCTTAAAATTGACACAAAAAGCAACCTTTACACTTAGAAACTAGCTTGAAATCATGCTTTTATCCATATTTTCAGAAATAAGAGAGCTGGACAGGTTTATGCTTCATTTCAGTGTTTTTGTGCAGGTTTTAAAGTGAATTTAGTGAAAGAAGTGTAGAAGGAGAGAGATGGAATCAGAAAAGTCAACCAGAAACCAGAAAAGTCAAGTAGTCAACCAGAAAAGTCAACCAGTCAACCAAAAAGTCAACCAGTCAACCAGAATACGAAGAAAGTCAACCAGACGAGTTTTGGGCCAGTTTTATGCGATTTTATGATTTGTTTGGGCCTGGACCCGTTTTCTATTATTTTTATGTCCTATTTAAAGATCTAGATGTCTTAGGGTTGGTATCTTTGGCAGAAACGAAGCAAACACTCTCTCTCTCACCCCTTTGAAGGAGGATCTTGGATGCTCAGGCTACCTCTTCACCTTTCTAGGGTTTTATCCTTCATTCTTTCATTATTGTTCATCTAGGTTCACCATGAATATGGTGAACTAAACCTTGTATGTTTGTTGGGGAATCAATGTAATCTTTTGAAGCTCTCATATATGGAATTTGTGCTTGCATCTTAATCTAAGATTTATGCTTTCTTTCATCATTAGTTAGGGTTTTTCCTCTTTGCTTAATGCTTGCTTTGTTTAACTCATTCAATGCATGATTATTGATTTTGTCGATACGGAAACGTACGGGGAAGTCTAGATCCGGGGAATCTCTCCCAATATTATATTGGTTGTCGTTAAGCTCCTGTGCTAAGAGAACTAATTATTAGGAATGCTAGGAATTGTATGAACTCGTAATTAGGGATAGGCCTTCTTGACAAGGTAATTTAGAGAGTGGCATTAACAATGATGATTTGAATGTTGAATTCCTAAAATATATGAGAGTGGATGAGATGAAATTGACCCCAACAACATATTCATATATATATATTTCATTGAAAGTATTTGTCTTTTGCTTTTGCCATTGATCAAAACCTCATGCATACATGTTTATTTTCATCTTTTGCATAATACAATCCAATTATTTCGTCCTTAAATCTTAGCTAATCAACAAACCACACAACTAAACTAGGCCGTGAGTCCTTTGGGAGAACGATACTTGGTCTTACCAAGTTTATTACTTGAACGATTCGGTCATACTTGCCGATTGTAACACAAGTTTGTGACATCATATTTTGGTGATCATAAATTTGTCCATCAATGGCCTTGTACCACCTTTTGTCTTTCACAACTTGTTCAAACTCCACTGGTTCGGCTTCTGCTATCAAGGCATAGTGAACAAAAACTTTTAGATGCTTTACATCTGGTTTTACTCCTGTCCAGGCCTCCTCTAGTGTAACCTCATTTAATCTCTTTGTTGGATATAAATTCAGGATATAGGTGGTTGTTATTACAGCCTCACCCCATAGAAAATTTGGCAACACCTTGCTCTTTAACATGCATCTCACCATGTTTAAAAGAATTTTGTTTTTCCTCTCTGCTGCCCCATTGTGTTGAGGTGTGTAGGGAGGAGTAATTTCATGAACTATTCTCTCTCTTTCACAGTAGTTTCTGAACTCGGTGGAGGTATACTCTATTCCTCCATCTATTCTCAGAATTTTTAACTCTTTTCACTTTGTCTTTCAACCATATTCTTGAACTTTTGAAACTGTTGTAGCACCTCACCTTTTCTTTTCAATAAGTAGACCCAACACTTTCTGGTCCAGTCATCTATGAATAATAGAAAATACATGCTGCCTCCAGGTGTTTCTACTTGCATAGGTCCACATACATCTGAATACACTATCCCAAGTTTTTCTGCTGATTTATGGGGTAAGACCCTTTTAAAACTTCCCCTTGTCTGTTTGCATTGAACACATTCCTTGGAAACAGTTCCTGGAATATCAACCTTAGGTAGGCCAATCACCATATTCTTTTGACTTAACTGAAACAAATCTTGGAAATTTAAATGTCCAAATCTGAGGTGTCATATCCATTCCTTCTTACTCTCTATTGTAGTAAAACATTTGTGATCTACTGCCTCCATTACTACTTTGAAAGTCCTATTCTGTGACAGTTGAGCCTGCACAACCACTCTTCCATTCTGATTGAAGATGCTAAGGCAGTTTTCCTCTATCTTCATCATGTAACCCTTCTGTAAAAGTTGTTCAAGACTTAGCAGATTAGTTTTCAAACCAGGTACAAACAGTACCTCTTCTATTATTACTTCTCTGCCATCTTCACCTCTCAACACCACTCTGCTAGACCCCTCAGCCTCTAAACTGCTGTTGTCAGCAAATCTGATTTTCCCATGTTCCACCCCCTGCATTTCCACAAACTAGTCCTTTCTCCCGGTCATATCAGTGGAGCATCCCGAGTCTAGGTACCATACTATGCTTTCTAGTTGTTTTTCATCATCTTGGGCCATCAATATCACTGCTTCACAGTCTGAGTCTTCCTCCTATGCCAAATTGGCCAATTTCTTGGGTTTATTTTTTGCCCCTTCTCCTTCCAGCACTCTTTGGCATAATGACCCAGTTTTTGGAAGTTGTAGCATTTTACCTTCTTGTCAAATTTCCACTCATCATCAGAATTCTTTGAATTTTTCATTTTTCCTGACCCACTAGACTCTACTCCTTGCTGATCCTGTGAGTCTTTCCCTTTCTTGAACACTTTTCCACCTTTCTTGAACCCTTTCAAGCCTTTCAACTGTGATCTGGCCTGTAGAGCTTGCTCATGACATTGTTTGCGCTCATTGATGCGAAATTCATGAGCCTCTAATGAGTTTAACAAATCTTCAATTTCCATAGTTTCCTTCCTTCGGGTCTCCTCAATAGCAACCACAACATTGTCAAATATGGATGACAAAGTTCTCAGAATTTTTTCAACAATGTACTCATCCGATATCTCATCTTTACAGGCCCTTATCTTATTCACTAATTCTTGTACCTTATCAAAATAATCAGCCACGGTTTCACTTTCATCCATGACTAAAATCTCAAACTGCCTTCTCAATGCCTGCAATTTCACCTTTGTGTTTCTGTCTCCATCACCATAGGTCTTCACTAGGATGTCCCATACCTCCTTGGCAGTAGCAGCCTTGGAGATCTTGTTGAAGATCTTTGGGCTGACACATTGGTATAGTAAGAATCTTGCCTTGCTGTCCAGTTTCACTTACAGCTTGTAATTCTTTTTCTCTTCTTCAGTAGCCCTGTCACTCAACTCAGGTAACCCTTCTTGTATCACCTCTGAAACGTCCTGAAAACCGAAGATGGCTTGCATCTTGATGCGCCAGTCATCAAACTGCTTCCCATCAAATACTAGTAATGGTCCCTGTATTCCCCCAAATCCCGCCATCCTTTTTTGCTGAAATCTTGTGGTTTCTTTGATTTTGACACAACCAAAGACTCCTACTTTTCTGTTCTGGATACACACACTTCTAGATAAAGATTACACACCCACTTCACAATTTCTCTAGGAAACAGCCGTAACTCTTGATACCATATTAGACTTGAGGATAGAAACGTAAAAGCCACCAAATAGATGCACTTTACTCTTTAAACGAGTAATACATACGTGACAAGAGAGAGAAACTGAGAAACCAAGAGATGTGAAGAAAAAGTAGAGCGACACGCTCTGCTAGGGTTTTCACCCTTCTTCTGCAAACACCAGACACCACCACCACACGCCGGATCACACACCGGAATCAGCCAAGTAACCAGAGTCAGAAAACAACAAGCAATCAAGAACACACAGGTACTGAATAATACTTCTTCTGATTTTTCATTAACCACAAAATAGTGTATGATTATAGCTTTTATACATGAGAATAAACTAAAAAACTAAAATATTGTTTTGTTTATTCTAACAGTTTATTCAAGCATGGTGAATGATAATTTACATTAGAATTTAAGAATATTGATTCTTTTGGATTAAAAAATTTCTTAAACAACTTCACTTGTTTTTTTTTTTCAACTTCAAGCTTATGTAATAAGTGTGACTTCTCTCACGGAGAGACACCTCAACACTCAAATTTAGGAAATAAGGTATATGGTGATTTCGAAAACTAGACTTTCCTTATAGAGGTTTTTGCTTTGTCCATCACAATTTTGTGAAAGGTACCTTTTAGGAAAAAGTGGACCATGCAGTCTAAAATTCGTGCCATTCTTCATACATAGCATGGTCCCTGAAAAACTCCAGAACATGACTTCACGAAAATTCAAGATTAGAAGTAAAAAACATGAAACAAAGTGATTCACTGCTCACTAATTTTGATATCAAGGCATTTGAAAACTTCTCAAGTCACTCTCAATTCAACTCATTTCATTCAAAATGAATTTCACCAAACTAAAATGATATATAGTTGAAGAAATTCTTGAACACAAACACACACCAAGAACACGAGAATTTCTATCTCTTTCCATAAACAGAAGTGTAGAATGAAAAGTGTGAGCACTCACATGAAGCTCAATAATAAACATGTCACTCTCCACAGTTCTCCCACTAACAACTACACCCCACCACCATCAACTACCTAACCTAAAGCAAAGCTGCTTCACTTCACTTCTTTTCTTATTTAACCTAAACATTCTCTTCTTTTTCACTCATTCACATTCTACATGAGAAGAGAGACACCAACACTATACTAGACTGCAAAAATGGAGCTTCAGGACACTGCTGCAACTCGTGTCTCAATTGGATTTCCTCTCGGATTAGCCCTTCTCTTTGTCTGTTTACTCTTCATTTGTGGCTTTTTCTGCTGCTGCTTGCATTGGACTAAGCTTCAATCTTTCCTTCACTCTCATGGGATCATCAATACTCAATCTTTGCAGCAGACTCAAATGCAATCAGAGTTAGCTTCCCCCTTCCACAAACCAGCTTTTCCTGTTGTGGTAATAATCATCACTCTTCCTAACTCTTATAAGCTAATCATATATAACTAGTGCTCAAATACACAAAATTCATCAATTTACTCAGAAGTTTTACTACTGTTAAGACACAAGTTTGAAGAGGATTTAACTTTTTAACTACTCAAACAACCATCTACCATGATTTCTAATATTTTAAGAACCACTTACATATCCTCCTTATTCTAAGGATTTGTTTAACAAATCTTTTCTAAAACATTAAACTTCTAGTTTATTTTCATGAGTACACTGTAAATTCAGCAGTATAAGGAATTTTTACATTGTTGTCTACCTACAATATATCATTAAATTTGGTAAATTGATCACAGAGGATAAATTGCAGTTAGATAACAATGTAAAAATTCCTTTTATACTGCTGAGTATTCCAGTTGAATTCTTAAATTTATGCAGAAGTTGTATAGTTGTGAAGAATAAGTTTTATAACAGTGAATTTAATGGTATATGCAGATGATGAAGCAGAATTATGCAGAGAGTTTGCCTGTGCTGATGCCAGGGGATGCTGTTCCAAAATTCATTGCCACAGCATGCCCATGTCAACCTCCAAGAGATGAAAGGATCACAATCCATGTGCAGAAGGAACCATCCACTGAATTTTGCAGTGGCAACTGATACAGTTTCTGGTTTCAACGTTCAAGACAAAGCCTTGAACAATTTAGGTGGAATATATATATATATATATATATATATATATATATATATATATATATATAAATATATGTTGGAACTTCTCATACAGGCTAAAACTCTTTGATATAGCTTTGTGAGGAGTGAGATGTTGGAACAAGCATGCAAGAAGGTGCCATGAAATTATTTGATAACTTTGTGCTGAGTGAGGTGATACTGATACACCATGAAGACTGAAGGTGCTGTAAGATAAAGAGTCTCAAACCCATTTGATTTTTTTTTGTCAGAATGGGAAGAAAAGGGATGAATCATCAACCTGTCTCTTTTTCTTTAACAAAAAAAAGCTGATTGAAGGATGCTTTTTTTTTTTTCTACTCTTTTCAAGTTCAAACTAAAGTTTTGAATTTGGAGTTTATTGGAAGTATAATATGTGTTTTTATGAGTTTCTAATTATTTTAATGTTTTTCACTGAAATTCATTTAAATTGTCTCCTTTTAACTTATAGCAGGATATCTTAAAAAAACAAAAGAACTTATTAGAGCTTGGTGCTATGGAATGTATGGTTGATAGTCATAAAATGGAGATGTAAAATTATAATTGCAACAATTATAAGGAAATAATATTTAAAATGAAATAACTAAAGTTATCGTAGAGTAAATTACTATAGAGAGAGAAAGAGATATAATTTATTAACTTACAACACTTTTTTCTCTTCTTTTCTTGAAAGCATCAGTTACTTTTGAGAGGAGTACATCCAATAATATCATGAATTATGAAATACCCAAATCACATTTGAATTTCAAGTTACTTAAAAAGTAGTCAAAAGCACTCCATGGCAAGTCATTTTTATATATGTAGCTTTTAAAAAATAAACTTTAGCTAGATTGCAATGTACTAAATCATTCTCCAAGTTATAATTCAAGCCTAAATTACATTATATTAATAGAGTCACTAATTACAAATAGAAAAAAAAATATTTGACAACTTTTATAAAGATAAGATTGTCTTTTTAAAAATTATTTTTTGTATTTATAAAAGAATAAAGTGAAAGAGAATGAATAATAGCGATATAAAAAAGAATTCTAATGTCAAAGTAGCATGATCTTTACGAAGACTTCTATAGTTTTGGTACATGGCCTTGCAATTTCCACTTTTGGATACATTTTAACATGACTTGTATACTATGGTTAACTTTATTAAAAATGAAATTCAATTTATTTTTCAAGAAAAATATAGAGCCCAGAAAATCCATAATAGTAAAAAATATAATACATAATCCATAGTCCGTGCATTTGAACACATTTAAATTTAAAAGTTCAAGAGGGATATAGAAGCATGAAAAATCAAATAAAGAAGAACAAAGTGTGTGAATAAAAATTTTCATAAAAATAACTATAAAAATCAAATACAATTATAAATTTTAGTTTTATAGTAAATTTTATAGAATAAATTCTCACATTATAAGCTTATAATGAAATCTTTAGACTTTCACCCGATGAAATATATATGGCTATCAAAAGCCCTTTTATTTGCTCTGAGTTGGTGAGATTGAAGGAGTAAAGATTATGACACCATGGAAAAGTTGGTCCTTACAAATCTTAGCAAAGGTACCAAAACTAGAAGGCACTGCCTATTTTCAATTCCCTTTTTCCATCATTACATTGTACTTCAAAACAATGAGCTTTTGCTTCACTCCTAATTTTATAAATTTTTTCAAGAAATTAAATACATAATTGCTTTACAAAAGCTGCTTTTGAAAAAGAGTTACTTAATTGAAAGAGTTACACGTTATCTGGTTGCCCAAACTCTTTCATGATTGAATTCATTGTTTGGAATATTCGGAACTCGTTTTAGAAAATAATTCATTTTCATTGTATGCTTGACTATTTTTAATTTTATGTTTGCATACTTTATTTTTTATTTTTGCCTACAATCAAACTTTTACGAAAACATGATTTAGGTTTGCCTAAATTAGTTTCTGTTATGTAATTAAACATGTGTCGAAATGGTCTATTTTACATGTTTGGTAAGCTTTGAAAATGTCAGCTATATAACGAATGTAGTTATTGATTTGTAAAAGTAGGTGAATTTTACAACTTCAATTGTTTATGGAAGTGTAAATAACAATAGTTATATATTCAAACTGGTTCAAAATAGATATTTACGAATGATGATTACTATATAATTATTATTATAAGTGTTTTGGATGGCTCAAGTTCAATTGTTTGGTCTCTAATGTGTTTGTTCAAGATCCAAAATTTCCTATTGAGAGAGTTTGTTCTGCGTCGAAACCAACTAGATCTTACTTATACTTTAATGTCAAAGTTAGTTATACTTAGATAAATAACAATAAATGTTATAATTAATGTTTGTAACCTATCTCCTTGTCTCAAACATTTATTTAATAGTTTTGTGGTGAGTTTTTAATTAAAGTTGATCCAACTATGGTCCAAACCAGAGTATCATACTTTAATTTTAAGTTAATTGGTTTTAGGATTGATCTTCCTTAAAACTATTCAATTTGATTGGTCTAATACAAGATTGAACGGTTTGTTTGGTAATCGTCCGAGCTTAATGGCTTGTTCAACAGATCGGTGATTGTCTATCTATTATGATGCATGGTTATTTTATTTTTTTAGTAATCGTTCGAGTTTAATAACCTATTCTTCGAGCTAATGGTTAACCATCCTATCTGATGCATGGTTGTCCAGTCTGTTTGATGATCATCCAAGCTCAATAGCTTGTTCACAGAGTAGGTGGATGACCTATTTGTCAAGTTGATAGTTAACTATTCGAATTATAATTAATTGTTCGAGTTATTGTCAGAGCGGCTGCAGCGGAAGGGTTAGCGTGGAAACAAACCAAGAGGGGGGGGTGAATTGGTTATATTCAAATATTATCCCTTTTTAATATTTTTCTCTTAATTTCTTACTAAGCAGATAATTAAACGTAAATAACAGAGTAAGGGAAAGAGAAAAATTACACAGGTATTTTATCCTGGTTCAGATCACTAGGATCCTACGTCCAGTCGCTTATCTCAAATAAGATAAACCTTTTTCACTATCACAAAACTATTACAAATATTAGTCACACAGAAAAACAATTTGTAACAGTTTAGAAATTACCACCTCTCTTGAAACCACAAGAGATGAACTTACACCTCCTTTGAATCTTCACAAAGGATGATCACCTCCTTCGAATGCTTCACGAAGGATGATTCTCTTCCAGACACTTCCTCAGACACACCAAGGATGATCAAGCTATTCCTCCGTCACCGCAGTACCACTTCAGGACTTTGCAGACAAGAGTTTCCTTAGCTTCAGCAATTTCACAGAGTTCTCACAAGAGTTCAGAGTACTTGAGCACAAGGGAAGAGTTGGATTTGAGAGAAAATGAGAGTCTATTTATAGACTCATCCAAAGGCTCCTCCATTTTCGCTTTTAGACTTTCTGACTGTGTTAATCGATTAGCTACAGTGGTTAATCGATTAACAACCCAACGGATACTTCAACGTCTCTAAAAACGGCTAGTTTTTCAAACGGTAACTATGTTAATCGATTAACAGCCCTTGTTAATCGATTAACGTTAATCGATTAACACCCCTTGTTAATCGATTAACACTGAAATGCTGTGCTTCGCCATTTGCCTCTGGAACAATCGATTAACGCCCTCTGTTAATCGATTAACGTTAATCGATTAACACCCTGTGTTAATCGATTAACACTGCACAGATTTTGCTTTTGATTTATTTTTACATCACTTTTGAATACATACAAGAAACTACTAATTTTCCTATGTTCATACAATTTTTACAAGAGGTTACAAGTCTTCAAAGATCATTCTTCATGAGTCTTGTTTGTTCTTGACTTGATTTGGACATCATCAAAACTTCATCTTCATCATTTTGCTAACAATCTCCCCCTTTTTGATGATGATCAAAACCTTCTTGAATTAAAGCTTTTGTGAACCAGCTGTATAAAAAATAACTTAAGGAAGAAAAAAATTGTTAGTGAACTTAGAAAAAATATTTTAAGACTTTAACTATTTCTCCCCCTTTTTTATCATTATTAAAAAGTGATGTATAATTACTCCCCCTTAATATATTAGAATCTATACTCCCCCTTAATAAAAGCATAGATGCATAGAAATATTAAGATAAGAGAACACACATTTTGATTGAATTTTAAAGAGGCATACAAGCATAGAAATATTAAGATAAGAGAACACACATTTTGCAGTATTTACTGCCTGTAACGTATGTTAATCGATTAACAGGCCCTGTTAATCGATTAACGTTAATCGATTAACACCCTGTGTCAATCGATTAACTGACGCTGATTTCCGAAAAACGTCAAATTTTTACCTATATCTAATTTTGAGATATTTTCAATATTCCTAAGTCTCTTCTAAGCTCATAGAATCTATCCTTAGGCAATGCTTTGGTGAAAATATCAGCTAATTGATGTTGTGTATCAATATATTCTATCTCACAATCTCCCTTTTGTACATGATCTCTAAGAAAGTGATGCCTAATCTCAATGTGCTTGGTTCTAGAGTGCATTATGGGATTCTTTGTAAGATTTATTGCACTTGTATTATCACACTTAAGTGGAATATGATCTAAATGAATGTCATAATCCTCTAATTGCTGTTTCATCCATAAAATTTGCGCACAACAATTTCCAGCAGCAATATATTCAGCCTCAGTTGTTGATAAGGCTACACAGGCTTGTTTCTTAGAGTGCCAAGAAACTAAGGAACTACCTAGAAGATGACATGTTCCACTAGTGCTTTTTCTATTTATCTTACAACCTCCATAATCTGCGTCTGAAAAACCTACAAGACTAGGTTCCGTTCCAGATGGATACCATAAACCAAAGGATGCAGTTCCCTTAAGATATTTCAATATTCTTTTAACTGCTGTAAGGTGAGATTCTTTAGGACTAGATTGATATCTAGCACATACACAAACACTCTGCATAATATCCGGTCTACTAGCAGTGAGATATAACAAAGAACCTATCATACATCTATATTTAGTTTGATTTACCTCTTTACCTGACTCATCTTTGTCAAGATAGCAAGAGGTTCCCATAGGTGTAGATGCTTCCTTTGCTTTGTCCATTTCAAACTTCTTAAGAATTTCTCTACAATACTTAGTTTGAGAAATGAACGTACCTTCTTTCATTTGCTTAATTTGAAGACCGAGGAAGAATGTTAATTCTCCCATCATAGACATTTCAAATTCACCCTGCATAGTCTTAGCAAAATCCTCACAAAGAGATTTATTAGTTGATCCAAAAATAATATCATCAACATATACTTGAATAATCAAAATATGTTTTCCGACTCTTTTAATAAACAAAGTGGAATCAACTTTTCCTCTATTAAAATTATTTTCTAAAAGAAAATTGCTAAGTCTTTCATACCAAGATCTAGGTGCTTGTTTCAAACCATAAAGTGCTTTCTTTAACTTATAGATGTGATTTGGAAATTTAAAATCTTCAAAACCGGGTGGTTGTTCAACATACACATCTTCTTTTATGAAGCCATTTAGAAATGCACTTTTAACATCCATTTGAAATAATTTAAATTTCATTATAGATGCATAAGCAAGAAGTAGGCGTATTGCCTCTAACCTGGCAACTGGAGCATATGTCTCATCATAATCTATACCTTCTTCTTGACTATATCCTTGAGCCACAAGCCTAGCTTTATTTTTGGTGATGTTTCCATCTTCATCCAGTTTATTTCTAAATACCCATTTTGTTCCAATTACTTGATGAGTATCTTCTCTAGGAATCAATTCCCAGACTTGATTTCTTTCAAACTGGTTGAGTTCTTCTTGCATTGCTATACACCATTGTTCATCTTGAAGAGCTTCCTTAATGTTCTTGGGTTCTATCTGCGACATAAAAGCTACATTCATACAAAAATTTACCAAATTTCTTCTAGTGTTTACCCCTTTTGATATGTCGCCAATGATGTTGTCCAGTGATAATCCTCTAGGTTGTTGCCATATTTTGTTTAGATCTTCATCATCTTGAGGATTATGTATTTCTTCTTCATTTGTTGTCTTTTGTAAGTCTTCATTTTCACCTGCATCTGATTCATCTGACTCAAGAGGTTTTGCCTCAAGGTCTACAATTTCATCAAAGACAACATGCATAGATTCTTCTATTTGAAATGTTTTCTTATTAAAAACTCTATAAGCTTTGCTAGTTAGAGAATATCCTAGAAAAATAGCTTCATCTGCTTTGGAATCAAATTTTCCTAAATTTTGTTTTCCATTGTTTAGGACAAAACATTTGCATCCAAAAATTCTTAAATGTGAAACATTTGGTTTTCTACCTTTAAAAAGTTCATAAGGAGTACATTTCAAAATTGGTCTAATAAGCATTCTATTTAAAACATAACATGCAGTACTCACAGCATCAGCCCAAAATTGTTTAGGAACACTATATTCATTTAGCATAGTTCTAGCAAGTTCCTCTAAAGATCTATTCTTTCTTTCTACAACTCCATTTTGTTGAGGAGTTCTAGGTGCAGAAAAATTATGAGAAATGCCATATTCTTCACAAAAAGTTTCAAAATATTCATTTTGAAATTCACCTCCATGGTCACTTCTAATAGCTTTTATTTTCAAATCCTTTTCATTTTGAACTAAATTTGCAAACTTTTTAAATTCTTTGAAAGCTTCATTTTTAAGAGTAAGAAAGAAAGTCCAAGTATATCTTGAATAATCATCTACAATAACTAAAGCATAATAATTTCCTCCAAAACTTTTTATCCTAGAGGGACCAAATAAATCCATGTGCAAAAGTTCTAAGGGTTTTAAACTAGAAACAACATTTTTCGAATGAAAAGATGATTTCACTTGTTTTCCCTTTTGACATGCATCACACAATTTATCCTTCACATATTTTAGTTTTGGTAGACCAATTACTAAGTCTTTAGAAATGAGTTTATTCAATTGTTGCATATGAATATGTGCAGCTCTTTTATGCCATAACCATGGATTTTCTTCTTTTACTACTAAACATGAAATATTCCTACTTGATGCATTTTCTAAATCTATCAAATAAATATTGTTATGCCTAATTCCTTTCAAAGCAATTTCAGAAGAATCATTTTTATAAATAGTGCAGGAATTTTGTTCAAAGGTTACCTTGAATCCTTTATCGCATAATTGACTAATGCTGATTAAGTTGTGCTTTAATCCTTCCACATATAGCACGTCTTTGATCATCAAAGTATCTTCACTTCCAATATCTCCTATTCCAAGGATTTTTCCTTTATTGTTATCACCATAGGTGACAAATCCGCGTTCTCTTTTCCGGAAGCTTGTAAATTTCTTCTTATCTCCGGTCATGTGTTTTGAACATCCACTATCAAGACACCACATATGCTTCCTTGGTTTTAATAATTCCTACAACATAAAAAGAACAAGCTATTTAGGTACCCAACTACTTTGTATGGGTCCTTTGGGTTAGATTGAAGAGATTGAAATTATTTTGCAACCCAAGCATATCTACCACTTGGAACACCATAATGCTTAATTTTACACTTATTAGATGTATGACCCTTTTTCATACAATAAAAGCATGATGCAGTATATGTGTTCCTATAAGTTGTTCCCTTTTCTACCCAAGTTCTACGGGTTCTATAATTATGCTTATTTTTAATTCTAGGAACATACTTATTATTACCAACCTTATGTTCATTTATTTTACTACATTCTCCTAAGGTTGTTTCATCTAGTAGTTTCTTATAATTAATACAGGATGCACATTCATTACTACTAGAAAATTTGCCTTTTTCATAATATAAAACTTTACCTTTTAAATTTCTAATTTCTTCTGCTTGATATAAAAATTTATTTTTCAAACTTCTGTTTTCTTCAGATAAATTTGTAAATTCAGTTTTCAAATTATCATTTAATTTAGAAGAATTTTCAGAAGTAAGCTTCAAATCTTCATTTTCTTTAAGAAGGCTATTAAGTTCAGATTTCAAATTTTTAAAGTCCTTTTTCAGCTTTTTATGAGCAACATCTAATTTTTCAGATTCAATTAATAATGCAGCATACATTTCATTTTCATCAATATGACTATCATTATCAGAATAGTTTGAACTACTTACTTGGCTGTCATTATCGTCATCTGCCATCAAACAGATGTTCGCTTCTTCATCTGAGTCGCTTGAATCTGTAATTGTTTCATTGTCGTCTTCCCAAGCAATGTATGCCTTCTTTTTCTTGAAAACTTTCTTTTCTTTCTTTTCTTCACCCTTCTTCTGATTTGGGCAGTCTGCTTTCAAGTGTCCTTTTTCTCCGCAACCATAACATCTGTAGTTTGAGGAAGATCCTTGATTTTCTCTCTTTTCATTTCTGAATCTCCCTTTGCCTTTTGATTTCATGAATCTGTTGAACCTCTTGATTAGTAGACTCAAGTTTTCATCTTCATCTGAGTCTTCATCTTCCATCTTGCTTTTGCTCTTTTCTACCTCAGATTTGAATGCTAGAGTCTTTTTCTTCGTTTTTGCTTCTTCTTCCTCTAATCTTCCAAGGTCTAGTTCATGCTCTCTCAACTTTCCAAATAATGCCGCCATGGTCATTGTGTTGAGATTTTGTGACTCAGAAATTGCAGTCACTTTTGGTTGCCAAGCCCTGTCTAAAGATTTCAAAATTTTTATATTTAATTCATCAGTATCGAAAGACTTACCTAGTCCAATAAGATGATTTACGATGTTGGTGAAGCGTTTCTGAACATCTACTATTGTTTCTCCTTGCTTCATCCTGAACATCTCGTATTCCTGGATCAAGGTATTCTTTCTAGCTCTTTTAACATCATCTGTACCTTCATGGGTTACTCGAAGTACTTCCCACATTTCTTGTGCAGTTTTACAAATGGATATCCTGTAAAACTCATCAACGGTTAAAGCAGATGAAATTATATTGCGAGCTTTAACATCATTACCGAATTTTTTCTTGTCTTCAGCAGTCCATTGGTCACGGGGCTTTGGTTCCTGCATATTGTTAGTTGGAACAAAAGGACCAGATGCAACTGCATCCCAAATATCTATATCAATAGACTCCATAAATATTTGCATTCTTACCTTCCAGAATGCGTAATTTTCACCTGTGAATAGTGGTGGTCTATTGATAGAAGCACCCTCTGCGAATGTTTGAAACGATCCCGCCATTTGAATGACTATCAAAGCAAGCTCTGATACCAATTGTCAGAGCGGCTGCAGCGGAAGGGTTAGCGTGGAAACAAACCAAGAGGGGGGGGTGAATTGGTTATATTCAAATATTATCCCTTTTTAATATTTTTCTCTTAATTTCTTACTAAGCAGATAATTAAACGTAAATAACAGAGTAAGGGAAAGAGAAAAATTACACAGGTATTTTATCCTGGTTCAGATCACTAGGATCCTACGTCCAGTCGCTTATCTCAAATAAGATAAACCTTTTTCACTATCACAAAACTATTACAAATATTAGTCACACAGAAAAACAATTTGTAACAGTTTAGAAATTACCACCTCTCTTGAAACCACAAGAGATGAACTTACACCTCCTTTGAATCTTCACAAAGGATGATCACCTCCTTCGAATGCTTCACGAAGGATGATTCTCTTCCAGACACTTCCTCAGACACACCAAGGATGATCAAGCTATTCCTCCGTCACCGCAGTACCACTTCAGGACTTTGCAGACAAGAGTTTCCTTAGCTTCAGCAATTTCACAGAGTTCTCACAAGAGTTCAGAGTACTTGAGCACAAGGGAAGAGTTGGATTTGAGAGAAAATGAGAGTCTATTTATAGACTCATCCAAAGGCTCCTCCATTTTCGCTTTTAGACTTTCTGACTGTGTTAATCGATTAGCTACAGTGGTTAATCGATTAACAACCCAACAGATACTTCAACGTCTCTAAAAACGGCTAGTTTTTCAAACGGTAACTATGTTAATCGATTAACAGCCCTTGTTAATCGATTAACGTTAATCGATTAACACCCCTTGTTAATCGATTAACACTGAAATGCTGTGCTTCGCCATTTGCCTCTGGAACAATCGATTAACGCCCTCTGTTAATCGATTAACGTTAATCGATTAACACCCTGTGTTAATCGATTAACACTGCACAGATTTTGCTTTTGATTTATTTTTACATCACTTTTGAATACATACAAGAAACTACTAATTTTCCTATGTTCATACAATTTTTACAAGAGGTTACAAGTCTTCAAAGATCATTCTTCATGAGTCTTGTTTGTTCTTGACTTGATTTGGACATCATCAAAACTTCATCTTCATCATTTTGCTAACAGTTATAACTAATCAAACTATCATATAATACAATAAATAGAAAAGATAAAATTATTACAATTTCTTAAAAGATTATTGTCGAATAATGGAAACAATTCTTGATACATGAACTATAGTATAAAGTGTTAAATGTGTTTATATTCTTAGTTCACATAATAATTTCACTATCTTAGCTTTACTTTCTCAAAGGTTTTTCTCCATTATCACGTTGCCGACTAATATATAATTTCCAACATTAGGGTCTTGTTCTCTTCTCACTAGTGAAGGGAAACGACAACGGTTATTTTTGTTTATCTGCATCGGTTATGCAACCGAGGTATATACAGACGAGGCACTTTTTGCCTTGGTTCAGAACCAAAACAAAAAGATGTATGCTTTTACCTCAGTTCAAGGGCAACCAAGGCAGTAGAAGGTGTTCCTTTTTTTAATTTTTTTCGCTCGGTTGCTCGTGAACTGAGGTAGTAGATGGGGTCATATGCCTCGGTTTGGAGTAGAACCGAGGTAGTAGAAGAGTTTCTTTTTGTTCAGATATCATGTATTGATACTAATTTATGAAAGCAATATTGATACTAATTAACCTAATAATACAACAATGTAGTCAAACATGTTTTTTTTTTCAAAAATCATTAGACGATGAAAGATCTCATAGCTTGAAAAAAAAATAAGAGAGAAATACGTGAAGAATATATTTGAAAGCTAAAAGGTAAAGGAAAAAAATCAATTGAGAGAGATTGGTGAAGAAAAGAAAAAGTAGATTGACTAAAACAATTTGATAGAAACTAAAATAGTCCTTTTGATTTAAAAAATATTTTCTTCTTTTATTTTCTATATTTATTATTACAACTATAAACACTACAAGAAAAAGTTGAATTACATACAGCCAAAATCTTATATAAGCCCAAAAATCCGTATATAAAGCTTGGTTATATACGGATTATATACGGGCAAAAATCCGTATATAATTCTATCGTAGCTATAATTATATACGGATAAATCCATATATAACTTATATACGGATAAATTCGTATATAACTTATATACGGATATATCCGTATATAACTTATATACAGATTTATCCGTATATAAGTTATATACGAATATGTCAGTATTGCAGCGCACAACAATTCCCAATTTTAGGGTTTATTAACCTTAGGGTTTGAGATTAGCAAAAAACAGTGGTAGTAGAGGGTGTTGGAACAATCGGTACCGTTATAGAGTCGCGCAGCGGAATAACTTATAAAGCGGAAAGCGTGTTCAGTCAAACTCTTAATAAGATGGTCAGTTTTAGAAATTTAATTTTCTTAGAGACAAATTTCCAAGCAGTTGATGTACCCGTACAATAAAATAAGTATAGGGAATAAGAAGAATAACACAGAATTTTTATCCTGGTTCGAATCAAAAGATTCTACGTCCAATCGTTAATCACTATAAATAGTGATTAACCTTTTTCACTAAAAATTGTTTAACAGATTACAAGATAATGAACAATAAAAATGATTAGAACTACTCTACCAACTTGAAGAGAACCACTTCAGCAATCGACCAACGATTCACAAGCTTCTCCTTTCACAAGACCAGGCAGAGCACCTTGCTAACTTGAAGAGAGTCTGCTCCGACTATCGACACACGATACGCGAGCCTCTCCTTTCACAAGACCAAGCAAGGGAACAATGAACAAAAAGCTTTTTGAGAACGTTCCTCTGACACACAGTGTTCTAAGCTTTTTCAGTTCAAAAAACAACGTTGCTTTCTAATTTCTCCAAAACAAAATATATAGCCAAGTACACTGAATGCCAAAGGACAGCTCCCAACTGCCATGAATAATCGATTATTGTAAGTGATAATCGATTATTCAAGTCCGTTACAGGTTTTCAAAAATGTGATAATCGATTATGGTTAAGTGATAATCGATTATTCAAGTATGACTTGTGATAATCGATTATTGCTTAACCATAATCGATTATTGCAGTTAAAAATGCAAGTTTACAAGGTTTACAAGAATTTCCTCCTACATTTAATTTCTACAAATTTCTTTTAACTAATTCTAATATCTTCTTCAACTAAACCTTCTTGTAGCATCATCAAAACAAATTTCTTCAAGATTTACCAATACTCCTTATTGGTAACAGAGGGAGGAGGAGAAGAACTTGCCGCCGTAGCCATTGGACTTGACAATGACAGTAGACAGGCCGCCATCCGTGACCGCGGAGCTTTGTGACAATGGCAATGGAAGATGAAAAAAGGGAAATAATCGATGAAGGAAGTTCTAATCGGTGGAAAATGAAGAAGGCAGTAACTAATCAGTGAAATCAGTGGAGGAAGGAATTTAATCGGTAGGGATGGAGATATTCAATGGTTCAAATAACCAAAATGGGAAGAAATTGGACGAGAGATGAAGAACCCTAACAGAGGTGAAGAATAGGGCTTGCACGAAAAGAAACCTCGAGAAACCGTGAATGAAGATGTGGACCTATTATGAGGAAAGTCTTAAGAGATAACCTATATGCACGAAGATAAATCACCATCGAAGATTCAAAATAACCTATATGCCTTGATTAGAAGGAAAACCGAAACATAAATGCCAAATGATATCGATTCGTAGAAGACCGAAGTAGTAGGGCTTTTTCGAAAAGTTATCAGTCTGACTTGCAAAGGGTTGGTGGATTTGCGTAGGGTTTTATGCTTCAGTTTCGTAAATAACTGAGGCAACAGAGTGCATAGGCTCCGGTTCCCACTAAACCGAGATGCATAAGTTCGCCTTAATTACAAAAATGCCACTGTGTTTTAATATGCTTTGATTTTGTGAAAACCGAGGCATATTAGGTGCATTAAAAGACTATGTTTTTACTAGTGATTATTCAACAAGTGAGGTATTATATGCTCATGTCATGGTGTATGTGGTTAGAGTGTTGGTATCTAAGATGTATCTTGTAAATTTTATGGAATCACATGTAAATGAGAGCTTCATATCAGATTTCTCTTTTTTTATAAATCAAATATGCGATGGAGATTATGTTGATAACTTCACAACTGATGAGATTTTTCCTACACATAACGAGTTAATTTAGTGGGTTCAAGAGATTTCTTTTCATCTTGGTTTTGTCATTGTGATTATAAGATTTGCTAAAGCTAATGATTAACATGGGAGAAAGATATATATATTGTTAAGACGTGAAATGTATGAAAAGTACAGGAAATACAAATTTAATGCTCAACCTAATATCTTCGACACAAAAAAATGTGATTATTCTTTTAAATTTAGAGGAAAACAAATTATTAATGAAGAAGAGTGGGTCTTGAAGGTAATGTGTGGATACCATAACCAATATTTGTCAAAAACTTTAATTTGTCACTTTTATGCTAATAGGCCAAAACCTAGTGAACATTCATTGTTTGTTGATCTGACTAAGAATAAGGTGAAATCTACAAACAATTATTGAGATGTTCTATAACTAAATTACAAAATCTAATGATTTTGTTAGAACGTGATAAATACATCCATTGAAGTAGTGTGTAAATGAATCTAAGGTGGTAAGTGACCTCTTTTGGACACATCCTGATGCAGTAATATTGTTGAATTCATCTAACATTGTTTTCTTGATGGATATCACCTACAAAACTAACAAATATAGCTTGTCGTTACTTGAGATAATTGTTTTGACATCAACCGAGTTGACTTTCTTAGATGCCTTTGTATTATTATCACGTGAGCGACACAATAAATTCACTTGGAGTTTTGAAAGACTAAAATGATTATTTTTTACATCTGAGGGTGGTTCTAAAGTCATTGTTAGTGATAAAGACCTATCTTTGATGAATGTCATTAGCACTATTTTTCCTAAATGTTATCATCTCCTATTTTGTTTCGAGATTCAGAGAAATGTATAAGCCAAGAGCAAAATGTTAGTGAATTATCTTGAGACGTGAGATGTTGTCATGGAAAACTGGGAAAATGTCATGGATTGTGAACATGAGTAAACCTTTATTGATGGTCATCATATTTTTAATTCATAGCCTTTAGTGTTTCAATATGTCAATGATTCATGGATCATTTCTTATAAGAAATACTTTATGAAGGCATAGACAAACAAAGTAATGTATTTAAGAAATACATCATCAAACAAGCATGTTTCCATATTGTTTTTATTTAATTATTATTTTAGATGCTCTACAATATTGTTGATTTCATTTGTATCCAAGTTGAGTCTATTCACTAGAGTCTAAAGAAGGTATAGGGAAATAGTGTAAGAGACTTGTGCTTGTGTTGGGATGCAATTCATAACATGATGAAATAAAGGCATCAATTGAAAAAAAGTATAAATCTGATAAGTGACTTTAAGCATAACATGTATAAAAGATTGATGATATTTGTATCAAAACATACTTTGAATTTCATTGTTGAAAAGTTCAAACAAGTTAAGAATATTGCCTCTGATAATGAACATTGTGGTTGCATTTTGAGATGAACATACGGTCTACCATGTGCTTATGAATTAGCTAGATATGACATTTGGATGATTCCTCACTTGAAATTCATATCATGTGGAATAGATTGAGCTTTTCAGATACTGCATCAAATGAATCAAAGGTAATGTTATTTTATCAAAAGGAACTTCATTTGATGCTAAATCATTTAAAATATATGGACATTGCAAGAAAGGTGACGATCAAATAAAAGTTACTCGAAATTGCTTGTCCTACTATGACATCAATGGTTACTTCATTGCATGAAATTAAGATAAAAGGTCCATAGAATACTAAAGTTCATCGATCTCAAAGGTCTATTAAAGAAGTCTTTGTTAGTCGATTCACAATCAAGGTTACTTTCTACTATAATTTATACTTTACTTATAATGTCTTATTATTTGTTCTCCCAAATGTTTTTTTCTTTACTTATAATTCATACTCAACACCACAAATAACATAAGGATGGGTAACCCTTATGAACCATTGCAAGTATCCCTAAACACATGTACATAGATGGAGAGGACGTCAAAGGATAGGTAATCTAGGTCCCATATAGATCATAAGTGGACAAGTTACTCGATGTGATCTATATGGGGCCTAGATTACCCATCGTATGTCGGAGCATCTAATTATGCCCTGACATCATGTAGGATGCAAACCTTCCTCTTAATCACAAAATGTGTCGCTTGAGGTCTAGTATCATCATAAGTACCCAACAATTTCGACATTCCCATCATAGAGAAGTGGTCATATATCCAACTCTATAAAAAGTGAAAATGTATTTCAAAAATGAAATAGTAAAGGAAATCAAACTACAAGATATATGTGACCTGTAAAAGAGTTAGATATTCGACTAATTGTTTTATCTCTACAAAGCTAGCATCTCCAAGTTACTTGTACAAGTGTTCCAGTGCATAAACTACCTATGCATATCTGCCACATGACTACAGATCTCTAAAGAAAATCAAGCATGACACACATATGTATGTGATGTTCTTACTCGTGAAAATTGTTCATCCAACAAGATGCAACAAATTAGCCCATATACTCTCATTGTTGGTTCTCACAACAATTATTCAACTAACTTAGTCTTACGTTGGAACCACAACATTGCCTAAGCTTAGATGTAGTCCTTATGTAATCCACACCGAAAAGGTCCATAAGGGTTTTGGAAGGGAAACCATGTATAGAGTAGCAATTCTCTTGAGTGTGATCCACTCTTTTACAATATGTGCATTGAAGATGTCCCCAACCTCCTCGTCCTCCTCCTCTAGTGTAATGACTTGGGTCCCACAACAAGTCAAGGACCCATTACTCAGGGAATGCCTAAGAAGATTCAACGAGACTTTGGAGAACTATCCCAAGAAGCAAAAGGAATTATTTACACACTTTAAATGGAAGCTGGAAGCCCAACCAGACGGACCAATAAAATCAATACCAGCCCATGGAGAAGGATAGCAACTTGAAGAACTCTCAACCGGGTGGCGCCTAAGCGCCAATCCTCCACTGCTCAAGCACGCGTTGCACTACAAAATCCAAGAAGCTTCATTGCTTGTTGGAGTGCAGGCCACGAGGAGCTCAAGCGCGGGCGTCGTCCAACCAGCTCATTCAACATGTGGTTCATGTGTTTATGATGACCCAACACCTGATTTGCACCCATTATACGTGGCATTTGATCCATAAATGATGGCTGATGATCAACACCGTAGAGATTAGGATTAGGAAATGAATTTCTCCTATAAATTCACCACTTGCTCTCCTTGTAAAGACAATTTTGATGATAAATATAAGAGTATACTTTGTTGTCATGCCCAGCCCATACTCTGCACAAAAGTCACTTCAATTGAGCTTTTTCCTTCACCACCTAGCTTCGTCTCAGAGTGAAGGTTGTCTAAGCTAGTCTTCCCCTACCTTGAGCTCCTCATCCACCACTTTTATCACTGATTCATCTATGTCTGCTACTGCCAAATCACAAGAACTTTATCCATTGCCTCTTAATCCACCCACAAGCTGGAACGAGGCATCATAGTGCCACATCCTCCTTTTTCTAGTGTTGCAACCATGATAGATGGTTCCACTAGTTCACGCGCTTCTTGAGTTTGAGATATCGGGACACGTAGAAGGCGAGTGGCCAATGTTTTCATGGAGGGAACCTCATGACTAGTCAGAAGTTGATGTTTGAGATGATAAAAATCGAGATGTAGGGCACAAAGGATCAAGACCATGTAAAATTTGTCTAGTTTCTTTTTTATATCCTCTAATGGGTTCGCTTCCAAAAACATCCTGAGTTCTTCGACAACATATTGGGCTTCATCCATGAAGGACACAATTTAATGGTTTACCATTTTAAGATATGCAAGCTTATTTGTAGTGTCATATAGAGTTGAATATCGTTGGCATAAATGCTTTGAGCTTTCTTCCAAAAGGAGTGACAAGTTTTGAAATCCCTTAGAGATATAAGAAGTCTGGGTTCCACTGATTGCCATAATAAGGCACACAACTGGAAATCTGGTTGTTTCCAGTGACCGGCTTTTTCAGTAGACACATGGCTTCCATCTCGCTGAAGGTGGTCATAATGCCCTTGGCCAAGGAACCACATTTCAATAGCAGTAGACCATGATAAATAATTTTTCCATTTAGCTTCTCAAAGATAATTGATCGACTTCCGAAGAAGGAAAGAGCACTATCAGACTCCATCTTTGAAGAAGATGAATTGCACTAGTGAGGAATAAGAAAACCTTGAGGGTTTAGATGGATGGAACTGTGACAGCGGCCGACAACGACTGACTGTAACCGGTATTAAAAGTGGCCGGCAGTAGAGGACGACGACCAATAGCGGACGATATCGAATGGTGGCGTCAGACAGATTCTTGAGTGGGATCGACCCGCTTTGATAACAACTTGAGAATTAAATTGTACAATGATTCTTGAGGGCTTAATTGAACCCTCTCATAATCTTCTATTTATAAGAATAAATTGATACAAGAGTACATGATAATAAAGTAACCCTAAACACAATATAATCATGATAAATAGGGTAACCCTAGACACAATATAATCATGATAAATAGGGTAACCCTTGACACAATATAATGATAATAAATAGGGTAAATATCCTAACAACAGCCAAAAGGTCCATGAGGGTTTCCAAAGCAGCATCAAAGTCTACGAGTTCATAAAGGAAACATTGTCACATTATAGGCAAATGTATGAGCGTCGCACATCATCCAATGTAATAATGATCATCAACAACAGGAAGGAGAATTTTTTTTGTCTCTCTATATCACCTCTCAACAAAGGGCAATAGTAACCCCTTATCAGCATAATCATAAAAAATATAACATAGAGGTATTAAATGAGAGTTCATCACAAAATTCTAAACAGCCACATGACATGTTCCAAATTTTTTTAGTTTTTTCCTATGGGATACCAACTTTATCTCCTTTCGGTGCTAGACATGTTCCATAACAAATTTTAAAATATCATCAATCGTTAAAAGCAAAAACGATATCCATCTACTTTACTAACTCTGCCTTTTAACAATGAAAATGCTACGTGACTAGCATAATTTATTAACAAAGAAGTGTCATGTGGACCTCCAAGATATCCACTAACTTCATCATCTTGTTGAACAACATCCTTATGTTCTTGTTTAACAATATCATCATGTTGTTCATCAACATCAAGACTAATTAATGATGCAACTTTTTCAGCTTCACCGTGAAGACTTCTTCTACAAGCATATATCATGAGTCTCCTTCTACCTTCCCCTATGCATAGCTCTCAACGTAATATGTAAAGGCGCTACTTTTGTTCTTGCCATTTCTATGACAAAAAAATTCTAACAAACATTAAAAACAATACACCAAATAACTAAACTTAAAAAAAAAACAAAAATAAAAGAAGAACACATCAAATAACTAAAATTTTAAAAAGTAACTAAAAATTTTAAAAATTTAGTAACAAAAGAAAAACACATTAAAAAACACAATCAAATTTCGAAATCTGGTATTAACCTTAACCGAATTTTGAAATTTGATACCAACCTTAACCAAATTTCAAAATTTGATACTAACCTTAACTAGATTTCAAAATCTGGTACTAACCTTAACCTAGTTTCCAAATTTGATACTAAGTTAAACCAAATTTCAAAATCCAATATTTTTCTTAACAATTTTTTGAAATTTATTATTTTCCTTAACTGGATTTTGAAATCCAACTCTTATTTTAATTGAATTTTGAAATTTGACATTATCCTAACCATGTTTTCCAAATTTGGTCTATCCTAAATCAAATTTCGAAATCCAATAATTATCTAAATTTGATTTCTAAATCTAGTAATCACATAAACCGATCTCATTACAAAACAAATTTCTAAATTCTCTTACCAAACTTTAAACCAATTATCTATGTCCAAATCTTATACATATTTTTCGCAAAAGTTCCCAAATAACTAATTAAAAAATGAAAAAAAAAATACAACTTACTTTAGTACAAAGAGTATGTAGTAGGCAAAGAAGATGAATAAAATTGTGATGCAAGAAGGGGTGTTTCTCCCTCCACCACCACACCTTTCTCCCTCCACCTCTCCTTTACTATTTTTCCCCTTTACTATTTTTCCCCTGAGTAAAATTTTATTTTTAGGGTTATTATTTTTTAATTTTACCCATTCACAACCTATTTCACTGATAACCTATTCTAGTCTCGTACATGAGTAAAATACTTTTCTTTCATTTTAACATTATATTTCTTCCTCTCTTTCTATCAAGCAGTCTCCCTCTCGTAGTGCGTGGAGTGGTGCAATGTGTGTCGTTCTCCTCCAGGTGCGTATTCGAATAAACCTTGAAATAAACGGAGGTGACATCTTTCAACGGATGTCAACATCCGTTTAAGGAAAAACATAAATGGGGAAAGGGGAAGAGAGTTTTGTGGGTGGGTGCTGGGAAAGTAAAATTAGGGTTTCAAATTATTTAAAATAGGGTAAAAATAAAAATCTTTTTAACTTAAGAATATAATATTCAAAATAGTGTGGAGAGGTGGAGGAAGTATTGGGTGGTGGTGGAGGGAACAACATCCTATAAGAAGGGAAGGCAATGAGGTTGTGAGCGTAGAGAGTGGGAGAAAATTATGGGGTGCAGGGTTGGTTTGTGGGGGAGACAATGAAAAGAAAGAAGTGAGTGCAACGCAAGTGAAAGTGTGAGAAGTGAGGGCTTCACGGGATAAAAATTAGGGTTTTATCATAATCAAAGTCAGGAAGCAAAGGGATGTATGAAGAAAAAGTGGGGTGTAGAAGAAAACCCGGTATAAGATCTTCTCAAACCCAACTGAAAAAAAAAACTGTGAACCTTCAAAGTAATTTTTAAAAATGTTTACGCTTTATAAACCCCATACTTGTAAGCATAAATGTGAAGCTTTTGTAAAATTACATTTGAACATATATTTTCTATAGGCAAATTTATATTAATAAAATATCTTTTAAGTAAATATGTAAGTAGAGATATGTTTAGATAAACTCGTTTTAGGAGAGAAAAATAAGAAAAGTAAAATGAGATTTTCCATAAATTATAAAATTAGTTTATGTCTAAGTTGATTTGTAGAAACTCTCTTACATATTTTTTTTAATTTTCTATTTTTTTTTCAGCTTGTGTATAAACTATTTCGAACTTATGGATAAGCTTAATTTTTTTTACTTGTCATTTTTCGCTTTAAAAAATTCTCAAGACTTCCTTAGGTATTGACCATTGGATATCACTTTTGTTTTGGGCTCGACATTTTTAAACGACCCAGTTAAAATTTGTGGGCTATAGCAAGAAACACAGAATAGGTGGGTTTGGTAGAATGGGCCAGTCTCAGTCCAGAGGAAAACAAATAGCATTATAAAAAACACAAATATCACCGTTTAGTTAGTAATTTAATAAATAGTTAGTAATTTAATAAAAATTAAATTTTAAAAAATAAACATAAATAATCATGATATTATAAAGAAAATTAGGTTATACATGGACAAATTGGTGTGTCTAAAACTTTTTACTGGTTAATAAATTCTTAAAGTCATTTTTTTCTAAGACTTTGACGAAAGAATTAAGAGTATTATTCTCGTAGTCTTACATAATTTAAGAATTAAAATAAAAAAAGTTTAAATACTCTTTATTCTTTCATTCCTCGAAACACTTTTTAAAATAAAACTGTGATAAAATTTTAAATTTCAAAATAAACAGTATTTTAGATACGACAAGATACAAATACAATAATACAAAATACATAAATTTATTAAAAATATCTTAAGAAAACTACTTAACCGTATAAAAATCTATTACACAAAAAAACACCAAATCTGAAAAATAATTTTATATTACAAAAGACATTGAAATATACCCTCTTGCTAAGATAATTAAACTAACGATTATACAATAATTTCACCAGTTTCCTTAAAATGAAAACCCTTATTTAACATGAAAACCCTTTTATAAGATTTATTTGAAAAAAGCTTTTACCTATCTTGAAGGATTCTTGAAAGATAGAGAACTTCATTTAAATGGATTCAAAGTTGTAGCCTCGAATTTTTATGAAATATTTTGTTTTCATGTAAAATGATATAATACTCTAATATAATAAATTGCTTTTCAAGATAATAAATAATATGGTTAATATTTAATCTGAAAACCAAATATGATTAACTTAATTAGTTATTTTAGTAAATAACTTATTATGAATGAAATTTATTTAAAGCAAACTTCATATAATATTGATTCTTACGATAATCGATTATATATCAGTTATATTAATGGATTATAATATAAATTAATAGATTATCTATAAATACGTAACCTGAATAAATACAACTTAATTGATTAACATAATTAAGTATTACGTTCTATAACATTTTTTAAACAATTTAAAAAAGTTATGGTTCTCTTAAAAAATAAATTGAAAATAATATACATAAATTCAAATGAACTTACTAAATAGTTTATATAACTTACAAGTGAAAGCAAAAGTACTCAATTTTTTCAATAAGAGGTATCTTCAAATCAAACTCAATTTTAAAACTCGTCAAGAATCTTGACAACATATAATTCATTTATTAAATAATTTATGTAATTTGATACTTATTTAATAAATAAATAATATTAATAAATGTTATATATATATATATATATATATATATATATATATATATATATATATATAATACCAATAATATATGTAAATTTGTAAATTTAGTAGTTTATATATCTTAAATTTTAATTTCTATTTAACTTAAATTTTTATACGTAAATATATGTTCTTTTGTTTGTGATGCACCAATAATAATTAAAATATATAAATACAGGTAAGCAGTTATAAAATCATAAAATATTATGAAAAATATTTTGTATGTACTTTTCACAAGTTACGTGAAATAATTTGTATGAACTTCAAAGACAATAAACCTAAACTAATTTTAATCGAGATAAAAAAATATCTAAAGAACACAGAATTATGGCAAAAAAGCATAACATTTCTCCATTCAAAAGCATAATCAATATCAAATAATAAATGTGAGATCCTTAAGAGAAATATAGGTAGATTCAATTTATTTGCATTGTTCTTGAAGAAAAATAATTATGTGAATGGGACCATGCAGCCATGATCCCTTGACCACTAAGCAAGTTTATCACTTATTTTTAGGTAATTTAAGAGAAAGACAAAAGTGAATGCCATTAATCTTCTAAAAGGCAATGAAACAAGAAAAGAATACTCATTCAACCACATGAAGAAAAGAAACAATTGAGATAAAGCATTCGATAGTCCTATAATTGGCTATTGTTTGACTGCATATGTTCTCAGAATCAATTGAATGTTGAGTTTTTGGCAATCATCCCACGTGATTTCAGTATTGCTGCAAAATGGAGGCTAATGCATGCATCATTGTAGCTATACATCCAATCACTTATTAAAATGTCCAATAATATGATTAGAAATAAACAAGTAGCAATGCATTATATATAATTTTTGCACTAATAATTTAATTGTAAATTTGAAAGAAGATGAGAGAGGTTGAGTTCAACTCCCCACTAACCATTTAGAAATATAAAATTAGTTTGATGATTATGAAAAAGAAAATAAAAAATATTGTGATTTCAACTCTTTCAACTTAAAAATACTAATAACTAACATTTTCAATCAATAAAAACAAACTAATCAATTATTAAGGATGAAGAAAATATTTCATTACTCAACTTGATATTCAATATTATTATATAGATGGGGTCCAAGAACTTGACTTTTCATTTATTTTAGTGCTTATTTAATGATTGTTATTAGGCTTTCAAATGCATGTCGGAGTCACTAAACCCTCACTCATATTGGAAAAAGCTGGAACAAATTTAGTGGTCTATATATATAATATTGTATAGATTATATACATTATAGATTTAATATATTATTAATTTATTTATTATTAGTTATTATTTATACTAATAATGATATTTTCAATTAGTAATTAAAATTTTAAGAATGAACTAAAATGAAAATCGTAAATATAGTTAAAATAGAATAGTTAACTAGAAAACTAATTTAAAGTTGAAAAACAAGATTAAAAATGTTTGTTAAGGATGTAAGGTTTAGAATTTTCGACTTAATAAAACTCGATTAAAACTGATTTCCTCTTATAGATTAAAACTAATTTATATATTAATAAATTTTAATTATACTAATAGTAATAATTTTAATAAATAATTAATAATTTAAGCAGAAAGTAAAATAAAAATCATAGTTAATTAGAAATTAATTTAAAGTTGAAAAACTGGATTAAAAATGTTTAGTAAGGATAGTGGTTAGGGTTTAAGGTTTACAACTTAAAATTTAAGCGAGAAATAAAATAAAAATAGTAAATAAGTTAAAATTTTATAATTAACTAATTTAAAGTTGAAAAGCTGGATTAAAAATGTTTAGCAAGAGTTTAAGGTTTACAACTTAGAAAAACTGGATTAAAACTAATTTCTTGTTATATGTTATTAAGTATTAATTATACTAATAATAATAATTTCAATTAATAATTAATAGTTTAAGCAGGAACTAAAATTAATTAAAATAGAATAATTAAATAGAAAAGTATTTAAAATTGAAAAAACTGGATTTAAAATGTTTAATAAATATTTAGAATTTAGAAGTTACCACTTAATAAAACTTAATTAAAACTAACTTCCTGCATAGATTAAAATTACTTATATATTATTAATTGTCAGAATCATTAAAAACGCACCCAAACCCCTCTGAACGAGCGTCAGATGTCAAACAAAGAGGATTCAGAAATCAGATAGTGGAAGGCAGGTGTTGGCAGATGAACGGACGTTCGTTTGATGCGGAAAGAAAAACTAAGTTTTGGAAAGTTTACGTCACACTCTCTGCATGCACCTTCTTCTCCAAACTCTGAAATTCTCAAATTCTCCTCCTTCTCTCTAAAAGCTCCCCCTTCTCTTTATCAATTCTCACTTTTTCTCTTCTCCGATCACCGTTCAGGCACCATAGAAGCACTTCCGGCGCCCAGGGCTTCAGTGTGAACCGAACGGTTTTGAGTTCTGAACTGGTAAGTTCTTCTTTCCCTTAGTCGTTCGTTCTTTGGCATATGCAAACCAAGTTCTGTGGGCATGCTAAGCTGACAGTTCATCCTGATGTTCCGTGAGTATTCGTCCTCATGTAGAGGAGGGTAGGTCATGTGTGGGAACGACAGGAGGTCCTAGTCCTTATGGTTAATTTGGATAGATATGACTAACCTCGGATGGTAGCTGCTGAGGGTATCCCAGTTACTACATCACCCGGGTGCACGAACGTCGTAGCTACACAGATTTCATACAGTCCGAACAATCAGTCTAGTAATAGGTTTTGTATGAAACATATGATGAAATTTATCTTGAGTGTTTGATTGTTTGGAATGTATGTTTATGCATGAATTAAATTACATAATACCCTGTGTTTTTCTGTCTTGTCTTGTTTTGTACGTCTGTCTTTGTCATTGCAATGATCATCTGGGTGGATGTGAGCAGAAAGAGACGTACTATTGGAAGAGACGCTGGAGGAAGAGAACCTGGTCGAGGTTGAAGTGAAGACCGAACAATAGGATGTTCGGTTAGTAGCTTAGTTGATTTTAAGGTGGTCATTCGATCATCTTCTCTTTTTGTTTTAGTATGACCGTTCGATATCTTCTTTTGTAAACCGTTCGGTCAGAAGTGTACTTCTATAAAGCTTTTATTTCTAGTACTGCTTTGTAAGGTCGTTCGACCATAACTGTACGCTCTATGATCTTAGTTATTATTAAATGTGATTATTCTACTATATAGTTTTAAACTGTATTTTTGGATGTTACATTAATTATTAATTATACTAATAATAATAATAATTTCAATTAATAATTAATAATTTAAGCAAGAAATAAAATAAAATCGTAATAATTTTTTTAATTAGATTTGATATATATATATATATATATATATATATATATATATATATATATATATATATATATATATATATTCTTTATTGATATAATCTTTTACGGTTGTATACTCCTCTAATTGAGATTCACTTTGTCTCCGTATATTGTATTCAGATATTGATATAAGAGATATATTTGGAGGGTTGGCCAACTAGGTACCATATCTATTATAAAGTTATATTATTGTCCACTAATAAAAAAATATAAAAGATTGGAAATAATATTCATATTATACATTAATTTTCAGTATCAATTTTGAAGACAAATTGTAACTACTTAAATATAGCACATTAATAAATATTAAAAATCTTGTGTACCCAAATGCATCCCTTTATAGATACATGCATGTACGTCTGAAATTATACGTTGGAGGTTAAAAATCATATTTTTAACATGAAAAATATGAATTTATTTTGGATAAATCATGTATATTAAATAATAAGGAGAAAAAAATATTTAAGAAAAACACCTTAGTTGGTAACGATAGTTTTAAAAAAATTTCTTCTTCAAAAGTATGAGCACCTTCCGCATCTATATCCACATCAAGACTTATATCAATGTGTAGAGTGATTCAACACATATAGATTTCTACGTTAAAGAAATATTGTCCACTTTTGACAAATTCTCACGTATTTGCTTTTGATACCACTTCAATAGCCTCTTACCAATGACGATATCTTATGTATATATAAACTTATGTTCATCTCTTGTTTTATTTGATTTGGGACTTTGATTATATCCATCCCAAAATTTTGTGAAATAATTATATAAACTCATGTTCATCTCTTAAGAGAAATTTTGAATACAATGTGTACTTGAAGCGGTTACTCATTCATTGGTTATATAATTTTAATATTTTAATTTTATTATCCAATAGAAACCACCATGAAAAAAATGGCTAAATAGCATGTAATTATTAATATAATAATCAATTTGGATACTAATTTATAAAATAAAAATTATTTATATCTAAACTAGTCTTGTCTACTATGAGTAAAAAATTACTATTGATTTGTGAATTGATCACTAAATTAGTTTCTAGTTATCAAGGTTTTTGATTATCAAAGGAATTAGTGTCTAAAGATTAATTTAAATACTATTTTTTTTATAGTCAAAATTTTAGTAACTAATGTTAGAAACTAATTTAGTGTCAATTCATAAATTAATTATAATTTTTATTTATAATAAAGACTATTTTAAATACTAATAATTTTTAATTTATAAATTGGTATTTAAAAAGTTAGTATAATGATTAATTATTTGTCTTTAAAAATTTGTTAATATTTAGACATTTCCTTGTAATGCGGAACATTTTATTTCTCTTTAAAGTTTTATGTTTTAGTAATAAATCATATTGTTATTAAATTGCATTTAAAAAAAATTTACTTGTTGACTAACTTAATTAATTGAGTTTTCCTCAATCAGTTCAACGTTTTAAAGTTTTATAATTATTTTTTTTTCTAAAAGAGTATAATAATATTTCAAATAAATAAAATATATAAAATTAAATTTTTTTAATTTAATCAATAATATTTTCCCATTCAATAAAGATAAAACACTTGTTAGTGTGTAATCTCATAAGTTTATTATTAAACGAGTAATATAAATTAACTTATTATTTTACTAATTAAGGTTAAATCTAATAACACTCCTCTTAATGTTTGAATGTAATAAAGTATCTTTTACTTTAAAACCATTAGAAGATTAATATATTATTTATTTCCATAGTCATTACCCCTTTTACCTAACTCTAGAATATGACATAAATGTCGAATTCTAATAAGTTAACATATGATGAATGACTTAGGAAACTCATTTCTTCTTTCATTCATAATACTCGGACTAAAGTCTAGTTTTATAAAACTCAAACTCATTATCAAAAGTTGATTGATTGTTTATTGATTAACCACTAATCCCAAAAAAATTTAATCATAATCAAGAATCATTCAACCAACATCACGAAGCATTATATGTCCAATATCCAAGTATAACATCAAGTTAATTATATGATAATCTCAAATCTAAGAAAAATTATATTTTCCTTCTTCAAAAAAATTTTCCATTGATAATTTAAATATAACCATTAGAAATTATCTTTGAGTGAGTTCAATGATCATATATATATATATATATATTAAAAAATAAAATATTTTAATCTTTATTTGATAAAGACCACTACATATATTGATTTATCCATATTAATGATGTTCTATTTTCAATAATCTTCTTATCAAGAATAATTTAAATTAAAGTTATGTAAAATTTATTTGTCATTATTATAATCTCTATTATAATAACAAGTCTTTAATTAATATTGATAACAATGAAATAAATAATAATAATAATAATAATAATAATAATAAACATATTTTTATAATTACTTTGGTATAGAACATATCTCAAGTCCAACAAAAACAATTATCCAAGATGGCAAGAACATCATAGAATCAACAACTCTGAGTAGCTAGCTACTTGTATATTTGTTCAAGAACTTGGTTAGAAAATGTCCCAAACAAATCCAATCTCTTATATGTATGTATCAATGCTTTCATTACTTAATTAATCATATTTGATGTTTTCCCCTAAAAGACATTTCTTTTCAAAAGTTCTTCAAATCAAAACCCCGAATTCCTTGTACTACAATCGAGTGTGATTTCTTCAACTTCACCACTAATTAACGTCATTATAACGGACTTGAAAAGATTAAACACAGAAATGATTTCAAATGCAACCAGTTTTTATATGTTTCCATCACTTTTTTCAATGGGGATTTGACTCCACCAAATAAAGTATTGTTATAAGTAGCAAAATTAATCAAATGAGTTCATATCTTCTCGTAAATTCATTAACCACTAATGATGAACATAAAATACTTTTGTTGATCATATCATACCTAATCTCGTTAATCTCTTTTCCTTTGTTTTCTCCTAAGCATTAGGTGAGATGCACGTACCTGCAACATTCATCTGCCACTTTAAGACATGATGACCACTTTGTTTCCTATTAATAATCTGTGTTGGAGAATATTGCATTTGATGAAATGATCTATATAAAGAAAATAATTTTCATTTATAAAGTAATTTTAGGGATTAATTACGTAATAAATTCAAAGTACAAATATCATATTAGAGTTTATTTCAAATCTCTTTATTAGGTCATCCGTATTGTCATGTAAATAATCTATTGAAAAATTATGTTAATTATACCGTCCTTGACTTTAGTGCAACATCTTTGTGCTATTCTAATTCCAGTTTTAAAACCTGTGTTTAGTCCCAAATAACCTCAAAATTAGTCTGTGTACTATTATTCAAACTACAGATACGACAAGTTTTACGACTTTCTTAATATCTTAAAAAGTTATGAAAAAATGATTTTTTTTTAGTATAATACATGAAATAATTAAACTTGTTAATAGTATACGTCCTTATTTTGTTTCCGTAGGTTATCATTTAAAAGCTTAAACAAAGGTTATCACAAAATCTAGAATGATGAATGCAAATTATAGTTTTTGAGGATGGAAGAACAAAGACCATTTCTCAATTTGATACACATATTATTTTTATCAAAAGAAATGTAGAAACTCCGAAGTGACATAGAAATGTATCGTTTATATGTGAATAAATTCAGAAAAAATCAACCTGCAGAAAAGATACGAGTATCGAAAAATATATCTGAGATTAAAAGTGGATGCTCAAATTTTGAGAATGTGTCGTATTTATAAATAGATATAGATTATTAAGATAATTAATTAATAATATTATTGATAGAAAAATTATGCCTTAATAATATCATTTATTGATATATTATATTCTATTTAATTTGTTACCTTTATATATGTATATCACTTATCAAATTTAATAGAATTTCTAGCATATTATACTCATAATTATATTTATTATTGTATAATATTTTGTGATAATTATAAGAATATGTACACATTACATAATATTATGAAAATAATTATATTGATTCAGTACTATTTCCTACTGTGACGGGAGGAAAGTACGCATGAAAGATTCACTTCTATGTATATGTTATTTGGACTATTATAAGATATGGATTGCAAAGTAAAGTTTAAGTTTAATCTTTGATAAAGTTGATATTTAATGTTATGAAAAAAATATTTTTTGCATAGTCATATAAAAAGGAGGAATTATATTGTCGTCTTTCATATTTTTTTTTTTACATATTACTTTATTGATATGAATCAATCCCAGTGTTTTTATTTAATATATTTACTTTTACTTATAAAAGAATGATAAAAATACATCAATATAACTAATATTGAATATTGTTAGGAGTATCAAGGGGGGGAGGTTTTTGACCGGAAAGTCAATGAGCAATGAGATGTGAGTCCAACCTTATAAGAGATTGACACCACCCAAAACCTTAAGGCAATGAGTTAATGTGTCTTCCCACTTATAAACCACTCTACTTTCTCATTTCTCTCCAATGTGGGACTTAAACTCACACTTGGAATCCCAACAAATATCACGTTTTCAGATTAAATTTTTTTATTTCCTCAAATTTTAGAGTGACGTTTGATGTAGTGAAGGAAGAAAAAAATAAAGAGAAAAACAGAATAATCATTTTTTTTATCAGAACAGAATAATCAAATGTTGTATTTGACTAACAGAAAAAAAAAACATGTTTCTTTCTACATTCTCTTCCTATTACAAAATCAAATTTATGTACACTCACTTTCTTTACACGGTACGAGACAAAACTAGAGGCAAAATCCCACTATGAGCCAAAGCCCGACCAAGCATGTTCTAAAGTAAGCCATAATTAGGTCAAAAGCTGAAGCCCTAGATTCTCCAAATTCAGCAAGATACATTGCTGGTTCCACTGAAGAGTGAAGTCATTTCTAAGGACGCTCAATGATCAATGCCCATTGCCTAAACAAAAGAACTAATGTGAATTTTCTACGTCAAACCATTGTTTTTTATTGGGATAGGATGACCATTGAGTTTTATCAAAATAGCTTACTTAAATTCAATCTATTTATCTTAAATATATTTTTATTGGATCCTACCAGTGACACATACTTGCTGAGTGACTCAAATAAATTATCTATTATAATATTATTATTAGAGTTGGTTAATGACAGAGAAAGCAGAGGTAATTCTGGTTTCAAAAGTTCACTATTTCATTTTTCAACTCATCATATTGTGTGATGTGCAATTTATACAATCAAAAGTAAAAAGACAAAGAGACGATTCTAGAAAAGTAATAGTGCCAACTGTAATAGAATATGCAACAAAGCAAAATAATCATCGTAACAAACTAACAATAAAACAACAAATAGAATATGCAATGGGCAAAGATAATTGTTAGTTGTAATGATAAGCAGAAAACGTGTCTTTCTCACACCCTCCCTCAAGATGGATGGATATATTTAGCAAACCCATCTTGGACAAATTATCATGGGTCAAGGCTAAAGAGACTTAGTTAACATATATGCCGATTGATGCTTGGAAGGAACATGTAAAATGACAATGAGACCATCAAAAATCTTAGCACGTATAAGATTACAATTCGCTTTGATGTGTTTGGTTCGTTCATGAAAGGATGGATTCTTGGCCAATCGATTGATTATCACAAAAAGTGAGAAATGAAGGTGGAATTTGAAGGCACAAGTCATCATCAATATTTTAACCACTACAGGTGATGAGTCGTTATTTCTTGAATTATATTTAGTTTATTGCACTTAAATAAACCAGGGAATTGTGTTTAATTGCTTGTTATTTCCCCGTTTTTCCAAATTCTGCTTAATTTGGTCGGAAATTTGTAATTGTGCTAATTTGGATTTTCTGAGCTGATTAAGTGCATTTTTTGAAGTGCAGGAAAATTTCGGAAATACATTTTGGGACATCAGGAAGAATGCCAAATAAATTCAAGACTCTCCATACAGACATTTTAGAAATTAATTAAATTGTAATTCAGTAGTTTAAAATTTCTGTATCAACTCTTATATTTTGGGTCAATTTTTGGTAAATTAGATTAGACCCAAAAATTAGAAATTAATGACTTGGCACCTAGGGTTTTATTTTGTGTGGACCCTACCCTAAAGAAGGGACACACGTCCTTAGAAAGGGCCCAGCCGCCACTTACATTTTTTGGCCCCTATTTTACTAGTTTTTCTGCTCTCGGCTTTTGAACGGTTTTGGGGAGAAATGGCATTTTGCTTCCAGCATTCCAGTGGTGATTTCATTTTGCTTTAGCACTTTGCATTGAAGAATTAATTTTTTCCAGAACACATTTTGCTTTTCATTGAAACGCTCGGTCAAAGAGAATGAAGCGGTGTTACATAGTTTTGCTGGAAGCAAAACGGTGATGGATTTAGCTAATTGAGCAGCACGGTGATGCAAGTAGGAGCTGGCACGGCTTGGAGGGTACTGCACGGAGAGAAGAGGCTGGAACATTTCTTTAATATTCACTTTTCAAAAAGAGAATGAAGCGGTAATGTGTTGGAGCTGGAAGAAGTGAAGCACTGAGAGGGAAGAATGGTGTGCGGAGAATGAGCTGGAAGCACGGAAAGTGGGTGATGATTTATCCTTGCTGGAGAAGAGGCACGGACGTTTAGAGCTTTCATTGCGTTTCTTTCTTTGAATGAGGCTCGGACAAGAAAGCACATGGGCAGATGGAGAAGCACATTGAAAGGCGTGAATCATTTGGCTGGCGGGATGAAGAAATGGTGAAGCACGGGAGAGAGTAGCTGAACGGTGACGGTTGGAAAGAAAGGTAGCACACGAGAGGCAAGGCTGATTCCAGGAGCAGTGGTTTTAGAAAAGAAGAGGTGCTGTCATGTAGAGCAATGTGTGTGTGTTGGAGCAACGTGTGCGGACAGAGGAGGAGCGCTTCTTTCTCTTCTTCTAGGTGCACGGTCATTCACGGGAGCTGGGAGCATTACACGTGAGATTGTCACTGGTTGAAGGGAGATTAGGTGGAAGAATGGTGTGCACGAAAAAAAATTTTGTCTAGAAGAATGACACATGAAAGAGCTGCCACGGAGGAGTAGATAATGGTGCACGGGAAGGTGGATAAAGCTGCACGTTGGAAGAAGAGAAAGCACTTTTGTTTTGGAGAGCACACGGTTATGGATTGCATTGGTGCTTCCAGACCACTATACCACTTTATTTCTCTAGTTTAATAGTTGCATGTTTTAATAGGATAATTGCAATTAATTCCTCCCTGCATTTAATTTGTTCAAGCATTTTTCTTGCATTAAAATATGATTCCATGCATTAAGTTTCTTTTTATTGTTGCTTCTATTCTCGGGTTGCATTTAATGATTCGTATGCAAGCTCATTTGGTTCATCTAATTCACCAATCAGTTTCATTATGCATTTATGCGCGTTGTCGATTTATGTGCTACAATTTAATTAGTTTACACATCTTACTTTAGGAATGTTGGTTTACTATTTTCAGTCACTTTAATCTGTTTATTGTCTTTGATTCACTATGTTGTCTATTCTGTTCGATTATTTTTATCTTCCGGCATTTTCAATTTCCTCACTTGTTTTAAAAACCGTTCGGTCTTCATGTTTTATTAATTTATTTCAGCGTTTTTAATTATGTTTGGTTATTTTTAATTTCCAGTTTTAATTTAGTTCATCCGCATTCACAAATTTTTCACAAACCCCCCACTGCGTGTTTGATCTGAGACTGAACCCAAATTGGTCCTTGAGAGACGACCTAGGAGTCACTTCCTAGTCTATACTGCATTCTTTTATGCACAATTTTTGTGGGAGGTGCGACCCTCTCATCAAAATGGCGCCGTTGCCGGGGACCAATGGTTCAGTCTTAGGTCTTTTTGTTGTGTTTGTGTGTTGTGTTTTGTCTTGTGATGTGATGTGATGTGATGTTCTGTTTTGTGTGTGCGTGTTGCATGTATAAATGTTTCGTGTTTTATTTGCTTCGTGATTTTTAGTATTCTTCTTTCACCATGTTTACCTATTTTGATTATGTGAATACTGCTTCTTTTGCTTGTGCCTCTAATTACGATTCTCCTTCTGCATGTTACTCTGATTGTAATTCTGCTGACTTTTATGTTGAGAACAATATGACCCATCCTCCAACTTCTGAGAGCTCTCTTTGGGAGCCGGTTCCACCTAATGAGGATGGTGATCATTTAGTTCTCACCACTGGACTGATGAGTTTGTTGCCCAAGTTTTATGGTCTTGCAGATGAATGCCCACATGAACATTTGGATAGGTTTTATCGAATTTGCTCTTTAATGAAACTTCCAAATGTCCCGGACGATCTAGTTTTTTTAAGGGCATTCCCGCACTCATTAGAAAGAGCAGCAAAAGATTGGAAAGACTCTCTTCCTCCAGGATCCAGTACCAGATGGGAAGATCTTGAGCATAAATTTCTGAGCAAATTCTCCCATGTGCAAGATGGATACGACAATGGTCTTGGATGGAATGACCCTACCTTGGGATGGTACAATGCTCCAACACATCAATGTCAAGAACCACCATTCCAGAGTACTTTCATGCCTCCACTAGTCCAACAATACCAAAGTCAGCAATATGATGCTCCTGCCCAAATAACTCCTCAGCCTACATTGCAGGAGTTGTTGGAGCAGATGACCATGCAGAACCTTCAGTTTCGGCAAGAGAACTTGCAGTTCCAGCAAGAAATAGGAGCTGCCATTCAGAGTATGACTGATCAGATAGGGCAGATGGCCACTCAACTCACTGAGGAACAGTCTCAAGATTCAGAGTTACCATTTCAGACTGTTCAGATTCCAGATGATGATGATAGTGGCATCAACATAGAAGATGGGGAGAAGAGTCATGAACTTACTATTGTGCCATCTACTTTCCCATCATCCTATGTCCCTACTCTTGCACTTGAGGAGAGTGATGAGTATTTTGAGGAGCAGGAAGAAATAAGAAGTAATCCTGAACCAGGTAGACCACCTTCATCTTCCCACACTTTAGCAATCTTCAAGGAAGAGGAGGTAAGCATACCTCAATTTGATTATATTGATGATTATGTTGTTGAGAGGTATGCTGATGATTATATTGTTGCTGAGTCTGATTTTAATTTTCCCTCTATGCATGATGAGAACCAATTTTTGCTGTCGCATCCGAATGTTTATTCTCCATGCATTGAACATGAATCTGAGTCTGTAGTTGATATTGCTTGTGATTTTGAAATTGATTCATGTTCTGAGGATGTATCTGAGGTTCAGTCTGATAAATTGGGATTGGGTGTTATACCTCTGCATGTCATTTCTTTGGAGCCACATTGCACTGACCATGTTGCAGGAGGTACACATGAATTTGACCAACATGCACCCACAATGGAAGGAAAAGGTGCTTACATACACACTAGTTTCAACATCAATAGGCACCAGCTGAACCCGCTCATCAACAATCACTTCTTCTTAGATCCAGCTGTGGATGATATTTCCCTGCTTGATCAAATCTGGAGGATGAAGAAATTCTTCCTCAAAACTTCCTTGCTGGATCCTGTGGTGAAAGACATCTCCCTGAAAGTCCAAAATTGGCAACTGCCACCATGATCAGGGGAGTTTTCTTTCTCTCTTCTCCCCCTTTCCCTACTTTTATTGCACTTGTCCATGATCTGTTGACTGTTATGATTTCTGATCTTATGCTTATGACACATTGAGGACACTGTGTAGTTTAAGTGTGGTCTATTGGGGGAGATTTTTATTTTTCTTTGTTAGTTTTTGTTTTCTTGGTTAAAGTTTTCTTTTCTAGGTTATTTTTGTCGTGTCTTGTGTACAGTTTTGCATTTTTCTCTTCAATTCTGGACTGTGTTTAAGTTGTAGACTAGTCTTTCACTTCACTTCATTGATACTCTGAGATGTTGGATTCCTTGCTTTTCTTTGCTTGGAAGATGATCATGATGTTTGAGAGTTGAATTGATTGTGACACAAATGCCCTGTGTGAGAATTTGAGCCACTTTATGTTCTTTCTTGTGTGTGATATGTCTCTTGATTGCTTGCACATATGCCTTGGCTTGACTCTTGTTGATAATTCTTTATTGATATGCATGTTTGGAAGTGATAAAGGCAGTTTTGTTCTTGAGCCTCTCTAGCCAAATAAGCTTACCTTGTTTTAATTCTTTGATAACCCATTTTGAGCCTTTACTTTCCACCATTTCCTTGTTTTGAAGCTCATACACTAGCCCTCAGTGAAAAACAATGATTACCTTAACCTTAGGGAATTTTGGAGCTTTGGAAGTGTTTTGGGAACAAGTGTGGTCTCCTTGGGGATTCTTATGAGTTGGCTAGCTGGTTCCTCTTCTTGTTTTGTTTTGGTAAATATGTGGTGTATCTTGTCTCTTGAAATTGTGTGCTGAATAGAGAAAAGAAAAGAGATAGGATGAAAAAAAAAAGTAGAGAAAAATGAGAAAAATAAAAAAAAAAATTGTGAATAATGGAGTCAAGAAGAGGATTGAATTAGAGGTTTTGGGTGTGAGTTGACTGTGTTTACACTTGTTCCCAATTGCTCCTCTATTTCTTTTGGTTTGTAACTTCTCATCCATATTTATCCTCCCTTGTCCTTGGCCCCATTACATCCATGAAAGACCTTTTGATTTGAACATGCATGTATTTTGAGTGTTGATATTAGAGGCTTGCCAAGTCTATTTGTGTTTGCTTTCTTGAGTGCATTGAGTGACATTGATTTACCTTAAACACTTGAGAGAAACACTGATTGTGTGCATCTGTGAGGCTCTGTTGCTTTTGATTCATCTCTTGAACTGATTGACCGCTTTCCTTGTACTGAATTGTTTGGATGATTCTTTGAGTATTTGCTTTCATTGACTCTGTGTGGGATTCTGTCTATACCTTTTACCGTCCAGAGTTTGTGAGAATTGTGCAACTGTGTTTCTGTTTTGGAATCTTGTTGTCTGTCTTTCGAGTCTGTGTCAGCTTCCTGATGTTTGAGTAGTTCCCTGGTTTTCGTTTTGGTTTTGCCCAGGAGTGCAAAAGACTAAGTGTGGTCTATTTTGATGAGTCGTTATTTCTTGAATTATATTTAGTTTATTGCACTTAAATAAACCAGGGAATTGTGTTTAATTGCTTGTTATTTCCCCGTTTTTCCAAATTCTGCTTAATTTGGTCGGAAATTTGTAATTGTGCTAATTTGGATTTTCTGAGCTGATTAAGTGCATTTTTTGAAGTGCAGGAAAATTTCGGAAATACATTTTGGGACATCAGGAAGAATGCCAAATAAATTCAAGACTCTCCATACAGACATTTTAGAAATTAATTAAATTGTAATTCAGTAGTTTAAAATTTCTGTATCAACTTTTATATTTTGGGTCAATTTTTGGTAAATTAGATTAGACCCAAAAATTAGAAATTAATGACTTGGCACCTAGGGTTTTATTTTGTGTGGACCCTACCCTAAAGAAGGGACACACGTCCTTAGAAAGGGCCCAGCCGCCACTTACATTTTTTGGCCCCTATTTTACTAGTTTTTCTGCTCTCGGCTTTTGAACGGTTTTGGGGAGAAATGGCATTTTGCTTCCAGCATTCCAGTGGTGATTTCATTTTGCTTTAGCACTTTGCATTGAAGAATTAACTTTTTCAGAAACACATTTTGCTTTTCATTGAAACGCTCGGTCAAAGAGAATGAAGCGGTGTTACATAGTTTTGCTGGAAGCAAAACGGTGATGGATTTAGCTAATTGAGCAGCACGGTGATGCAAGTAGGAGCTGGCACGGCTTGGAGGGTACTGCACGGAGAGAAGAGGCTGGAACATTTCTTTAATATTCACTTTTCAAAAAGAGAATGAAGCGGTAATGTGTTGGAGCTGGAAGAAGTGAAGCACCGAGAGGGAAGAATGGTGTGCGGAGAATGAGCTGGAAGCACGGAAAGTGGGTGATGATTTATCCTTGCTGGAGAAGAGGCACGGACGTTTAGAGCTTTCATTGCGTTTCTTTCTTTGAATAAGGCTCGGACAAGAAAGCACATGGGCAGATGGAGAAGCACATTGAAAGGCGTGAATCATTTGGCTGGCGGGATGAAGAAATGGTGAAGCACGGGAGAGAGTAGCTGAACGGTGACGGTTGGAAAGAAAGGTAGCACACGAGAGGCAAGGCTGATTCCAGGAGCAGTGGTTTTAGAAAAGAAGAGGTGCTGTCATGTAGAGCAATGTGTGTGTGTTGGAGCAACGTGTGCGGACAGAGGAGGAACGCTTCTTTCTCTTCTTCTAGGTGCACGGTCATTCACGGGAGCTGGGAGCATTACACGTGAGATTGTCACTGGTTGAAGGGAGATTAGGTGGAAGAATGGTGTGCACGAAAAAAAATTTTGTCTAGAAGAATGACACATGAAAGAGCTGCCACGGAGGAGTAGATAATGGTGCACGGGAAGGTGGATAAAGCTGCACGTTGGAAGAAGAGAAAGCACTTTTGTTTTGGAGAGCACACGGTTATGGATTGCATTGGTGCTTCCAGACCACTATACCACTTTATTTCTCTAGTTTAATAGTTGCATGTTTTAATAGGATAATTGCAATTAATTCCTCCCTGCATTTAATTTGTTCAAGCATTTTTCTTGCATTAAAATATGATTCCATGCATTAAGTTTCTTTTTATTGTTGCTTCTATTCTCGGGTTGCATTTAATGATTCGTATGCAAGCTCATTTGGTTCATCTAATTCACCAATCAGTTTCATTATGCATTTATGCGCGTTGTCGATTTATGTGCTACAATTTAATTAGTTTACACATCTTACTTTAGGAATGTTGGTTTACTATTTTCAGTCACTTTAATCTGTTTATTGTCTTTGATTCACTATGTTGTCTATTCTGTTCGATTATTTTTATCTTCCGGCATTTTCAATTTCCTCACTTGTTTTAAAAACCGTTCGGTCTTCATGTTTTATTAATTTATTTCAGCGTTTTTAATTATGTTTGGTTATTTTTAATTTCCAGTTTTAATTTAGTTCATCCGCATTCACAAATTTTTCACAAACCCCCCCCACTGCGTGTTTGATCTGAGACTGAACCCAAATTGGTCCTTGAGAGACGACCTAGGAGTCACTTCCTAGTCTATACTGCATTCTTTTATGCACAATTTTTGTGGGAGGTGCGACCCTCTCATCAACAGGTCACAAGCAATAGAAGCTAAAGTTCTATATTCAACTTCAATAGAGATTCTAGAAACGATGGATTGTTTCTTAGATTTCCAGGAAATAAGACAGTGGCCATAAAAAACATAATAGCCTGTGATGGATTTGCGAGTGAAGGAACAAGTAGCCCAATCAGAATCAAAGAAAGCTTGAATTTTGTGAGGATTGGAAGAAGGATAAAATAAAACGAGACCTGGACAACCTTTGAGGTATTTCAGAATTCGTAAAGCAGAATGGAGATGATATTGTCATGGCTTGAACATGAATTGGCTAACTTGCTGAACAACAAAGGAAATGTTTGGGTGAATGTTAGTTAAGTACTGCAGCTTACCAATCAATCTTCTGTAAGCAGTGAGATTTGAAACAAGATCACCCTCATCATCTCTAAGCTTAACAGTGGGATTCGAAGGAGAAGTAGCAGGTTTGCAACCAGTTAGACCAATTCTGCCAAAATTTACAAACAATACTTTCTTTGATTAATTAGCACAAGACCCTGTTATGATCGAGCAACCTTAAAACCAAGAAAGAATTTGAGAGAGCCCAAATCTTTGATGTTGAATTTATGATGTAAAAACTATTTGACATCAATAATGACCTGCATGTTATCTCTAGTGAGCACTATATCACCAACATAAACTAATAAAGTAATAAAAGAGTTAGAAGAATGATGGGTAAACAAAGAATGATCAGTAGAACTCTGTGAGAACCCATAAAAAGCTTGGAATTCAACTGTCGAGAAGCTTGTCTAAGGCCATAAAGAGACTTGTGTAATTTAAAAACTAAATGAGGTTCACGAAGAAGCAATTCTGAAGAAGGTTTCATATAAACATCTTCATCTAAATCACCATGTAAAATGGCATTATCAACATCAAGTTGATATAAAAACCAATTACGAGAAACAATAGAGATGAGAAATCTGACAGTGGTGAGTTTCATAATAGGGGAGAAGGTCTCAAACAAAATCCATGCCTTCAGTTTGTGTAAATCCTTTGGCAACAAGACGTGCCTTATGTCTCTCTATGGAACCAGCTGCACTTAATTTAGTCTTATAGACCCATTTGCAATCAACAACCTTATTATTTTGTGGTAATTTGACCAATGACCAAGTGCAATTTCTCTATAGAGTTTGTATTTTCGCAAGCATGGCCTGTTGCTAAAGATCACGCTGAAAAGCTTCCTTAAAGGAAATGGGCTCGATAATGGCAAATAAAGGCATGCAAAAGGCAGTGTGAGAGTTAGAACAATTGGATTATGATAAATATGAATGTAATGTATAAGGAGTACTATAGGAAATGTTAGTAGAAGAAAAAGTAGGGCAATCATAAGCAGACAAATAAGCAGGAGGCTTCCTCTGTTGAGTTGAAACTCTAGGAAGGTGATCAATAGTTTGCACAACATTATTACAATCATCATTGAATTGCATAACTGGTTCAACAATAGTGTTATCAATATTGAGAGAAGAAACATCAGAACCAGGTGTGTCAAAAGCAATTAAAGAATCAAAAATTTGTTGTGATGCAGTAAGACTAGTGTTGTGGTGATGAGAAATGGATTGAGAATCATGAGCATACGGAAAATGAGACTCATAAAAAACTACATTTTGAGACAGAAGAAATTTTTTGTTTTGAAGATTATATAAAAGATAGCCTTTAACCCCTGGTTTAAAACCAAGAAAAATGCACTTAAAAGCACGTTTGTCTAACTTAGTTTTGCCAGCCATGATAGTGTTAGCAAAATCTAAACAACCAAAAACTCTAATTGTTCAAAAATCAGGGAGGCTTTGTTAACCCTCGACAAGTGTAACCGAATCGTATCAAGTAATAATAAATGGTAAGACCAAGTATCGTTTCCCAAAGGACTCACGGTCTAAACAGTTATGTGATTTGTTGATTAAATTAGACTTGTGAACGAAGTTTTGTGGATTTAAATACAAATACTAAAAAGTAAATATGAATGCATGTATTGATCAATTGAACAAAAGAAACAAAATGTGATTGAGATATATGGAATGATAATGTTGTTGGGGGTTTTCAATTCATCCTATCCACTCTCATGTATTCAAGAATTCATCTTCTTCATTAATGTTAATATCACTTTCTAATTTACCTTAAACCCAATGTCTTAGTGAAGAAAGCCTACTCCTAATTACTAGTTTACAATGTCTTGTCTCCCTAGCAATTATTCATGCATTACATTCGCACAGAATCTTAAAGGCAACCAATCCTCCTATCCCTATGTCTAGTCAATATTACTATTGAGAGAATTTCTTCATGTCTAGATTTATCTATATGTGTCCATACAAATAAAATCAATGATCATGCAATTGAATGAGTTAAACAAAGCATGCATAGAGTATAAAAGAAAAACCCTAACAATTAATGAAAGAAAGCATATGGATTAAAGAACCAATTCAATACATGAAAGTTTCAAAGGATTACATTGATTCCCCAACAACAATGAAGGTTTAGTTTACCATAATCATGGTGAAACTAGATGAAAAATAATGAAAGAATGAAAGATAGAACCCTAGAATTTGAAGAGTGGAGCTTGAGCATCCAAAATCCTCCTCCAAGGGGTGAAGAAAGTGTGATTTTGCTTTGTTTTACCAAAAGATACTAACCCTAGGTCGACTAAAACCATATATAGATTCCTACAGATTACAGAAAAATGGCCCAAGGCCCATTAAAATGCGCTCAGCGGTAAGTGCGGTTCTTCTATTTGACGCTCAACTCCAGTTTTGCCCCTTAGCGGTGACTACGAGACTTCAGAGTGTCGCTCAGTTGTAATTTCCGCTGAGCGGTACTTGCGGCTCTTCTTTTGTGCACTTTTTCTTCCTTTTCTGACTCCAACTTATGGTTACTTCACTTCTTCCATTCAATTCATCTTAAAACCTGCAAAAACAAGGAAAACCAAGCATAAAACCTATCCAACTCTCTTATTTCCAAAACATAAGCAAAAGCATGATTACAAGCTAGTTTATAAGTCATAAAGGTTGTCTTTACAATCAAAATCAAGTCTAAAAATAACAGTTTTTCAACTGTTATCAGGCTTCGAAAAACACTGATAAGGAGATTGATGTTTAAGAAAAGGAGTAAGGAGCCTATTAATGGGATGGACAACATGTTTGATAGCATATGACCAGAAAACAGAAGGCAAGTCAGACTGGAAAAGTAAGGCGCGAGCTACATTCAAAATATGTTGATGTTTGCACTCAACTATCCCATTCTATTGAGGAGATTCAATGCATGAGGTTTCATGAAAAATGCATTTGGAAGAAAAGAAATTAGTTAAGAAAAATTCCTTGCCATTGTCAGATCTTATTCTTTTTAGTTTTGTATCAAATTGATTTTCAATGATATTGATGAATTTGAGAAGAACAATTTTGACTTCATCTTTGGATTTTAAAAGATGAACCCATGTGAAATCAACAAGTGTTAAAAAGTATTTAAAACCATTAATGGAAACAATTTGTAAGGGACCCCAAATATCAACATGTAACAGTTTAAAGAGATGAGAGCTTTTGGAGGTGCTAACAGGAAAGGGTAATTTCTTATGTTTGGCAAAGTGGCAAATGTCACAGGGCATAAAATTTTGGTATTTAATATCAGAATGTTGAGAAGATAACAATTGTAAAATGGAATTAGAAGTGTGTCCTAGTCTATGATGCCACATTGCACTGTTATGTACTGTATTTTCAACATGAATTTTTGATTCGGTGATAGGAGAAGATTGTAAAACTTTGCTATGATTCAAATTGTATGATTCTTCAAAACAATACAAGCCATCAACCTTCCTAGCTGCTCCAATCATCGTGAGGTGAGACCTCTAAAAAAGTAAACAGTGAGAATCACAAAATATTGCCATGTAATTTATAGTGGAAACAAGTTTAGGAACTGAAATGAGAGAAATAGAGAATTCAGGTACAAAAAGGACATCAACAAGTAATAAGGCACCTATATCAATAGTCCCTGAAAATGAGGCAATGATAGTAGTGTGATTAGGCAGATTAATATGGATTGGTTTAATGGGGGTGAAGGTTATGAAATAAGGATTGAATTGGACAAATGTGGTTAGTGGCACCATTGTCAATGATCCAATGATGAAAAGAAAGGGATGTACCAGAATTATGAACAGAAGCATGATTGACAGAGGATGAATGACCCTTAGTGTGTTAGTAAGTCCAAGATTGCTTGATATTGATCTTTAGAGAAAATGAACTGATCATTGGTGTGATTACCATCCAAATTCAATGGCTAAGGAGAAGTAGAAGAGTCCACAGTAACCAAACTAGCAAAAGTTTTATTTGTGGGTTTTGAATTTTTGTAACCAGTAGGAAAACCAATATGAAACTAGCAAGTCTCTATGGTATGATTGGTTTTCTTGCAATGTTCACAAAATTTGTTGTTCCTGGAAGTGGTCTTGCTAGCAGTAGAAGTGGGCCTATTGGAAGAATGAAAATGTGGTTAATCATTGGAGAGAGCAACAAAAGCCAATGAATCAGGAACAGAAGGCTTCAGATTAGTGCCAATAAATTCGCGTTCATGCTGAAAAACCATAGAAAAGGTTTTAAAAATTGAAGGCATGGGATCCAACATCATTATTTGAGAACGAACTTAGGCATATCTCTCATTGAGACCACGAAGAAAGTGAATCACATAATCATCCTCGCGTTCTTTGTGAAGTTTAGAAAGGAGGCCACAGACACAAGGTGTCAAACAAGTATAGGTCAAAACACAACAATAGAGTTCCATTTCCTTCCACAAGATCTTCAGCTGGGTATAATATTTAGAAACACTGGATTCACCTTGACAATAAGCAAGAATCTAATCCTAAAGGTCAGAAATCCGAAATCTGTCAGTATGAGAGAAATGATCCTTGAGATCTCACCAAATCTCAGAAGTCGTATCCATCCACATCATAGATTGCTTGATGGAAGGAGTCATGGAACGAGTGAGCCATGACATTACCATGCGATTAGATCTACGCCAAGCTTCATATAGGGGATCTGTGGTGGGTGGACAAGGAAGAGTGACATGAATGAAGCGAAGCGCTTCTTGTTTTTGGTTTCAAGGGAGACTACCATGTCTCTCTCCCATTGGTGGAAATTGCTATCAGTGAGAAGAGGCGAAACAAGCACCAAAGCTGGGTTTTCTCTAGGATGCAGGTAGAATGGATGGGTCGGATTCACCATGTGATCTGGTGTTGAGGTAGTAATTTGGCTAATGGAAGCCATGGTTGAATATAGAGGAAGAGGAAAAGAACATTAACTAGAAGAAAGTTGAGTTTTCAGCGATGATACCATGATAGAGAAAGTAAAGGTAATTCTGGTTTCAAAAGTTCTTCATTCTCATTATTCAACTCACCGGTAAAAGTACTATGTGATGTACAATTTATACAACCAAAAGTAAAGAGGCAAAAGACGATTCTAGAAAAGTAATAGGGCCAATTGTAATAGAATATGCAGCAAAGCAAAATAACCATCCTAACAAACTAACAATAAAGAAACAAATAAAATATGCAATGGGCAAAGATAATAGTGTCAGCTATAATGATAAGCAGAAAACATGTCTTTCTCACATTTATTGAGATAAATTGATGGTTCAATCTTGTTATAACGGAAATATTTGTTTTTACGTAAGATAAATTTGTTTCTATCATTGTTGAAATCTTTTTTACTAGAATAATTAACCATGTTTAAAATATGATTTATTCACGTAAAAGACTTAATACCACTGTTTTAGTTTATGCGATCGAGGTTAAGTTTACTTCTTCAAAGAGTCTCAAATCTCCAAGTTCAAGTTAGGGTTGTATTTCGAATTTACTCTTGCTATCGTTTGGTCAAACTAGAATACTACCTATAGAAAGCACCTGATGCTAAAGTTAATGTTTGTTTGATAGTGCAAGAAATAAACGTGTAGTTAATATTACCAACTACATGAATACCAAACCTATATTTATAGATTTTTGAATGAACTTTTGATTATTGTTGGGCTTGTGGCCCAAACAGTAATGATCTAACTTAGGGTTAATGTAATTATTCTTAGTGTTAACTCTGTTTTTTAACCCAATTGACTGATTTACCAACCAATTCATGTGAGATCTTAGGCTTGTTGACGACTCAGTACATGGCTGACCGGATGGTCATACTACATACAAACCTCCCATGTCCGAGCATGTCATCTGATGGACAAATTTATGATCACCAAAATATGATGTCACAAACTTGTTTCACAATCGGCAAGTATGACCGAATCGTTCAAGTATGACCGAATCGTTCAAGTAATAAACTTGGTAAGACCAAGTATCGTTCTTCCCAAAAGACTCACGGCCTAGTTTAGTTATGTGGTTTCTTGATTAGCTAGGACTTATAGACGCAATAATTGAGATTTTTATGCAAGACAGAAAATAAACATGTATGCATGAGTGATGAATCATTATTTTCTTCACTTCACTTAGTTTACTGTACTAAAATTAATCAGAAAATTTTGCTTAATTGTCCAGTATTTTCCTATTTTTCTTAATTGTGCTTAAATCGATCAGAAATTCTTATTTTAATTAATTTGAATTATCTGAGCTAATTATTTGCATTAGCAATTGCTGGAAAATTTTGGATAATATTTTGGGACATTTGGAAGATCATTTTGTACACGGAATTGGCTTACAGAGAAGCTTTTAAAGAAATAAATTTTGGTTGGAATGCAAAAATGCAGTGGTGTTTTCAATTTTGGAAAATGGGCTGCCACAATGTCTAAGCAAATGTCACGGCTGCACTCAATTACTTTGCTGGAGTGGAAAGAAATACACATTGACTTATTTGGTGGAAGATTAAATTTTACAATTTGAAGATTACTATGCTTTATTTTGGAAAGTGTTAGATTAAATTGAAAAGAGGCTTCACGTGCGTAACAGCCACCACACCGAAGAGAGAAATTTTGTTTTTTTTTGCCTTCAAACGTATGTGGTCACGGAAGAGAGCCCTTCATGGCTTTTGGCAAGTCCAAAGAAGCAATTATCTTCTTTAAAAATTCTGCACTAAGGAACACAATGGGTCCACGGACAATTAATTCTCCACACTGATGAGGTGACTTCTATTGGTTTTAGGATGGCTGAAAAGTGCAGACCAAACTCTTCACGCTCGCTTCAAGCATCCAGCAAAGCAACGTTGTGCGTTGTGTCGAGCAATTGGAAAAGCAAGCCGCGTCTGGAAGCACGTCACGCCCTGCAAAGAAAAGAATCCAACAGTTTGGAGAATAAGGCAACACAGCCCAGCAGCTTGGCAGAAAAAATACACGGTCCAGTGGCTGCACACATCCAGCAAGCTTGAAAGCAACCTCACACGCGGAAGGCAATTGGCCCAGGTCTCCACGGGAATTGAAGCACACGGCCTACAGCTTTCTTATGTGGCAAAAGAAGTAAGCACACGGTGCAGCACACGTCCACGTTCACGGTCTGGTAGAAATCCAGTTTTCATCCGCAAGCTTGCAAGGGAGGTGCTGGAAGAAAAAAAAGGTACCGAGAGAGATCAGGAGGTGCAGTCCATGAGCACATTTGAAAGTGCATCCAGCGGCAGTAGCTTGGAGGTGCACAAAGAAGGCACACACGGACATCATTTTCCGAGTTTGGAGGTGCACGAAGAAGCAGCCCAGTAGCACACATCCAAGGACAGTTCACGGTGCTGCAGAAACACATGGGAGAGAAGAGAATGGAATAGGGACGTGTTGAAGCAGTTTAGTTTGAAGAAGAAAGAGCTGGTCCAGTAAAGGAAATGCTCTACAATCTTGGTCTAGTTGAAGAGGAGATCCAGCAGCTCATGTCCAGCTTGAAACCACCATTGAAGAGGAGGTGTTGTCACGGTGATGAATAGGTAGCATGCTGATACAGAGAATGAACCAGCAGAAGCAGCTCAGGATCTCTACAACACAGCAGCAGCAGATTGGAGGGCCCATGCTTCCTCTTGGTACGTCCATGAAGTGCTGAATAATGGATTGAATAAAGATGGAGAAAAAGACAAAAAGAAGTGGTGTTGGAGGGAAATAAAAGTCACGTAAGTGGGTGCATGGACTGCTGGAAGAAGTTGTCACTAAATACAAAAGTGAATAATTATTTTTTTTTTTGGATTTTAAGTGGTATGCTCACGAGAAAGGAAGAGGGGTACACTTGGTTCAGAAATTTAACTATAAAATGGGCAGGAGGCAGGGAGAATGGGCATCAGATTTCAGTGTGAGAATTAGAGTTTTAGATTAGATTTTAGGAGTAGAATTAGGAAACGTTCTGGCTTTGGTTTTCTCCTCCCCTTTAGGGGAGGTTTTGTATTTGTTTTCCATTTTCAATCCAATGTAATGTCCAGTTTGTTTTTCAGTTGTTAAAACTCTACTTTTATCAGCAAACCTTGCGTTTACAATTTCATCTGCACCATTAAATTCAGTCATTGCTTTTTACCGTTCAGTTTATTTTCAACGTCATTTTTACGGTTTATTTTCTATCAACGTATTTTCACTGATGTTTTTATTTATGCGTTTAATTTTACCGTTCAGTTTTTTTTTACCATCTTTTACCGTTTAGTTTTTACCGTGGTTAAATTTTATTTCAGCGTTTTTAAATTTAGTTGTGTTTAAATCCCAGTTTTAATTTATTTTAATTTTTCTGTTGTTTTATTTCCAATTTCCAATTTAATTTTACCGCATTCAACCAAAACACCAAAAACACCCCCCCACCTTCGTGTGTAAAATAATCAGAGACTGAACCGACACAAATTGGTCCTTGAGAGACGACCTAGGAGTCAAATCCTAGCACTGTACTGCATTCTTAATTGCACATCAAATTTGATCGGCCGCGACAGCTGTATCAAATTTTGGCGCCGCTGCCGGGGACCAATGACGGTTTGGTTTTAGATTCTTGTTGTGTAAATTTTTGTTCTGTTAATATGTGTGTTTTGTGTGTTCTGTCTGTTGTATTTTTGTAGGAGACAACGACACCTTCAACAAATTTTGGCGGCGTTGTCACTTCAGATCCAGGTTTTTGTTTTAGATTTTTACTGTGTTAATATATATTGTGTATATATGTGTTTAATTGTGCTATGTTCTGTATTTAGTTGTTATTAAAAAAAAAAAAATTTAAAATTAAAAAAAATTAATTAAAAATTTTTACTATTGATGTTCTGTCTTGTGTGTGCTTGTAGCATGTATAAATGTGTTTTGTTTTATCTGATTCGTAATTTTTAGTTTTTAGTTTTCACTTTTTATTTTTCCATGTCTACCTATTTTAATGTTGTGAATAATGCTTATTCTGCCAATGTCTGTGATTATGATTCTTATTCTGCATATTACTTTGATTTTAAATCTGCTGATTTTTATGATGAGAACAATATGTTCCATCATCCAATTTCTGAGAGCTCTCTTTGGGAGCCAGTTACACAATATGAGAGTCAGCAATATGATTCTCCTATTCAAATAACTCCTCAGCCTTCTACTTCTGAACCTACATTAAAGGAGTTACTGGAGCAGATGACCATGCAGAACGTTCAGTTACAGAAAGGGAACATGCAGTTCAAGAAAAATAGCATAGAGTTTCAGCAGGAAACTCAAGCGGCAATTCAGAATCTGAGTAATCAGATTGGGCAGATGACCATTCTTGCACTTAAGGAAAATGCTGATGATTTTGAGGACCAGGAAAGAATAAGCAATAATCTTGAACCAGGTGGACTACTTTCATCCTCCACTACTTTACCAATCTTCAAGGAAGTGGAGGTAAGCATACCGCAAATTGATTATTCTGTTGACTGTGTTATTAAAGATTATGCTGATGATAGGTATGCTTGTAATCATATTGTTGCTGAGCATGTTTTTAATTCTCCCTCTGAACATGAATCTGAGCCTGTTAAAGATATTATTTCTACATTTGAAACCGATTCATGTTATGAGGATTTATCTGAGGTTCAGCCTATTACACTAGAATTGGGTGTCATACCCCTGCATGAAATTTCTGCGGAACCACATTGCACTAACCATGTTGCAGGAGGTACGTATAAATTTGATCAACATACACCCACAGTGGAAAACAAAGGTGCTGACACTGACAGTTCAAAGATCAACAAGCACCTACTGAATCCGCTCAGTAACAATATTTGCTGCTTAGATCCGGCGGTGGAGGACATTTCACTGCTTGATCAAATCTGGAGGATGAAGCAGTTCGTCCTCAAAACTTCATGGCTGGATCGTGAACATGAAGACCTCTCCCTGATGATCCAAAATTGGCAACTGCCACCATAATCCAGGGGAGTTTTCTTTTTCTTTCTTTCCCGTTTTCCTACTTTTATTGCATTAGTCCTTTATCTGTTTAGTGTTTTAACTGATGATCTTATGCTTAGAACACGTTTAGGACAGTGTAATTTAAGTATGGTCTCGGGAAGATTCTGAATTTCGTTTTCTTTTATGTTTATTTTTCCTTTTATTTTTCTTTATTAGTTTTCCAGTTATTATTTAAAAAAAAAAAAAAATTATTTGTGATAATTATTTTTTTTAAGTGTGCAAAAAAAAATTTTCTTTTCAAATTTAATTGTTATAAGATGTACATATATTTATTTTTCATATATTTAAAAAAAAAAAAATGTGTTCTGTGTTTTATTTGCTTCGTGATTTTTAGTGTTTTTACTAAAAAGAAAAAATTCGAAAAATCAAAAATTCAAAAATTGTTTTGCGTATTCCTTGATTTTATTTCGACCCTCAGTATCTTATTATTTTATACCAATAAAAATTTTTCACTTCAGATCTTATTTTTCCTTATTTTCCTTCACTGTAAATATAAGTTCTTAGTTGTTTCATACAGATCTTTGATTGAAAAATTTTGTTTAACTAAGAGAGATTTCATTCATCAATGCAAAAATTACAGTAATGGAAAAATGGAGATTGAACAGATCTGAAAATGAAATTGCAGTAGATATATGTGAAAATAAAGTTGTTCAGGGGTCGATCATTTCTGATCGTTAATATTACACACCAAAATAAAACATAAAAAAAAAACATAAGTGTTCATATTACAGTCCTTAATTCTGGCCACACTCGGCCAACAAAAACATAAAAAAAAAAAACATAAAACATTAAAACTGGAAGAATTCTCGAGCTGGTTGTGGTGGTCTAAGGGAGAGCTCCGTTGAGGGAGCTCTGGTTCGAAAAGTCACGTGCGGAGGCTTTGGTGGAGGAATTTCTCGTTCATTTCTGTCGTCATCGATGATGATCGGAACGGGAAACAGATTCAGCAGCCTCGGTGCCCTCATTATCACCCAGTTTTTTTCTTTCAAACAGAAAAATATAAAAAATAAAAAAAATAAAAAACATGTGTTAATAATAGAAGAGGAAGTGAAAAAAAAAAAAAAATTTCAATGGAGGTGTGATCAGAGGTCTTACCGTACATGTACAGCGGCAGTTGTGAAAAGAGAGTGCCAGTGGGGTCTATCTCCGCTTGCCAGTGCTTGACCCGATTGCCGTGGTTGTTGAACCAGCAGTGTACGTTGTATTCAGTGGCTTCGCCGAAAGCCCTTAGTCGAGACGCGATCTCGACGACTTGCGCTCGGCTTGGGTGTGTGACCCCATAGTTGAATATTTTGGTCATCATCGTGATCTGATCGTCGGTTGGACGCCACCGTTGACTGGTATATCTCTCTGATTCCGTTTCACTCATCCTTCCTCTCGTAATATACAAATACTTAAATAATAAATAAATAAATGTAAAAAGAACAAAAACAAGAAAAATAAGCATAACATAAATAACAATAAAAAAAAAAAAAAAAAAAAATTAGAGTCTTAATTCAGTGTTTTCTGTATTTGTTCTTATTTCCTTTTAGATTTATTTTGTCCAGTCATGCTTTGATGTTTCAGTTTTTGGTCTCAGATCTGTTTCACGGTCCTCGCAAAGGGTCCTAAACGGATCTACGTCCAGTTGTCCGGTTGTTCTTGTCCATATTGTTCTTGTATATTATGTTTATGTGTTTATTTAGTTTTAAGTGGGGTACGTGGCGTTGTTCTACCCGATTGTCTCTGTCATACCTTCAAACGAAGGGAGATTAACGTCTGGTTTCCAGCCGATATACCCTTTAAGTTTTAAGACAATTGTGTTTTATGTGTTTTAAGTGTTTAGCAGGAAAAGAGGGAGAGCAGGCAAGAGATCATAACAGAAAGAAGATGGAAAGCAGTAAAGAGAGCAGGGCAGAGATGAAAAATAAAGGAAATACTGAAAGGGAAAGATTGGAAAGCAGAGAAAGGAAATGAAAGCTGAAAGAAAGGTAGATCTAGGTGCAGATGACTTACCTGGAGTAGTAGGCTTGCAGAGGCTCTTCGCGGATCTCACTCAGACTCTTCAGAAGACGCAGAGACAGAGCTCCTCGCAAATCTCAGACTCTTCAGATGGCACGGTGGCAGAGGTTCCGCACAGCTCCAGATGCTCAGAGGAGAGGCTCCCTGCAGAGATCCAGACGCTCAAGAGAGTTGAGAGAGCAGAGAGAAGACAGGAGCAGAGAGAGAGTGGGAAGTCAGGAAATGCCACTCAGGCGCTGAGATTGGCCTATTTATAGGCAGATTGTTTCCACTGTAGCAACAGTTTCGGTCGTTGCCACCGAGACTGTTGTCACAGTACCGGTATCCTTTTTCAGAAAAAAAAAAATAATAATAATAAAATAAAAGAAAAAAAAAATAATAAAAATTATTAGCATCTACTGATGGGTGCTAGGTGTTTTAGACATCTGCTGATGGATGTCCCTGATAACATCTACTGATGGATGTTACTGAAAAATTTCTTCCCATTTTTCCTAACTTTTTATTGCACTTGTCTATATTATTTGCTGCTCTGAAATTGATAATCTGATGATTGTGACACACTGAGGACATTGTGTGATTTAAGTGTGGTCTACTGGGGAGAAATTCTGATTTTTCTGTTAGTTCTGTTAGTATTTATTTCGTGTGTTAAATTTTTTGTTTTTAAGTGTTAAATTTTTTCTGTTTTAAGTGGTTTTTAGTGTGTTTTGTGTGAAATAAATTTTACATTTTTCTCTTGATTTCTGGATGAGGTCTAAGTTGTAGATTTTTCCTTCACTTACTTAATACTTATGGTTTAAGATCCTTGCTTTTCTCTGCCTGGAAAGATGATTATATGTTTGAGAGGTTGAATTAATTATGACACAAATACCCTGTGTGAGATTTGAGCCACTTAATTTTCTTTCTTGTGTGTGATATGTATCTTGACTGCTTGCACATATGCCTTGGCTTGATTCTTTTTGATATATTTGATTTATATGCATTTTTGGAAGTGATAAAGGCAATTTTATTCTTGAGCCTCTTTAGCCAAATAAGCCTACCTTGTTATTATCCTTTGATAACCCCTTTGAGCCTATACTGTATATATTTCTTTGTGTTGAAGCTCATACACTGATCCTAAGTGAAAAACAAATGATTACCTTAACCTTAGGAAAGTCTGGAGCTACAGAAGTGTTTTGAGAATAAGTGTGGTCTCCTTGGGAATTCTGATGAATTGGCTAGTTGGTTCCTCATCATGTTTTGAAATGATAATTTATATATCCTGTTGTGTGAAAAAAAAAAAAAAAAAAAAAAAAAGAAGACAGGATGAAAAAAAAATATTTGATGAGAAAAAGAGAAAATTGAAAAATAATTTTATGAATAATGGAGTCGAGAAGAGGATTGAATTAGAGGTTTGGGTGAGATTTCACTGTGTTTACATTTTTTTTCCTAGTGCACCTCTATTTCTTCTGAGCTATAGCTACTTATCCAAATTTATCCTCCCCTGTCCTTGGCCCCATTACAACCCTGAAAGACCTTTTGATCTGAACATGCATATGTTTTAAGTGTTGATATTAGAAGCTTGCCAAGTCTACTTGTGTTTGTTTTCTTGAGTGCATTGAGTTGAAACTGTATACCCTAGACACTTGAAAGAAACACTGTGAGTGCATCTGTGAGGTTTTGTTATTTTTAAATCGCCTCTTGAACTGATTAATTATTTTTGCCATACTTTGAATTGCTAGGATGATTTCTGTAAGTATCTGCTTTATTGGATTTGTGTTGGATAATTTCTATTTCCTTTCTCTGTCCAGAATTCTTGAGAACTGTGTAAATTCAGTTTGTTTTCTTGTGAGCTTAAATTTTTCTGTCTGCTGAGTTTGTGTCACCTCCCTAAAAGTCCTTTGAACCATTCTTTGATTTGCGTCTTAATTTTGCCCAGGAGTGCAAAAGACTAAGTGTGGTCTATTTTGATGAATCATTATTTTCTTCACTTCACTTAGTTTACTGTACTAAAATTAATCAGAAAATTTTGCTTAATTGTCCAGTATTTTCCTATTTTTCTTAATTGTGCTTAAATCGATCAGAAATTCTTATTTTAATTAATTTGAATTATCTGAGCTAATTATTTGCATTAGCAATTGCTGGAAAATTTTGGATAATATTTTGGGACATTTGGAAGATCATTTTGTACACGGAATTGGCTTACAGAGAAGCTTTTAAAGAAATAAATTTTGGTTGGAATGCAAAAATGCAGTGGTGTTTTCAATTTTGGAAAATGGGCTGCCACAATGTCTAAGCAAATGTCACGGCTGCACTCAATTACTTTGCTGGAGTGGAAAGAAATACACATTGACTTATTTGGTGGAAGATTAAATTTTACAATTTGAAGATTACTATGCTTTATTTTGGAAAGTGTTAGATTAAATTGAAAAGAGGCTTCACGTGCGTAACAGCCACCACACCGAAGAGAGAAATTTTGTTTTTTTTTGCCTTCAAACGTATGTGGTCACGGAAGAGAGCCCTTCATGGCTTTTGGCAAGTCCAAAGAAGCAATTATCTTCTTTAAAAATTCTGCACTAAGGAACACAATGGGTCCACGGACAATTAATTCTCCACACTGATGAGGTGACTTCTATTGGTTTTAGGATGGCTGAAAAGTGCAGACCAAACTCTTCACGCTCGCTTCAAGCATCCAGCAAAGCAACGTTGTGCGTTGTGTCGAGCAATTGGAAAAGCAAGCCGCGTCTGGAAGCACGTCACGCCCTGCAAAGAAAAGAATCCAACAGTTTGGAGAATAAGGCAACACAGCCCAGCAGCTTGGCAGAAAAAATACACGGTCCAGTGGCTGCACACATCCAGCAAGCTTGAAAGCAACCTCACACGCGGAAGGCAATTGGCCCAGGTCTCCACGGGAATTGAAGCACACGGCCTACAGCTTTCTTAGGTGGCAAAAGAAGTAAGCACACGGTGCAGCACACGTCCACGTTCACGGTCTGGTAGAAATCCAGTTTTCATCCGCAAGCTTGCAAGGGAGGTGCTGGAAGAAAAAAAAGGTACCGAGAGAGATCAGGAGGTGCAGTCCATGAGCACATTTGAAAGTGCATCCAGCGGCAGTAGCTTGGAGGTGCACAAAGAAGGCACACACGGACATCATTTTCCGAGTTTGGAGGTGCACGAAGAAGCAGCCCAGTAGCACACATCCAAGGACAGTTCACGGTGCTGCAGAAACACATGGGAGAGAAGAGAATGGAATAGGGACGTGTTGAAGCAGTTTAGTTTGAAGAAGAAAGAGCTGGTCCAGTAAAGGAAATGCTCTACAATCTTGGTCTAGTTGAAGAGGAGATCCAGCAGCTCATGTCCAGCTTGAAACCACCATTGAAGAGGAGGTGTTGTCACGGTGATGAATAGGTAGCATGCTGATACAGAGAATGAACCAGCAGAAGCAGCTCAGGATCTCTACAACACAGCAGCAGCAGATTGGAGGGCCCATGCTTCCTCTTGGTACGTCCATGAAGTGCTGAATAATGGATTGAATAAAGATGGAGAAAAAGACAAAAAGAAGTGGTGTTGGAGGGAAATAAAAGTCACGTAAGTGGGTGCATGGACTGCTGGAAGAAGTTGTCACTAAATACAAAAGTGAATAATTATTTTTTTTTTTGGATTTTAAGTGGTATGCTCACGAGAAAGGAAGAGGGGTACACTTGGTTCAGAAATTTAACTATAAAATGGGCAGGAGGCAGGGAGAATGGGCATCAGATTTCAGTGTGAGAATTAGAGTTTTAGATTAGATTTTAGGAGTAGAATTAGGAAACGTTCTGGCTTTGGTTTTCTCCTCCCCTTTAGGGGAGGTTTTGTATTTGTTTTCCATTTTCAATCCAATGTAATGTCCAGTTTGTTTTTCAGTTGTTAAAACTCTACTTTTATCAGCAAACCTTGCGTTTACAATTTCATCTACACCATTAAATTCAGTCATTGCTTTTTACCGTTCAGTTTATTTTCAACGTCATTTTTACGGTTTATTTTCTATCAACGTATTTTCACTGATGTTTTTATTTATGCGTTTAATTTTACCGTTCAGTTTTTTTTTACCATCTTTTACCGTTTAGTTTTTACCGTGGTTAAATTTTATTTCAGCGTTTTTAAATTTAGTTGTGTTTAAATCCCAGTTTTAATTTATTTTAATTTTTCTGTTGTTTTATTTCCAATTTCCAATTTAATTTTACCGCATTCAACCAAAACACCAAAAACACCCCCCCACCTTCGTGTGTAAAATAATCAGAGACTGAACCGACACAAATTGGTCCTTGAGAGACGACCTAGGAGTCAAATCCTAGCACTGTACTGCATTCTTAATTGCACATCAAATTTGATCGGCCGCGACAGCTGTATCAATGAGTTTTTGATCAATGGCAAAAGCAAAAGATAAACACTTTCAATGAATTATATGGATGAATATGTTGTTGGGGGTCAATTTCATCTTATCCACTCTCATATATTTTAGGAATTCAACATTCAAATCATAATTGTTAATGCTACTCTCTAATGTACCTTTCTAGAAGGCTTCTCCCTAATCACGAGTTCATACAATTCCTAGCATTCCTAATGATTAGTTCATATGCTCAGGAGCTTAAAGACAACCAGCATAATATTGGGAGAAATTCCCCGGATCTAGACTTCCCTGTACGTTCCCGTATCGACAAAACCAATAATCATGCATGGAATGAGTTAAACTATGCAAGCATTAAGCAAAGAGGAAAAACCCTAACTAATGATGAAAGAAAGCATAAGTCTTAATTAAAAGATGCAAGCATAAATTCCATATATGAGAGCTTCAAGAGATTACATTGATTCCCCAACAAACATACAAGGTTTAGTTCACCATATTCATGGTGAACCTAGATGAATTACAATGAAAGAATGAAAGAATAAACCCAATAAAGAGGAAGAGGTAGCCTTAGCATCCAAGATCCTTCTTCAAAGGGGTGAAAGAGAGAGTGTTTGCCTCGTTTCTGCCAAAGATGTCTAACCCTAGGTACCCCTAAAGCTTATATAACATTCGTAAATTACAAAAAGATAAGTCCAAGCCCATTAAAGTGCCGCTCAGCGGTAAAATACCGCTTAGCGGTGATTGCGTGACCCGTTTCTTCCCCTCAGCGGCCATTTTGCCCCTCAGCGTGACTCCCGCAACCTCCTGAGTGCCGCTCAACGGTAAAGTGCCGCTGAGCGGTGACTTCGGCTTCTTCTTTTGCACTTTTTCATGTCTTTTCTAATGTCATCTCTCTCCTTCTTCACTTCTTTCACCAAATTCACCTTAAAACCTGCACAAAAACACTGAAATCAAGCATAAACTTGTCCAGCTCTCTTATTTATGAAAATATAGATAAAAGTGTTGATTTCAAGCTAGTTTCTAAGCATAAAGGTTGCATTTAGTATCAATTTTAAGCATGAAAATAACAGTTTTTTAACTGTTATCACAACCCCAAACTTAGAACTTTGCTTGTCCTCAAGCAAACAAAATGTAACTCCATCTCCAACCAATTCATATGATGATTCACTCATTCAAAAATCCTCTTTTTCAAGATAAGTAACAACTTCACTCAAACTTATGACCAAGAGTTCATTCAAGATGTGCACATGCTTTAGTGTTCACAAAGTCATTTAAATTCCAACAAATGCTATTTTTCATGAATGATCAATCAATTAAGCATGGATGTTCATGTGCTTATGGAATATTCCCTCACTAGGTAAAGTGTTTCACTCAACACACAAGTGTATAAGATGTAAAGTGTTTCACTCATTCACTCCACTATCACAATGTTACATGAATCAACTTTGCCTTTCATTTTACCACAATCAAAAACATTCACAAGCATGCATCATCACAAGGACTTTTCAATGGCTTATAATGTGGCTGGGCTAACAAGAAAATTGGTTTTTCTGGATCACAAAATCCTTGAGTTAAGAGAATCATAACAACCCAATTATTCTTATTCTTTCCCAACTTGCTTTTGCCTTTGCATTTGCATTGAGCTTTGCTTCTTCTTTTCTTTTCTTTTCTCTTTTTTCTTTTTCTTTGCATATTCTTACTTTTTAGCTCTTAGCTCAATGCTTTTCATGTTTCCCCAACAACCCCAAACTTGAACATTTAACAATACCACACAAGATCTTCTACTTAACTCAAGGTAAAAATTTTCAATCAAGGTTTTTCAGTGTATGTTCAAGGCTAAGGGTTCAAAGGATAGAACACAAAGTGTTCTCTTTTAGTGGGCTAACTTTATGTATTTGGCCAATAAAAAGGGTTTCAACACACGACCTTGATCATATGATGCAAAACAAGCAATTGATTCAATCATAGAAAACCTGGGCAAAATCATTCATGCTTTCAAAGTAATAGCATTCAATCATACCAAAAAACTCTGGAGCTCAAAACCTCAAATATAAGCTCATTCACATTTGACATACACATCCTGCTTAATCTCACAATCACAATCATGATATCATGTATTTGTTCACAAAGCTTGTGAATCACTTGTATAAGCATTTTAATGTGCACATCATCTCAACATCAATCAATCAAAAGCATCATCAAGCATTACTTATAAAACAATCACAATTAATAGCAAACCATCACACAAACCAGGTATCCAATAGAGTACATCATACCCTAATCTAAAAGTAAAAACAAATAAGTTTAGAAAACTTAAACCACAAAAGCATAAGTTAATATGATAGCATTCATCAGTAAATGCTATCTCAGCTCCTCATCAGTCTGAGCTGTCCTCTGTATCTTCCTCTTCCTCCTCATCTTCATCATCCTCAAATGCGTCTTCCTCATCAGCTTCATCTTCTTCCATATCTCTAGCTGAAGCTTCAGCTGCTCCAGCTCCTCCTCCATGCACTGGTTCTTCTGGCCAAGCTACAACATTATGGAATTCATCCATAGTCCACCTGTGGGCTGGAGGTGTATCATACATCCCTACTATCATCTCAGCAGTGGCCACCTGCCCTCTGTGAATGGACTGCAACTGAGCACCTATAAGAGACATATACATGTCCCTCATCTGGAATGGCTCTGCTTCATGTGTTTCAGCAGATGTCTGGCTCTGTGCTGGCCCTCTTTCTCTTCTAGCCCGGCGTGGTGGGACTGGCTGAGCTGCATCCTCACCTCCACAGTACTGTCTATAATAGGCCTCATCAATAGCTTTTCTTGGCCTCTCAAATGGTGGAACAGAAGTGTCCACCCCAACTAGCTTGCACAGGTGAGTGATCAAAGAAGGATGTCCTAGTGGTGCTTTGTTGTTTGAGGTGTTAGCACACACACTAATCTCATCAGCTATCACCTGCCCAATATTAACATTCAAATTTCTGATAGCACAGTAGATGAATAGTGCCCTGCTGAGAGTAATATCTGACACATGTGAGCATGGCTGAATGTTGGCATGAGAAAATGCCATCCAATACTTTGCAAGAGGAGTCAAATCTGTCCTCCTAATATTAACCACTGAGCCAGATCTATTCCTTTGGAAGTGTCCTCCAGGTATACATAGTGCTCTTTCCACATCCTCAATATCAGCACCTTCCTCCATGCAAAGAGCAAACTGGCATTGCTCACCAGCCCACACAGTATCTAGGAAGTTGTTGGTAGAATCAGGATCATACCTGATAACATGGCCTCTGACATAGCCTAAATAATTCTCAGCTGGATAATCACCAATCTTCTTTGCATTGGTGTAGAATTCCTTTACCACAGCTATGTTGGCAGGTGCAGGATAAGTGGCTAGCTTTCCCCAGTCATTCCCTAACACTTGCTCTCCAAATTGAGGAGCAAAGTTAGGTATCATTCCAACCTTTCTCTCCATCAGAAGTCTCCTGTCCTGAACCACCCTAAAGTGCTTCTCATGTTTCCTAGAGAGGAACCTGCTAGAGTGGGGTTGCTCTGGTTCCTTTTCCTTCCTCTTGGTTGCCATGGTTTTCAATCTTTTTCCTGAAGACGATGCCATTCCTACATTCAAAACACAAATACAAACCACAGAACATGATGTTAATCCTTAGTAAAACACAGAACACAACTCCTTTTGAAGCTAAACCACCGCTGAGGGCCAGAATTTCCCCTCAGCGCCACCAGTACCATATTGCAGCACGGACAAAACCAAAAAAAATCAAATCTGGCAGAGTGCCGCTCAGCGGCAATTTGCCCCTCAGCGGTAACTCTGCAGATTTTTGAAAAACATGTTTTAAAGCTGTCCTAACTCCACCCAAATGCAATTTTTCGTTTTCCAGTTCATAATCAAGCAATTTAATCGGTTCAAACATCAAATATATCATCAAATCATGCATAGAAATCAAAACCCCTAAATATTCATGCTTTGACAATCACATTCAAAATCAAGAACCCTAGAATGAACAAAATGCATTTTACTTACTTGGGTGGAGATACTAGATGCAATAAGAATGCTTCCAAGCTAGAATGCTCTCTTCCAACCCCAAACTTTGATGAAACACTAGTGAACAAGTGAGTGGAAGAGAAATTTCTTAAGAGGTAAGAGTGAAAAGATGTGGAAAACCTTGGAGAATATGTGTGGAAGTGTTTGTGCCTGGAAAGAAACCCTAAAACGCAGCTTGAGGTATAAAAATACCCTAATGGGCTCGGGTCCCGCTAAGGGGAACTTAAAGCCCACATTGCGATAGTACCGCTCAGCGGTAAAATACCGCTCAGCGGCACTTTCGTGATGTGCTCCTCTCCTTCTTTTCTTAACTTACGTGCCTTCCCTACATGCCCCTCACTGGTTCCCTGCAATTCAATGCTTAGAATACTTATGCAAACCCTAACTAAACAAAAACAAACAAAAACAATCAATCAACTGGGTTGCCTCCCAGGTAGCGCTTGTTTAACGTCACGAGCCTGACCCAAAATCCACCAACACCCATCAGTAGGTGTTTCAAACTTACCAGCACCCATCAGTAGGTGCAAAATTTTCTCACCAACACCCATCAGTAGGTGTTACAAACCTAGTATCCTTCAGTAGATACTTAACCACCTAACATCCTTCAGTAGATGCTAGATCCAACAAAATAATGTCCAGAATAATGTTCACAGATTAAAAGTTACAAAACCAAAATAGAACAAATCAAAAGTTTGTAAATCCACTGGGTTGCCTCCCAGCAAGCGCTTCTTTAACGTCATTAGCTTGACCCTGTTAAAGCTCATGTTCCATCTTCTTTATAGTTGATGTTGTCCTTCCACCAACTTTTCAACTGTTTCCTTTGAACTGTTTTGGATCTTCTAGAATATGGAGACTCTATCTCTATCATCTCCTTCTCTTTAAAGCCCTTTATAACCCACAACTTGTTCTTGAGTCTTACAGGTGTGCCAAGTTGGAGTCTTCTTTTCTTCCAGTCTCTAGGAACTTCTTCTCCTTTTCCAAGCTCTTCTTCCTTGGGTACCTGAAAAAAACAAACAATGGTTACCTGAAACTTCAAGATTTTCATCTTTACTTCTAGTCATGGGTGCATCTCGAAATGCAGCTTTATAACTAGCCTCTTCCTCCTTTGCTTGTTTTTCATCTTTGAAGACATCCACCACCACTCTCTCCTCTCTGTCTTGGAGCACCACTATACCTTCATTTACATCTATGATAGCCCTGGCCGTTTTCATAAATGGTCTTCCAAGAATGATAGGTATCTTTTCGGTTTCCATCTTCATCACCACAAAGTCTGCCAAAAACTGAAGTTTGCCAACACAAACCACAATGTCTTCTGCAATCCCACATGGCTCCTTTGAAGATCCATCGGCCATCACTAAATTAACCTTTACAGGTTTCATTTTAACATTGCCAATTTGCTCCAATAAAGAATAAGGCATCAAGTTAACACTTGAACCTAGATCGAGGAGAGCTTTCTTCACCTTTTTCTTCCCTATAGTACAAGGGATAGAAAAACTGCCTGGATCTGCTGCTTTAGGTGGGAATGACTCTTTCTTTACAGTTATACACTTTTTTGTCTCATCATCTCTACGTCTCTTCTTTGTAGAGGTTTCTTCATCAGATTTTGTATAAACTGCAATTTTCTGTAAAATCTGTTCCCAAGGTGCTTCATTATCCACCATTCTGAATAATTCTGTGAAGTCCATCTGTTTCTCTTGATTTGTTGGAAAAGGAAAAATGTCCTTTCTTTCTTCTTCTCTTCTCTCTTCTGTTTCTCCTTCTTCTAACTCAATTATCTCTTCATTCACACTCTTTACCACTTTGCACTCTTCTCTAGGGTTAACCTCAGTATTAGCCCCAAAGTTTCTGTTTGGCCTTTCTTCCAATTGCTTGGTAATCTGACCCATTTGAATCTCCAAATTCTTTATAGCAGCTTCAGTGCTCTTTTGAGAAGATTCAGTTTTCTGTATGAATTGCTGAAGAGTTTCTTCCAACCTTGTTGATCTTTCATTAAGCATAGATAACTGTTGCCACAAGGTTGGTTGCTGCTGCTGCTTATTATATTGATTAGCTTGCCCAGTTTGTCCTTGACCAATGCTTGGATGTGGTTTCCAACCCTGATTATAATTCCCTTGACGGTATGGAAACTGATTAGCACACAGCTTCCACTGGGAAAGCACATTGACCATTGATATGATCACCTCCACATAATTCGCACAACTGGGTTTGTACCTGTGCAGCAGATTTCAACTCTTTGGGTAATTGAGCAAGAGTTTTGGTCAGAGTTTCCAGCTGTTGAGTTAGAATTTTATTCTGGGCTAGCAAGGCATCATGTGTTTGTAATTGAAGAACTCCTTTTTGTTGCATAGGAGCTCCTCTCTCACTGTGCAGCTCATTATCACTAGTAGCCATGTTTTCTATGATTTCAGTTGCTTTCTCTGGAGTTTTCCATTTAATATTGCCTCCTGCTGAGGCATCCAGCATCATCTTGGTTTGTGAACCAAGCCCTCCAAGGAAAGTTAAGACTACTTCTTGATCTTCAAAACCATGCGTGGGAGTTTTACGCAATAAGCTTTTATACCTGTCCCATGCATGCCCCAGTGATTCTTCCATGCCCTGCTTGAATGAAGAAATCTCTTGCTTGCCTTTAGTCACCTTAGATTGTGGAAAGTATTTGTTCAAAAATTTTGTGACCACTGCTTCCCACTTTGTGAAACTTTCTTCTGGAAAAGAGTTCAACCAAAGCTTAGCATTGCCTCCCAATGAGAAAGGAAACAAGCTAAGTTTGATAGCTTCGTCTGGCACCCCATTAATCTTGACTGTGTTGCAAATCTCATTAAAGGTAGTGAGATGCTCATATGGGCTTTCATGAGACAACCCATTAAATTGATTACTCTTCACCAGTTGAATCAGTGCTGGTTTGACCTCCATGTTGGCTGCATTGACTCTAGGTCTAGCTATGCTGTTAAAGTGCTGAGGTCCAGCAATATTAGTGTAATCTGCAAGAGTTCTTCTACTATTATTGTTCTCCATACTTCCTGTGCTATGAACAGAACCTTGTGGTGATGAGTGTAAGAGAGTTTCTGGAGAAGGGAAAAGTTCTCTAGACGTTCTGATTCTTCTCCTCCTTCTACTCTCTTCTAATCCTTCAAGTAGTGGTTCTGTTGTCTTCTTACTCCTTGTTCTAATTGCTTCCTGCATGCACAAGAAAACAAAACCCTAGAAAAGATTTGTTAGCACAAAAAGATATAGGAGAAGATATAGATTCAAAAGATAACAGATTCATAAGATAAAATAAAAATAAAATCTAATCTAATCTAAAAAGATAGAATAAAATAAAATAAAATCTAATCTAATCTAAAAAGATAAAATAAAATAAAATCTAATCAAATAAAATAAAATAAAATCTAAAACAGAAAATAAAAACAGAAATTCAAAATCAAAGTCAAAGATAATCAATAATCACACAAATTAACCAGTTAAACCACGAGTCCCCGGCAACGGCGCCAAAAACTTGATGGACAAATTTATGATCACCAAAATATGATGTCACAAACTTGTTTCACAATCGGCAAGTATGACCGAATCGTTCAAGTAATAAACTTGGTAAGACTAAGTATCGTTCTTCCCAAAGGACTCACGGCCTAGTTTAGTTATGTGGTTTCTTGATTAGCTAGGACTTATAGACGCAATAATTGAGATTTTTATGCAAGAAAGAAAATAAACATGTATGCATGAGTTTTTGATCAATGGCAAAAGCAAAAGATAAACACTTTCAATGAATTATATGGATGAATATGTTGTTGGGGTTCAATTTCATCTTATCCACTCTCATATATTTTAGGAATTCAACATTCAAATCATCATTGTTAATGCCACTCTCTAATGTACCTTTCTAGAAGGCTTCTCCCTAATCACGAGTTCATACAATTCCTAGCATTCCCAATGATTAGTTCATATGCTCAGGAGCTTAAAGACAACCAACATAATATTGGGAGAAATTCCCCAGATCTAGACTTCCCCGTACGTTCCCGTATCGACAAAACCAATAATCATGCATGGAATGAGTTAAACTATGCAAGCATTAAGCAAAGAGGAAAAACCCTAACTAATGATGAAAGAAAGCATAAGTCTTAATTAAAAGATGCAAGCATAAATTCCATATATGAGAGCTTCAAGAGATTACATTGATTCCCCAATAAACATACAAGGTTTAGTTCACCATATTCATGGTGAACCTAGATGAATTACAATGAAAGAATGAAAGAATAAACCCAATAAAGATGAAGAGGTAGCCTTAGCATCCAAGATCCTTCTTCAAAGGGGTGAAAGAGAGAGTGTTTGCCTTGTTTCTGCCAAAGATGTCTAACCCTAGGTACCCCTAAAGCTTATATAACATTCGTAAATTACAAAAAGATAAGCCCAAGCCCATTAAAGTGCCGCTCAGCGGTAAAATACCGCTCAGCGGTGATTGCGTGACCCGTTTCTTCCCCTCAGCGGCCATTTTGCCCCTCAGCGTGACTCCCGCAACCTCCTGAGTGCCGCTCAGCGGTAAAGTGCCGCTGAGCGGTGACTTCGGCTTCTTCTTTTGCACTTTTTCATGTCTTTTCTAATGTCATCTCTCTCCTTCTTCACTTCTTTCACCAAATTCACCTTAAAACCTGCACAAAAACACTGAAATCAAGCATAAACCTGTCCAGCTCTCTTATTTCTGAAAATATAGATAAAAGTGTTGATTTCAAGCTAGTTTCTAAGTATAAAGGTTGCATTTAGTATCAATTTTAAGCATGAAAATAACAGTTTTTTAACTGTTATCATCATCCATCGGTGAGATGCGTAGGGGTTTATTTAAGGTAAGGAACTGACCGTGTGTGCTATTGGTGGTGAAATGAGTTCCGTTGAGTCACTCTTCCAGGAATAGTTGCCTGCATGGGTAGTTACCATGGTGGTTACTAAAATATGTAACGGATGCGAGTGAGAGAAGTGGCTTTTCGGGATTCGTGAGCCTGTTTGAAACGAAAGGTCATGCCTTGTGGATCATCGGATCACGACTTCAACGATTGAGATTCCCTCCTTGAAACCTATTTTACGACTATAAATAAGGGGTAGGATTGTCATTTTCATGCTTCCTATTTTTCCTACTCTTGCAACTTATTGTTCCATTCTACTTCTTGTCTAAGGTAATAATGTCGATTGTGGAGTTTTCTTCGTTTAAGGAGTCCATCGGGAGTGAAGGCTAATGGTACGCTGACGGTGGATTAAAGTTGTCGTCATCCGTTGGTTCTTCAATCCTAGGGTCAATCGAGTTGGGAGAGGCTTTGGTTGATGGAGGAGCAACCATGTACATAAATAATGATGTTTCTCTTGTTGAAAAGGGTGCGACAATTGTCGTGGAGGTAGATGTGATCGGGGAACAGGGTCTTTTGCGCTACTACCATCTGTTCCTGGGTACAATTGGGCTCCCCACGAGGTTGGGAACTACGTTTCCCCCTTTTACCGATTGACCCTTGAAGAATTTCAGAGGCACAATTAACCTGGTTCATGAGGTTGTGGATGTTGAGTGTTTTAAGCTCATCATTTGCCAATGGGACGAACGGGCATACCATGGGAGGGAGGGTTACGCATAAGACTTCTTTCATGCGTACACGACAATAATTGCGACAAGTTCGTTTGGTTGCGCTTTTTCGAGTTTCAGATGGGTGTTGTACAAGAGTTGAACATGGCCCCTACCCAACTGCACCTGAACGGGTGGGCCTTTAGGCAAGCGTTCATCATCGTTTGTAAGGCGCTGGATCTAATTTCCATGCCAGCGTCTTTCCTTTACTTCTTCCAGACCTGGCCACACCCTGACAAGTCATGGTTGTCCCTCATCAACAACAAACAACAATAACCAACAACAAAGAAGTTCAATAACAAGAACAAATAAGTTCAACCAAACAACAACAAACAAGTTCAACAAAAAAATAACAAACAAGTTAAACAAATAAGTTCTTCAAAACGAAAACGAAAACGAAAACTAACCTTCAAAAGGTGGGTTCGTCGGAATAAAGTGTCGTCACCAGTGACAGAGAAAGCAGAATGCGCCTATGAAGGACAAAAGCACGAAAATAATTAATCAAAACAAACAAAAACCATACATAAAGTAGTTAATTAACATGCATTTGTATAAAATGAAAGAAAGATTACATGTGATGGTCGTCAAACTTCATTCGAGAAAAGTTTGAGAAGAGAAGAGGGAATCCCGCGCTAAGATAAAGTGAATGAATTTGCAATCTCCCGCTCAAATTTTTATTGAATTCACTAACTTTCTGACGTCTAACGCTGGGGCATTCGACATTTTATATCCTTTTACGTCGAATTATAATTCTAAACGACGTTTAATAATTGCATTTATTTACAAAAATGTCACCGATCATTTTTAATGCTGGCTATTCAGTGGTTGGACGTTGAACGCGTTACATTATACGCTATTTTTGTACTAGTGATATTTTCATGACACAATAAAAATGTATATTTATGATTGATACATATGTTGATGTTTTGTTGTGATTAAAACATATGATGATATGTGGATTGGTTTGCATACTACTGTGATCATAATACTGTTTATATCTTATGTATGCATACTAAATGTTTTAGTGTGATAAAAAGCAAAAAGAAATTCTGAATGAATTAATCGATTACAGTGAAGTTGTAATCAATTAAGTTCATCAAACAACTTGTGTTTTAAACTGTGGCAAAACAACAATTTTTAACCGATTACATTAAGTGTAAAATCGATTAAAACACGTGTCTTTACAGATATCATTTGAATTGTGCTGTGATGAGTTTTTGAACAGAAAAAAGTTTTCAGAATTTGTTTATGTGTAAATCTTAATCGATTATACTGTTTATGTAATCAATTAAGTCTATTATTATTTGAAAATTGTTTTCAAGCTAGTTCATAACATTGATAACGGTCATATTTTTCAAATATGTTGACTAACATTTATTGCGAATCGATTACATTAATTGTGCATTCAATTAGAACTGTGTTGGTTGTAGTTCTGTTACATCTGCTACTAATGTAACCGATTACATTACTAATGTAATCGATTGATTTGTGTCTGATATGAGATAACTATAAATTGACACATTGCACACATCTCAAAAAGACTTTTGATCATTTCTAAACTTTCATATATGATATTGTGAATTGAGGAAAGAATTACAGGTGTGCTGAAACACTCCAAGAATCAAGAACTCAAAGAATTAGAAGAAACTTGAAGGATTATTGTGGTGAGGAAATGTGAACGCATTGACTGATCATTATATACACTACTGAGGTGTTTCTACCTTGATCAGAATCACAATTCTGCAATCTTGGATTGTGTTGTTCCTTGTGCGTGCGGCCAGGAAGAAGAGTGAGGAGCTCTTGGTACTTTGAGAGGGGTTTCTTAAATGGTTCTACAGTGAAGACGTGTGTTTCTTTATGCAGGTGTTGTCTTTCTATATTTGATTGTTGAGTGAGAGAGGTCTTTACATTTTGAGAGAGTTCTCTGTAAAACCTTTGGTGTAAAAATTAAATCATTATAGTGAAAGAACCTTCAATCTAAGGTTGATTGGAAGGAGACTGGATGTAGGCATTGAGGTTGAACCATTATAAATCCTCTATTTCTATTTCTTTCCTTATATCTTTTACTTTCAACTGCATGAGCTTATTACTTGGATTGCAAGATAGATTCAAGATCATTCTAAGTTTGCATAAAGATTTGAAAAACAATTGTTTTTATTGATCACCAATTCACCCGCCCCCTCCCCTCTCTTGCTAAGGGAAACAAGGAAAATTATATTATAACATATTAGACTTTGTTTAGCATCTTCAACACTTCTTACAAAGGATTTAAGACAAATTATATAAAGGTTGCAATAAAGGAGGTCGACCGTTCAAGGTTTTATTTGGATAACGACCAACCAAAGTGTCCTTTCTACTGGACTGAGCATCCCAAGAGGGTAACCTCTTGGGTGAAATTTGCGATGACGCTGACGAAGAAGGAGGCGATTGACTTGATCAACCGACTACCTCACAAAGTCTCTTCCCGTGACCTCATAAATTACCTTGACTCAAACACTCTGTGTAGTAGAGTGTTCGTTAAGTTTTTTAATATGTACTGTTTTAGAACTGTTGTATTTAACTTATCTAAGTTTTGTACTTTATTTCAGATCTCATGGCTACCTACGATGATGGTCAATCGAGCGTCTTTACTATCATTGTCGCTCATTGCAAGGTTAAGTTTGCTTCTTAAAAGAGTCTCAAATCTCTAAGTCCAAGTCAAGGTTTTATCTCCAATCCACTCTCGCTACCTTTTGGTCAAACTGGATTGCTACCTCCAAAAAACACTCCAATGCTAAAGTCAATGTTTGTAAGATAATGCTCGCAATAAATATTCAGTTAATGCTACCAACTACTTGAATACTAAACATATATTTATATATTTTGGAAACAATTTCTGATTATGTTGGGTTAATTATGACTCAATCGATAATTATCTAACTTATAGTTAATATAATTATTCTTAATGTTAACTATATTTTTAGTCGGATCGACTGGTTTACCGATCGACTAATGTAGAATCATAAACTAGTTAACCGCCTGGTTCATAATTGACTAGACGGTCATTTATACAACCACATTTAACATAAAATCTAAAGCATCTTAAAAGATATCACTCAACTTTTTAATTTTCACTTAATATAGAAATTTCAATATATATATATATATATATATATATATATATATATATATATATATATATATATATATATATATATATATTATAATAAAAGTAATTAAATCAAAACTTCACGTGATAGATAGGAATTACATAGAGTCACCGCTAGAGAAATTTAATAAATTGAAATTCTCAATTATGTTATATCCAAAATTCCAGACTCCCGAAGAAAACGAATTTATGAACAATAATTTTTCAAACTTTACTTAATTTTAGCTGCATAAACACTTATTAGTTCATAGGTGCAGATTTTGTTTTTCTTTTATATGGCAGGTTCATGGAAAAGTAGATAAATCCATGAATCGTATTCTTCTCCATTAATCACGAAAAAAATTAACAGAGTAGAGTATAGAAGACTCCAAGAAAATGTTTTCAATTTGGAAAATAAAAAGAAAGCAGAACACTACTGTCAGCATAAGGAAATTAATATCGGTGAAAAACTCACACCAATAATAATCTCACACTAATAATAAAAAAGTGACAGTAGCTTTTAAACAGTGTGAGATTTGTATTGTATATACAATCAAGTTTAAAATCATGAAAATTAATTCATTAATTAGCGTTCACTTTTCAAAATTAACTTAATATGGTTATGATATCAAAAATTGAAAGTCAAAACTCTCTTTTTATTATTATTGTACTATTTCATATTGTTCAAGTCAAAACCTCTTATGAATTTTTCTTCATAAAATTAGGTCTGAGCATAGAATTGGTAACGGATCAAATCCAAAACATCTGAAAAAGTCTCATATTCAACCTCTTGCAAATGATGTCACAATGTTGTTGCAATGCACCAAGAGGATCGTCCTCAGATAAACGAATGTTCTCTTGTCCATGCGTCTGCTGTTACATGGAAAAATAAGATAAGGTTTGACATCAATAACATGTAAACTTTAACATTGAGGAGTGTAAAGTTGGAGTTCATACCAGAGGGTCAGAAACAGAACCATTCAAGTGTTTAAGCTAAGCGATAAAAGGCTGGAATGTCTGTGTCACAGTGAAAATCTCATCTATGGGTAGAGGAATTGAGGCATATATGGTATGATAACTACTGAGACCTTCACCTCATCCTCTGATAGCTTCATACCATGAACAACTGCCTGAAACACTGTTCCACGAGCTACCAGCATCATCCTGGTACCATCTAAAATGTATAGCAGACATGGACTACCATCGTCCATGTCATCCCCTGGGATGACTGGTGCTGAACAACTTCCTTTCCCGCTTCTCCTTGTCAGAGTAAATGTAAGATTATACAAATAATACATTATTCAACAAACATGTTTATTAATTTTACTTGTGGGAGGCACAACATGTTCTTGTAATGGAGATGGTTGTGGGTGCATCCCATAACTCTCAAACTGCTGCTAGAACTTGCGCATAACTTTGTCAGTCACTTTTGTAGTGACTTCATCATACAATTCTACCCTAAGCTCCGCCTTAAGCTCTGCCCTAAGATTGTTTGAGATCTCTTGTGTTAGCCTTTATTCTTATTCTTCGCTGTATGCATAGGAAGTCTGACGCGAAGAACTCCCAAAAAATATCTAATGCCTACTCTATTACCAGCAGCACACACTCATCCAGTGTGCTCAAGTCGTCCAATTGTAGTTGTAAGAATATCTTGTCGACCCTCTAGAGTGAATTGACCTTGGGAGCTCTACTCAACCAAGGAGTCCTGTAACATAAAAAAACATCATTATTCTTTAAAAAATTCAATGTAGTATCTATAATGAAACTATTATTATTTTAGGAATAGTGATAACTTACAATTTTTTCAGGTATTTCTCGTACAGTCTTAAAAGAGTAGGCGCTCGATTATCTTAAACGAGCCAGCTTCCACTTCTCATGCCGAGAAGGTGGAGAAGGAGGTTGGGGGCTACCAGCCTCAGATGAGGGTCTACCCTCAAGCTTCTTATACCCACCACGAGGTAATAGGTGGAGTTTTGTTTTATTTTGAGCACTTATTCCTTGTGCTTTGGTTCTTGTTCCTTGTCACATATAATGAATTAGTTCAAATGATATAAATTTGTTAATGAGGAATTGAATAATATCAGCTATACTAACCTGCCATGCCTCTAATGTCCGACTCTCTACAAAGAGGCGCCAAGTCTCCTCATCAATGGTCCTATATTTTTGACATGGAGACTCACTTTTTTTTTGCTCCAAATACATATCTCGAGGTCAACTTAGTCTTAAAACCCCGAAAATTTTCAAGAATAGATGATAAATTCTTATTTCTAAGTGTTGCAACATTTGGAATGTCAAAGGTCGTCTGCAATAAACATAATCAAGTTGTATCCGTATACAATTATCAATATAAACAAATTGTAATTCAAATGATATTAATTATCTTAACAATAGATTGTTCCATATAATGTTTCGATCAACCTCGGACACATGGTTAAGAGATGGAGTAAGAATATTAATCCTATCGTGCGCGAGTACTCCTAGGTATGATCCGAAGACATCTGCATTTGGGCGAAATGCCACTCCAGTGACCACATTAACATCCACAAGTGTTTTTTCACCATTATTTCTTCTGACCATCAGTTGCCTCAACTTGGTGGCTCCACTAGTAGGTTTGGATGAGGGAGCCTCATCCCTTGATGAATGTGGGTGGTCAGCCATATATCCATCAAAATAAATGACAACATGAAATATTAATAATAGACTTATGTAATATCATATAATTTAACAAAACATGCAATAAGAGTCATATGAAATATTAATAAAAGTCTTATGTAATATTAATAAAAAACTTATACACAAATTTGAAATTAGTACATAAATATATGGATTAGTCATATGTATATTCCCTCATTATGATATGATTGAATTGCATGTACATCGTCAACTAGAGGGTTGTCATTCAAATTTGTCGTTGTTTGAAATGAATGGTTGTGAGCAATATGAATATTAATCAAATTGTCTTTGTTAACTTCAATTTGTTTTTTTGCCTTGAAGAACAACATACCAATGATCAAACGCAGGATCTTTGACATAAAAAACTTGAGATGCTTGATGTACCATGATAAATGGTTCACCTCGATAACCCACCTTTCGAAAATCAACTAGTGTGATACCTAATTCATCTACTTTTACACCACTCTTATTGTCAAGCCACTTACATTTGAACAATGGAACAAAAAACTTAGTGTAATCAACCTCCTATATCTCTTCTATTATACCATAATATCTTATTGATCCAAGTACAAGATTTTGATCTTTTGATGTGTAAAATTGGAGCGACTCAGTTTTTAGACTGACTCCATTATTTTGTACTGTGCTTTTATCATCCAAAGTCTTTGTATAGAATGTGCAATTATTGATTTCAAACCATGTACAACATACGACATCAAACTTTAAACCATTTGCAAGCCACAACAAAATCTAAGAAGAATGTAGCTCTTTGTCAACTTCAAATTTGAACCAAGACATAAAGGTTCTGTTATGCTCCATTGACTGTCATTTCTCTGATTGTCTTGGATTTTTATTCTTCACAATGGCTTTGTGTGTTTGCAAAAAAGGGATCACCTCATTTGTGTTGTTCAATATATAAAGATGTGCTTGCAATAATTCTTCGCATTGTTTCGTTGCCACATTCACGCCTCAGAGACTTTTACTTGTAGAACATTTATTCAACCATGATGTGCGAGGAATTCCTATTAGATTTGTTGAAGTCATGTAATCAGAAATAAACTCGATACTTTCTTTAGCAATATACCTTTCAAATATTGAACCTTCAGGACGATATGAATTTTTAACGTACCCTTTCAAAATCTTCATATAACGCTCAATAGGATACATCCATCTTAGGTATACTAGTCTGCACAACTTGATTTCTCTAACCAAATGAACAAGTAAATGTACCATGATGTCAAAAACATATGGAGGGAAAATCATCTTTAGTTGACACAAGATGTTAACAATCTCGCCTTGAAGTTCATTTAACTTTGTAGAATCGATGACTTTACTACAAATTAACGAGAAAAATGAACACAACCGAGTTATGGTCTGCCTAAATTTTTTAGGCAAAATTCCACGAATAGCCATCCGTAACAATTGTTGCATTAAGACGTGACAATCGTGAGACTTCATGCCAACAAGCTTTAAGTCCTGCATTGACACTAAACTCTTCATATTTGGAGAGTATCCTTGTGGTACCTTGATGCTCTTTAAATAAAGGAAAAAACTTATCTTCTCTTGTCTGGACATTGTATAAGATGCAGGTGGCAAATAAGTACGTTTACTAATCTTCTTGGGTGCCAACTGTTCTCGGATCTTCATGTCAACCAAATCCAAATGAGCAAAACCTCGATCTTTTGTCTTTGCCTAAATGTTGAGTAGTGTACCAATCAAGCTATCACACATATTCTTCTCTACATGCATCACATCTATGCAATGTCTAACATCTAACTTTGACCAATATGGAACATCAAAGAATATTTATTTCTTCTTCCAAGGGGTCGTAACAGATGACTTCTTCAAAGTCTTCCCAAATACATGATGTATTTTATTAACTTTTTCAAGGATTTGAAGGTCAGTAAGTGGATTTGGTGCTTCGTCCCTCTTTTAATATCCATTGAATGCTTTTTTAACCTTCGATATGGATAATTACATTTTAAAAATCTCTGATGATGCAGATACATCGTCTTCCTTCCTTGTTTCAATTGCTGAGCTATAGTGTTTTCTTCACATATAGGACATGCTTTATGGCCCTTGACATTGTATCCTAACAAATTACCAAAAGTTGGAAAATCATTAATGGTGCAAAATAACATTACATTCATCACAAAAGTTTCAGAAGGGAAGGGATCAAATATTTCAACTCCATCAACCTACAACAACTTCAAGTCTTCAACTAGTGAGCTTAGATAAACATCTATGTCATTTCCAGGCTGCTTTGGACCATATATCATCATAGACAATATCATGTACTTTCTCTTCATGCACAATGCAGGTAATAAGTTGTAAATTATCAAAATAACTGGCCAACAACTATGATTGGTACTTAAATTACCAAATGGGTTCATTCCATCAATGGCTAAACCAAGCCTAAGATTTCTACATACTTGACCAAATTGGTGGAATCGTTGATCAATATTTTTCCATTGCTTTGAATCACTTGGATGACGAAGCACCTTGTCAATTTTTCTCTCATCTACATGTCATCTAAGGTTTTTAGCATCTTTTATATTCGCAAATAAACGATTAAGTCTGGGCACAATTGGAAGGTACCAAACTACTTTCAAAGCATATCCATTTTTTTCTATCTAACCATTATCTTCACTATTGTTTTTTGACTTGTATCGTGATAACCCAGATTTTGGACACTTTTTCAAAAATTCAAACTCTTTCTTATATAAAATGCAGTCATTGGGACAAACATGTATCCTTTTATACTCCATACGTATTGGACAAAGAATTTTCTTCACATCATAATTATGAATGGGTAGTGTATTTCCATCTGGCAGCATTTCATTCCACAATGTCAATAATTATGTGAAACTCTTATTAGTCCATCCATTGGTCGTCTTCAAATTTTAACACCGCTGACAACTATGTGAACTTAGTTGAACCGACATACAAATGTGTTTCTGCATCACTCGACACCATCTCATGTGAACTTTGGCAAAATTTTATACGCCAACATCGCGAATCATGTCCTCTAATTTGTCTTCATCGGGTCTATCTTCTTTCATAGTGGAATCAATAACATTTTTAGTTTGGAAGACAATCAGAAACTGTATTTCTTCGTCGTGCCATATCCATGTTGTATAGCATCGTAGGAAACCATCACATATAAGATGTTTCCTAATTTCGGTTGTTTTCAACTTTCTCCCATTCAAACAGTTCACACAAGGACATCTAAACTTCACTTCATCATCACTTCTACCCTTATTACAATGCGCAAATTGTACAAATTCCTCTACCCATCTCTTATACTTAGCAATAATGCGTGGTAAATTAATTAAATTTCGATCCATACGTAAATATTCTACAATATTCTACAAAATTAGAATAATACAATCATACAATTATACATATTCAACATACAATCATACAATTAATAAGCATTCAAATGATCAATTCAAACATTCAATTGTACATAATTACATATATTCAACATACAAAAACTTAAGATAAACAAAAAAATAATAACAAACACAATAATATAACTTGAGATACGACTACTCGTGTTTTGAAACGTAATAAATTTCATAGCAAAATCACAATCCCTACACAAAAATATAACAAAATGTAAGTCTCATCATCAAAAAAATAAAAAATGCAACAAAATAATAAAAAAAAGTAACAAAACAATCCAAAAATGCAAACAAAAAAAATAAGAAACCACGGCGATGACAATGATACAATAATGCTTCAAAACCGATTTTGATCAGTGTAAATGTTTCCAAAATGATCACAAAGGCAACTGATGACAAATTTATGAACACCGAAAAACGGCGCCAAAAACTTGTTTAACAATCGGCAAGTGTGACCGAATCGTATCAAGTAATAAAACTAGGTAAGACCAAATATCGTTTTCCCAAAGGACTCACGGCCTAGTTAGTTATATGATTTGTTGATTATTTGAGACTTGTGAACAATTGATTGTAGGTTTTAAATGCAAAAGACAGTAATTAAACATGTATGCATGAATTTGATCAATGGAAAAGTATAATACAAACAATTTAATGAATTAGATGGATGAGTATGTTGTTGGGGTTATCAATTTCATCTTATCCACTCTCATATACTTTTAGGAATTCATCATTCTTTTCATCAATGCTAATGCCACTCTCTAAATCACCTTGCAAGAAGGCCTATCCTTAATTACGAGTTCATACAATTCCTAGCATTCCTAGTAATTAATTCTTAAGTGCAGAAGCTTAACGACAACCAATATGCTATTGGGAGAAATTCCCCGGATCTAGATTTCCCCGTACATTCCCATATCGAAAAAATCAATAATCATGGCAATGAATGAGTTAAACAATGCAAACTTTAAGCAAAGAGGAAAAACCATAACTAATGATGAAAGAAAGCATACGTCTTAAAATAAGATGTTAAAACAAATTCCATATATGAGAGTTTCACAAGACTACATTGATTCCCCAACAGCAATACAAGGTTTAGTTCACCATATTCATGATGAAGCTAGATGAATAATAATGAAAGAATGAAAGATAAAACCCTAGAAAGAGGAGGAGGTAGCCTGAGCATCCAAGATCTTCCTTTAAGGGGTGGAAAAGTGAGTGTTTGCTTCGTCTCAGCCAAAAATACAAACCCTAAGACATCCTAAAGCTTATATACTATTCTAAAATATACAGAAAATTAGGCCTAAGCCCATAAAAGTGCCGCTCAGCGGTAAGTGCGTGAGTTGATTCTTCCCCCTCAGCGGCATTTTCATCCGTCAACGGATCCAACGTGAGTTCCTAAGTGCCGCTCAGCGGTAAACTGCCGCTGAGCGGTAATTGCGACTTCTCTTTTTGCACTTTTTGATGTCTTTTCTGATTCCATCTCTATCCTTCTTCACTTCTTTCACCAAATTCACCTTAAAACCTGCATAAAACACTGAAATCAAGCATAAACCTGTCCAGCTCTCTTATTTCTAAAAATATGGCCAAAAGCATGATTTCAAGCTAGTTTCTAAGTGTTAAAGGTTGCTTTTAGTATCAATTTTAAGCATGAAAATAACAATTTTTCAACTATTATCACAACCCCAAACTTAGAACTTTGCTTGTCCTCAAGCGAATAAGATGTAACTCAATCTTCTACCAATCCTTACAATGATTCACTCATTCAAAAATTCTCTTTTCAAGATAAGTACAAACTTCAATTAAACTCTTGAAAAAGATTTCAATCAAGACATGCACATGCTTTGGTGTTCACAAAGTCAATATCCAACAAATGCTATTTTTCATGATTGATCAATCACTAAGCATGGATGTTCATGTGCTCATGGAATATTTCCTCACTAGATAAAGTGTTTCACTCAAACACAAGTGTATAAGAGGTAATCACTCATTCACTCTACTATCACAATGTTACATGAATTGACTTTGCCTTTCATTTAAGCACAATCAAATACATTCACAAGCATGCATCATCAAAAGAACTTTTCAATGGCTTATAATGTGGCTGGGCTAACAAGAAAATTGGTTTTTCTAGATCACAAAACCCTTGAGTTAAGAGAATCATATAGACACAATCATTCTTATTTATTCCCAACTTTCTTTTGGATTGAGCTTTGCCTTTTTTTTTTCTTTCTTTTTTTTTCTTTTTCTTTTCACAATCTTATTTCTTAGCTCTTAGCTCAATGCTTTCAATTTCCCTTTCATAACTTCCCAACAACCCCAAACTTGAACATTTATCTATACCACAAAATATTCTCTACTTAACTCAAGGCAAAGCTCTTCAACAAGGGTTTTCAAATCATGTTCAAGGATAAGGGTTCAAATGATAGAACACAAAGTGCTCTCTTTTTAGTGGGCTAACTTCATGAATTTGGCTAATGAAAGGGTTACCAACAAATGGCCTTGATCATATGATGCAAGAACAAGCTATTGATTCAATCATAGAAAACCTGGGCAAAATCATTCATGCTTTCAAAGTAATAACATTCAATCTCAAAAACTCTAGAGCTCAAAACCTCACATATAAGCTCATTCACATTCCACATATACACATCTTGCTTAGTATCATAATCACAATCACAACATCATGCATTTGTTCACAAAGCTTGTGAATCACCTGTATCAGCATATATTGTGCACCTTTGAACATCAATCAATCTCAAAGCATCATCAAGCATTACTTATTAAACAATCACAATCAGAAGCAAACCATCATAACAAACAAAGTTTCCAATTGAGTACATCAAACCCTATTCTAAAAACATAAATACGTACAGAACACTGGGTTGCCTCCCAGTAAGGGCTTGTTTAACGTCACGAGCCTGACCCAAAATTCCAAGGATCAACCAACTGCATCATTGTGGACAGGTGTTGCACTTCTCCCCCTAAATAAGGCTTGAGACGTTGACCATTCACCACCCAGCTTTTCTGTGGATCATCAGTAGCTGAATTAAATATTTCAATTGCTCCATGTGGGTGCACTCCTTTTACTACAAATGGTCCTCACCATTTTGTCTTCAATTTCCCAGGGAATATCTTCAATATTGAATTCAATAATAGTACCTGTTGTCCTGGATTAAAAACTTCATTTACCAATTTCCTGTCATGATAGAATTTGATCTTATCTTTATAAGCCTTGGATGAATCATATGCATGTAATCGCATTTCTTCAAGCTCCAAAATCTACCTTCTGCGTGTGCCTTGAGTTTCATAAGGATCAAAATTCAAGAATTTCAAAGCCCACAATGCTTTATGCTACAACTCTACTGGCAAATGACATGCTTTCCCATAGACCAATTGAAACGGTGATAGTCCCATAGATGTCTTCATTGCCGTCCTATAAGCCCAAAGAGCATAATCCAGTTTTAGTGACCAATCCTTTCTTGATGAAGTTACTGTTTTTTCCAGGATCCTTTTTATTTCTCTGTTAGATACCTCAGCTTGTCCATATCCCCCATCACTAATCAACACTCTTGGAGTTCCAAAATGCAAGAATATCTGCTTCTTTAAAAATTTAATTACCATACTAGCATCATTTTTAGAACAAGCTAATGCTTCCACCCATTTACTCACATAATCCACTGCTACCAAAATATATTCATTGTTGAAAGATGGAGGAAAGACTCCCACAAAGTCAATACCCCAACAATCAAAATCCTCAACCTCTAAAATGCCTTGTAATGACATCTCATGACGTTTAGTGATCGTCCCTACTCTTTGACACTTATCATAGTTTCTCGCATGATTATGAGCATCTTTAAATAAAGTTGGCCAATAAAACCCTGATTGAAGAACTTTTGCTATTGTTCTTTCTCCATTAAAATGTCCCCCATAAGGTGAATCATGACAATGCCAGAGAATCCCTTCTACTTCTTCATTTGTCACACATCTCCTAAGAAGATTATCTGCTCCAATCTTGAACATATAAGGATCATCCCAGACAAACTGCTTAGCATCATGCAAAAATGTCTTTCTTTGTTGCCAAGTTAAATCTTCTGGCATGACCCTTGCAGCTTTGAAATTAGCTATATCAGCAAACCATGGCCTCTGCTGAATATACATAAGTGCTTCATCTGAAAAAGATTCCAAGATCTCTGATTCTTTGCTAGTAACCTCCTTGTTGACTAACCGTGACAAATGATCAGCAATCAAGTTCTCACTCTCTTTCTTATCACGGATCTCCACATCGAATTCTTGCAAAAGTAGTACCCATCGAATCAGACGTGGCTTAGAATATGGCTTTATCAACAAGTATTTGATAGCTGCATGATCTGTATAGATAATCACCTTAGACCCAATAAGATAAGGTCTAAATTTCTCTAGAGAATACACTATAGCTAGAAATTCTTTCTCTGTGGTAGCATAATTCAACTAAGCATCATTCAAAACTTTGCTGGCATAATAAATTGGATGAAAAATCCGCTCTGTTCGCTGGCCAAGAACAACTCCTATTGCATAATCACTTGCAACACACATTAGCTCAAAATTTTTATTCCAATCAGGAGCTACAATTACTGGAGCTGACACTAATTTACTCTTCAATATGTCAAAAGCTTTCAAACATTCTTCATCCATCACAAAAGAAGCATCCTTCATAAGAAGATTACTCAATGGTTTAGCAATTTTTGAGAAATCTTTAATGAATCTTCTATAAAATCCAACATGACCTAGAAAACTCCTAATCCCCCTTACATTTGTTAGTGGAGGCAATTTCTCAATGACTTCCACTTTGGCTTTATCCACCTCAATCCCTTTAGCAGAAATTTGATGTCCCAGCACAATTCCTTCCTTTACCATAAAATGACATTTCTCCCAATTAAGAACAAGATTTGTCTGAACACAACTTTTAAGAACAATATCCGAATTCGCCAAACACCTTTGGAAAGAATTTCCAAAGACTAAAAAATCATCCATGAAGACTTCAATACACTTTTCTAAGAGATCTACAAAAATCGCCTGCATACACCTTTGAAAGGTTGCTGGAGCATTACACAATCCAAATGACATCTTTCTATAGGCAAAGATACCAAAAGGACAAGTAAAGGTTGTCTTCTCTTGGTCTTTTGGATCTACCACAATTTGATTGTATCCAGAATATCCATCTAGGAAGTAATAGAAAGCTTGACCTGCTAATCTTTCTAACATCTGGTCCATGAAAGGAAGAGGAAAATGATCCTTCCTAGTGGCTTTATTTAGCTTTATGTAATCAATGCACATTCGCCATCCAGTAACTATCCGAGTGGGAATAAGTTCATTTTTTTCATTGTGAATTACTGTCATTCCGCCTTTCTTTGGAACCACCTAAACAGGACTTACCCATTCGCTGTCAGAGATTGGATAAATAATACCAACTTCTAAAAGTTTCAACACTTCTTTTCTTACCACCTCCTTCATTACAGGGTTTAACCTTCTTTGTGGTTGAGCACTCGGTCTATAATCCTCTTCCATAAAGATCTTATGCATACAATAAGTTGGACTAATACCTTTAACATCTGATATTGACCACCCAATTGCTCCTCTATTAGCTTTCAGAATTTCTATCAATTGTTTTTCTTCTTGTAAAGACAAAGAATTACTGATGATAACTGGCATTTTTTCATCTTCTTCTAAAAAAACATACTTTAGATGTGCTGGGAGTCTTTTTAATTATGGTTTCTTTACTTTGACTTCTTCTTCCTTATCAATTATTTCAAACTTTGTATCCTCCTCTGGAATTTTTTTTCAATGTTTCCAAGTCCATCAGACATTCTGCAATTAATTTCTCTTCTCCTTCATCTAAATCTTCACAAGCATCAATAAGAGTTTTCTCTAATGGAGAAACATACCGCACCATCCTTTCTTGTATCCCACAGATTTCATCAAGTTCGTCAAATTGGAAACATGCTTTATAATCATTTGGATATGTCATGGCTTTAAATACATCAAAGGTGACTTCTTCATCATGAACTCTCAATTTCAGCTTGCCATTTTCCACATCAATTAAAACTCTAGCAGTCTTCATAAAAGGTCTCCCCAGAATGAGAGGTACATCACTGCTTCCTTCCATATCCATTACAATAAAATCTACTGGGAATACAAACTTGTCAACCTTCACTAACACGTCTTCCACCACTCCACATGGATATTTAAGAGACCTATCTGCCAGTTAAAGAGTCATTCTGGTAGGTTTGATTTCCAAACCCTCAATTGTTTTACACATGGATAACGACATTAAATTAATGCTAGCTCCTAAATCAATCAATGCTCTTCCAACTTTTAAGTCTCCTATGGTACATGGAATAGCGAAACTTCCTAGATCTTTAAACTTAGGAGGTAATTTCTGTATGATTGCACTGCAGTTACCCTGTACCTTGATAGTTTCCTTCTCAATGTGTTTGTTTTTCTTTGTAACCAGTTCCTTCAAAAATTTTGCATATGATGGCATCTGTTGCAATGCTTCAGAGAATGGTATAGTGATCTTCAACTTTTTGAACAACTCCATGAATCTTTCCAATTGTTTTTCTTTCTCCTTCCTTGAATAGCTCTTTGGATAAGGAAGTGATTTTTCAAACTCTCTTTCTTTTTGTCTCTCATCTCTCTCTTCTCTTTCTTTTTTTTCTTTCTTCTCATCTTCTTCTTTCTTTTTTTCTCTCTCAACTCTTTCTTTACACTCACATGTTTCTTTTTCACTCTCATTTTCTTTCTCCTCTCTTTCTTCTTTTTTTCTCTCCTCTAACACCTTACCACTTCTGTAACAACAGTTTTACATTCCTTTCTGATATTACCATTTTTCATCTTGTCAACTATTCGCTCAATATGGATCTTCATATTTTTAAATGCAAACTCCACATTCTTACAGTAAGATGCATTCGTCTTCAAGAATTTTTGGAAAGTCTTGTCAAGTTTTGTTGTCTTCTCAGATGGAGTAAATTGCATTTGCCATTTTTGCTGTTACCATTGAACCATTGAAACCTTTTGTATTTCTTGTGGTAATTGAGAAAGTTTCGTAATTACTTATTTCAACTGTTGAGAAATAATTTTATTTTGAATAAGCAAAGCATCATTTGATTGTAACAACTCCTTCTGACTAAGATATCCTCTTTCACTGTTTAGCTCATTATCACTAGTAGCCATATTTTCAATGATTTCTGTAGCTTCCTCTGAAGTTTTCAATTTGATATTTCCTCCTGCTGAGGCGTCAAACATCATCTTGGTTTGTGAACCAAGACCTCCAAGGAAGACTAGGACTACTTCCAGTTCTTCAAATCCATGCGTGGGAGTCTTTCTTAATACGCTTTTATATATGTCCCATGCATGACCCAAAGATTCCTCCATGCCTTGCCTGAATGATGAAATCTCATGCTTTCCTTTATTTACCTTTGATTGTGGAAAGTATTTCTTTAGGAACTTTGTCACCACTGCTTCCCACTCTGTAAAGCTTCCTTCTGGAAAAGAATTCAACCAAAGCTTAGCGTTGCCTCCTAATGAGAATGGAAACAAGCTAAGTTTGATTGCTTCGTCCAACACCCCATTTATTTTCACCGTGTTGTAGATCTCATTAAAAGTTGTGAGGTCCTCATATGGGCTTTCGTGAGACAACACATTAAATTGATTACTCTTCACCAGTTGGATTAATGCTGGTTTCACCTCCATTAAATTGATTACTCTTGGTCTTGCTATGCTGTTAAAATGTTGAGGTTTAGCTATTATTAGTGTAATATGCAAGAGTTCTTCTGGCATTATTATTCTCCATATTCTCACTGCTATGGTCAGAACCTTATGGTGATGGTTGTAACAGAGTTTCCGGAGGATGAAAAAGTTCTCTAGATGTATGAATTCTTGCAGTTTTCTGCAGTTTTCTTGCTCCTAGTTCGGATTGCTTCCTGCATACACAACCAAACAAATCCCTAGAAGAATTGGTTAGCACAAAAAGATATAAAAGAAGATATAAGATTCAGAGATAGACGATAAAAAAAGAAAAAAATAAAAAAGAAAAAATAAAATAAAATAAAAACCGAAAAATAAAAACAGAAAATAAAAACAGAAATTCAAATTTTGAAAATTGAAAATTCAAGTAAAAGATAATCAATAATCACACAAATAAACTAGTTAAACCACGAGTCCCAGGCAATGGCGCCAAAAACTTGATGACAAATTTATGAACACCGAAAAACGGTGCCAAAAACTTGTTTAACAATCGGCAAGTGTGACCGAATCGTATCAAGTAATAAAACTAAGTAAGACCAAGTATCGTTTTCCCAAAGGACTCACGGCCTAGTTAGTTATATGATTTGTTGATTATTTGAGACTTGTCAACAATTGATTGTAGGTTTTAAATGCAAAAGACAGTAATTAAACATGTATGCATGAATTTGATCAATGGAAAAGCATAATACAAACACTTTAATGAATTAGATGGATGAGTATGTTGTTGGGGTTATCAATTTCATCTTATCCACTCTCATATACGTTTAGGAATTCATCATTCTTTTCATCAATGCTAATGCCACTCTCTAAATCACCTTGCAAGAAGGTATGTCCTTAATTACGAGTTCATACAATTCCTAGCATTCCTAGTAATTAATTCTTAAGTGCAGAAGCTTAACGACAACCAATATGCTATTAGGAGAAATTCCTCGGATATAGATTTCCCCGTACGTTCCCATATCGACAAAATCAATAATCATGGCAATGAATGAGTTAAACAATGCAAGCTCTAAGCAAAGAGGAAAAACCCTAACTAATGATGAAGGAAAGCATAGGTCTTAAAATAAGATGTTAAAACAAATTCCATATATGAGAGTTTCACAAGACTACATTGATTACCCAACAACAATACAAGGTTTAGTTCACCATATTCATGGTGAAGCTAGATGAATAATAATGAAAGAATGAAAGATAAAACCCTAGAAAGAGGAGGAGGTAGCTTGAGCATCCAAGATCTTCCTTCAAGGGGTGGAAAAGTGAGTGTTTGCTTCGTCTCAGCCAAAAATACAAACCCTAGAACATCCTAAAGCTTATATATTATTCTAAAATATACAGAAAATTAGGCCCAAGCCCATAAAAGTGCCGCTTAGCGGTAAACTACCACTCAGCGGTAAGTGCGTGAGTTGATTCTTCCCCCTCAGCGGCATTTTCACTCCTCAGCGGATCCAACGTGAGTTCCTGAGTGCCGCTCAGCGGTAAACTGTCGCTGAACCGTAATTGCGACTTCTCCTTTTGCATTTTTTGATGTCTTTTCTGATTCCATCTCTATCCTTCTTCACTTCTTTCACCAAATTCACCTTAAAACCTGCATAAAACACTGAAATCAAGCATAAACCTGTCCAACTCTCTTATTTCTAAAAATATGACCAAAAGCATGATTTCAAGCTAGTTTCTAAGTGTTAAAGGTTGCTTTTAGTATCAATTTTAAGCATGAAAATGACCGTTTTTCAACTGTTATCAGCAACCACGACAATCGAAATAAAAAATTATCGGTGGAAATGCTTGCAAACGACGAGGAGTGCTCGACGGAGGTTGCTGAGAATTTGAATCGTTTCATTTCATGAAGAAGACGAAATTGTTCACTCTGTGTTATAATTTTTAAACCTAGTTAAATGTTACTACCTCGGTTCATTGAATGACCGAGACAATAGGGGGGCTATGGCCTCAGTTGTCCACTTAACCGACGCCTAAAGCTAGTTAAAAAAATTCGAATTTAATATATAATGGTAGTTTTGCAATTTTCACTCAACTTTTCTGCCTTGGTTCCTTGCCAAACCGAGTCCAAAACATGAAAAATATTTATCAAATATTTCAATTAAGTGAAAGGGGAGTCAAAACAAGGTTTATGGCCTCGGTTTTATAGGGAACCGAGGCCATAGACCCTTTCCCAAAAAATGTAGTAGCTGAACAGACTGGGGGCAGGCAAAGTGTTAGTGAGGGTAGGGGTTCTATGGCCTCAGTTCTACAAGCAACCGAAGTCATATCCTCTGCATAGAGATTACGCTAGGTTCCAAAAGAGGAATGTGAGTTGTTCGGTTCTACAGGGAACCGAGGCCGTAGACCTTTTTCCCAAAAAGTTGGCAGTTGAAGAGTCAGAGGACACGGAATGTCAGTGGGCACAGGGGGCGTTTTCCCTCGGTTCCCTTCTCAACCAAGGCATATACGTTTGTAAAAATTTCTAAAATGCCACCGCACCATTTTATGCTTCGAATTTTAGTAAACTGAAGCATAAAGGACGTGTTAATATCCCTCTTGTTTTACTAGTGCTCCCTCTTTAGGAACATTAAACTCACTTACAATTCCTTGAACTTGTAAAATATTGTGTCAAAGTACTTTTCCTATGCCAAATTATGTCTAATTTGATATTTGATACCTAGACTGATATACCACAAACTAATCTTTAAAGCCTCTTGAATGGACATCAACATGCAAAAAACCCCACTTGCGACAACAAGAGATTAGTCCATACACAAACCCTGGGACATTAATTACACATTGATTTCACAACAAAGTTGGGTCATATAGAAAATAGTTTTCTTACCATCTTGCGCAAGCTAAAAAGAGTTCTCATCCCAAGGAATTTGTTTCTGCCCTCCCAACCTCTAGAAATGGATTTGGAAACAAATTACAAATAACATAATAGTATTTTCTGGCCAAGATTGAACCAAATTAGTTCAATTTATAGAGAACACACATCTCTGGACTAGAGAAGTGAACTGTTGTACAAGAAAGAAGTTTTGAAAGGACGAAACTTGAACATGAATTCCATCTCCAAGGACTTAGCCCCTTGCCTAGGGTCACAAATACATATAGAGTTTGAACTTAGTTAGTTACATGGCTAACTATAGGGAGGGAAAACACACACATAGATCTCCACAATGGTAAGTATTGTCCGCTTTGGGCCAAACCCTCATGGATTTGCCTTTGGTACCATTCCAAAAGGTCTCTTACCAAAGGAGGTATCTTATGTGTATATAAACGCATGTCCATCTCATGTTTTATCCAATGTGAGATTTTGTTTGGATCCTAACACTAACTCCAGTCACATTTGTTGTGGATTTTTACACACACAAGAACAATGAGAATTCTACAATATTTTATATGCTCAAGCCAAGATTGTTACAACTTTAAATACAAAAAAGAAATTTTACTTTTGCATTAGCCTTGGATCCATAACTTCGACGTTGTTACAAATAAATTATTAAAATAGAATGACTCAATTTCTCACACCAAGAAGGAGGGGGGGTTGAATTGGTGAAATGTAAAAATAAAATCTTTGTCACAAAAACGATGCCTTGATACTTTTCTTGAATCACAAGGTAAAAGATTTAAAATGCAGCGGAAATTTAATCGAATGAATACCGAACATAATCGACTGAATAAAGAGAGTAGGGATGAGAAAATTCAAACACTATATTTTATACTGGTTCGACCAAGCCTACATCCAGTGTCCTTCCAACCATAGGAAGCCAATGCACTATAATGATCAAGGTTTTTACAACAAGGCTTTTATAGCAACCTCACTTCAAAAATATAAAACACCTCTCTAACCCTCTAATCAAAATATAGGCAGTACACAACAAGACCAACAACAAGAATTCCCTCTTCTGCTGTCTAAACCCTTTGAGACACTCTCAAAGTCAAGAATGCCGCATGCTCTTCTTCTTGTAATCACAACAGGGAACTTCAAACCAATCTTCAAAAGATTGTAGATTTTGATCTCTCAATAACACCCAAATGTGCAAGTTGATCAGCCTTTGAAAAACACAGTAATCTTACTCTTCAAGAAATCACAAGTAGATGATCACCACAACCCCTCTTGTTTCTTAGAGCTTCTCTTTACTTTCTGTAAGATCACAACTTTTTGCAAAAGATATGAAAATGTTAGAATCACAAAAGTTCTTACAGAAATCAAATCTGTGTCAATTTATAAAATAACTCATCTCAAACGCGTTTTAATCGACTTAGCTACTAATGCATTCGAATATAAATTTTTTTTTATAACAGTTAGCAACAATCACGGCAATTAATTGAATGCACAATTAATGCAGTCGACTAACATTTAATGCTTGGTCAACACATTAAAAAAGATGACCGTTAGACATTTATGTCAAGCATTAACAGAATTTCAAAACAATAACTAACTTAATCGAATACAACACGCATGCAATTGATTATTCAACAGTGTTAAGCATAGTTTTGAAAAGCTTTCTCTTTGAAAACTATCACAGCACGAGTTTTAATCGATTCACCCCATAATGGAGTCAACTTAAAACTGTTGTTTTGCCACACATTTAAAGTTTAACATAAGTTCTTGTGGGTTTCCTTTTCAACATCATGTGTCATGCATTCACGTATAAAAACACATATGTAACACAGTGAAATGCAATGTAAACCACAAACAAACATGCTCCCATATATGCTTAAACAGATTTAACACAATGATCAAAAGCATATAACATGTAAATATGGAAAATGTAATACTAAATATACATGTGTTATTAATTATGTGTTGTCATCATCAAAAACTCAGATATTACTGAGATTGTGGATTAAGCTAAAAGTTTGCTCCCCCTATCAACAATCTCTCCCTTTTTTTATGATGCACAACCATGATTAATAAACAACTATGTTGCATAAATCAATATAGATTATCAACCAATTACCAATCATCACAATTCTCCCCCTTTGGGCATTAGCATAAAAGGTAAGCAAACAGTAATTGATATACAGATAATCAGTAACAAAGAGATGCATTAGATATATCAAAACAGATTATGATGCTCCCCTTGACAATACTATTCACATGATTTAGGATGTTCTGCCCCTGAAATGAATACATGCAAAATAGATCAATGATATGTAATGATCCCCTATCATTATGCATATTTCAAATCTCAAAACACAAATGCACAATGCAGTAATTAGATTATATATCAGAGCATGTAAAAGCATGTTTCAGCATTGTATTAGAGTAAATTTGAAACAGTAATAACATATCATAATTGATACAATTTCAATCATTAAACATAGTTTATTCTCTTATCATCATAAAGCAAAGATACAACAAATAAGCATAAGATATAAGCAGCATAAACATTCACAGATTATAAAGCAAGGTTTAAAGATAACAAATATCCCAAAGTTTGGGATCTTTAACCCCTGTTGGTATTCAATCGATTTGATCTCAATCGTAATCGATTTCTTGCTTTCTGTAAGTTGATTTTCCGTATCATATCTGTCAACAATTGATGTTCTTGCAAAACCTTTCATGGCCTTTCTAGATCAAGCCTTTTAGAATTAATAGTGCAGGAATTATCACAGATACTATATGAGTATGCAAATGTATGAATGTAACAGTAAATAATACTTCATTTGGATACAATCATTGTGTAATCGATTTAAGTACTATTTGTTTTACTCAATCACAAATATAATTTTTCATTAACAGATTGAGCTAACAATAAACTTTGATTTCATTGATATTTAATCAAGAAGTACAATCAGATCAAACTAAACCAGAATTGCCATATAAAGCCAACAATACAAACAAAACAGAAAACAATCAAAACAAAATAGAAAAACATAAAGCTCTAAACTGTAACCACGAAATCCTTATTCTATTTTAGATGGCTCTACAATCTTCTCATCTGCATTGTTCTTCTCGCTTTCAGAATCATCTACAGAGGTGTCACCAAATGCATTTATCCTTAATGCATAATCCATCTTCTTGTGCAGCTTAGTAAAGGATTTTTGAAGCATTGACATTTTCTCATCAAGTCTTTTAAATCTTACTTCTATAAACTCCCCAAATTTTGTTTGAGGTCTGAACTCATATTTTGACATGTCAATATTGGTAGGATCTACCTTATCAGTTTCAGGGCAAACTTTGTCCTTGAAAATCCAGCCTTCTTTTCTTTTTCTAAGCCCCGAGTGTTCCAAGAATAATTTTGCAATCACTTTCTTTTTGTTATCACCAATGGTGATCTTATTTGTGATATCAACATTTTGTAATCTCAAAATTCTGCTAATGAAGACAACATATGGTAAATGAATATTTGTTTGTAATGTATATAATAAATATACATCTTCTGCATTCAGCAATGACTGATCTTCACTTGTAGGAAGTAAAATCCATGTGATCACAAATGCACACATTCTTTCTTCTTTCGTTAGATGATCAGTACTGAAGGAGTCATATTTCCTTATCATATTCGGATCCTTAAAAAAATTCTTATAAATGTTAACTTTATTGAGCCCTGGAACACCATGATGTGTTTTCAGTCCTCCAGGTTGGAATCCAACAATATATTTCCATATGGAATCATCAATACGAACTATCACACCCTTTACTTTGGAAATCAAATAGATACTTTCCCCTTTTAAGTTTGCATAAAATATTTTCACAAGAGTAGGATAACAATCACCTTGGAGTTCAAGAAACTTTGTTAGACTAGACTTAACTAGGCATTCTTGAAACAATAATCCTTCTGAGCAAAGAACACAATGTTTAGCCGCTTATGTTTGATCACTTCTTTGAATCCCCACTGATAGATGAAGTCGTTCTTTTATCGTCATCACTAAACTAGCCAAAAGGGTTTGTTTCTTTAATTAAAGATGAAGGACGCTTCCCTAGATGTGAAGATAAAGTAGCCATGGTAGATCAAGAAATTGTAGAGACTTCTTGATCCAGATAAGAATTTTGAGCATCACAGTTTTGAGACATTTTTTAAAGTACATAAACTTTTATAAGGGAACCATCACATATAATCAGGCCCACTTAAGTTTTTCAAACTAGAAAATTCCAAAAACAGAGATTATTAATCGGTTTCATTAACGACAAAGTCAACTCATGTATTACAGAGTGTTACCAAAAATAGAGAAACACATTCACATATTATAATCGACTCAGTTCATAACATAATCGACTAAAAATCGCGCAACTATATTTCCACAGAATTCAGTCAATCAAACAGAACTCACAGCAAACATGTATATAATAGACAACCATACAAATGCTTATGTTGCATGATGCATAATAAATTTGTTCCAGTTACCATAATCATTGACTCAATAACTTGTGATTTATTTTTCATTTGTAGTTCATCCTTGAGCACTGTATTACTTTAATTGCAGGTACTTTCCTGCAAAACAATTAAACATTTTTTACATTAGTACCCATTTGAACTTGGGTCTTAACTTGTTAGTTATATGAGACAGTTCCTTAGGAATCCATTTGAATTTTCCCTTTGGAACTCCAACCTTTTTGTAGTAGCAGTTTCTAACATTATGGCCAATAGTATTGCAATAAAAACAAGCATTTGTAATAGGGTTACTGAGATCAATAAACTTCTTTGAATTAATCCTACTATTATTTGCTTTATAGCCAATACCTTGCCTATTAATAGCTCTTCCAGATGATCTTAACACAACATCAAGATTTTCTTTTCCTTGTGTAAATTTTGCTAATGTGCTGGTTAAGTAATCAATTTTCTCAACGTGTACAGGATAGTTATCACATTCTTTCTCAACAATTTGTATTTCGGTCTTAACTGTCTTTGCAGATTTTAGATCAATTTCAAGATCTTTTTCAAGCTTTTCATTATCCTTTACTAGACTATCAATTCTATATTCATAGTCTTTTTGAGTTACTTATTATTTTTTTAACTTTTAATTGGTTTTCTTCTATATAGTTGTGATATACTTTTGAAGTCTTTGTTATGAACAAATGTAGAGGGATTTGAAAACTTTTTTTTGGAAGATATCTTGATTATATATATATATATATATATATATATATATATATATATATATATATATATATATATATATATATGACTTTGTTAACATACGTAAGCTCTTTTTTTAGTTGATACATTTTAGCAAAGTGTACCAGATTTTAGTAGACAAAAATACCCTCATATATTATAGATTCTATGTTTTAAGGTTAAGAGTATTTAAATAATTTCCATTATCAAAACTAAAAAAAAAAACAAGAAACCCCCAAACTCTTACTTATCTCTCTGTCATTCCTCATTCCTCTCAACCCTTTCTCTTTCATCTGTCTCACTTCAACCTTCTCTCTGTCATCCTTACAGTAGCTCCAACTGAAAAAATCAAAAACACCCACCTAACCCTAATCCACCTTCCTCACTTATCCAATAATTTTCTCTCTCATCTCCATCCTTTTTCTTACCCACACACAGCAGCCCACAACACCACAATTTGTTGCTCTTGTTGCGTTCGTTCATTTGTTTTCCACTTTAATTACAAAAAATTGATGATGTTGATGTTTATTTCTTATAGGAGGGTCATATCTTTTTCCTTCCGATTGTTATTAAATTTGTAAAAAACTAAAGTCTACAATAATATCAATAATTTCAAAAATTTCAAAGCTAAAAAAAAAAGCAAGAAACCCCCAACGAAAAGAGGTTAACATCAACCATAATAGTTGCAAAGCATTTAGTTTCTTAATACCAATTTTGATAAAATCATAGAAATGAAAGGAGTAGATGTTAAACTATTAGTGTGATGGTAACAAATTTATTAAGTTTAAATTCCAATTTGAAATTCAGTGCGTTTTGTTTTTCTTAATTTCACTTCTGCGACAAATGATAAATCAGAATGACAACATCATGTTTATATTGACCAAACAAGTTGTAGATGTGAATTGTTTAAAATAAACTTACATGATGTGATTTACTTTGGTAAGTAATTTTCTGGTTCAATTGAGAGCTAACAGGTTCATTATGACTAGTTTATTAATTTTTGGTTGATTTTTAATTAGTTGGTATATCAATGTAGTTCTTCTTGAAATTACTTAATATTCTCCAATCTGCTCAAATCTAGAAGATGTGTAATTTGTTAAAATAATTTTATTCTTTTTACAAAAGTGAAATAAAAATATGTTTATCAATATGAAACATTCGAAAGGGAACAAGTAGTGGTCTCTTTTCTGAATAAGGGGAAAGAGTCAACAACAACAATTTTCTCTATTCATAACTCTCATCAATAAGTTGTTCCTATTAAATCATTTAGTACGATGTGCAGAGCTTCATTCTTATGTTTTGATCTTGGTTATATATAGGAAAGTGAAAAGTATATTCTGAAATATTGTATTCAGCAGAAATTATTTTTAAGAGATGATTTCAGAAATCCATTTTCTGGACAATAACTTACCCCTTCCGGAACTCCCTTTCCACATAACGGTTTTTCTCTTTTGAAAAATATTTGCAGATAACGTAATAGCCAAAATATCAAATCTATCTGAAGATAAACTACTAATTCTAAAATTTAAAAATGAAATTTAATAACAATCAAAAGGAAAAAAATATAACCCTCCAATCAAAAATCAACATCAACATCATTAATTATTTTGTTATTAAAGTGGAACACAAATGAACGAATAGAGCAAGACCAACAAATTGCGGTGTCACGGGTTACTCTGTGTGGGTGAAAGAGATGATGAAGATGATGGAGATGAGAGAGAGACAAATTGGATAAGTGAGGAAGGTGAATTAGGGTTATGTGAGTGTTTCTTATTTCTTCAGTTGGGACTACTGTAGGGATGACAGAGAGAAGGTTAGGATGTGAGAGATGAAAAAGAAAGGGTTGAGAGGAATGAGAGAAATGAGAGATGAGAGAGGAGTGAGTAACGGGTTGGGGGGTTTCTTGTTTTTTCTTTTAAGTTTTGAGAATGAAAATTATTTAAATACCCTTAACCTTAACACTTAGAATCCACAATATATGAGGATATTTTTGTCTACTAAAATCTAGTACACTTTGTTAAAATGTATCAACTGAAAAAAGAGCTTACATTAGCAAACTCCATATATATATATATATATATATATTTAAAGAGATAGTATGCTATCATTCGTGATCAATGTGACAAAATGGTTTTGAAGCAATTGTTAGTAAGACATGTGGATGGACGTTCCCGATTGTTGATGATTTGTGATAGGAAAGACTATGATTTTCTGTACAAAATATAAGCACTAACTATTAAGTCAGTTGTATGTCTTCAGCTCTTAAACATTATTTAGAATACCATCTTAATTTTTAATTTTATCAAATACTTTTCTTACAGGTCGAATCTATACTGACGTAAAAGTTTAATGAGGTAACAACGTCTTTAAGCCAACTGCAAGGTGGTGTTGTTTCATTAGTTGTCAATGCTAATGGATTTTACTATGAATAATTGAACAATACAATAAGGCTAAGTTTCTATATGCTCTTCTTAACAAGTATATGACTTATTTTCCTTAGGCTGTTCCTAAGCAATGTGATAATTAATAAGTTTTTTTCCTGTTATTTTGGCACTTGTTTTACTTAGGTGTTGTCTTTCAGTGACCTTGAAACCTTACAATGTATGTATAAAGACGCTAACAAAGAAGATATATGTATTATGATGTCTGTTATACGTTAATTAGGACAAATTCTTGTTCCTTAAACAAAACTATACAAATTATTTTTAACTTGATAAATATTAACCTTATTTATGTTTAATATTTATTTTAATTATTGTGAGTTTAATCAATGATAATCCCAAACTAATAATAATATTTAAAGAGTTAAAAGTAATTTTACAGTTTTCAATTTAAAAAAATCTTGAGTTGTGAAACCAGTTAAGCTAATTCTGATAACGTTTGATGAACACTAATATTTAAAAAGTAATTTTATATTTTCTTAGTGATGATAATAGTCCATATTTATATAATATTATTTCCATCATAATAAATAAATAATATTGGATCCCATTAATACTATTTATTATACACTTAGTTATTTTGTTATTTTCCTAGTGACATGGGGAAATGCCATTCATATGGCCTTTTATTTAATGTTTACTAATGACTAATATGCATAAACTTTCTTCCCAGATGAAATTTACATTTTTAACTTATAAAACACAAAGATTTCACTTTATTAAGTAGTTATATATAGGCTTAATTACCTACTTAGTCCCCATGTTAGAAGGTAATTTTCTGTTTAGTACCCGGTTTTAAAAATGTAGGCATTTGGTACCTATGTTTTGAAATCTGTATCAATTCAATCCTATTCAGTTAACGGTATTATAATTGATGCGAGAAATTAAGGACGTTAATGAAGATGCATTCAAACATTTGATAGCTATTCCACCCAGGCTATCATTAACGTCCTTAATTTCTCGCATCAATTATAACGCCGTTAACTGGATAGGATTGAATTGATACAAATTTCAAAACATAGGTACCAAATGCCTACATTTTTAAATCCGTACTAAACAGAAAATTACCTCCTAACAGGGGACTAAGTAGGTAATTAAGCCTTATATATATAATATTTGTTTGAACAGAACTATGTAAAGTCTTTCTTCGTCCTGACTTCAATTATTTGGTATTTGTCTTTCAAGTCTCTTTTGTCTTTTATTAGATGAGAGAGTGTTTATAGAAAATTCTTTGAATACTGAAGTTAGAAATTTTGTTTAAAATTCGAATTAATGGAAAACTGGAGTCGAGATTAAAATAATTTTATAAGAATTTTTTAATATATTTTCTGACATGAGAAACTTATAATACAACATTCCAGAAAATACTAACTCACTACTCAATATTTAATTATAAGATTCAATTATAAACTCAACCTTTTTTTCATATTCTTATACTAAATACACTCATTATCATTAAACATATCCTTACTTTCTTATTTAAAGTATTTTGTAAGTGAATCTCTCCTCTTCTTTGAAATATGGAGACAACAATTTAATTCTTGAAAACCCTATACTCCATCTTAGGAGACACTTCGTCAAAATATAATAAGAAAATATTATTATTGTCTGTAAACTGTAAATCTTAAAATTATTAGCAAAGAGGTAGTTGAGATGAATGCAATAGAGTTTCAATGGGTGACCTAACAAAGGACAATAGAGAAGGCAAGGAATAATGATGTGATGGTATGGAGGGTAAGGCTGTGACAAACATTGCCAGTTTTGTGTGGAGGGGCTTCCTCGCAGCGGTCTCCAAACTGCACACACAAAGGACCAACCATAGATTTATTCATCATGTGCAACTCATCACTCATTTTTTCATCGAACATATGATTCATCTTTCCAATGTTGTTGACCGACACAATCAGCAAGGGTTAAATTAATTCTAATGATTCAATGAAATAGAAAAGTAAATTAAATTTAGAAGACACTGACACAGAAACAATGAAGAGAGTTGTTAATAGATTTGTTCCAGTTCTTTGTGACCATTTCAGATATTTCTCTATTAATGAGCCAAATTTTGGCTTAAAGGGACCGTGCTAAACCTTTCTTCTCCTCATCCGAAAGTAGAGTGTGTGCAAGATACTTCTCGATTCACTATTTTTTGGTTTGTTTACTTTCCTTGGTACTTTATAAGGTCACTTGTACTACATTTGTTCACTGTATTTGCATTTGGATTCTTTTATCTTCGAATCATTAGGAGTAAAAAAATATCCTAGTTTTTAATTTTGTTTTTTATTTGGTTTTAATTAAAATTTTTTACCTCTTTTTATAATGTCAAAGTGATTTAACCTATTTGTAACGAATTGATTAGATATAAATTGAATAAAAAATAGTCAATTCAATCGTTTACGTTTTATTAAGTTGAAAATTTTTGTAATCATGTTCAACTCATTACATATTAATGAGTTAAATTGTTGACTTACATAATTTATTATAATATAGTTACAATATTATATCAATGAAATTGTTTACCTATTTTACTACACATTACTATAAAGGTAATAAGTGAAAATTAAAAAGTCAATCTATATAATTGAGAAAAAATAAATTAATTATTCAAATCTTTCTAATATTATTTATTAATGTCCTTACCAAAATCTAGAGCATGATCTTTAGAGAGGTGATATGTGATTGGATTGGAGAATCCTAATTATGCTCGTGATGGTTGAAAAGTTTGAGAAACTCTAATTGTAAAAGATTTTTTGACGCTTATGTTAGTAAGACAGTGAAATATTTTATGTATAGAATAATAAGTATAAGCTTCAAAGTCTCTTTCCTAATGAAATACCATATGTATTTATAAGGTCTCAAAATCTTATGTCATATATGTGATTTAAATAGGCAACATCATCTGTTAGAGACATGTTATTAAAAGACATTGATGACTATTAAAAGTTATAATATAAAACTATCGAGATTTAGTAAAGGATCCTTGTTGGGCTATGTCACTTAGCACATTTCGGTCGGATATGTACATAAGTCCCTTTAATATCGGAAGTTTCATTTAACGTGAGGAATGCTCTTGATTGTTCTTATGGTTGACACCGACTTGTAGAGTTTGCAAGTGGATTGGTCATTCAGTCGAGCTCACATCATTTGACCATTCGGTTGAGCTTGCAAGTGGATTAACCATTCGACCGAGTTCATATATGGTTTGGCCATTCGATCGAGTTCATATATGGTTTGGCCATTCGGCCGAGCTAGTAGGTTGATTGACCATTTAGCTGAACTCATATATTGTTTGGTCATTTGGTTCAGCTTGCACGTGGATTGGCCATTTAGTCGAGCTCGTATGTCATTTGCTATTCGACCGAGCTTGCATGTAAATTGTTAATTCGGTCGAGTTCGTTCGAACATCATTGTGTAAGAATATTCCCTTTGTCTTACATTGTTAACTTTAAGCAACCATTATGCTAGACTACCGGCTTGGACAGACTTAATTAGATGTTGCTAACTTTAGACGAATTTTGTTGGATGCTGATGGTTTGGGTAGATCCTAATGCTCATTTTTTGCCAAACTGATGATTACTTTTAACTTGCTTCTGTACTAAATTTTTTAGCGTTACTTCACTTTGAGCACCCTCTTCGAGTATTTCTCATGTTATATTCTTAGTCTATTTTTTAGCTTGTCCTTTCTTAAAATTCCCTATTGTAGGATAAAGTAAAAGAGGTCGAGGTGATTAATCAGGCCAACCTATGTTCGAAGGACAATTAGAAACTAACTAGTGAAAACCTGGAGGTGTCTTAACTGAAAGGGATCGAGAAAAAAAATTCAAGAATCTTCAAGCAAAAATGATCGAGGTGAAGATTGAGATGGACGGCCTAGGTGGCTTATGTGTTGAAGTTGGCCAAAAACCTAACAGGCAAAAACTTGGGTTGGTACAAAACTCCAGGTCAGTTGACTTTTGAATTCCAACAAGCATAGGCTGAAGGCGACTTTGATGTCTGAAAGACTGATGAGTAGGACAAAGGTGGCCCTAAAATCTAATAGAGAAACAAGTGTTAAGCTCTTCATGAGGAGGTGATCTATCTAAATCAAAAGGTTGTTGGGTTTGAGGTTAATGTTGTTCTGGATGAGGAGAGTACCAATTTTATGACTCTCATACTCGGGTATTATAATACTAAATTGCTCTTACTTTTGTACTTGGATATTAGAATAGTGATTTTCTCTTGTACTTGATCTTATGCTTTGTTTTAGCTATAATAATTCAGTGTTTCCTTTGTTTGATTGACTTGATGACTTGCCTCACTTGGATGGCCTTTTATGCTTCACTTAGAGGTCTTTTCTCATATTATAATCTAATAACTCGAGTGTCAACTTCGTGGTCTTTTATTAGGTTACAATCTAATAACTTGAATGTTAATCCCGTGGTCTTTTCTCAAGTTACAATCTAGTAACTCGAGTGTCAACTCCGTGGTTTTTTCACAGGTTACAATATAGTAACTCAAGTGTCAACTTCGTGGTTTTTCTCAAGTTACAATTTAGTAATTCGAGTGTCAACTCCGTGGTCTTTTCTTATGTTACAATATAGTAACTCAAGTGTTAACTTTGTAGTCTTTTATCATGTTACAATCTAGTAACTCTGGTGCCATCTCCATGGTATTTTTCAACTGTAATATGTCTTTAGGTGTTTGGCACTCCATGTCCTTGGGATGAGCTTTTCTTCGACCTCTTCTAGCTTGCATGCATTATTTTGGAGGTCGTCAATTATGTTGAAACCTAACATATACATGAAGCCCAGGATGCCAAGTAGAGGCTATCTCATCATGCATTTTGTAGCCACCGCTAGTGCAGAAAGGGGTTTAGACGTTCGTTCTTTTGGCCTTTTGACGTTCGACCTACCCCCGACGTCTTTGTGGGTGACGTTACTCAGACATTAGGGGTAGACATTGAACATGTATATAGACGTCTGGCGCCTCCCTCCCCCGACGTCTCCTTAGACGTCCGACGCCTCCATCCCCTCAACGTCTACATAGACGATCATATGCTTGAATGGTTTTGTGCTACGGTTGGCGTTAGACGTCGAGTTGAGCACTGTCGGACGTTGATAGACGTCGGACAATGAACTAACAGACGTCTACTGGACATCAAATTCGGTCACACTACCAAAACCATCAAGATAAAACTTAAACTAAAACTAAGCAATGTTCAACAACAAAATAAAATATTCCTAACTCCATCTTTGCAGAAGATAAGCGGTCCACTCCTGCCTTATCTACCTAATTGTGTCGTCTCGTATAGGAGATGTACTCTTGAAGCGCTGCAAAATTCAAGAAAGATTCATTATGGTTTCATATATGTTTGAAGATGAATTTGATTTGTAATGTATTCAAGGTATACATCATTACCTCATTCCAATCATCTGTAATGATAGCTCGAATGATGGTCTTAATCCAACACATCACATAGAAGCCACATTCCCATGAATCTAGTTGCTGGTTCAACTAAAATGACAAACTAAATAGTTAAGAATTTAGATCATTCAATAACATAGAAAATGAATTAGAACTATAAATGACTTACAACCTTTGGATACAAAATTTGAACCAGTTGACCATGAGATTTACCAATAACTCTGTACAGATTGAAAACACAAAGGTAAATTAATATGACTATATTTATGATAAAAGTTGAAGGTGAACATCAAATTCAAAGTCATTTTTTGAGAAACACTTACCCTTGAAGCATGGTTCTCAACTCATTTTTCATCCTCCTGTGCAACGAACAAAACCATATAATTTTACATTATTTGGGAATGATGACCATCAGCTGCCAGTTCGACCTATCACGAAGGACAAATAGTTATTTAACTAATTAAGGAAACTATAATAAGGAACTGACCACATATAACAACACCCACCCCTCAATGTATGGCACAAGGTATACGTTTCTTTTTTATTCATCCATCCATGTTTGCAAATAATGTTGTCTATTTTGAAGTGTGTTACCAGACGGTTGAATGGTCTGAGGTTCAACAAATCCGTACATGGAAGACCGATCTTGGTCTACAACGATTGTCTCCATGTACCTAAAACAACAAAGTTAAGTTGTTAGAAACTATAACAATGTAAATAAAAGTAATATGAAAGACCAAATTGACAATCTTACAAAACCACAACTGAATAATGGAAATATTCAACATCTTGTCTCCCCCAGTCACCTCCAATGCATCAGAGAATGTGATATAAACTGGCACATGTGGGGAAAGACCAAATACTCTAAAATCCCAGTATAGTTCTAATGATGATTTCTTCAATTTGAGTAATTTTGTCATTAGCTTTGATAGAGGATTATCCTCCGCTTCAGCCATGTCATCATCTTCATGTATGACTGTATCATGAATTGGCTGCTTCTGAGGACGTGTGAACTGAAGATAAGAATTTACGTCAAAGAGTTATCAACAATTATTTCAAGAATAAACATAGAAATACTAAGGAAAAAGACATTATACCTATGGAGTAGCGATGTGTGACATGATCAATGCTCTAGGCCAGGCAATAAATGATCCTATGGCCTTCCCCACAAAGTTAATTTCTGGAGTGGGTACAGAAACCTGAGCCTGGGGATCCCGAACCTCGTCAATGGTCACACACACGTGTTGGGGTAATATGGCAACACCATGAATAGTCTGCCCTCCCTCAAACACTCGTTCGACAGCCACAATGCGTAGGGATCCCCATCAACCAACAGCTCATATTGACCGTTATACTGAGTGGGGTCTACAGTAGAGCATGATCCTCTATTGCTGACACGAGGTGGTGTGGGAGTTTCAGCGGCCCCCATGTTGCCTTGCGTCATGGAATACAACTTTTCTTCAAGCGCTCTTTGTATTTCTTTTTGTTCTTGTAGCTGCTCCATGAATCGTTGCTCCATTGATCTCATGCTTTGGTTGAGTCTTTCCTCCCACTGAAGATCCATCTGCCTCATGTCTCCTGACTAATTGATGGGGGCTTTTCTGTGTAGGGCCAAAGTAGTCACGAAGACCAATCGCCCCAGGAACTCCACGTACACGTCCTGGGTGATCGGGCCTTCCAATGGTCGTTGTTAGAATGTCGTCCCTACCTTGTCCAGCAAATGTGCCCTGAGTCTGTTGCTCAACCAACTCATCCTGCACATAAAAAAACCAAGTTACTTAGAAGACATGCTGTGATAGATACACAATCACAGAACTAATTTGAACTTACAATTCTCTATGAGATCAAGGCAGCTGAGGAAGATGTCATGTTCCCATCAGATTTAGTCCGAGTAGCCTTCCACAGCTCGTACCTAGCAGGTGCAGGTGCTAGGTCCGGTGATTCAAGTCCCAAGGCATCCGCTCTAGACTTTCTCAGTTTCTTCTCCAGTTTTGCATAACCACCTCGTGATAACAAGTGGGGTGCATCGTTTAGCCGTTGTCTTTCTTGGGAGGCTAACCTTTTACCCTGTGAAACCATGTATATAAATAAGTGTAAAATAATAAAAACTCAATGAAAGACGATGTTAAGAAAAATACCTTCCATTCCTCAGACTCTCTAGATGATGCACGAAACTGCATCCAATCCTCCTCTGTGAATGTATATTGTTGTTAGGGATTTTCATGTTGCCTGTCTCCAAAGACATATAGTCGTGTCAGCCTTGTCTTGAAATCCCTTCATCTTATCGCTATATACGATAACACTTTCTTTCTAATTTGTATTGTGTTTGGCATATCAAAATGTTGCTGTTTAAAACAAAAAACATGTTATTCCAAAAGAAAACATAAAAGATAAGTATATCACAAATGACATGAAGTATAAACATACCTGAATATCTTGCCATAAGAGGTTCTTGTCGACCTCTGGGACATCATCCCAACATGCATGAAGGATAGAGACATGACCTTTTGCTAACTTACCCAGATAACTCCTAAACCTATCAGCATTTGGCCCTGATGGATGCCTTATCTAGGGTCGATGTCAACATGTCTCTTGTGACCATCCACGCGTTTGGATGTCACATCTGCCACTCGGGTGACGCCTCGTCCACGTCTCGTCTTTCCTCATCCTGCGTTTGAGGCCGACATACCTAAAAAATTATACAAGGTTAGTAATAATTCAATTATGATGAACATACATATAAAGTCAATAAAAAAATATCAACGATGACCACAATCAAATATGCATCCGGAGAACAACACAAATACTGAACCGAAATTTTATCAATCTTATCCATAAACTCCAATTGACATGTTATTGCAAATTATGAAAATTAATTTTCTCAAACTGTCCAATCGAACAATTCAAAGTTTACCACAAACGATTAAAAGATTAATCGTTTGTGTTAAATTTCAAATGGGAACTAAGTGTCACTCAATGATTTGAAACTTATATACTAACATATCACAATTATAATAATACAACTAATACATGCATATTCAAAAGCCAATAACACATGCATACCTTAGAGTAAAAAATATGTATACACAAAACCCAATAACATGCATACAAAAATTTATCAACGAATAAGCTAACCTGAAAAGTAGATTCCAAATGAAAGGGAGGGAAATCGAGGAGGGAACGACCTAAAACGTAGCCCAAAAACAGTCAAAGAAGCCTCCCAAGAACACACAAGAGACTGCACCAAAACGCACCGAAAACGATTTTTACTCGGTTCAAATCAAAGATATTTCATCATGGGTCAATGTAATCGGATTGAAAGTAAATTTAAACGGTCTAAAAGAGAGAAAACGCACCTGGAAAAGCAATGCCGCAGAAAGAGTTCGTGGGGAAGACGATGAACAGTGAGCGCAACTACTCGCGGGTTCGCGTTTTAGTATTAATACTATTAGACGTCCAATACTCTGGGGCCCCGACATCTATAATATTATAGATGTCCGGGCCATCACTAATATGACGTCTTTGGGGATTTAAAATTGATATTCGCGGGGGGTTTTAGACGTCTGTGGAAGGGGCTTGGACGTCTATAATATTATAGACGTCTGACCCCTTCCAGAACGGACGTCTAAGAGGCTAAACGCAATTAACTCTTCAACTACCCTGTCAGCCTCTTAAACGTTCGTTCTGGAGGGGGCCGGACGTCTATAATAGTATAGACGTCTGGCCCCCTCAAGAAAGGACGTCTATAATATTATAGACGTCCGGCCCCCTCTAACGGACGTTTAAAAGGCTGAAGCAATCAACTCTTTAACTCACCCGTCAGCCTTTTAAACGTCCGTTAGAGGGGACCGGACGTCTATAATATTATAGACGTCCGGCCCCCTCCAGAACGGGCGTCTAAGAGGCTGACAGGGTATTTGAAGAGTTAATACGTTCAACCACCCGTCAGCCTAGTAGACGTCCGTACTGGAGAGGGTCAGACGTCTATAATATTATAGACGTCCGGCCCCCTCTAACGGACGTTTAAAAGGCTGATGGGTGAGTTGAAGAGTTGATTGCTTCAGCCTTTTAAACGTCCGTTAGAGGGGTCCGGACCTCTATAATATTACAGACGTCCGGCCTCCTCCAGGACGGACGTCAAATAGGCTGACGGGGGAGTTGAAGAGTTCATTGCTCTAGCCTTTTAAACGTCCGTTAGAGGGGCCGGACATCTATAATATTATAGACGTTGGGGCCCCTCCAGGATGGACATCTCCACACTCACTTATTTACATTTATGCCACCAGTCAATTATTTACGTTGGGCATTTGGTGGACCAAAGTCTATTGGGTGACGTTAAAGGCCAATTCTACACTAGCGCACTAAGAAATTCACTGAAGTGTGTGACATGACTAGATGAAGTAACTGAGGTCTGCAAGAAGGCATTGAGGATCCTCCTATCATACTTTATGAGCTTGCCCCTCATTTTGCATTGCCTTGGCCCATTTCCATCTGCATTTTAGGCATTGATGAAGAACTCCTTAACCAGCATTTCATTAATATCATTAGGGAGGCCCCTAACACCTTGATGACAAATTTATGAACACCCAAAAACGGCGCCAAAAACTTGTTTAACAATCGGCAAGTGTGACCGAATTGTATCAAGTAATAAAACTAGGTAAGACCAAGTATCGTTTTGCCAAAGGACTCACGGCCTAGTTAGCTATATGATTTGTTGATTATTTAAGACTTGTTAACAATTGATTGTATGTTTTAAATGCAAGAGACAATAATTAAACATGTATGCATGAATTTGATCAATGGAAAAGAGGAATACAAACACTTTAATGAATTAGATGGATGAGTATGTTGTTGGGGTTATCAATTTCATCTTATCCACTCTCATATAGTTTTAGGAATTCATCATTCTTTTCATCAATGTTAATGTCACTATCTAAATCACTTTGCAAGAAGGTCTATCCTTAATTACGAGTTCATACAAATCCTAGAATTCCTAATAATTAATTCTGAAGCACAGAAGCTTAAAGGCAACCAATATACTATTGGGAGAAATTCCCCGGATCTAGATTTCCCCGTACGTTCCCATATCGACAAAATCAATAATCATGGCATTGAATGAGTTAAACAACGCAAGCTTTAAGCAAAAAGGAAAAACCCTAACTAATGATGAAAGAAAGCATAAGTCTTAAAAATAAGATGTTAAAACAAATTCCATATATGAGAGTTTCACAAGACTACATTGATTCCCCAACAACAATACAAGGTTTAGTTCACCATATTCATGGTGAAACTAGATGAACAATAATGGAAGAATGAAAGATAGAAAAACCCTAGAAAGAGAAGAGGAGAGTTGTCACCATCTCCCAATCTACCCCCAAGGGGTGAAAAGTGTGTTTCTGCTTCCTCCCAGCCAAAGATACAAACCCTAGGACGTCCTAAAGCTTATATATTATTATAAAAATATAGAAAAATTAGGCCCAAGCCCATAAAAGTGTCGCTCAGCGGTAAACTACCGCTCAGCGGTAAGTGCGTGAGTTGTTTTCTTCCCCTCAGCGGCATTTTCACCCCTTAGCGGATCCAACGTGAGCTCCTGAGTGCCGCTCAGCGGTAAACTGCCGCTGAGCGGTAACTTTGACTTCTTCTTTTGCACTTTTTGATGTCTTTTCTGATTCCATTTCTATCCTTCTTCACTTCTTTCACCAAATTCACCTTAAAACCTGCATAAAACACTGAAATCAAGCATAAACCTGTCCAGCTCTCTTATTTATGAAAATATAACCAAAAACATGATTTCAAGCTAGTTTCTAAGTGTTAAAGGTTGTTTTTAGTATCAATTTTAAGCATGAAAATAACAGTTTTTCAACTGTTATCACACCTCATCTCATTACTGTCTCTCGAGCTCTAGGTGAAACTCATCATATTTTACTTGATACAACTTAACCATCCTCTAAGCTATCAGGATTCTTTGTATGATCTTTAGAAATCTATCAGCAGATACCTCAGAAGAAAATTTGTGTTAATTATAGTTGATGACCAAACCAGTCTCCATCATATATGGCTGAGGCTTACGGGATGAAAAACCTTTAGAGACATTTCTATTTTTCGGTGCTTGAGAGGATTTAAGGGGACTATCTGCAAAATGGAGATGACTATAGCCAAAGAGGTTAGTATTTGCACAATTATTTGCAAAGCAACACATAAGAAAAAGAAAAAGCAGCACAAAACTCGCTAGGCAAGAGTTAGGCTCGCCCAACGAGTTTTTTAGCTCATCATAGCAGAGCCAACTCACTAAGCGAGTGACAGACTTGTTAGCGAGCTACAAAACAGATAGCTTCACTCGCTAAGCACAAGTCTCTCGCTTGCACTTAACCAAAACATGGCTCGTTGGGCTCGCTAACACCACAGGCCCAGCAAGTGACATAGAACAGCATCAAGAAACAATAAGAAATGCACAAACAAGGCATGAACAAAACATATACATAACACAATAAGAAATTACAGACAAAAAACATATCACAAAACATTGAAAGGTAACAACTAGACAACCCTAGAGAAGAAATTATACATTAACACAAATTTAGTACAAACCCTAAATCTAATCTACTTCCAAAACCACAAAAAGGAATGAAAATAAGAATTAAACTTAGAAATCTTACCTGATGGAGGAAAAGATGCAAGCAAACACAACAAAATGCAGAAGAAGGTACGTAAAAGCATAAAGAAGAAAAGGGTTTCGCAAGAAGGAGGTTAAGAGAGAATGAAAAGTGAAAATAGAAGCGTAAAAAGATAACAACAAAATTGTAATTAATGAGGTGAAACTATTATCCCACTCGTTGGGCGAGTGACCTTGTTTTCAGAAAAAGAAAGGTTTGACTCAACAACCCTCTAAAAGCATTGAATGTTATCCCACTCATTGGATGAGTTAGGTAGGCTCGCTAGGCCAGTGGCTTAGTTCCCTCAAAAACCAAAGTTTTTCAAAATAAAATAAATGTTTTAAATAACTTTTGCACAAAAACAAAAGCAACTCGCTAGGCTAGAGGTATGTTCGCGTAACGAGTTGTTGCAAGGGTAAAAAAACACATAAAACTCATTGGCTATAAAAACATGGGCCTAGCAGGAGCATAAATAGATAGATTTAGTCGTTGGGCAAGCAGTCATTCGCCCAACGAGTGCAAAAATAGCAAGCTTTGGTGACTGGGTTACCTCTTAGCAAGGACTTGTTTAACGTCATTAGCTCGATGCTGTTAAGCTCAAGGGTCAGCCAGATGAATGATTGTGGTGATAATCTCTTGAGGTAGTGTGTAAAGGGAGCTGCAGGAATCCTATGACATTGCCACAATTCGCCATATAGTGGACACTTCAATGGGAAAAGGACAACCTCCAAAGTGCTTCAATCTGGTTCTATTGGCCCACTTTGTTTAAGGATGCTCAAGCTCATGCTAGGAGCTATGATAAATGTCAAAGGATTGGAAGCATCTCAAGAAGGCATGAAATGTCACTATTGTTCAATTTTAGAGGTTAAGGTATTTGATTACTTGGAAATAGACTTTGTTGGCCCCCTTCTTCCTTCTTTCAATAATGAGTATATTCTTGTTATAGTGGATTATGTTAGAAAATGGGTAAACGCAACAACTTATCAGAAAAGTGATGTTATACAATCATCAAGTTTCTCAAAAGACAAATCTTTTCTCGATTTGGAGTCCTAGGGGTCTTCATTAGTGATAGAGGATCTCATTTCTGCAATACTCAATTGGCCAAACAAATAGGCAAGTTGCTTCACCATATCATCTACAAACAAATAGGCAAGTTGAAGTGTCTAACCGGGAGATAAAGAAGATTTTGGAGAAGATTATAACATCATCTAGGAAAGACTGGTCATTGAAGCTTGATGATGCTCTTTGAACTTACAAAACTACCATGAAGACTCTAGTGGGGATATATCCTTTCTAACTTTTGATCCCTTTATGTTTGTTGAGAAGAGAAAAATTCAACCGCTTGAGCTTAAGGAAATGCGCCTAAATTCTTATGAGACCTCCAAAAGCTGCAAGGACAAAGTCAAAATAAATCATGATAGGAAGTTGTTGAAGAAAGACTTCCAACCAAACCAGCAAATGTTTCTCTTTAACTTTAGAGTTAAGGTTTTTCCTAGGAAATTGAAGTCCAAGTTATCTGGACTCTTCACCATCAAAGAAGTCATGCAACATGGAGCAATAGAGCTAATGGATCCATCTTCAAGTGATCCATAAAGAAGTTGGGTAGTAAAGGGTTAGTGGTTTAAGCATTATATAGATGGTAAGGTTGAAAGTTTCACCATAATCATTCATCTGGCTAACCCTTGAGCTTACAGACATTGAGCTAATCACGTTAAACAAACATTTGTTGGGAGGAAACCCGGTGTTTATTGCTTTCTCTTAATTTTTGGATGTTTTTTTTTGCATATATACATTTTTGTGCCAAGTTCTCCTAGTGAGAGAGTAGCTCGCCCAATTAGTCTGCTTTTTGCAGAAACGCAAGCTTAAAAATTATGCAAACTTTCCAAGCAAAGCTCTCTCTCGCCCAATGAACAAGGCCCCTGCAGTTGCCAAGTTTTCTGGCCAATAAAGTTGTTGGAGCATCAATCTCTTGCCTAGTGACCAAAAGCTTATGTTTCTCCGCATGCTAGGCCATTGATTCTAGCCCAACCACTAAAGCGTGTTGTTTCTACACTCGTTGGGCGACTGACTGCTCGCCTCACAACTAAATCTCTCTGTTTATGTCTCGCTAGGTCCATGTTTTGATGGCCATGGAGTTTTATGTGTGTTTTTTACCCCTGTAACAACTCATTGGCGAGCAATCCTCTAGCCTAGCAAGTAGCTTTTATTTTTGTACAAAAATAATTTAAAAGCTTCATTATATTTCGAAGAACTTTGGATTTGGAGGAAATTAGTCACTCGTCCAACAAGTGGGACATCATTAAATGTTGTCATAGGATGGTTGAGTCAAACCTTATCTTTTCTAAAAACAAGGTCACTCATCCAATGAATGGGAAGTGTTCACCCAACGAGAGACTACAATTTCACCTTATTAATTAAAATTTTATCTTTATCTTCTACATTTTTTTCTCACTTTTCATTATCGCCTAGCCTCTTTCTCGTGAAACCCTTTGCTTCACTAGTGCAGAATTGGTCTTCAACGTCACCCAGTAGACGTCCGTCCACAAAAACACCAACGTAAATAATTGACCGGTGGCATATCCATAAATAAGTGGGACTCTAGACGTTCGTTGTGGGAGGGCCCCAACGTGTATAATATTATAAATGTCGGGTCCCCTCTAACGGATGTTTAAGTGGCTGAAAAAGTTAACTCTTCAACTACCCTGTCAGCAACTTAAACGTCCGTTTTGGAGGGGGGCCGAACGTCTATAATATAATACAAGTCGGGGCCCCTCCAATGGACGTTTAAGTGGCAGTTTGAAGAGTTAACTTTTTCAGCTTCTTAAACGTCCGTTCAAGGGGCCCCGACGTGTATAATATTATACAAGTCGGGGCCCCTCTACAACGGATGTTTAAGCGGCTGACAAGGAAGTTGAAGAGTTAATTGTTTCATCCTCTTAAACGTCCATTGGAGGGGCCCCGATATTTATAATAGTATAGACGTCCGTCCCCCTGATGGACAAATTTATGATCACCAAAATATGATGTCACAAACTTGTTTCACAATCGGCAAGTATGACCGAATCGTTCAAGTAATAAACTTGGTAAGACCAAGTATCGTTCTTCCCAAAGGACTCACGGCCTAGTTTAGTTATGTGATTTGTTGATTAGCTAAGACTTATAAACGCAATAACTAAGATTTTATATGCAAGACAGAAAATAAACATGTATGCATGAGTTTTTGATCAATGGCAAAAGCAAAAGATAAACACTTTCAATGAAATATATGAATGAATATGTTGTTGGGGGTCAATTTCATCTTATCCACTCTCATATATTTTAGGAATTCAACATTCAAATCATCATTGTTAATGCCACTCTCTAAAGTACCTTTCTAGAAGGCTTCTCCCTAATCACGAGTTCATACAATTCCTAGCATTCCTAATGATCAGTTCATAAGCGCAGGAGCTTAACGACAACCAACATAATTGTCAATACCAAATTTCGTCCGGGTAAATAAAATTAATCACAAAAAAAAAAAAAAGTAAATAGTGAATAGTAAATTGTGAATAGTAAAAAGTGAATAGTAAAAAAAAATTATTTATTTTTGGAAAGGATAAGTGTTCCACGTAGCTTTGAGATCAGAATTCATCAATTTGCAAATAAAAAATTATTTTTGTAATAGTAAAATGAATTAAAAAATGAATAGTAAAAATGAATAGTACAAATGAATAGTAAATTTTTTTTTACTATAAATAGCCAAGGGGGGAGGCTGAAAATTTACACAAAAGAATTTAGAAAATTTTTGAGAGAAGAGAGTTGGAAGAATTTCTAATTTCAAAGGGGATATTCTGGAAGTTTTCAGAGAGCGAGGAGATTAAGTCTGTAATAGAGGTAAGGGAAGCTAACCTTGAGTATCTCCTTTTGTATTATCTTGAGCCTTGAATATGCTATATTTTGCTTTTGTCTGATCTTAAATCTTGATTATGGAGTATTTTGTTTCTGTATGATTTTGAATTTAAATGAGAGTATGCTTTTGTGTTGATATCCAAGTGTGATAGTTGTAAAACGTGATATTGATTATGTTATGCCATTTGTATGTTATTAGTTGTTTATTTTTGTATTTTGGAAGGATTAGAAGTTGTCTAACCGGCTCTGCCAGATTCAACTTCTTGTTTCCCCAAACGTTTTATTTCTTTACTTATTTATTTTATTGCATTTTGGAAGGGTTAGAAGTTGTCTAACCGGCTCTGCCAGATTCAACTTCTTGTTTCCCCAAACGTTTTATTTCTTTACTTATTTATTTTATTGCATTTTGGAAGGATTAGAAGTTGTCTAACCGGCTCTGCCAGATTCAACTTCTTGTTTCCCCGAACGTTTTATTTCTTTACTTATTTATTTTATTGCATTTTGGAAGGATTAGAAGTTGTCTAACCGGCTCTGCCAGATTCAACTTCTTGTTTCCCCAAACGTTTTATTTCTTTACTTATTTATTTTATTGCATTTTGGAAGGATTAGAAGTTGTCTAACCGACTCTGCCAGATTCAACTTCTTGTTTCCCCATGAATTTTTTTATATTAAGATTATTTTTATGATTGTCAAATATTGTATTCTTCTATGACCATTTATTGTAATGTTTTATTATTGTTAATTGTTTATAATTATCTGGTATGAATTTTATTATGGATGTTTATTGTGATTGTCAATACCAAATTTCGTCCGGATAAATAAAATAAAAAAAAACAACACAAAAACACCAAAATGAAAAACACTATTTATTTTACTTTTTTTGCACCCTTAAATTTTCTATTAAACACTTAATCCAATGGTCCAAAATAATCTCATTTTTTTACTTCCTCACCACCCATCTTTTCTTATCACACCTCATTCTCCACATCACCATCCACATCACTCTCCACATCATCTATCTTTTTCTTTTATTTTTTTCACATCATTTTCATATTAATTTTATATATCAACTTTTCTAATTATTCCAATACATTTTTTTATTATATCCTCTCCATCAACATTTTTTATTATCCGTTTTTTTTTCGCCTTATTTTTCCACCCACTTTTTATATTATTTCTTTCCTTTATTTTCCACATTAACTTTTTCTATTCATTTTTTTTAATTATATTTTATTTCATCTAAATTTTCCACCAACTTATTATATTATTTTTATTCATCAACTTTCTTCATCCTTAACTCTATAAATACCTACATTCTCTTCACTTCACACACACAATTTACATAATATCCATCTCTTCTCTCTCAAAATCTCTTCATTCCATCCCAAAACTCTACTTCATTTTTCTCTCACATTTTACTATTTCTTAATCTCTCTATACATAATAAATCCCATACCACATTTCTACCATAAAGTTATCTTCTTCATCTTCCATCTATCTTTCTCGCAACTTATTACAAGTAAGGTTTTATTTCATCACACAAATCTTCAACAAGGTACACATTTTCTCTTCATTCTATTTATATATGCATTTTGATCATTGTTTTTTAGTTTATAAATTCATCTTGTTTTCTATCACAATTTTTCTTTATGCTTTTCATATTTCAACTCATCTATCCTTCTTAATAACAAATATAAAACTTTAAAAACATGTAATAATATAAATATCGGTATGAGTACTCGTGCGATCTTACGCATCAGCCTAGTACTCATTACCCAAAATAAAAAATAAGGAAAAAGCCGTGTGAGTGCTCGTGCGATCGTACGCATCAGCCTAGTGCTCATTACGCAAAACAATAAAAAACAAGAAAAAAGCCGTGTGAGTGCTCGTGCGATCGTACGCATCAGCCTAGTGCTCATTACGCAAAAAAAAAACCTAAATATTACATCAAAAAATACCAAAAATATAAAAATCTTCAAAAAAAAAAAAACTAAAAACATCCACATTTTCAAACAACAAACAATTTTTCACCCAGAACTACGTGATCCTTGATTCTCCATCAAAAGTGGAGATACGTAGGAGCAAGGCCAGTCCTTGTCAGGTTCACTTTCCCAAAAATCCAAATTTATCCATAATCATTTTCCAAACAAATTTTCTAAACAATTTTCAAACAAATTTTCAAGCAGTCTTCTAGAAGAACTACGAAACCCTGATTTCTCATTCTTAATGAGAATACGTAGGAGCAAGGTCAATCCTTGTCGGGCCTAAAAAACTAAAAATATTTTGTTTCTTTAGAATTTTATTTTTAGGGGAAAGTTAAACATTTTGAAAATCACATCACATTCGCATATTTAGTTAAAGGTACTGCCTTAGGGCAGGCGTCGTAGGGTGCTAATACCTTCCCTACACGTAACCGACTCCCGAACCAAGAATCTCAGTTTCGCAGACCATGCCTTATCATTTTATGGTTTTTCCGTAGTTTTCCAGAATAAACTATGGTGGCGACTCCAAAATCTTTTTTTTTTTTCAAAACCCCTGTTTTATTTTTTCGGATCGTCGTCCCGTCGCGATCCCGGTTGCGACAATAATATTGGGAGAAATTCCCCGGATCTAGACTTCCCCGTACGTTCCCGTATCGACAAAACCAATAATCATGCATCGAATGAGTTAAACCATGCAAGCATTAAGCAAAGAGGAAAAACCCTAACTAATGATGAAAGAAAGCATAAGTCTTAATTAAAAGATGTAAAAATAGATTCCATATATGAGACCTTGAAAAGATTACATTGATTCCCCAACAAACATACAAGGTTTAGTTCACCATATTCATGGTGAACCTAGATGAATTACAATGAAAGAATGAAAGAATAAACCCTAAAAAGGTGAAGAGGTAGCCTGAGCATCCAAGATCCTCCTTCAAAGGGGTGGAAGAGAGAGTGTTTGCCTCGTTTCTGCCAAAGATGTCTAACCCTAGGAAACCTTAAAGCTTATATATCATTCGTAAATTACAAAAAGTTAAGCCCAAGCCCATTAAAGTGCCGCTCAGCGGTAAAATACCGCTCAGCGGTGATTGCGTGACTTGTTTTCTCCCCTCAGCGGCCATTTTGCCCCTCAGCGGTCCTCCCGCAACCTCCTGAGTGCCGCTCAGCGGTAAAGTGCTGCTGAGCGGTGACTTCGGCTTCTCTTTTTGCACTTCTTAATGTCTTTTCTGATGTCATCTCTCTCCTTCTTCACTTCTTTCACCAAATTCACCTTAAAACCTGCACAAAAACACTGAAATCAAGCATAAACCTGTCCAGCTCTCTTATTTCTGAAAATATAGATAAAAGTGTGATTTCAAGCTAGTTTCTAAGTATAAAGGTTGCATTTAGTATCAATTTTAAGCATGAAAATAACAGTTTTTCAACTGTTATCACCCCCCCACAACTGATGTTTAAGCGGCTGACAGGAAAGTTGAAGAGTTAATTGTTTCAGCCTCTTAAACGTCCGTTGGACGGGCCTCGACGTTTATAATATTATAGACGTCCCCCCCACAACGGACGTTTAAGTTGCTGACAGGGTAGTTGAAGAGTTAATTGTTTCAGCCTCTTAAACGTCCGTTGAAGAGGCCCCGACGTGTATAATATTATAAATGTCAGGGCCCCTTCACAACGAACGTTTAAGCGGCTGACAGGGTAGTTGAAGAGTTAATTGTGTTCAGCCTCTTAAACGTCCATTGTGGAGGGGCCTCGACATCTATAATATTATACACATCGGGGCACCTCCAACAGACGTCTAAAACCCCCCGCGAATATCAATATTTAAATCCAAAACACGTCATATTAGTTATGGCCCCGACGTCTATAATATTATAAACGTCGGGGCCCCACAGTATCGGACGTCTAGTGTCATTTATACTAAAATGGCGAACCCGCAAGGAGTTACGCTCACTGTCCATCGTCTTCCCCGCAATTTCACTCTTTGGCATTGCATTTCCAGGTGCGTTTTCTCTCTTTTGGACCGTTTAAATTTACTTTTAACCCGATTAAATTGTTCTGTGATGAAATATCTTTGATTTGAATAAATTAAAAAAAATTTCGGTGCATTTTGGTGCAGTTTCTTGCGTGTTCTTGGGCGGCATTTTTGACTGATTTTGGCCTACGTTTTAGGTCGTGCCCTCCACGATTTCTCTCCATTTCATTTGGAATCTACTTTTCGGGTGCAAATAGGTGAAAAACCATTATTTTTATGCCTAAAATTGATACCAAAAGCAACCTTTAAGACCTAGAAACTAGCTTGAACTCATATTTTTGCTTTAGTTTTGTGAATAACAGAGTTGAAAGTGAATTTAATGGCTTTGTGCAAGATTCCCTTGGTTTTGTAGGCTAATTGAATGATTTGAAAGAAGAATTGAAGTACCGAATGATTGGAGTGTTGAAAAGTCAACCAGAAACCATAAAAGTCAACTAGAAAAGTGAACCAGTCAACCAGAAAAGTCAACCAGTCAACCAGAATGCAGAAAAAGTGCGACCGAGTGGCGCTGAGCGGTAATTTGGCGTTGAGCAGCAGTTTTCAGGTGCCGAAATCATCGCTGAGGGGCAAAACAGTAGTTGGGGGCAAAATGTGCTTGGACCGATTTTCTGTTGCTTTTATGGGCTTGGGCCTAATTTTCTGTAATTTTTAGAATAGTATATAAGCTTTAGGAAGTCCTAGGGTTGGTATCTTTCGCTGGGAGGAAGCAGAAACACACTTTTCACGCCTTGGGGGTAGATTCGAAGATGGTGATGACTCTACTCTTCTCTTTCTAGGGTTTTTCTATCTCTTCCATTCTTTCATTATTGTTCATCTATTTTCACCACGAATATGGTGAACTAAACTATTCTTGTTGTTGGGGAATCAATGTAATCTTTTGAAGCTCTCATATATGGAATTTTGTTTTTAAACATCATATTTTATATACATGCTTTCTTTCATCATTAGTTAGGGTTTTTACTCTTTGCTCAAAGCATGCATTGTTCAACTCATTCGATGTCATGATTATTGGTTTTGTCGATATGGACACGTACAGGGAAATCTAGATCCGGGGATATTTTCCCAATAGCATATTGCCTAGACATAGGGATATGAGGGTTGGTTGCCTTTAAGCTTCAGTGCTTCAGAATTAATTATTAGGGATGCTAGGAATTGTATGAACTCGTAATTAAGGATAGGCTTTCTTCGCAAGGTAATTTAGAGAGTGACATTAACATTGATGAAAAGAATGATGCATTCTTAAAATATATGAGAATGGATAAGATGAAATTGATTACCCCAACAACATACTCATCCATATAATTCGTTCAGTGTTTGTGTTCTTCTTTCCCATTGATCATCACATGCATACATGTTTACTTTTTGTCTTTTGCATTTGAAACTTATAACAACTTGTTCTCAAGTCTTAAATAATCAAGAAATCATATAACTAACTAGGTCGTGAGTCCTTTGGGAGAACGATACTTGGTATTACCGAGTTTATTACCTTATACGATTTGGTCACACTTGGCGAGGGATAAACAAGTTTTTAGCGATGTTTTTCGGTGTCCTAAATTTGTCATCAAGTTTTTGGCGCCGTTGACAGGGACTCGTTGTTTAACTAGTTTATTTGTGTAATTAATGATTATATTTGACTTGTTTTTTAATTTTGAATTTTAAATTTCGAATTTCGAATTTTCGTTTTTATTTTTCTGTTATTACTTTTCTGTTTTCTTTTTTATTTTTTCCGGTTATTATTTTATTTTATTTTATTTTCTATTTTTATTTTATTTTATTTTATTTTATGTTTTTTATTTTTTATTTTTTTTCGGTTATTATTTTATTTTATTTTATTTTTTGTTTTTATTTTTCTGTTTTTTGTTTTTATTTTTCTATTTTTATTTTATCTTCTTATCTCTTATTTTATATCTTCTTCTATATCTTTTTGTGCTAACAAATTTTTCTAGGGACTTGTTTTCTTGTGTATGCAGGAAGCAATTCGAACTAGAAGCAAGAAAACCTCGGAACCTCTTCTTGAAGGATTAGAAGAGAATAGACGAAGGAGAAGAATCCGTACATCTAGAGAACTTTTCTCTCCTCCGGAAGATCTTTTACAACCATCACCACAAGGTTCTTACCATAGCACTGAGGAGATGGAGAATAATAATGTTAGACGGACTCTTGCAAATTACACCAATGTGGTTGGCCCTCAGCATTTAATAGCATAGCAAGACCGAGGGTCAATGCATCTAATATGGAGATGAAACCAGCATTAATCCAACTGGTTAAGAGTAACCAATTTAATGGGTTATCTCATGAAAGCCCATATGAGCACCTCACAACCTTTAATGAAATTTGCAATAAAGTGAAGATAAATGGGGTGCCTTACGAAGTAATCAAACTTAGCCTGCTTCCATTCTCACTAGGAGGCAACGCTAAGCTTTGGTTGAACTCTTTTCCAGAAGGGAGCTTTACAGAGTGGGAAGGATTGGTGACAAAGTTCTTGAATAAATACTTTCCACAATCCAAGGTAAACAAAGGAAAGCAAGAGATATCATCTTTCGGGCAAGGCATGGAGGAATCACTAAGTCATGCATGGGATAGGTACAAAAGCCTATTAAGAAAGACTCTCACGCATGGATTTGACGAAGTAGAAGTAGTCCTAATCTTCCTTGGAGATCTTGGTTCACAAACCAAGTTTATGTTAGACGCCTCAGCTGGAGGCAATATCAAATGGAAGACTCCAGAGGAACCCACGAAAATAATTGAAAACATGGCTACTAATGATAATGAGCTGAACAGTGAAAGAGGAGCTCCTGTTCAACAAAAAGGAGTTCTACAGTTGCAATCCAATGATGCCTTGTTAGCTCAGAACAAAATAATAATTCAACAACTAGAGAATCTCACAAAGACACTTGCACAACCGCCAAAAGAGTTAAAGATTGTTGCACAGGTTCAACCATAGATGTGTGAATTATGTGTTGGTGACCATATCAATGGTCAATGCGCCTTTCCAGTGGAAGCTTTAGAGGATGTTAACTTCATGGCCAATCAATTTCCATACCGTCAGGGGAATTTCAATCAAGGGTGGAAACAACGCTTAAGTATTGGTCAAGGAAAAAGTGAGAAAGATGGACAATCAGGGCAATTTAACAAGCAACAACAACAACCAACCTTATGGCAACAAATAGCTACACTTAATGAAAGATCAATAAGGACGGAAGAAACTCTTCAGCAATTCATACAGGCAACTGCATCTACTCAAAAGAGCACTGAAGCTACTATTAAGAACTCGGAGATGCAAATGGGTCAAATTATTAAGTAGTTGGAAGAAAGGCCTGACAAAAATTTTGGGGCTAATACTAAGGTTAACCCCAGGGAAGAATGTAAGGTGTTAGTGAGTTTAAATGTTGCAACAATTGAGTTAGAAAGAGAGAAAGAAAAAGAAGAGAGAAAAAGAAAGTGAAGAGAGAAAAAAGAAAGAAGTGGTTGAGAGAAAAGAGAAAAAGAAAATTTGTGTGAAAATAAAGAAGTTGAGAAGAAAAAGAGAAGGGAAGAAAAAAATAAGGGAAAAGAAAAAGAGCAAAAAGAAAGTGAGAGAAAAGAAAAAGAGGACGAGAGAAAAAAAGAAAGAATCATATGAAAACCTCTTCCTCATCCAAAGAAGTATCATAGGAAGAAGGAATTTGAGCGCTTTATGGAAATCTTCAAGAAATTGGAGATTAAAGTTCCTATGATTGAGACACTGCAACAGGTTCCTGGTTTTATTAAATTTATGAAGAAGTTCAGTAGAAAGAAGAAAAAGAAGATGAAACATGAGCTTTATTGGGTCAAGCTAGTGACGTTAAAAGAGCGCTTGCTGGGAGGCAACCCAGTGATTTAGGAACTTTTAATTTTTGGTTTGGTGATGTAATTTTGAACTTTTGGGTATTTTTGTTTTTGTTATAAGTTTGTTACAGGGTTTACATCTAGTAGTGGATGTTAGGCGGAAGAGTATCTACTGAAGGATACTATGTTTGTATACACCTACTGATGGGTGTTGGTAAGAAAGATTTGCATCTACTGAAGGCTGCTGGAGGATTTTGGGTCAGTCTCATGACGTTAAACAAGCGCTACCTGGGAGGCAACCCAGTTGATTGATTTTATCTGTATTGTTTGTTTTGATTCTGCTTTAGTTGCATGATAGGGATTGAATGTTTGAGTAATCTAAGAACTTGATTGCAGGGAGCAAGTGAGGGGCATGAGTAGAAGGCACCTAGGGTAAGCTAGGAAGAAGAAAAGCATAACACGAAAGTGTCGTTGAGCGGTGGTATCGTAAAATGGGCTTAGGTTGTCCCTTAGCGGAACCCGAGCCCATTAAGGTATTTTTATACCCTAAGTCACGCTTTGGCCTCTATTTTCAGGTTCTTCTCTGCACACACACTCCTAAATACTTTTCCAAAGGTTCTTTACATTTTTCCTTTCATTCCTCTTTAGAAAATCTCCCTTCCACTCACTTTCTCACTAGTTTTCCATATAAGTTTGGGGTTGGGAGAGAGCATCATTGATGGGGCTGAGTTTTTCAAAGCATTAGAGCAAGATTTGTTTTATCAATCACTTTTGTTTTTAGAATAGGATTTGATATACTCAATTGGAAACTTTGTCTGTTATGATGGTTTGCTTATGATTGTTGTTTGATAAGTAATTCCTGATGATGCTTTGATATTGATTGATGTTGAGATGTGCACATTAGATGCTTATACAGGTGATTCATAAGCTTTGTGAATAAATGTATGATGTTGTGATTGTGATTATGTACTAAACAGGATGTGTATATGTGGAATGTCAATGAGCTTATATGTGAGGTTTTGAGCTCCAGAGTTTTTGTGATTGAATGCTATTACTTTGAAATCATGAATGATTTTTTCTAGGTTTTCTATGATTGAATCAATTGCTTGTTTGCATCGTATGATCAAGGCCATTTGTTGGTAACCCTTTTATTAGCCAAATTCATGAATTTAGCCCACTAAAAGAGAGCATTATGTGTTCTATCATTTGAACTCGTAGCCTTGAACATAATTTGAAAACCCCTTGTGAAAATCTTTACCTTGAGTTAACTAGAAAATATTTTGTGGTATTGATAAATGTCCAAGTTTGGGGTTGTTGGGAAGTTATGAAAGGGAAATTGAAAGCATTGAGCTAAGAGCTAAGAATTAAGTATGTGAAAAGAAAAAGAAAAAGAGAAAGAAAAGAGAAGAAAAAGCAAAGCTTAATGCAAAGGAAAGTTGGGAATAAGTAAGAATGGTTGTGTTTATATGATTCTCTTAACTCAAGGGTTTTGTGATCTAGAAAAACCAATTTTCTTGTTAGCCCAGCCACATTATAAGCCATAGAAAATTCCTTATGATGATGCTTGCTTGTAAGTGTATTGTATTGTGGTTAAATGAAAGGCAAAGTTGATTCATGTGACATTGTGATAGTAGAGTGAATGAGTGAATACCTCTTATACACTTGTGTGATTGGGTCAAACACTTTATATAGTGAGGAAGTATTCCATGAACATATAAGAACATCTTTGCTTAGTTGATTGATCATTCATGAAAAGTAGCATTTGTTGGATAGTATGTGATTGTGTGAACACTAAAGCATGTGCATGTCTTGATTGAAATCTTTGCAATGAGCTTAATTAAGTACTTACTTATCTTGAAAAGGGAGTTTTTAATGTGGTGAACCATTATATGGATTAATGGAAGATTGAGTTACATCTTGTTTGCTTGAGGACAAACAAAGTTTTAAGTTTGGGGTTGTGATAACGGTTGAAAAACCGTTATTTTCATGCTTAAAATTGATACCAAAAGCAACCTTTAAGACTTAAAAACTAGCTTGAACTCATATTTTTGCTTTAGTTTTGTGAATAAGAGAGTTGAAAGTGAATTTAATGGTTTTGTGCAAGATTCGCTTGATTTTGTAAGCTATTTGAATGATTTGAAAGAAGAATTGAAGTACCGAATGATTGGAGTGCTGAAAAATCAACCAGAAACCAGAAAAGTCAACCAAAAAAGTCAACCAGTGAACCAGAATGCAGAAAAAGTGCGACAGAGTGTCGTTGAGCGGTAATTTGGCGCTGAGTGGCAGTTTTCAGGTGCCGAAATCACCGTTAAGGGGCAAAACAGCAATTGGGGGGGGGGGGAATGGATCATGCGCTAGTACCGCTGAGCACCATTCTAAATGTGCTTGGACCAGTTTTATGTTATTTTTATGAGCTTGGACCTAATTTTCTGTAATGTTTAGAATAATATATAAGCTTTAAGAAGTCCTAGGGTTGGTATCTTTGGCTGGGAGGAAATAGAAACACACTTTTCACCCCTTGGGGGCAAATTCGGAGATGGTGACGGCTCTCCTCTTCTCTTTCTATGGTTTTTCTATCTCTTCCATTTTTTCATTATTGTTCATCTAGTTTCACCATGAATATGGTGAACTAAACTATTCTTGTTGTTGGGGAATCAATGTAATCTTTTGAAGCTCTCATATATGGAATTTTGTGTTTAAACATCATATTTATGATACATGCTTTCTTTCATCATTAGTTAGGGTTTTTCCTCTTTGCTCAAAACATGCATTGTTTAACTCATTCGATGTCATGATTATTGGTTTTGTCGATATGGACACGTACGGGAAAATCTAGATCTGGGAAAATTCTCCCAATAGCATATTGCCTAGATATAGGGATATAAGGGTTGGTTGTCTTTAAGCTTCTATGCTTCAGAATTAATTATTAGAGATGTTAGGAATTGTATAAACTCGTAATTAAGGATAGGCTTTCTTCGCAAGGTAATTTAGATAGTGACATTAACATTGATGAAACGAATGATGCATTCTTAAAATATATGAGAGTGGATAAGATGAAATTGATTACCCCAACAACATACTCATCCATATAATTCGTTCACTGTTTGTGTTCTTCTTTCCCATTGATCATCACATGCATACATGTTTACTTTTTGTCTTTTGCATTTGAAACTTATAACAATTTGTTCTCAAGTCTTAAATAATCAAGAAATCATATAACTAACTAGGTCGTGAGTCCTTTGGGAGAACGATACTTGGTCTTACCGAGTTTATTACTTGATACGATTCGGTCACACTTGCCGAGGGTTAAACAAGTTTTTGGCATCGTTTTTCGGTGTTCATAAATTTGTCATCATCAGGTTAGCTTCTTCGTTGATAATTTTTTTGTATGCATGTTATTGGGTTTTGTGTATGCATGTTTTTGACTTTAAGGTCTGTGTGTGTTATTGCCTTTTGAATATGCATGTATTAGTTGTGTTATTATAATTGTCATGTTAGATTATAATTATCAAATCATTGAGTGACACTTAGTTCCCGTTTGAAATTTAACACAAACAATTAATCTTTTAATCGTTTATGTTAAATTTTGAATTGTCCGATATGACAGTTTGAGAAAATTAATTTTCATAATTTGCAATAACATGTAAGTTGGAGTTTATGGATAAGGTTGATAAAATTTCGGTTCAGTATTTGTGTTGTTCTCCGGATGCATATTTGATTGTGGTCATCGTTGACTACTCTCATTTCATGTATTTTGAAGACCAATGCGAAATGTTGCCGAAATCTTATCAATTTTATGATGTAGATTCTTTGCACGGGTCTTAGCAAATTATGAAAAATAATTTTTTTGAATGGGTAGGGCCTAACCTTGTGAGAGTTAAAAAACTTATACTGATGATTTTACGAACATAGTATGGATCGAAGCTAGATGAATGAACGTCGCATCAGTGAAAAATATGATAAGGGTGTTTCGGAGTTCTTGCAATACGTTGAACAAAATGCTAAGTCTGTGAACGGGACATATTTTTGTCCTTATGTTCGTTGTCTTTATCAAATACGGCAAGACTTAGGCAATGTGCGTGATCATCTATTCATGTTCGGCAAAATGAGGACTTATACCATTTTGACTTGGCATGGAGAAGTACTGAACCAGTCTACCACGTCACAAGGAACGAATTATGTGGAAGAATGGATGAGTCATCATTTAGAGGACATGATATGTGATGTCGGTGAAGATAATTTTGCAAGAGCTAATTTGTATGATTCTCTTATAAATGATTCAGAGCAACCGTTGTTCCCAGGATGCTCAAACTTTACACATCTGTCTACAACTTTAAAGTTGTTTATTTTAAGGGCAAGGAATGGATGGACCGATAAAAGTTTCACCGAGTTGTTGGAGTTGTTGAAGGAGATGCTTCCAGAAAATAATACTCTACCTATTCGTAATTACGAGGCAAAAATTTTTTTATGTCCAATGGGTCTTGAATATCAAAAGATACATGCTTGTCCTAATGATTGTGTTTTGTACACAAAGGAGTTTGCTTCGCTAAAGTATTGTCCAACATGTGGTTTATCCCGTTTTAAAAAGAAATCTGACAAAAACACTATTAATGAAGGTAATGATGGTGCACCTACTAAGGTGATGTGGTATTTGCCTATAATACCTAGGTTCAAACGTATGTTCTCTGTTAAAGAAGATGCAAAGAACCTTAAATGGAACTTTGACGAAAGAAAGTGCGATAATCGTCTTCGACACCCTGCTGATTCACCACAATGGAAAAAGATTTATGAAAAATTTCCAGAATTTGGTGCAGATCCAAGAAACTTAAGACCTGCACTTGCAACTGATGGTATGAATCCTTATGGAAACTTATGTAGCAAACACAGTTCATGGCTAGTTATGTTGATGATTTACAACCTTTCTCCTTTGTTGTGCATGAAGAGAAAATATGTGATGTTGTCCATGATGATATCAGGTCCTAGACAACCTGGAAATGACATTGATGTTTACTTAAAACCTTTAATTGATGATTTGAAATTGTTGTGGGAAAAGGGGTCGACGTGTTTGATTCACATATTGAGGAACAGTTCTATTTTCGTGCAATGTTGTTTTGCACTATAAATGATTTCCCAGCGTATGAAAACTTGAGCGGTTATAGTGTTAAAGGTCATTTTGCATGTCCCATATGTGAAGAAAACACTAGTTACCTTCAATTGAAGCATGGTCAGAAGACGGTATATACAAGACATTGAAAATTCTTTCCTCGTAATCATCCTTATCGTAGATTGAAAACAGCATTTAATGGAAGTGTTGAGGATGAGGTTGTGTGCAGACCCCGGAATGGTGAAGAGGTGTACAACAAAGTCAAAAACATTGACATTGTGTTTGGAAAACATCATAAAAGTATCTTTGCAAAAAACATTTGGAAGAAACGATCAATATTTTTTAAGCTTCCATATTGGTGTGAACTTGATGTTAGACATTGTATTGATGTGATGCATGTTGAAAAAAATGTTTGTGACAGTGTCATCGGAACTTTATTAAAGCGTCAAAGGGAGAGCAAAGGCGGAATAAAAGCACGAAAAGATTTGGCTGACATGGGAATCCAATCTGAGTTACATCCACAGATAATAGGAAGACGCACTTATCTGCCCCCAGCCTGTCACACACTTTCTAAAAAAGAAAAACAAAGTTTTTGTAACTATTTAAGAAGTGTGAAGGATCCACAAGGTTATTCTTCAAATATTAGTAACCTTGTTTCTATGCAAGAGTTGAAGTTAGTTGGTTTAAAGTCTCACGATTGTCATGTATTGATGCAACAATTGTTACCTGTTGTTATTCGAGGCATATTACCTCCTTCTGTTAGAGGTATTCTGACACGTATGAGTTTGTTCTTCAATGCCATTTGGAAGAAAGTTGTTGACCCTCGAGGTTTAGATGAATTGGAAAATGAAGGAATAAGACTACTATGTCAATTGAAGATGTATTTTCCACCTTCCTTCTTTGACGTCATGGTACATTTGATTGTTCATCTAGTTAGAGAAATTCGAATATGTGGGTCGATCTTCTTAAGGTGGATGTACCCAGTTGAAAGATACATGAAGATCTTAAAGGGATATGTCAAGAATCAGTATAGACAAGAAGCTTCAATCATAGAGCGATACGTTGTAGAAGAAGCCATTGAATTTTGTTCAAGTTATATGCCATCTTGTGAACCCGTGGGTCTTCCCAAGACTAGACATGAAGGAAAATGTGAAGGTAAGGGTGTTCGAGGTGTGAGAATTCAAAGTGTAAGCAGAAAAGAAGTTGACCAAGCTCATTTGTACATCTTAAACAACATTGTTGATGTGATTCCTTACATTTTTGACCATGTTAATGAAATAAAGGCAGCAAACCCAAGAATGAGTGAAAAATGGCATCTTAATGAACATGTGAAAACCTTCTTACAATGGTTTAAGAAAAAGATTTATGCGACTCCACATGTTTCTGAAAGTTTATTGAGGTTATCTTGTGGGCCGAACACAGATGTTATTACAAATGGTGGGTACTATATAAACAATATTTCTTTTCAGACAAAGGTAGAAGATGACAAAAGTAGAGTTCAAAATAGTGGTGTCATACTACAAATTATGATATTCCAAATGTTTTTTGTTTTAAACAGCAACATTATGATATTCCAAACACAATACAAATTAGAAAGAAAGTGTTATCGCATATAGCGATAAGATGGAGGGATTTCAAGACAAGGTTGACACGACTATATGTCTTTGGAGACAGGCAACATGAAAATCCATGTCAGCATTATACCTTCACAGAGGAGGACTAGATACAGTTTCGTGCATCTAGAGAGTCTGAGGAATGGAAGGTATGTTTCTTAACATCTGAAAAGTCTTTCATTGAGTTTTTATGATTTTACACTTATTTATATACATGGTTTCACAGGGTAAAAGGTTAGCTACCCAAGAAAGACAAAGGCTAAACGATACACCACACTTTTTATCACGAGGTGGTTATGCAAAACTAGAAAAGAAAATTAGAAAGTCTAGAGCGGATGCCTTGGGACTTGAGTCGTTGGACGTTGCACCTGCACCTGCTTGGTACGAGCTATGGAAGGCTGCTCGGACTAAATCTGATGGGAACATGACATCTTTCTCAGATGCCTTAATCTCACAAAGAATTTTAAATTCAAATTCTAAACATTGTTTGATTGTGTATCTATCACAGCATGTTTTCTAAGTAACTTGGGTTTTTTATGTGCAGAATGAGTTGGTTAAGCAGCAGACTCAGGGAACATTTGTTGGCCAAGGTAGGGACGACATTCTAACAACAGCCATTGGAAAGCCCAAGCACCTAGGACGTGTACGTGGAGTTCCTGGGGCAATTGGTCTTCGTGACTACTTTGGCCCTACACAGAAAACCACAACATCAATGAGTCAGGAGACACTAAGGTAGATGGTTCTTCAGTGCGAGGAAAGACTCAACCAAAGCATGAGATCAATGAAGCAACGATTCATGGAACAACTACAAGAACAAAAAGAAATACAAAGAACGCTTGAAGAGAAGTTGCATTCCATGACGCAAGGCAACATGGGGACCGCTGAAACTCCCACACCACCTCGTGTCAGCACTAGAGGATCATGCTCTGCTGTAGAACCTACTCAGTATAGCGGTTAATATGAGTTGTTGGTTGATGGGGATCCCCCACGCATTGTTGTTGTCGGACGAGTGCTTGAGGGAGGGCAAACTATTCATGGTGTTCCCATATTACCCCACCACGTGCGTGTGACGATTGACGAGATTCGGGATCCCTAGGCTCAGGTGCCTGTACCCACTCCAGAAATTAATTTTGTGGGGGAGGCCATAGAATCATTTATAGCCTGGCCTAGAGCATGGATCATGTCACACATCGCTACTCCACAGGTATAATGTCTTTTTTATTAGTATTTCTATGTTTATTCTTCAAATATTTGTTTATAACTCTTTGATGAAATTCTTATCTTCAGTTCAAACGTCCTCAGAAGCAGCTGATTCATGATACAGTCATACATGAAGAAGATGACATGGCTGAAGCGGAGGATGATCCTCTATCAAAGCGAATGACAAGATTACCTAGGTTGAAGAAAGCACCATTAGAACTATAATGGGATTTGAGAGTATTTGGTCTTCCCCCCTTGTGCCAGTATATATCACACTGCCTGATGCATTGGAGGTACATGGACACAATCGTTAAATATTTCCATCATTCAACTATGGTGCATGTAAGATAGTTAATTTTGTCTTTCATATTACTTTTATTTAGATTCTTATAGTTTCTAACAACTTAACTTTGTTGTTTTAGGTACATGGACACAATCGTTGTAGACCAAGGTCAGTCTTCCATGTACATATTTGTTGAACCTCAGACCATTCAACCTTCTGGTAACACACTTGAAAACATACAACATTATTTGCAAACATGGATGGATGAGTCAAAAAGAGACGTATACCTTGTACCATACATTGATGGGTAGGTGTTGTTATATGTAAAAGTTCATTATTAAGGTTTCCTTAATTAGTTAAATAACTATTTGTCCTTCGTGATAGGTCGCACTGGCAGCTGATGGTCATCATTCCCAAACAATGTAAAATTATATGGTTTTGTTTGTTGCATAGGAAGATGAAAAATGACTTGAGAACAATGCTTCAAGGGTAAGTGTTTCTCCAAAAATGACTTTGAATTTGACGTTCACCTTAAACTTTTATGATAAATATAGTTATATTAATTTTACTTTGTGTTTTCAATCTGTACAGACTTATTGGTAAATCTCGAGGTCAACTCGTTCAAATTTTGTATCCAAAGGTTGTAAGTCATTTATAGTTCTAATTTATTTCCTATGTTATTGAATGATCTAAATTCTTAACTATTTAGTTTGTCATTTTAGTGTAACCAGCAGCTAGATTCATGGGAATGTGGCTTCTATGTCATGTGTTAGATTAAGACCATCATTCGAGCTGTCATTACAGATGACTAGAATGAGGTAATGATGTATACCTTGAATACATTACAAATCAAATTAATCTTCAAACATATATGAAACCATAATGAATCTTTCTTCAATTTTACAGCGGTTCAAGAGTACATCTCCTATACCAGAGGACACAATTAGGCAGATAAGACAGGAGTGGATAGCTTATCTTCTGCAAAGATGCAGTTAGGAATAGTTTTATATGTTGTTGAACATTGCTTAGTTTTAGTTTAAGTTTATATCTTGATAGTTTTGGTAGTGGATTATTTTTTACATTAAGTAGAACTTTTTTTTGCATTAAAACGGATATATATATTATATTATATTGTTCTGGGACAATTTTCTGCTTTTTAGGTGTGGTTTTATTGCAAAAATAAATTAATTTTTTTAAAATAAATACACAGTAGACGTCGGTTAGTGCACTAACAGACGTCTATAAACGTCTGGCAGTGCACAAACCAACATCCAACCCCTAATCCCTAGTACAAAACCGTTCAGGCACATGGACGTCGGGGGGATACACCTCGGACGTCTGTGTAGACATCGGGGCTGATGCAGCGGACGTCTATGTAGACGTCGGTAGGTACACCTCGGACGTCTACATAGACGTCGGGACTGACACATCGGACGTTTATATAGACATCTAATGTGTACCCCCGATGTTGATGGACAAATTTATGATCACCAAAATATGATGTCACAAACTTGTTTCACAATCGGCAAGTATGACCGAATCGTTCAAGTAATAAACTTGGTAAGACCAAGTATCGTTCTTCCAAAGGACTCACGGCCTAGTTTTGTTGTGTGGTTTGTTGATTAGCTAAGACTTAAGAACGAAATATTTGGAGTTTAATATGCAAGACAGAAAATAAACATGTATGCATGAGTTTTTGATCAATGGCAAAAGCAAAAGATAAACACTTTCAATGAAATATATGAATGAATATGTTGTTGGGGGTCAATTTCATCTTATCCACTCTCATATATTTTAGGAATTCAACATTCAAATCATCATTGTTAATGCCACTCTCTAAAGTACCTTTCTAGAAGGCTTCTCCCTAATCACGAGTTCATACAATTCCTAGCATTCCTAATGATCAGTTCATAAGTTCAGGAGCTTAACGACAACCAACATAATATTGGGAGAAATTCCCCGAATCTAGACTTCCCCGTACGTTCCCGTATCGGCAAAACCAATAATCATGCATCGAATGAGTTAAACAATGCAAGCATTAAGCAAAGAGGAAAAACCCTAACTAATGATGAAAGAAAGCATAAGTCTTAATTAAAAGATGTAAAAACAGATTCCATATATGAGAGCTTCAAAAGATTACATTGATTCCCCAACAAACATACAAGGTTTAGTTCACCATATTCATGGTGAACTTAGATGAACAATGAAAGAATGAAAGAATAAACCCTAAAAAGGTGAAGAGGTAGCCTGAGCATCCAAGATCCTCCTTCAAAGGGGTGGAAGAGAGAGTGTTTGCCTCGTTTCTGCCAAAGATACAAACCCTAGGACGTCCTAAAGCTTATATACTATTCTAAAATTACAAAGAATCTAGGCCCAAGCCCATAAGTGTGCCGCTCAGCGGTAAAGTACCGCTCAGCGGTGAGTGCGCGTCTCGTTTCTTCCCCTCAGCGGCCATTTTGCCCCTCAGCGGATCTCCCGTAAGCTCCTGAGTGCCGCTCAGCGGTAAAGTGCCGTTGAGCGGTGACTTCGGCTTCTCCTTTTGCACTCTTTGATTTCTTTTCTGATTCCATCTCTCTCCTTCTTCACTTCTTTCACTAAATTCACCTTAAAACCTGCACAAAAACACTGAAATCAAGCATAAACCTGTCCAGCTCTCTTATTTCTGAAAATATGGATAAAAGTATGATTTCAAGCTAGTTTCTAAGTATAAAGGTTGCTTTTAGTATCAATTTTAAGCATGAAAATAACAGTTTTTCAACTGTTATCAGATGTCTAACTAACGTCACCCACAAAGACGTCGGGGGGAGGTCGGACGTCAAAAAGCCAAAAGAACATACGTCTAAAACCCTTTCTGCACTAGTGCTTCTTTATGCTTTTATGTGCCCTCTTATGCATTGTGGCATTTTTACTTGCGTCTAGTTCTCCGTTAAGTAAGTTTTTTTAGTTTAATTTTTGTTTTCATTTCATTTTGTAATTTTGGAAGTATATTAGATTTAGGGTTTGTACTTGTTTCGGTTGAAAAGGTGTCAAGGGTCGGTCGTCCTTCCTTGCTCTGCTATCTTTCGATCGTCCAATCCTCTCCCAAAACGCAATTTATTCTGATGGGTCATTGACCTGCAGAAGACACTATGACACTCAAGTCATATTTGTTTCATAGAGAGGATTTTATTTTATTAGGATAGATCAAGGTTGTTTTACCTGGACATTAATCGTATATTTATAGGGTTTGTGGCAGTCAAGAACATTGATTAACCATTAACGCGGTATATTTTTAGGCAATCAAACTTAACAATCATTTATTAATACGGTTGAAATTGTTGATAGGGGAGCACATGATTAACTAAATCTACAATCTCAGTTATATCTGTGTTTTTTATGATGACAACACATAGTTAATGAAAACACATGTGTATGTATTATGTTACATGTTACATGCTTATATGCTTACTATGTTATATTTGTATAAGCATAATTGTGAACATACTGTGTTGATTATTGCATACTACTGTGTTAGAAATGTGTTTTTATCTATTTATTCATAATATGAGTTTTCGAAAATGAAAAATCATAAGCAACTAGATTTAGCTATTTGAACTATAATGTGTGGCAAAACAACAAGTTTTAAGTCGATTACATTATTGGTTAAATCGATTAAAACTCGTATGTTTGCACAAATATTTTTCAAATGTGATGTGATGAATGTTGACAAGAAAAGTTTTCAAATATATGTTAAGTGTTTCTACTTAATCGATTGCATGCATCTTGTATTCAACTAAGTCTATTAAAGTTTTGAAAATTGTTTAAATGTTTGACATAACTGTCACAACGGTCATATTTTTAAATATGTTGACCAAGCATTTATTACAAATCGATTACAATAATTGCGCTTTCAATTAATGCATTTGACTACTGTTAATCTGTTATAACTGTGAATGGTATTTGACTAGATTAATAGCGTAATCAATTAAAACGAGTCTGATTTATCTTATACTAGATATAGACGCATGATTTGATTTTTGTAAGAAGAATTGATCTTGACACTTTCATATCTTTTTCAGTGTGTACTTTGAGATCTTACAGAAGAGAGAAAAGCTACAAGAATCAAGAATTATCATGGTGATAAAGTCTTGAGGATTTCTTATGAAGCAAGTGATTGATAAGAAAAGACTGATTGTCGTTCTGCACGAGAAGGTGCTTTCTACGTGATCAGGAAAAGCTTTGGCAAATGCTGAGTGTTGTTGGTGTTCCCTGTGGTGTATATAAACGTCTACAAACGGACGTCTATATAGACGTTCGTTCTGGTACAAACAAACATCTATATAGACGTCCGTTTGTGTAAGAACAAACGTCTATATAGACGTCCGACCTGGCTCAACAGATTTCTGGTTTAACGTCACCCACAAAGACGTCGGGTGCAGGTCGGACGTCAAAAGGCCAAAATAACAGACGTCTAAAGCCCTTTCTGCACTAGTGTTTTATCCAATGACTTTGTTTTGTTTAGTAGTATATGTTATGCTTTTATTTCTGATCTTGGTTAGAAACACAAATTAGAGTTGGATTCACTTTGGTTTGGTGAATTGATTTGAGATCACATATTTTGAGTTCTGAAAATGAGCTTTAAGACCCTATGATGGGCTTAATTTTACAGGATGTCTTCCTGAAAAGTGATTAAACATTCTTTACATTGATCTTTATTGAATTTGACTCTAGTTTCTGTTTTAGCATATGCTTCTTGTTTTGATTCTTTGTTTTCTGGTATTATTGTGAATAATGATTAGATACATTAGCTTAGATGGTGCAATTTTCCATTCTTTCGTTCTGTCATGTGTATATACCATTTCTTCTCATTTATTGTTCATGGTTTACTTTAGTTGCTATATCTACTTGCTATTAATTCTCTTGCATTGTTAATTGTTAGCACTCATAGGTTAGTTGTAACTCCATTCACTTCACTTTTTAGTTTAGGTTTTATTCTATTATACATTCATTTTATACTTTAGCTTAGGTTTCAGGTTTTATTTCCTTGCATTCTATTTCTTTATTTTCTTATTCATTTTAAACAGATTTAAATTGCTTTATTCTTTTCTTTTTAAATTTCATTGTTTCATTTTTAATTTCCCCACCTTACATTAGTAGTTAGTAGTTAGTTAATAAATAGTAACAAGAATTAACTTTACATTCTGAAACTTAATTGTACCGAGTCCGAGGATTGATACCTAGGTTGTCCCTTTATTACATTAGTGGGGAAACTTAGTTTTTTCTGATTTTAGGCGACAAAAATCAATTTAACAGTGCATCATCAAAAAATGGGGAAATTGTTGAAATTGTTGATAGGGGAGCACAATATTAGATAAATCCACAATCTAAGTGATATATGTGTTTCTGATGATGACAACACATAGTTAATGAAAACACATGTGTATGTATTATCTTACATGTTACATGCTTATATGTTTACTGTGTTATATTTATATAAGCATAACTATGAACATATTGTGTTGATTATTGCATACTACTGTGTTAGAAATATGTTTTTATTTGTGTATGCATAAAATGAGTTTTTGGAAATGAAAAACAACAAGCAACTAGCTTCAGTTATTTGAACTTTAAAGTGTGACAAAACAACAAGTTTTAAGTCAATTACATTATTAGTTAAATCGATCAAAACTCGTATGTTTGCACAAATATTTTTCAAGTGATGTGATGAATGTTGAGAAGAAAAGTTTTCAAATATATGCTAAGTGTTTCTACTTAATCGATTGCATGCATCTTGTATTCGACTAAGTCTGTTAAAGTTTTGAAAACTGTTTAAATGTTTGACATAATTGTCACAACGGTCATATTTTTTAAATATGTTGACCAAACATTTATTACAAATCAATTACATTAATTGCAATTTGAATTAATGCATTTGACTGTTGTTAATCTTTTATAACTGTGAATTGTATTCGACTAAATTAATAGTGTAATCAATTAAAACGCGTCTTATTTGTCTTATATTATATATAGATGCATGATTTCATTTATGTAAGAAGAATTGATCTTGACATTTTCATATTTTTTTCAGTGTGTACTTTGAGATCTTACAGAAGAGAGAAAAACTCCAAGAATCAAGAATTACTGTGGTGATAAAGTCTTGAGGATTTCTTGGGAAGCAAGTGACTGATAAGAAAAGACTGATCGTTCTGCACAGGAAGGTTCTTTCTACGTGATCAGGAAAAGCTTTGGCAAACACTGAGTGTTGATGTTGTTCCCTGTGGTGTATACTCAAAGGGGTTGATAGCAGAAGAGGATTGTTCATGCTGCTTGTCTGTTTTGTGTATTGCATATACTTAGAGTAGTGAGTTAAAGAGGTGATTTACATTTTGACGTGAGGTCGATGTAAAGCCCTTGGTGTAAAAACTCATATTTGTATAGTGCATTGGCTTCTATCTCGGGTTGAGTAAAAGGACACTGGAAGTAGGCTTGGCCGAACAAGTATAAACTGTAGTGTTTGAATTTTCTTATCCTTTCTCTCTGCATTAAGTCGATTATATTGTCATTGCATTCGAATACGATTATTGTTTCATTGCATACAAATTTACTTGCGATTCAATAAAAGTTTAAAGACTTCCTACACCCCTTTTGGTGCGAGAAATGAAGCACTTCCTTTTTAATAAATACCATATATTTGTAAAGCGTAAGGCAATCTGACCCATTAATACCTGTTAATATACATGTTAACTGCCCATAAATGACCATTAACTCCAATCGGTATACTTTATATAGTACATAAGACCCCAAAGCCCAAGCAAGCTCTTTATTAAAAGAGGTGCACAGGGATTATTATGAGCTTAAGAGAGGTAGCTCACGTTGTATTTAGGGAGTCTATTTTTTATGCGCTTTAAGTCTTTATTCCTCTCTACACCGAGTGGCGGACTCTAGGAGTTCTCTATGGAATCTCCATCCGCTTGAAGTTTGGGTGAATTCTTTATCGAATCACCGAGTGAAATTCTATGGGAGTCCTTTGTGGAAGCTCCTTCCGCCTTGGGTTGAGGTGAATTCATTTTAGAATCACCGAGCAGCACGATGTAGGAGTTCGTTTTTGAAGTTCCTCCACCCTAGGTTGATGTGAATTCGTTTTATAATCACTGAGGGGCGCAATATAGGAGTTCGCTTTTGAAGCTCCTTCCGCCCTAGGTTGAGGTAAATTTGTTTTAGAATCACTGAGCGGCCCGATGTAGGAGTTCACTTTTGAAACTCCTTCCGCCCTAGGTTGAGGTGAATTCGTTTTAGAATCACCGGGCGGTGTATTGTAGGAGTTCTCTATGGAAGCTCCTTTTGCCCTGGGTTGAGGTGAATTCGTTTTAGAATCACCGAGCGGCGCAATGTAGGGAATTCTCAATGGAAGCTTCTTTTGCCCTGGGTTGAGGCGAATTCATTTTAGAATCACCGAGCGATGCAATGTAGGAAGTCTCTATGGAAGCTCCTTCCGCCCTAGGTAGAGGTGAACTAGTTTTATAATCACCGAGCGGTGCAATGTAGGAGTTCTCTGTGGAAGCTCCTTCCGCCCTGTGTTGAGGTGAATCCGTTTTAGAATCACCGAGCGACGCACTTTAGTTGGCCAAGTGGTTTGAACGTAGAGTCCTATCATCTACACTAAAGAGGAAATAGTAATTCGAATTCGAATGGTCAGAAAAATGCAGCCAATCAAATTACTATCAAAATAGTTTAGGTTCTAAAGTCAGATGGCCAAGCATGTGACTCCATTCAGTCTTTGGTTGAACGGGTTAAAACCAAAAATGAGGAATCCGTATTAGGATGTGTCATGAATGAGTTGTAGGTGCTTTAGTACCTTGAGACCTGCAACATAGGTGAGGACATTGACTATGATAATATAAATAGGTACCACTCTGGATACACTGAACGAGGGTAAAGGTGCCCAGTTGATCCTCGATCAAGAGTCAAACCATTGAAACGTGATAAAGCTGAACGTAGGTGGTCCAACTAACCGAGCGAAAAGGGACTGAACCTTCCTATGCAGAATAATTTTACTTACAAAAGTATGTGTTAAATAAAACAAGGTAAATGCTTCAATATTTTATAATTTATTTTTATAATGGAAAGCCATTAGAACCTTACAAGGCTGAACAAAGGTGGGCCAACTGACTAAGCGGGAAGGGACTGAACCTTCCTGTGCAGAATATTTTTACTCACAAAAATATGCATTAAATAAAATAAGGTAAATGCTTGAGTATTTAATAATTTATTTTTATAATTAAAAGTCATTAAAATCTGACAAAGTTGAACGTTGATGGTCCAACTGACCAAGCGATAAAAGATTGAACCTTCCTCTATAGGATATTTTAACTCAAAAAAAATATGCGTTAAACAAAATATTTTATAATTTATTTTAATAATGAAAAACTATTGGAACCTCACAAGGTTGAATGTTGGTGGTCCAACTAACCAAGCGGTAAGGGACTGAACCTTCCTGTGCAGGATATTTTCACTCACAAAAATGTGCGTTAAACAAAATATTCAATATTTTATTTTGATAATGAGAAGCCATTAGAACCTGACAAGGTTGAACATAAAACTTAACCTTCCTGTGCATGATATTTTTACTCACAAAAATATGCTTTAAACAAAATAAAGCAAACGATTCAATATTTTATAATTTTCAATTTATAATGAAAAATCATTAGAATCTGGCAAGGCTGAATCTAGGACTCAACCTTCCTGTGCATGATATTTTTACTCACAAAAATATGCGTTAAACAAAATAAAGTAAACGCTTCAATATTTTATAATTTATAATTTATAATGAAAGGCCATTAGAACCTAACAAGGCTGAACATAGGACTAAACCTTCTTATGCATGATATTTTTACTTACAAAAATATACGTTGAACAAAATAAAGCAAACACTTCAATATTTTATAATTTACAATTTATAATGGAAAGTCATTAGAACCTGACAAGGCTGAACGTAGGATTGAACCTTCTTATGCATGATATTTTTTACTCACAAAAATATGTGTTAAACAAAATAAAATAAACAACTTCAATATTTTATAATCTTCTTTTTGTGGAGACATTTAATTTTTTGCCTCGTAAATTTGAAAGTTCTCAAAACAAAAGACATGTCTTTAGAAAGTATTACGGAAATTTTTTCTCTGTTTGCAAAACCTAGTATTGATCCGAAGTAGCGATGTCGAGATTGAGCGCGCGTCTGGTTCTTCGTTGTTTCATGGGGATGTCGCTCGACCCACGGTGCACGCCAAATGTTTCGATTGAAAAGGTCCAAGGGTCGGTCGTCCTTCCTTGCTCTACTCTCTTTCGATCGTGCAATCCTCTCCGAGAACGCAATCCACTCTGATGGGTTCTTGACCAGTAGAAGACACTACGACGCTCAAGTCAGATATGTTTCATAGAGATGTCTCTATTTTATTAGGATAGATCAAGGTTATTTTACCTAGACCTGAATCGTATATTTATAGGGTTTGTGACAGCAACCACATTGATTAACCATTAACGTAGTATATTTTTAGGCAATCAAACCCAATAATCAATTATTAATACCATATATTTGTAAAGTGTAAGACAATCTGACCCATTAATACCTACTAATATACCTGTTAACTGCCCACAAATGACCCTTAACTCCAATCGATATGTTTCATATAGTACAATACTAAAGCTGAATGGCCAAACCACTTATAAAACTCTACACCTACAAACTCATACTTATTATTCTATATATAAAAGATTCAACTCTCTTATTAATCTAATATCTAAGAGTCTTTTGTAAATAGATATTTTTCCGCCTTTTAACATCAAGAAACATAAATCAAGATTCTCTAACTCAATCACATATTGTCATTTGTCTAAAGGCCATGTTCTAAATTACGATAAAACCAACGAAATTTTATCATTACTTTTAAATATTAGGATGTTGTCCAATAATATTTATTTAATTTAAAATTATTTATTTATTTATCAAGTTATTTAAATTGATATTTTAAGTTCAACTATAATCTTTATAACTAGTAAAATAGATAAATATTTTTATTATATTGTAATAGAACGAGTTAAATTAATCTATTTTAATTATATTAAAATATATGAATTAAATTTTAAAAAAATATTTTTTAATAAATTAATTCATTAATACAAAATTAACATTAATAGTTGTGAATAAGTCAAAATATAAAATTTTAACTTAATAAAAATAAATTAAAGGCTTAACCTCTTTTGGCCTCTCGAAAAAGGATGATTGTTCAAAGTGGTCCTACGTTTTAAAAACAGTTTACTAATGTTCCAATTTTTGTAGAAACGGTTCAAGTTAGACATTTTTGCTTACGGCGTCAAAAATCTAACGGTGCAGGTGCTTCCTGGCCAAAACGTAATGACATGTCCAATTCTTTTCATTGAGTGAAACTCTGTGGTAAAATGACGTGTCAGTTTTGAAATTTTTTGAAAAAACGTTGATGAGGTGGAAATGTTTTAATAGAGGATTAAAAGAAAATGGGTTAGGGTTTGACATGTGATAGCCCCTTTCTACCCAAATTAGGGTTTCTGAATTGCAAAGGGGAAAGTTGCTTACTTGCGCCGCGAAGGGATTTCTACGAATTGGTATAGGCGTTGCTTCTGGTGGCTTGAAGCTCACGGTTGTGGGATGAACTCTTGTAGTGGCCGCAACGAAGCTTGCGATGGCGTGGTGGCGCAAGAGACGAACTGCACGAGACTTGGTTATGTTCTTTTACAACTGCGAGACGCGATTAGGATTTTGGTTTGGTGCTAAGGATTTCTGTTGGTCTTTGTGATTTGGTTTCCTCTACAGGTTAACGAAGATGGTGGAGAACGAGGTTGTACCATGGAGACAAACATGGAGGTTGGCGGCGGTGGCGACTTGCGATGAAAGCGCGATTCTGGTTTGATGGAATTTGATAACTGATGCAAAAGGAAATATTTTATTGGATTTTAATTTCCTTTTTTTAATCAAACTATAATCATTTTTTTTCTTGTTTGCTTCCTGCTTGTATTATTCAACATGTGTAAACCATTGTTTCAAGTAAAGAAAGTGGTATCACTTTCATAAGTCACTGTTAACCACTGTAAACCACTGTAATAAAAGTTAAAAGACTATTAATCTTAAGCATGAATAAGGGAATAATGAATTGAAATTGATTACATATATACAATTCGTAATCAATTCATGTTATCTCGCTCCTAGAAAGAAGCCACGGACCTTAACCCCTTGTCTTTTAATCTTGTGTCAAAACATTTCCAGCTCATCAACTTTTTGTAAAAAAGTTCAAAATTGACACTTTCATTTTATTACAGAATGCGACGCAATGACAAAACCAGGTCATTATATTTTGCGCAAGAGAAGCACCTGCACAATTAGATTTCTGACATCCTAAGTAAAAAAAGACTAACTTCAACTGTTTTTAATAAAATTAGAACATTAATTAACTCCTTTTAAAATATAAGATCACTTTGAACAATCTCGCTATGGATAAAAAAGATATTAAACCTAAATTAAATTAATCTAATTACAAATGCGCAATTAATGACACGGGAATGACTTATGTATATCCAAACCAAAGTTATGATTTATTTAAAATAGGCTCATGCTGATATTATTTTCTTTATAATAAAAGTGCGCTAATAAAAAAACTATATATGCAAAGAATAGTTTGAAATATAAAAAGGCATAGATAGAGACGGAAGGCAAGTGAAGAAAGGCCAACCCAGTAGCATAGTACCTTGGATCTCGCATAAACATGGGAACAGCTTGGAGAAGAGCCTTTTGCACTAGCGACCCAGAATCCACACTACACTCCAAACGCGCCACCCAAAGCTCCTCTCCTTCTCCTGGAACCTGCGCCAGATTCAGCTTCCTCTCCTCGCCGTCACTGCACCACCACCCTCCTTCTTCTCCCCTCTCCCTCTTCAAAAACACCTTCAAAGTCAGAGTAAGCTACTTTCTTCTATTTCTCGTCCGCTGTTCTCCTTTTCCTATCTAACAATAATTTCTCCTATTCATTTCTAACAATAATTACTCTTACTTTGAGATTTCAGAGTAATTGCGGATTCTGTTCGAATAGCGTGAAGACGGGACAGGGAACAGCCATTTACACTGCGGAGTGCGGTCACGCGTTTCATTTTCCTTGCGTTGTTTCCCATGCACGCTCCCACGTTTGCCCCGTCTGTCATGCCACGTGGAACGACGTCCCGCTCCACCAAAACGACGCCGTCCTTCGCACCGTTCAAACCCCAAACCAGAAACCACTCGCTCCTCCTTTCTCCCAATCGGTAGCTTCCTACGACGACGACGAGCCTCTACCAACTTCTCTCACGTGCTCCACGCAAATCGTTCCAATTCCTGAAGCGGATGAAAGCTCGCACGAGGATGGGGATGAAAACGACGATGTATCAGTCTTCCCTGGCTTTTCCGTCCATCCATATCCTCAATCCTCGTTGCGACACAACGCTGAGTCGAAAACTGTTCGAGTCAAGCTCATGCACGAGTGCGCCATTATATCAGTTTCCCCAAACTTTGAAACTCGTGCTTTGGTTTTACGAGTCAAGGCTCCGGCGCCGTCGCCGCCGCTGCGGAGACGGCAGGCGATGGATCTCGTGGCGGTGCTTGACGTTGGCAACGGTATGAGCCGCGCGAAGCTTAACGTGTTAAAGCGCGTGATGCGACTGGTGGTATCCTCTGTCGGGGATGCTGACCGGCTTGCCGTCGTGGCTTCGTCGGCTGATTCGAAGCGGTTGTTACCTCTTCGCAGAATGACGGCTCAGGGACAACGCACGGCTCGGCGCGTGGTGGACGGGGTCGTGTGTGGCCAAGGATCCGGTGTTGGTGAAGAAGCGATCAAGAAAGCGGGGAAAATTCTCGAAGATCGCAGAGAGAGAAATCCTCTAGCGAGAATTTTAATTCTATCCAACGGTGATCACAACAGCATGAGCAATAATCAACGGAGAAGCTTGAGCTACGTCTCCTCTGTCGGGTTCGATTGTGTTGAAGTTCCGGTTCACTCGTTTGGGTTCGACATAAAAACGACCGGTTTAACAACCGAACCGTTTGAGGATGATTTTACCCAATACATTAACAGAACATTAAGCGTGGCGGTGCAGGATTTAAGAATTCGGCTTGGCTTCTCTGCGCCGGCTGAAATTCGAGCAGTTTATTCATGCAGCGGGGGACCCACCGCGCTAAACGCAAACTCGGCTAGGCTTGGTGATTTATACGGCGAAGAAGAGAAGGAGTTGTTGTTGGAGGTCAGGGTGCCAACGTCATCATTGGGGAACCACCACGTGTTGACAGTGCAGTGTTTCAACAAAGACCCAGCGTCTAAAAAATTCGTGTACAGTGCAGAACACCCATTTACGGTGGTGCCGCCCAAGAATTCTTTTCCCTGCGGCGGCAGGGTTGAGCGGTTGAGGAATGTGTTTATAACCAGCCGAGCCGTAGCCGAGTCAAGAAGGATGGCGAAACACAAAGAGTTTTTGAGCGCTCATCATTTGCTTGCATCGGCTCGTGCGCTTCTAGTGCAGTTTAGCTCTGCCGAGGAGTACGTGCGCAGCTTGGACGCGGAGCTTGCAGAGCTTCAGAGGAGAAGACAGCACCGGGAGACGGTGGGGACGGGGCGGAGTGGAGAGAGCGAGAGAGAGGTAAGGTTGGTGGATGACGGAGGCGAAGTGTTGACGCCGACATCGGCTTGGAGAGCCGCTGAGAAGCTGGCTAAAATGGCTAGGATGAAGAAATCGTTGAATAAAGTTGGCGACTTGCACGGCTTCGAAAATGCTAGGTTTTAATAAACAATGCTTAGCTGTTATTGGTGTTTTAAAAAGATAACGTTGGTTCCTGAAGATGTACAAAATAAAGTTAAGTTTGTGATAAGTGTAGTTATTACTATAATTATGTAACATAGGGTGTTACCCTTTCCATGCATAGCAAAAGTGTAGTTATTACTAGTTTTGTGTAGTTTATAGCAAGAACATGTTACGAAATTCTGAAGCTAGCACACTCATATGGACACGTAAAAGCTTTAGGACTTTGGAGAATAAACAATTTGTGTAATATGGGCTAATGATGAAGAATCAGAATAAGGAATTAGAGTAAAAAGCTTAAATATTTTTTGGTTGGATAATATTGCATAGGATAGCACACAAAATGGAGAGGGTCGGACGAATAATGATGAACAAATGATTACAGTGAATAATAATAATAATAATAATGGGATGCTTTTCCAGATATTTTTAGAAATTCCTTATCTCAACCGTTTTCGATAATCATTAGACATAATTGGGAAGTAGAATTCCACGTTTAACATTCTCCTCTTTTTTTATTTTTACTTTTCTATCATATACTCTGTTTAATATATTCTTTATCATCGTTGTATAATATATTTAATATCTCATGCAAATATGTAGAAGAGAAAAGCGATTGAAAACACTAGCTGTTTTGTTCTGACGTACATAGCAGCAAAATCCCTTACATTTCACATGGCTTATAGATATATAGGTAAATTTGAGGAAGAATGGAAGGGTTATCATAAATGCGATTCTTGATTACTTATACCATATGTAGTGAGAACTCAATTCAAAATCGTTGTCTTCCAACAGCCTCTGTCATGTACGAAGCCTTGAGAAGTAGCTACCAACATACGTAATAATCTTTAACTCGTTCATGCCCATGGTATTGAATAATTAAATGTATGTATTATATATAGATAGAAAGAAAAAGAGAGAGAGGAAAGTTATATTATTGGAAGGTGATAAGAAGTAGCTATGCATCATATTCAGAGATGTGGAACCCAACACAGCAGTGTCTCAGTTGTCCAATCCATCAAAATCTCTTAGCATAACCATGTGATGCTATGAATATATGATTATTTTTTTCTAGGGCAGGAAACTCACTCTTCTATGCTACCTAGCTGGCCATCCCTCGCAATCTAATTCCACTACCAGTTTCATGTGTGGTAAAAATATGGAGAGCTCCTTAAACTGGTAAACAAATATAGAAAATAAATAATCTAATTCAAAATTAACTAGTAGAAGATATCATTGTCTTAGTTTTGTGTGGATCTTTCTATTTATAAATAGTAGTAACAAATTATTAATATTTCAAATAAAAATGTCTTTCTATTTATAGATGAAGTAGTTACCAATTATTATATTTCGAATAAAAAGATAAATTTACAAAATATTAAGATAATATTAAAATATAATTATTTTTTTTTTGCTAAAATATCTCTTTAATTAAATCAAACTTTGTATAAAATTTAAGTTCAATTCTTAAACTTATAGATTTTGGATAAATTATTAGACGTTCTATCAATATTCGAATATCGGATCAAACTCTGGACGATCAAAACTGTACAATGTGACTGAGAGAAATTATTTTTTTAAAAATGTTTTACTTCAAGGATTTTCATAACTTTTAGTTCCAAAGATATTTGAGTCTATTGTTGTATTTCAATTTGTTAAAAAAAATCATTATATACTTTAGGGTTTTGACATCTTTTTATTTCAAGGGATGTTTGTTCGGACGTTACTTAAATGAAAATGAAAACTGAAGCTGGTATAGTTTAGCAAGTTATAAAAATGTTTCCCTTAATCTATTTTGAAAGATTAGATAAATTTTGAAAATAAAATAAAAGGTTTTTTTTTTCTTTTGTTCATTCTTTGTCACAACTAACTATTAGATATTATAATGATCTAACCAAATCATCACTTTCCCTTCAAAAAATCTCTAGTTTTTTTTCTTTTGCTTTTAAGTAGTTGGGGGGCAGTGTTCAATACGAAATCGAGTTATTAGAAACTTCTATTTAGAGACTGGTTGGTTTCATGTCACTATGATGAAGATGTAACTAATAACATATGTGGTTCTAAGATTCGGAATGGTAAATAGCAATAAATTAAAAAACTTGATGTAAATCAAAACAAAATTTCCAAATTTTAGTAAATTGAAACTAAATTTCTTATCACAAATTTCTCTTTAATATGTTTTTTTTTATTTTAAAAAAGTTGTAGTACCAAAAAAAATTGTTTGAACTTTTTTGATAAAAGAAAAAATAATTATATATATATATATATATATATATTGTTTCGGTTGAATTGGTCGAGAGTCGATCGTCATTCCTTACTCTACTCTATTCCGATCGTCCAATCCTCAACGCAATCCACTCCGATAGGTTATTGACCTGCAGAAGACACTCTGACGCTCAAGTCAGATATGGTTGATAAAGAGGTCATCATTTTGTGTTAAAATAGAATGACTCAATTTCTCACACCAAGACGGGGGTAAATTGGTGAAAGGTAAAAACAAAGTCTTTTAAAATCATTTTCGCAAAAGGTGATGCCTTTAAAGTTTTCTTGAAACGCAAGGTAAAAGACTTTCTAATGCAGCGCAAACTTAATCGAATAAGTACAGAATAAAGTCGATTAAAAATAAAAGAGTAAGGATTAAAAAATTCAAACACTACTTTTTATACTGGTTCGGCCAACCTGCCTACATCTAGTGTCCTTCCAACCACGGGAAGCAAATGCACTATAATGATCAAGGTTTGTACAACAAGGCTTTTATAGAGACCTCCCGTCAAAAATATAAAACATCTCTAACCCTCTAATCAAATATAGGCAGAACAATAACTAGACCAGCATCAAGAATCCCCTCTCCTACTTTCTAAACTTTTTGAGACATCTCTCAAAGTCAAGAACGTCGCACGCTCTTCTTCCTGTATATAGTCATAACAGGGAACCTCAATCCAATCTTCACAAGATTGTAGACTCTGATCTCGCAATTACACCCAAATGTGCATAATTGATCAACCCTTTGAATACACAGCAAACTTGCTCTTCAAGAAATCACAAGAAGATGATCACCACGATCACTTCTTGATTCTTGGAGCTCTTTTCCTCTTTTTGCAATATAGCACTTTCTGAAAAATATCAAAAAAATGGTTAAATTCACAAAAGTTCTTATAGAAATCAAATTCGCGTCAATTTATATTATAACACATCTCTGACGCATTTTAATTGACTAAACTACTAATGAAGTCAAATATAACAATTATGTTATAGCAGTTAGCAGCAATCAAAGCAATTAATTGAATTCGCAATTAATGCAGTCGAATGACATTTAATGTTTGGTCAACATATTTAAAAATATGACCGTTAGACAGTTATATCAAGCATTAACAGAATTTCAAAATAGTAAGAGACTTAGTCAAATGCAACACACATATAATCGACTATGTAACAGTGTAAATCATACTTTTGAAAAACTTTATCTTTGAAAAAGGTTTGTGCAAAGACACGAGTTTTAATCGACTCACCCCATTAATGAAATCGACTTAAAACTGTTGTTTTGCCACACAATTAAAATTCAACATTAGTGCTTGTGGTTTTTCTCATCTAGAAACATGTGTCAAGCATTCATGTATAAAATCACATATATAACACAGTGAAATGCAATGAACAACACAATCATGTTTTCATATACGCATGTAATATGTAAGCATTGAACATGTAACACATAATACACATGTGTTATTAATTATGCGTTGTCATCATCAAAAACTCATATATTACTGAGATTGTGGGTTCAGCTAAACCAGTGCTACCCCTATCAACAATCTCAACAATCTCTCCCTTTTTGATGATGCACAACCATGATTAATAATCAACCATGTTGCACAACTCAATACATATTATCAATCAATTACCAATCAACATAACTCTCCCCCTTTGGGCATTAGCAAAAAAGGTAAGCACAATGGTATTGATATACAGATAATCAAGCATAAAGAGATGCATTAGATAATCATAAAAAAAACAAATAATGATGCTCCTCCTATCAAAGATATTCACATGATTTAATATATACTTTCCCCCTTAAATGTAGGCACGTGAAACATCTCAACGCATATGCAATGTTCCCCTTGTCATTATGCATGTTTTAATCTCAAAACACAGATGCACAATACAGTATTCACACTATATATCAAACATATATCAGCATATGTCAAAATTGTATCAGACAGAAATAGTACAAAAACATCAATGCAACAATGATATAATATCATTCATCAAAAGCAATATAATCTCTTAATCAACTCAAGTCAACTATAGCAAAGAGATATATTTAAAGTAAACAGTTAATAGCACATATATCAGTAGTTAAAGATATCAGATATCCAAATATTGGAATCTTTAACCCTTGTTGATATAGATTCGATTTTCCCTCAGTCATAATCGACTTCATTGCTTCCCCGTGAGTTGATTTGTCAGTTTTATCCATCCATAAGCAATGTTTCACCAAAACCTTTCAAGATTTTTCTAGATCAAGCATTTTAGAATCAATATGATACAAGAATTAACACATGTATAATATAAGTATGCAAATGTATGAGATTTCAAGGCACATTACTTATCATATGTTTATCACAAATAATTGTTTAATATACTATAGATATATACGTGTTCAATTATTTAAAATAAGTTAGTATGACATTTATTTTAATTGAATTATCAATAATTTATAATTATATAATTCTAATTATATGAGATAGATGATCCCAAACGTTAACTAATCAAGCATAAATTAATTTCAAAACTTTCCTACTAAGCATATGTAAAATATGATCATTAAACAGCACCGACAAAACTTACAACCTGAAGTCTATATTAGAAAGTTGAGACAAAGAGGGCGTGGAAGAAAATCAACAATCGAAATTTGAATTTAAAATTCACTAAAAAAAAAAAAAATAATCCTCACCAATGTCTAATTCTAAAGAGAAAACCCTAAAGAGTAAGTAAGAAATATCAAAATTTAAAAATCCTTAGATGAAAAGGCAAATATATATATATATATATATATATATATATATATATATATATATATATATATTTCTGGATTTTGTAAGATAAGTGGAACAATATAAGAGAATAGAATTATGTTTTTGACGAATACTGACAAAATCATTTAAAAAATTGTCTAATTTTAAGTACAATATAAAATGATACATAAGATCAAACCGTTTATTACACTAAACACAATTAAGATTAAATAAATAACTTAGACACTTCTTTCCATGTACGATGTATCAAAAATAGTATGCATCTTTCCTTTTCAAAAGGAGCTCTTTTCATGGAATAGATCAATCACACACTTTTTGACATAACTAAGTTTAACATTTTCATGGACTTAATTCTTCTACCAAGGAAATGATAGTGAGGCTTGGGCTATTGTTACTTACACCCCCATCATATTTCTCATTGACCCCATAAAGAAGCTTTCCGGACCCGTAATATAAGGAGGAGATTGCTTTCCGGAAAATAAAATCCAGAATTGTTTGTTACGTTGCGGAAACTATTTTCCCGAAGTGATAGGTACGGGAAGAAATCTGATAGGGTAGAAAAAGTAATAGCCTCAGACTTGTACCTACTTTGGAACTAAAGATGCACCAGCATAGACCATTAAGCTTTTTCTTCTTGCACCCCTATAATTTCTTGGGTTACTTTAATATGATCATTTTATTCTTTGTAAAAGTGATTTTCTATTTTGTAAATTTTTCAGAATAATTTTTTTGAGAATTTTAAAACATGATTTTCATAATAGAATTTTCAAAATAGCATGTTCAGAATTTGCTTTCTAGAATGAATATAATACCTTTTAGAACAAGTTTTCCTGAGAATTTTTCGAAATATATTTTTCAAAAGGAATTTTTTTCGCAAAATTTTTTTCTCACTTTCTTTTTCTTTTGTTACATTCTCTCTCTCTTCTTTATCTTTTGTAGCAGTGACAATGGTAGTGTAATACAATGAGAGAGGATAGTTTAGTCTTTTTATTTAATATGGGGTGCATTTCGTAACAACAAGGGTGCAGGAAGCAAAAGACAACCTCTAATATTGGCAGGCCCAAGAGGTCTATGAGCTTCTGATTTGGTGAAATACTTGTGAGGAGAAAATAAGTTACATTAAGTTATAAGAATTTAAGAAATTTGTGACATATATTATACGTTCCAAACAATTTAGACTCGTTAATACAATAGAGATAAACATTTTCATCCAATCTTAATCTAGAAAACACACGAACTAGACCAAGCAGAGTTCAGAAAAAAGCTAGCATAAAGAACAACAAAAATCAATATGGCTTGTGTAAAGACAGTAGAATAATAACAGAAGACTAATTTTAGGCTTAAAATTATTCGTGATAGATACAAAGCTCACCATAATAGTATAGTACATAACCCCTCTATTATGTGTAATGAACAGATTTTAGGCACAGAGACAAAGGACTATGAAGAAAACCTCGTAAACACCGACCTCAACATTGAAACAGGAGTTGGGTCAAGAAGACACTCACTGAGACACTTTTAAGTTCTTGGGGACTTTTTGTTTTTCAACATCATGCAACATGGATTGCATGGTTCTTAATCCTAAAAATGGTAAATAAATGAGTGTTGTGAATGAAAAATAGGTACAAGATCTCACACTATCTGTCTATCTATGGCTTTTGCTCCACCTTGGCTCGAATCTTCTGCTCCAAAACTGATACTTCAGTCTCAAGGTTGAACATTCTATTCAAAGCATGCATGTTCTCAAGGGTCTCATTTAGAGTTCTGCTGTCACTGCCATCACACCTCAAGTGCTGCATTGGCCCATGAAGCATCTTATTCACTATACCTCTGCTAAGATCATCCACTGCTCTTTGTGTCTTCTTGGGGATATCATCACCCATCTTACCAAGGCACTTTTCAAGCTCAGCCATCCTTATTCTCTCAGCATAAGCCCTCAACTTTTTAATGGTAGGAACAGTTTCCAATGAGTCCCTCCAAGCCTCAAATTGCTTAGATTCTTCACTGATGATTGCTTGAGCTTCCATGGCTTTTCTTAGCCTGTCCTCTTTATTAGCCGCCACAACCTCCTTAAGGTCATCAACATTGAACACTCTCACAGACTCCAGGTCTGAGACACATGAGCCAACATTCCTAGGAACTGAGATATCAACGAAAAAGCGACGGCCTCCTACCTCATCAGTGGCAGGAGGAAGATCCTTAACATCATCCTTCAAGAACAATGGAGTCTCTGATGCTGTGCTGGTGAAAGCTACATCTGCCTCACCAATACATGTCAGCATTTCTGAGAGTGGCTTGTAGATTATCTCGACATCCTTCAGTTCTTCTCGGATTGCTGCAACTCTCTCCTCACTTCTATTCACAACTACCATCTTTGTGCACCCTTTTGCCACCAAATGCTTGATCACGAGCTTTCCCATTTTCCCTGCTCCAATGATCAACATCCTCGCATTTGCATGAGAGGCTTCTGGCAGCTTCATCAAGGCCAGTTCAACAGCTGCTGAGCTCACAGAAACAGCACCGGCAGCAATGTTTGTCTCAGTTCTAACCCTCTTTCCTACAGTGATTGCATGCTTGAATAGCCCACTAATGTTCCTACCAAATCCATTCACTCCTTGTCCAACCTTGACAACTTGCTTCACCTGGGCAAGAATTTGACCTTCTCCCAACACAAGCGAATCAAGACCCGCAGATACTTCGAAAATGTGCTGTGTGGCATCTTTGTTGTAAAGCAGAAACTGATGCTGGCTAAGATCTGCAACTGGGATCCCACTTGTCTGCGAAAGGACAGAACAAGAATGTCCAATAGAAGTCAATGATAGTGGAAAAGGAAGTGAAAAGAAGAACAAACATAAATGGCATGTTCCATACTGAGGGACTAAAGTGAAGTTTAGATTAAGAAGTAAAATGTTTGAAACATGCAATTCCATGGAATAAAGCTGAGAGAAGACCTACTTTGGACATCCATTCGGTGACTTCTTTGACTCCACGGTGCTTGGACAGAGCAACAACATATATCTCCATTCGATTGCAGGTGCTCAGAACAGCTGCTTCTTCAATATGATTCAGACTGCAAAGCTCTGCAATGGCTCTAGGCCACTCTGCTTCTGGTATGGCAAGCTTTTCACGCATTTCCACTGGTGTAGTATGCACACTCAGTCCAATGACCATGATGCTGCTCTTTTCCTTTGTATACCCTGTTCAAATTAATTGCGTAAATCACTTCAATTAATCACATAGACTGTTCTAAAGTTGCTAGTTTCACATGATCATAGTCACGAAAGACCAACGAGCCATTCTTCATTTTTCCGAAAACAAACCAATCTTCTTTCTTTATTTACTTGGAATTGGAATAATCCGGAGTTTCATAATTCATATGTCAAATGAAAGATTTACTGAACCGAAAGTCGAGAAATTGATTCTTCGAAGAAGTAGAGTAATAATTAAGGGACAATTTCATTTTCCTATGTGTTGGTTAATTCGACTAGTCAGAAATTGAACCTGTCATATTCTGACTCTTGTTTTAAGACTTTTTGTCACACTTCAGGGTAAAAGATATGTTGCTTATATCATTCAAAAACTATATATTACTGTTGAAAACAAAATTCATTATTTTGGTTATTCCCATCATCCTATTGAACTCATCATATCAAGGTAGGAAGACAAACCAATGATAAATTAACCGAAAAAGGAACAAATTGTAGTTTAGAATAATAATGTTGGATAAGGGAAAAACATAGCACCCTTACCGTTTAACCACATAACAGAAACATGGTTTAATCTAGGAAAAGTAGAACAATCAAAGTTTATGTTTACAAGAGCATTCTTAAGAAAAATATATGACCATGATTTTGAGAATGAGTATATGCAGAGAAGTTGAGGTTTGAAATAGTGTGAAATTGAGGTAAGAAGAAGAGTTAGTTAATCAGTTAGTAACTTACTGTCAGTCGCAGAGGTTTTAAGCTGCTCAAGAGCAGAGAGGGTGGAAGGTTTCTTAGTGGGATCAACAGAAACATCAGAAGCAGAAACCTCACAACGAATGGCCCCTCTGTGAGTCTGAAGAAGAGTCTTTCTGTTTCTGGCAAGTGAAAAATGGGTGGTGGAGATGGTGGTGGTGGCATTGGAGGAAGTGCATTTTAGCAGCAAAGCTTCCAACTTTGCACCGGAGAAACTGGTTGAAACAGCCATTGAAAAATGAAGTTAGGTGGAGTTAGTAGGTGCTGAAAGAAAAACCTCTCCTTTTTTGTGTGTATTATGGTTTTGGGTTTGGACTATGTGGAAATGATGCAAGAGATGTGGAAGAAGGAAAAGGATTTGGAAGGATTTGAAGGAGTGATTTCTGAGTTCTGATTGGCTCATACACCCCACGTTTTATCCACACTCCCTTCTAATCTCACCCTCTTTGGCTTATTTGGATTTTTAGTTCAAAGCTTTGATCTTTAGGTTTAATGGGGTGTTTCAAGTTCTCTCATTTTTCAACATTATAAGCACATTAATTATGTTAAAATTTGTTTAAGTTGGATATAAAATTTGAATGAAACAGCTTAATAATGCATTGAAAAGAAATTCAGAAATTGATGAAAATAATTTGAAGAACAAAGGTATATAAAAACTGTGTGAAAGATTAAAAATGAAAAAAAAAAAAAAAAACTATTTGATTTGAATGTTCTGTGACCCATTCTCCTCGTGCAAATCAAGGGTTGTGGTCTTTTAGTTTGTGTAAAGCGATGAAAAGGTTATTTGATTTGGTTTAGTTTAGTTTTTTAGACGTGGTTTAAGGATATTTTTGAAATTGACGTGAAATGAAAATTACGTAATACTTGCATATTTGAGAGAGTTAAGAAAGTTGATGTTGGTAATAGTAATAATTGAGTGTTTGAGAGGACAAGGGATATTCTGAAGAATGATTTGGAAAATGTTTGAAGAAAGAGAGAAGAGATAAGGGCAAGTGGATATGTGGTAGAAATGGGTTCCTTAGATTTCAGGCTTGTGTTTGCCACAACTTTCCACAGAAATTCGTGGCTTACAATGTCAATTATTTCTTCAAGTAAGATATATTACTAATGTTAAACAAAGAAATTTTACACATCAACAAATAATATTAAAATATTATATTATAGTCTTTGTTAATTTCGTTTGTTATATGAAAATTAAGTTTATGTTTTCATTTATTAGAGGAATATTTTCTTTAACTTTATAAAATACAAAAACTAAATATTTTATAATTTAATTTATAAAAAAAATTATAATAATTTGGAGACAAAATGTATTTAACTTTAATCTAATCAATATTAAATTAAAATTGACTAAAAATACTTAATTTTTAAAAAATAAATGATAAAATGTGTAATTCAATTATATTATTATTTATGATGCACTAATACTTCAATTTGTATTATGTATATGATACGTATATGTATAAAATATTTTAAAGGTTTAATACCTATTTTTGATCTCTCGGTTTGTAGGATGTGTTTAAAATTCTTCTTTTTTTTTTCAAAAGTTCACTAACATCCTATATTTTGCAAAAACGATTGACGTTAGTCCTTTTTGCTTACGGTGTTAAAAAGGCTAACGACAGACTTGTCTCCTTGGCAAAAACTTGATGACTTGTATAATTATTATTGACGCGACACTGTGAGGTCATTTGAGGTGTTAATTACATTTAGAGTTAAAATAACGTGGAAAATCTAAAACACCTTTGAGACCGCCGTGAGGACACCATCAACACCATCTTCTTCCTCGCGATTCAGACACAACAAAACCCATAAAATTTTTCAATTTTTGAACTCCTAAACAGCAACCCAATTGTGCCATTGCCATGAACCATAGCTCGTGAGCACCGCCGCCATGAACCATAACTCGCGAGCGCCATCGAGATAGACCTCCATCACGAAACTCCATCACGCTTAAAAACCCAGCATCGCAATCTTCGTCCTCTGCGAGAATCACCATGCCAACCACATTGCGAGGCCCTCCACCAATCTCCACTACCTGTAAATCAAACACAAAAATCCAGAAACAGAAACCCAAAATCGCATCTTCTTCCTTGCGAGTTCATCATTCTCGTGCAACCTGCAAATGCACAAAAGTCATTCTCTTTGCAAGTACCACCATCAATTTGCATCCAAATAGAACCAGAAACTCATTTACATCGCGAGGACCGAATCGTAGTGCCATGGCGTTCTCCTTTGCACAATAATCACGCCGCGGTTGTGAATACCTGAATCGCGCTTCCATGTCAATTCATGGTAGAACCTCCAGTTCTCATGACGACGCAGAGAAAGCCCTTTTTCATTCTGCAATTATGAGACCCTAACTTTGGGTGGAAAGGGATTTGCCACGTGGCATCCTCTCATTGGCCTCAAATGACCTCATAGTGTCACGTCAACAATAACTATACAAGTCATCAAGTTTTTGCCAGGGGCAAGTCTGCCGTTATCCTTTTTAATGTTGTAAGCATAAAGGATTAACATGAACCGTTTTTGCAAAATATAAGATGATACTAAACTTTTGAAAACAAGGAGGACAACTTTGAACACAACCTACAAATCGAGGGACCAAAATAGGTATTAAACCTATTTTAAAATATTTTACTGATATTTATTAATAAAGTATTTAAGCTTAATACCTCTTTTGGTCCCTATTTTGGTCAAGTTCGCTCATTTTGGTCCCTGTTTATTTTTTTTGTTCAATATGGTCCTAAAGAATGTAAAATCTGTTCAGATGTGCAAAACAATGTTGAGATGACATTTAACTACCCACGTGGATTCCCTTTAGGCAGTGGGGTGGATTTAATCATTTTGAAATTGCAATTACAGATATTAGGATTTTTGTTTTTGAAATTAAATTAAGGGTGGTGAGAATGAAAGTTATTGTGTGGTTTGGTAGCGAAATCAGGAAGATTAGGAAGAACATCAGTGACATCCACTTGAAATTGGAAGCATTGATCTTTGGCAGTCAGGTATGTGTTTGTAATCTCATAACTAAGCTCTGTTTTGTGACATTCCTCCCTAACATTTTATGCACACATCAAAATGTGAGTGTTAGATTTTTTCCAAAGTTAGATGTTTTTGAAAAATTATGCAAACTATTTAGGGCATTGTTGTGTAACATATTATAATTGGTTGTGTGTGGTTGATTATTGATTTTTGGTTTATTATTTATTGTTCCCATACGGTTTAGCAGTTATTTTAGCATAAATAGCAATTACTTTTTGCGTTTCCATAGTGGTCCTATGCCCATAAAGTTGATTTTGTAGGCTTGCGTTTGGAATGTCTGAGGAGAGATTTAATGTTGTGGTCCACCATGGTTGGACCCCGGGAAAGGATATTCCTTTTGGATATGTTGGTGGGGAAGTCACTTATTGGAGTGTGGACCCTGACAGATGGAGTTATTTCAAAATGGTAGATTCCATTAAAGAGTTGGGGTATATTAAAGTGTCTGAGTTATTTTATTGCATTCAAGATATTCTGTATAAGTTGAAAGATGACAAAGAGGCAATGAACATGGTTCACATTGCCAAGTATTTAGGGGAAGTTCAATTGTTTGTGGTCCACGGTGTAACACCCAAATATTTTAAAGGGTATTACAAGTAGTAGAGACTAAATTGATTTCATATCTGATACAAACTATCAAACTTTATTTCAATTTCTTCAAAGTACAATACCAAGCTTACAAACTTTAAACAATATAGTCTTCACTACTTAACATAAATTTGAAATTAACTTATAAGTCTTACACAACATATTTTTCCCATACAAATTTATTCTTTTTACAAAAATCCCTGAAAGTTTTTTCCCGCATCTCTATCATCATCTCTAAGCTTTTTCAACCGCATCTGCAACATTATCTATTTACATATAACATGAGTTATATGATCATAGTACAAACAAATAAGGGTAAGTCCACCATATCATACAATCATTAAACTTACTTATAATATAAATGTTTCAATCATGTATTTCTGCAATTGATAAATATCATTATCCCGATGTCATTAATTCATTTTTTTTTTCTTCAAAATCATCTTTCTGATTTTCATAAACCTTACAAGTATACCATGCTTACTCACGAAGCCTTATGGTCAGACCACTCTCTGCCTGCTTCCTTAAGCCTTACCTGTATACTATGTCTTACTTTCTGAAGCCTTATGGTCAGACCTCTCTCTGCCTGCGTCTATAAAACTTACGAATCATATGTTTATGTCAAAGCCTTATGGTCAGACCACTTTCTGCCTGCTTTCATAAACCTCGATGTTACTTTGCTCATATCAAGCTCTCATAGTATAAACCGAACATACTACTCCAAGTAGTAAACATCATTTCATAAGTAATGATTTCTTATATCCACTCCAACATTTCATAAAATCAACAAATCATACCCTCTTATCTACCTAACTCAATCATGTTCATTCTTTACTCATAAATTGACAATAACTCGTTTTGGTGTTAACAAATTAAACATATTGTCAGATATCATACTTCATATTATAAACTCATTTTTTTTTTCATAACGGGTATAACTCAACATATTTTCACAAATCAAAGGTCATATATCAGCCAAAATACATCAACATATCTTAATATAAAAATTCAGGGGAAACGAAAAGTTGAATCTAGCAGAGCCGGTAGGACAACTTTCCATCCTTCCAGAGAGATACAATAAAATAGATAAAACAATAAAATTTCTGGGGAAACAAGAAGTTGAATCTGGCAAAGCCGGTTAGACAACTTCTCCTCCTTCCAAAAATAGAATATAAATAAATAAGAAATAAAAAGTATGGGGAAATAAGAAGTTGAATCTGGCAGAGCCGGTTAGACAACTTCTCGTCATTCCAAAAATATGATATAAAGAGATAAGAAACAATAAAAATTCTAAGGAAACAAGAAGTTGAATCTGGCAGAGCCGGTTAGACAACTTCTCGTCCTTCCAAAAATACAATATAAAGAGATAAGAAACAATAAAAGTTCTGGGGAAACAAGAAGTTGAATCTGAGAGAGCCGGTTAGACAACTTCTCATCCTTCCAATAATACAAAAGGAGCAACTAATAACATACAAATATCATAACATAATCAATATCGCATTTTACAACTATCAAACTTTGATCTCCTCACAGAAACATGTTCTTATTCAAAATTTAGATCACACAGAAACAAAATGATTCATATTCAAGATTTAAGATCAAACAAAAGCAAAATATTACATATTCAAGACTCAAGATAATACAAAACGAAATACTCAAGGTTAGCTCCCCTTACCTCTATTACAGACTTAATCTCTTTGTTCTCCGAAAACTTCCAGAATGTCCCCTTTGCAACTAGAAATTCTTCCAACTCTCTTCTCTCAAAATTTTTCTAAAAGTTTTTTGGTGTAAATTTTCAGCCTTGCCCCCTTGGCTCTTTATAGCAAAAAAATTTACTATTCGTTTTAATATTCATTTTAACTATTCATTTTTCTATTCATTTTACTATTACAAAAATAATTTTTTATTCACAATTTGATGAATTCTGATCTCTTATGACTCAAGGCAACGTGGAATACTTATCCCTTCCAAAATATTTTTTTTTACTATTCACAATTTACTATTCACTTTTTTTTTATTTAATCTAGTATCTGAATTACAAATATTTTCAAGGGTCTTACACACGGTGTAGATGACGAGCCAAAGATTATTGGTTAAAGTCAATTAAATGAAGAAGTTCATTTGTTGTGTGTTGCAAGATTAGAGAGTGAATGTAGCCATGTAGGTGGGAATGAGGTTGATAAAGTGGAGGGGCAGGATGAAGAAGTGGTTGTGCAGGATGATGAAGTGGTTGTGCAAGTGGAGGATGAAGTGGTCTTGCAGGTAGAGGATGAAGTGGCTGTGGAGGTGGAGGATGAACAAGTGGCGGTGCAGGAGGATGAACAAGTGAATGTGGAGGTAGAGGATGAACAAGTGGTTGTGCAGGAGGATGTAGTGGTTGTGCAGGTGGAGGATGAAGTTAACGACAGTGGGATGATGAAGTGAACATGCAGGGGAGGATATTGTTGAACGGAATGTTGGGGTGGAGGAGGAGGAAATTGTTATTGAACAACACGGTCAGGGGAAGGAAGAAGTTGTCATTGAAGAATTTAGTTCAAGTGAGGATGATGATGCAAGAGTGGTGAATGGTGAAGTTCCTCATGGAGTAGTTGATGAAGAAGAAGTGGATGAAGGACAATTGGATGAAGGACTAGTTGATGTTGATGTTAATATTGATGAAGGACTAGTACATAACAACATAGAAGGCTCTGTCTCAGTAGAAGTTAGTGAAAATGAAATGAATTGTGACTTAGACACACATGATAGTGCACCTAGGCAGAGAAACCCAAATGACAGGGGATTGTATGATGATTAGTGGGACTCAGAATTATTGGACAGTCCAGAAGAAAGTGGAAGTGAGGATGGAGTTAATGAAAGACAAAGTTGTGGTCCATTTAGGACATATGTTAAGCAAAAAAATATCTCAGAATACAAGTAGGAACAAAGTTTAGTGATAAAAATGAGTTTATGGAGGCTGTTAGAAGTTATGTCGTCCATGCGGGGAGGAATTTGAAGTTTGTTAAGAATGACAATAGAAGGGTACAAGTGACATGCTTGGGTGCACAAAAACAATGTCCATGGATGGCTTATTGTGGATATTTAGAAGGATGTAGAACATGGAAATTGAGAAAAATATTGGATACCCATACTTGCAATAGGCAATTCAATATCAAAATGATGAATGCTAAGTGGTTGAGTGAGACATTGGATACCACAATACTTGAAAATCTGAATTTGAAGGTAAATGAAATACGGTCAAAAGCTTTGAGGAAATGGAATACAAATGTCACAATATCTAAAGCTCGTATGGCAAAATTAATGGCATTATGCAAAGTTGAAGGTTCATTCAAAAATCAGCTTACACGAATATATGACTATGCAAATGAATTATTGAGATGTAACCCGGGATCAACGGTCAAAGTTAAAGTGGATAGTGAAAATGGTCACACCACATTTCAGAGGTTCTATGTTTGTTTGAAAGCTTGCAGGAATAGCTTCGTCTCTTGTAGACCCTTTATTGGTTTGGATGAATGTTTTCTTAAAGGAAAGTACAAGGGGGAATTATTAACAGTTGTTGGTAGAGATCCTAATGAGCAGATGTTACCTCTGGCATATGCAATTGTGGAAGTAGAGAACAAAGAAACTTGGCCTTGGTTTTTGGAATTGTTGATAGAAGACCTTGGGGGCACTAACGTATGTGATGCATGCACTTTTATGTCTGACCAACAAAAGGTAAATGTATTTCTTATAGCTTGCTGTATTGGTTTATTATATTAGTTATGTACTTTTATGTACCCATTTGATATTAAAAATGTTCAATTTGGTCCCTACACATAGGGTTTGCTGCCAGCTTTGTCTGAACTTTTACTTGGGTAGAGCACAGATTTTGCATGAGACGTTTATATGCAAATTTCAGAAAAAAAGTTTAGAGGGCAAACCTTGAAGAATCTAATGCGGAAGGCTGCTACTAGTACCTACTCCCAAGCTTGGGAAAGAGAAATGTTGAATATAAAAGAGGTCAATGTAGAAGCTTACAAATACCTAATTGTTATTCCCCCAAGGTATTTCTTCTTCCTTACTGCAACCTCTTATATACTTTAAGCTACCTAACAATGTGTTATTCTTTGTAACAAGTATTGGTCTAGATCTAGATTTACAAGTCGAGCAGTAACTGATACACTAGTAAACAACATGAGTGAAGCTTTGAATAGTGTTATTGTTGATTGATGGACAAATTTATGAGCACCAAAAATATGATGTCACAAACTTGTTTCACAATCGGCAAGTATGACCAAATCGTTCAAGTAATAAACTTGGTAAGACCAAGTATCGTTCTCCCAAAGGACTCACGGCCTAGTTTAGTTATGTGATTTGTTGATTAGCTAGGACTTACAAACGAAATAATTGGATTTAATATGCAAGACAGAAAATAAACATGTATGCATGAAGTTTGATCAATGGCAAAGACAAAAGATAAACACTTTCAATGGAATATATGAATGAATATGTTGTTGGGGGTCAATTTCATCTCATCCACTCTCATACATTTTAGGAATTCAACATTCAAGTCATCATTGTTAATGCCACTCTCTAATGTACCATTCTAGATGGCTTCTCCCTAATCACGAGTTCATACAATTCCTAGCATTCCTAATGATTAGTTCATATGCTCAGGAGCTTAAAGACAACCAACATAGTGTTGGGAGAAATTCCCCGGATCTAGACTTCCCCGTACGTGCCCGTATCGACAAAACCAATAATCATGCATTGAATGAGTTAAACTATGCAAGCATTGAGCAAAGAGGAAAAACCCTAACTAACGATGAAAGAAAGCATAAGTCTTATTTAAAAGATGCAAGCATAAATTCCATATATGAGAGCTTCAATAGATTACATTGATTCCCCAACAAACATACAAGGTTTAGTTCACCATATTCATGGTGAACCTAGATGAATTACAATGAAAGTATGAAAGAATAAACCCAATAAAGATGAAGAGGTAGCCTTAGCATCCAAGATCCTTCTTCAAAGGGGTGGAAGAGAGAGTGTTTGCCTCGTTTCTGCCAAAGATACTAATTCTAGGACGTGTAAGTCCTTATATACTATTTTAGAACTACAAAAGATTACAAAAACCCAAGCCCATAAAAGTGCCGCTCAGCGGTAAATACCGCTCAGCGGTAGTTGCGCGTCACGTTTTCTCCCCTCAGCGGCCATTTTGCCCCTCAGCGTGACTCCCGCAACCTCCTGAGTGCCGCTCAGCGGTAAATTGCCGCTGAGCGGTGACTTTGGCTTCTTCTTTTGCACTTTTTCTTGTCTTTTCTAATGTCATCTCTCTTCTTCTTCACTTCTTTCACCAAATTCACCTTAAAACCTGCACAAAAACACTGAAATCAAGCATAAACCTGTCCAGCTCTCTTATTTCTGAAAATATAGATAAAAGGAATGATTTCAAGCTAGTTTCTAAGTCTAAAGGTTGCTTTTAGTATCAAATTTAAGCATGAAAATAACAGTTTTTCAACTGTTATCATTGATGCTAGAGGAAATTAGAGTTTACATCATGAAAAAATGGGCAACCAACAGAATTAAGATGTGTAATATGGACTTTGATATCTGCCCCAAGATTAGAAAGATACTTATAAAAGAATCAAATTTATCCAAAAATTGGATCCCTAGGTAAGCATTTCCTTTCCCAGTATTAATTCATGCCCCTTGGTCTGTCATAAAATTGTTGATATTCATCACTTCATATTTAACTTGTAATCTTTTAATGATGTATTACTTCATGGCATTTGGTCTGGAGATAAAATGTTTGAAGTTAGACATTGTGCAGTGATTACAAACAAATTTGCAGTCAACCTGAACAATCAACATTGTTCCTATAGGAAATGGGAAATTACTGACATCCCTTGCTACCATGCTATTGTAGCAATCAGATTTTTAGATTTAGATCCAGAACAGTATGTGCCCATTTGGTTCAGAAGGTCCATATATGATGAAACATATGCTTCAATCATATTTCTAGTGAATAGGCACCTTTTATGGGAAAGAACATCATGCCCAGACATCCTCCCACCATTTCAAAAGAAAATTACCAGGCAGACCAAAGAAAAATAAAAGGTTGGAGAGTTGGGAGCTAAGGAAGGATGAAACCCAGATGACCAAAGGTGGCCACCGCAAGAAGTGCAACATTTGACGTCTTGTTGGGCATAATAGAAATCAATGCCCTTTACGTCCTCAAGATCAACCAAACCTACCACAACCATCTGAAGCAGCACCACCCCAACCAACACAGGAATCCATTGAGCAACCAACTCAACCAATCAGAAGGGACAAGTTACTAATTAGGAGACCATCTCTTTTATAATGTTCAAAATTTGGTGCACTTGGCATAGTATCTGTTTTGAAAGACTTTGATAATTATAAAAGCTGATGTCCTTTGTAATGTTTTGAAATACTTTATAATTTTTTCATATATTTGACACTGGATTTGTTATGATGTGCTCTTATGTAACTTGATGGTGTAATCATGAACTTACTTTTGATTGTGAAAATACATTGATGTGCCCATGAACTTAATGTTTTCACGTACCCCTATTTTCATATTCATTTTTACCACTTCCATTTTATGTACACATCACTCAACATCATGAGGACCACATACACACATATTTAACTAAAATGAGGACTAATTTGAACAAATTATGTACTAAAAAACAATACATTCATTCATTTAATACAAAACACAGTCGTCCAACCTTCACAATAGGACCACCTAATAACCTCAACCTTCAAAACACAAAAGTAAACCAGATTGGGACCACCTAAAAACACACAAAACACATCAACCTAAAAACATATTATCAACACATCAACCTAAAAACACACACAACAAAGCTATGATCAGTATATTGAGAACACACACCACTGCTACTAAGAATTGAATCCTTCTCTTCAAAGTTATCATTGTCTTCTCCATATCACAAATCTTCCTCCTTTGGCTACCAATAATAACATCCCTTTCATCAACCTTTTCTTCATTGCACCACTTGAAATAGTTACAAGACATCACATTACCACCTGCACTCTGTTATTCATCAAACTCATTGTTAATTACAAACACAAAGAAAATAGGCTTTAATTACAAATGTTTTTATTCACATCACCTTGTAGTTACGACAACCCCAAAAATTTCTTCCAGGATTCTTTGATGTTCTAGTCATTTTTACTACTGCCAACTTGCCATAATTGCAAATGGGGATCATCTCTATCCCCATTGAACCACCACCATGTGAGGAATTACAATTTCGGTGGTCGAAGCTATTGCAACAAGAAGAAGAAGATTGAGAACGAGACATGGCTCATCAACCACCAAGATTGGGAAAAAACCTTAACCCTAATTTCACTCTCCACCCTCGTCAAAATTGGGTTTCATTGAATAAATAACATTTCTTTAAGAATCCACGTGGGCAGTTAAATGCCATCTCAACACTGTTTTACACATCTAGACTGTCTACCGTTAACGATTTAAACGGCGTTTTCATAAAGGACCAAATTAAACAGATTTTACATTCTTTAGGACCACATTTAACAAAAAAATAAACAGAGACCAAAACGAACTAACTTGACCAAAATAGGGACCAAAAGTGATATTAGGCCAAATATTTAATATATAAATCAATAATATTTTTATGATAATAATGATTTATAAATTTTTATTTTTATGTTAAAAATATTCAAATTTTAATATAAATTTACATAGTAGTAATTATATTTTTTAAAAAATTTATACATTTTTTAAATATATATATATATATATATATATATATATATATATATATATATATATATATATATATATATGATGTTCGATTATTTTCAAAATAAACCTATCAACATGTTATATACATTGATATGTGTCATACCTTGTATCATCTATGTTCCATAGGTTATTATTAATGTGAAGGCTTAATACCCTATTTTGTCTCCAGTTTCGTTTGAAAATGTCAAATTAATCCATCCTTTAAAAAATGCGTCAATTACATCTTCACTTAATAAAATTTGCATCAATGAAATCCTTTCCGTTAAATCCGTACAAACGGCGTTAATTATTTTTCTCTTTCTTTAATTAACGCCGTTTGTACGGATTTAACGAAAGGGATTTCATTGATGCAAATTTTATTAAGTAAGAACGTAATTGACACATTTTTTAAAGGATCTAATTTGACATTTTCGACCGAAACTGGAAACAAAATAGGGTATTAAGCCTAATGTGAATTATCCAATAACACTCAATTGAAAAAGGAATTAACCATTTGACTATTTATACTTTCTTTTACCTATATTTGGTATTTTCAATTTTACTTAAAAAATCCAAACACGGTTTCTCTCATATTAACAGGAGATTGGATATTGTTATCTATATATATAAAATGGATTACCAAACGAATCCACTTCTGATTTTATTTTATTAAATTTTAGTTTACTTTCATAAAAAAATATTTATTATTTTTTTGTTTGAAAAAATTATTTAAGTTTTATATTTTCAAAATTAATTAAACAGCATGTTGCACATATTTATTTTTTAAAACTAAACTTTATTCATCCAAACGATGTTAACTATAAGCAAATTTGACAGATTTATTTAACATATTAATAGTAATATTACATGTAAAAATCTAAAAAATATGTTGCCAATCATAATATAAAATCATTAAATGATTTGTACAAATATTATATCAATACAAATACAATCTAAGTTATTATAAAATATGTATTAATACAAATATTTACAAAAGGTAAGTTAAAATGAGATTTCTATTTTTGTTCAAACGTTAATCTAATATATGTATTTATATTTTTTATGTGCAGACAATCATCGTAATCCACACTATAAACAACATATAAAATAATAAGTTATTTGAAACAAATTTTTAACTAAAAAAATACAAAAGTGTTTTTGATTAATAAGTTATTTCAACAAATTACTTTAATTATTTACTATTTTATGTTTCAATATTATTAGTTAACACTTTTTTTTATTGAATTGTAGATGGAGATAAAGAAAAAGATGATTCAAAAGAGCAAAATATTGTGGATTTATCCCTTGAAGATTCTAATATTGTAAATGGATAAGGAACACAAAAATGATGAATATAAGAAATTTATTTGTATGTATTTTGTGTTTATTTTTGGATGACATTTGGATTGTACTATACATTTTAGTATTATATTGAAGGTTTAATCATTTCGGAGGTCCCTATTTGTGCGGATTTGTATCAATTAGGTTCTCGTATTTTGAAAGTGCTCAATTGGGTCCCCATTGATGTAAAATTGAGTCAATAAAGTCATTGTCATTAATTGTTGTGGACTGCGTTAAATTTCTTGTCTGGTGACATGCTGAGATAGCATTTAATGACATTTCTTGTCTAGTGGCATGCTGAGATAGCATTTAATGACCATGTGGCACAGTGAAGTCTCGTTACTTATTTTATTTTAAGTTTAAAAATGGTTGAAGAGAGTTTATCCACCCCGTCACCTCCTCTCCCCTCACCTCCTCTTCTTACCACCCGCCGACGCCCTCTCCCTCTTCCGTCGTGTCGCCGCCCTACACACAACCTCCCACCTCTCCTCCACCCCTAGAATTGTCTTCCTCTTCCTCACCAACTCCAACGTCACCTTCTCCCCTTTCTAGGAAACCTTCTTCTCACCCTCTCACACCCACCTCTTCAACATCTACATCCACGCCTACCCCCAAAGCCCACCGCCTAACAATGTTTTATACCTTAATGTAGATGACAGCATAAAAAATACCTAAGGGATAATTTGATCTCGATCACACGGTGAGTTAATTAGTTAATTAATATAATAGTGAAAATTTGTTTTTTACTTTTTCTGCTTATGGGTTTAGCTTATGGGTTTATGAACTTTTAGTGTGTTTTTATTGATGAGAAAGAAGTGGAAAAAAGGAACCAATTTTTCTTCTGTGATAATTTATCTCTCAGTGCTTAATTGGTTGATTTATCTTTGCACTGGATTATTGAATTCCTTTGGTGGTTTTGGCTTATGGGTTTAACGGGTTTTGCTCTAGATCGCTATTGTGGTCACCCAATTCTTCACGCACGCGACATGTTTGTAAATTTGTCTCAATGACACTATCCTCTCTCCACTGCCACCCTATTCCTTACACTGTAATAACCCAACGCCATACAACATCTTTCTCATTCTCTTTTTCTATCTCTTCAACCTTCAGATTCTCCTGTACTCTCTCATCTTCCACTTCCGCCACTCACCACCCTCTCCCCCTCCCAACTCCTTGACCTCCTCCGCCGCCAACATTGTGCAGTGTCTCTATGCTGGTTTTGATTCAACTCGGAAGACTCTGCTTAATGCTTCACAACTAAAAATTTACCGATTCCACAGAAAAATCACTGATAGATGACCCCAAAATTGTAAAATCAAACTTCATCCACAATTAATTTCTCACTATAACCATATTTTCTCCCAATTTCAAACCAGAACAACGAACCCACGAAAAATCCTATTTTCCCCAATTTTCCCGCATACTCATAATCTGACCCCAAAATACCAAACTTAATCCTAATACGTTTTAATTTCATTTCTAGAAATAAATATATTGTTCTATTTTTATTAAGTTAACCACATTTTAAAGTTTTTTAAAATTTAAAATCAAATAAATTCACATAATGAGTTGTTATTGTGTCACGTCGTTATTAAATGTTACCTCAGCATGCCACAACGCAAGAAATTTAAGGTCATCCACAACAATTAATGGCAAGGGCTTTATTGACTTAATTTTTACATAAATAGGGACCCAATTGAGCACTTTCAAAATACGAGGACCTAATTGACACAAATATGCACAAATAGGGACCTCCAAAATGATTAAACCTATATTGAATTGTCATGAGTTTAACATAATTTTGGGAGTGAAATTTATTTAGAATTGAATTACAGAAAGTTTATAAATTTTTTTATTTAAAAAAAATTGTAATTAAGTGAGTCAGTGAGTCAATTCGTATACCCACCAACCCATAGTGGGTCGAACCGGATCAGATCGAGTTGCGCATTTTGACATACATACATAGATACATACATATATATATATATATATATAAACATATATATATATATATATATATATATATATATATATATATATATATATATATATATATACATAGATACATATATATATATATATATATATATATATATATATATATATATATATATATATATATATATATATATATATATATATATACATAGATACATACATATATATATATACATAGATACATACATATATATGTATACATAGATATGTATATATACATACATATATATATATACATAGATACATACATATATACATATATATACATAGATACATATATATACATATATATATATATATATATATATATATTGATTTCTCTTTTTTTTTTCTCAACATTTGTTTGTCACTTTTACCTTTTAAATAAAAAAATTAAACTAAAATAATTATTTTATTAATTTTATATTTTAAGTAAATATTTTTAAAATTTAACCTTTTTCTTATTTGATCCTTTTTTAAACTTAACCATTTTTTTAGTTATAAAATTTTTACAAAATAAATAAAAATTATTTATAATAAAATTATAAAAGGTATTTACCTTTACAATAAAATTATAAAAATTATTTTTCGTTGTCATAAATATAACATGTGTTTTTACTGGCATAATAGAAATTTTAAATTTTTCTAAAATTGGTATGGTTGATCACAATTTACTACAAATGAGAATATTACAACAAGATATTAGATCGATTGTACGAAAGAATGTAATTAAAAATTTGGTGACAATTTTGTAAATATTAAGAAGTCTTTTAGATTAGATATAGAAGGAATTGATCTAATATCTACTTATTAGATTGGTTATAGAAGAAGTCGATCTAATATCTTAATTTAAAAAAATTAAGAACCTTTCTTAGATTGATTATAGGAAGAACCAATCTAATAGTTATCCTTTTTTTAGGCTTAATACCCTATTTTGTCACCAGTTTCGCTCAAAAATGTTAAATTAGTCCATTCTTTAAAAAATGCGTCAATTACGTCCTCACTTAATAAAATTTGCATCAATGAAATCTCTTCTGTTAATTCGTACAAACGACGTTAATTAAAGAAAGAGAAAAATAATTAACGCCATTTGTACGGATTTAACGGAAGGGATTTCATTGATGCAAATTTTATTAAGTGAGGACGTAATTGACACATTTTTTAAAGGATGGACTAATTTGACATTTTCGAACGAAACTCTGGAAACAAAATAGAGTATTAAGCCCTTTTTTTTATTCTCACGAGCTTCATCTTCTTTCTTTTAGAGAATCCAAAATCCTCATCCATCTTCTCTCTTCATCTTCTTCTCTCTTTTCATATCGCGCTTCATTTTCTCTCTTCACTAGTATCTTCATTGTACTCGAGAAGAGGCCCACGTTAATTTTTAACATTGACGCACTTGAACGCCAATAAGATTTTGCTGCTCACTCATGTCAAAGTTCGTGATGCCACAAGCGCCTTCGCTCACCTCGTCTCCAACACCGTTGATAGGAAAGTAATTCATTTATTCTTGCACAGGCTGCTAGTGGTAGTAAGGTCGGTCTTTGATTTTTTTTTCCCCTAAGCTTAGGTTTAAGTTTAAGGGTTCTAGTGGTAAGAAGGTTTATAATAATTTTTCATTCTCTTGAAAACATTTGTGCTATTTAAATGTTTTGAAATTCATGAGATTATTCCTCTCATGTATTTTCTCTCTTTTCTAAGTATGTTGTGCTCTCTAAATGAATGGATGAGGAAGAATGAATGATGGCAAATGACTAAAAGATATTTCTCTATGGAAATGAATGGTGGTTGTTTTATAATTGATCTAACTTATTAGATTAATATGTAATATGCTCTTAGAAAGTATTTTTTCTTAGTGATTGTCATAGATATTATATTTTATTATATTTTGTATTCTCATATTCAAGTTTATTGTAATTTTCTTCTTTTATATCCTTAAAAATAATAGGCTTAATTATGTTTCAAGTTCCTAATAAATTTGAAACCTTTCAATTGAGTCCAAAATAAATTTTTGTGGTATATTGAGTATTCAATAAATTTATATTTTTCATATGAATCCTCACTGTTAAATTTTTATATTAACTGGATGACGGGGTATTAAGTGACATTATTATTTTGCCATGTCACATTATGGAGTTGTCGACAAATGTTGTTTTATTATTTTATTATTTTATAACTTTATAATTTTATAACTTTATAATTGTACCAACTTAATTATAAAGTTTTACCAAATACTAATGAGAAACAAATTACATAATTATATAATGACATAAGCTTAAACAAAGTCTATAAGATGATGTACCGTCATCAAACTCAAACTGTGAATAAAATCACAATAATATTTTAAAAAAACAGTTGAGATAAAAATTATACATCAAAATATAAGAAAATATAAGTTTTGTCTATACAAAGTCTAATAACTGATCTCGATCTCGGTCTTACAGCTACTCCTCTCTCACACCTACATTATCATCAATTGTCCCATTTGGTATCCTCACTCTAAATTAATAATTCACATAAAAATATGTATCTAAATTAATAATTGCTTAAACCTCAATATCTTCAAACAATCTCTCACCAAATTATCACAATTCAACTCATCAAACAACAACATACTAACAGCTCCCAAATTTTACATATTTAACATAGTTGACTTCACCAATTATAGTTAAAAATCCAAAATCTATAATGTCTAACCAAAACTATTACTTAAACAATTATTCTATGTTAAATCAAACTAAATTCCCTTACCACTATTAAAGCTCTTAACAAAAATTACGTTTTACGTTCTTCCAACAACTCTAAAAACATAGAGAAATTTTTGGTTTAGTGATTGTGAGACCCTGAATAATTAACAAAGATAATTATGACACCTCATCACTTATGCACTCATTTCTCAGTCATTAAAATCCACTCCCAAAATATGATTTTTTCATCACTGCTGCGTACGGAAAGCTGAACCAAATCACTTCTCTGGAAACATTAAAAACGCACCTAGCCTTGCATGCACACACGCCACGTGTCGCGGGAGAAGCTTCCAAAGCAGGGTTCGGTGTGCAGGTGGCAGGCTGGGAGACGCTCGTCCGTTTTGACGTGGAAATCCACAAAATCTGAGTTTTGAGAAACTCTCTCTCACTTGCTCGCACACTTCGTCTTCCCCAGAACCTAAAACCTCCATTTTTCTCCAACTTCTCTCTAAGAACCTTCATCTTCTCTCTACCATTACACATTTCTTTCAACTCCAATCAACTTTCTGAAACCGTAGAAACGTTCACGGGCCAGTAAGCTTCATTTTGATCCAAACCTCTTTTGATCCTGTAACCGGTAAGTTTCCCAGCCATACCCTAGTTCTGGAGTTACTGTGAACGCTGTTTCAGTTGCATGCAAGGATAAAATATGAGTTTCTGAGTTTTCTTTGGTTAGACTTAGTTAAGGAGCGTAAGGAAGAGCTTAGCGGGTAGAAAGTCATAGTTGGGCAGATTCAAGTTATACTGTTAAACGTTCACTGCCATCCAGGTAATTTATACTTGTTGTTGTATGATCTGATTTGGTTGTATAAGACGTATGTTGATTGATCTATCATGAACGAGCACTGTTTGCATGTATTATATATGTTTTGGTGGTTTGAAATGCATGTTGATTTGGATAGGTATGAACGGATTTTGAATATTGTATAGTTGGAATGATTAAAATGATGAGATCTGTATGATGATGATGTTCAAGGTGAATTAAATCTGGAAATGAAAGTTATAAAGTTTATGAATTTGAAATCTGGAAAATTCTGTTAAGATTGAAAAACCTGAAATTCATATCATCCCCTTTGATAAATAACGCTCGTCACCGTACGGTCTTAGACCGTTCGGTTTGCCTTAAAATAACTTAGAATGGGATTCCTTCATTTGGAAAGAATTCTACTCGTGAACGAGCGTCCCCAATTGAATGTTTGAGCGTTCGTTCAGCTCAGCTGTTTATAAATATTTGAAACTTTACGAATACGTAACGCTCGGTCTTATACCGAGCGTTCGTCCTAAAGAGCGCTCGGTTTCATATTGAGCGTTCGTCCTAAAGAGCGCTCGGTTTCATATTGAGCGTTCGTCCTAAAGAGCGCTCGGCCTTTTGCCAAGCGTTCGTCATGATTTGTGCTCGGTCATATATCGAGCGTTCGCGTTAATAAAGTGTTCGGTCTTACACCGAACGTTCGTCCTTATCTTTAATTCCTTACCGAACGTAAATAGCGTTCGTCCAAACATTTGAAAAAAAAAAATTTGTATTTGTGCGTTCGGTCTTTGACTGGTAGCCTGTTCCTTTCGAGTACAAAATTTATTATATATATTCAAGTATTCTCTTTAATGTCTATTCATCTAAATTGAGATAATCTGATTTCTTAGTATTTAAAAATATTCTGGAGTTGATCTTTTATTCTGAAGTCTTTATGATTTTAAGAAGTTCTTTTAAATCCGGTTTTAACGTACGTCCTCTTCCTTCAGAAAGTTGAACGTCCGTCTTTTTCAGAGAGTGGAATAAAGAATGAAAATATTATAACCATGAGATGTTAAGATGTTCGAACACAGTATTAACTGATTATACGATTGTGGAATTTGAACGAGCGTTCCAAGGAGGAACGTCTCAGATGTGTTGAATGTGAAATTTGGTAAAGTATGAACCTGGATAAGTTAAGCCTCGCGGTCTATCCTGATATTCCGTGATACTCCTCTTCAAGTAGAAGGGGGTAGTCATGCGTGGGAATGGCAGGAGACCCTAGTCCATTGAGTACTTCGGACAGATAGGGTTAACCTCGAGTGGCAGCTGTGAGATTGAATCAGTTACTACACCACTCGGGTGCAAGGACGCTTATAACTACATGGTTCATACGGTCCGGACGGTCTGTCTTATATGTATATTTATATGTTAATTTTATGATAAGTTACATGTTGTATGCTTGAGTTGAAGTGTGAATGTATGTGTTAATGGTATAAATTAAATATTATAAGCTTACCCTTGCATTTCCATTGTGTTGTTCCCTGTCCATGTACGTCCGTCTTGTCAATTGCAATGATCATCCGTTGTGGATGTGAGCAGATGGTGGTTTATACGCGGGTCGCACCGCGTACAAATTCGATTGCAGATAAGAATGCAGTATAGCTAGGATGTGACTCCTAGGTCGTCTCTCAAGGACCAAATGTGGTTCAGTTTTGGATCAACACGTAGTGGGGGGGGGGGTTTTGTGATTGTTTTTGGTTGCGGAAAAATGTAAATGTTGAAAGCAGTAAATTAACAAACCGTAAAAATAAAACAGAAAATAGTAAAAAAAAATGAAATTTAAAAACAGTAAAACGAAATTAAAACAGTAAAAATGAAATTACAGCAACATAAAACAGTAAAAATAAATCTGGGACAGTAAAAACGAAAATACAGAAAAACAGAAAATACAGAAAATACAGAAAACAGTGAAAACAGAAAACAGAAAATTTTAGAAAACAGTAAAAACGAAAATACAGTAACATGAAACAATAAAAATTAAATCTGGAACAGTAAAAACGAAAATACAGTAAAACATAAAATACAGAAAACTGTAAAAATAGTAAAACAGTAAAAACAAAAAAGATGAAATTACAGCAGTAAATAATAACAGTAAAAACAGTAAGTACAGAATTTTCAAAATCTGTAAAACAGTAACAGCAAAATACAGAAAATAAAAATACAGAAAACAGTAAATATAGAAAATGGTAAATTTGGAAAACAGTAAAAACAGACTCAAAATTACTGCAGTAAAATACAGAAAATAAAATTACAGTAAATGATCAACATGCAAAAATAAAGAAGAGGAGAAATTAAATTGCAGAAAACAACAACTGAAATTGAATTACAACAGAAATTAAATTACAGCAGTAAAAAGAGACAGTAAAATCTGAAATTTAAAAAAATAGAAATTGAAATGCTTCTAAAACTTACCTCATGTGCCGTGACAAATTTGATTGGTTTCATTGAAATGATAATTGTAAATGGACATCCAAAACCGTAAGCATCCAACATCTATATCAATTTAATTTGCAAAGAAAACATACCTCTTTTTAGCACTTCTTGTCATCTTTTGAATTGAACACCAATTTGAATTTTATTCTCCACATGCACACTAAGCCAACCACAGTTCCAAGTTTTCCTTTCCTTCTTAATTAAAACAAAATCAAAGATGAATTAAAAGAGAAGGAGCTTTGACAATTTCCATAAGTTACCAATTGCTTTGTTTTTATTTTTTTTACTTCTTACAACTTTAAAATAAAATCATGAATCAATACTTCATTACTTACCTCAAAACAGCCATGAACATTCAACCTTAAACCATAAAAGGATTCAAACAAAAACTTACCAAAAACAAGCAAATGAAAGAATAACACTTACACATCCATTGGTTTTTTATTTTTTCAGCACAAGTGAATAGAATGAAACACTTCCAAATTGAAATTACAATGCTTATAAAATTACAACAACAACTTACAAACTCAAAATACAAATTAATACCAAGATGAAAACAGTAGATGAATGAAAGCTTAAATGGAAAAGTGTACAAAACCAAAGGTGAAGGCACCAAGAACTTCAAGCTACATCATCCTTCATTCTTTTTAGGAATCATGGTTTTTCTCATCCAACTCCAAAACTCTTCTTTCTTTTTTTGGTTTCCATACGGCTCTCTCTCCCCAACTCAGCAAAATTAAAATTGTTTCTTTCTTATCCACTCAAAATGATGATGCATTCCTTAGTGGATGGAGCCCTCAAAGTCATGGAGTACTTCCACTAGCTCCACTTTCCTGCTGAACCAAGATATGTTGCAGCTGGAAAGTGAAGTTTTTGCTGCTGGAAAGTGAAGTTTTTGCTGCTGGAAAGTGAAGCTCTCTTGCTTGTGTTAAATCCATTGGCTTCCATGGGTGTGATGGCTGCTGAGAGTTATGATTCCTTTGGTGCTCCACTTCACCTTTCCATGAGCATGTGCTAATAAAATAAAGGAAGCAAGACTCCATTCAATGTTGGCTGCCCATTTCTACGTGAATGTGTGCTCTTTCATGGGTCTTTTGCTTTCTTTGCTTTGGGTCCACTTGTCCCATGCTCTCCTTGGTTGGATGCTTCATGTGACACACCAAAGATGTTCCAAAATAATTCTCTATGTGCTTCATGCATGAATTGGAAGAGTGTGACAAATTCAGAAAATTTGTGGCAGCACCTTCATGCTTCATTCCATCATCCATGTACATTGTTTGTGCAACAATATTCACATAAAACTTTGTGTGCTTATGTGCTTGGTTTCCAATTCATTTCAACTGTGAGATGCATCTCTAAACCAATACTTTGATATTCCAGCCACCACAAATACTAACCAGCAAGCAAACAATGCAAACATATTAGAACACTCAAAATGTAAGCACTGGACTGACACAGGGGAGTAATCAAATTACTGGGAACAACATAGAACGAATTTAAACAAAAGAAAAACTATACGTAAAAATAGACATTCATACGAAACCATGAAAAAAAAACGGCATGCAAAACGGATAAGAATTGAACTCAAACGAAGACACACAAGTTGACACAACATTCACGCTGCACTGGACTGACACAGTGGCGTAATCAAATTACTGGGAACAACACAGAATTAATTTGAACAAAATAAAAACTGTACGTGAAAATAGACATCCATACGAAACTATGAAAAAAAATTGCATGCAAAACGGATAAGAAATGAACTCGAACGAAGACAGACAAGTTGACACAAAATTCAGGCAGCACTGTGCGAAAATTGAAATGGTTAAGATGAAATTGGCTCAATTGTTATTTTTTCATTTAGCCTTCAAATGTCCCAAAAAGTTATCCAAAATTTTCCCGTAATTAATAATGCAAATTAATAAGCTCAGATAATTCAAATTAGTTAAAATAAGAATTTCCGATCAAATTAAGCACAATTAGGAAAAACAGGAAAATACCGGACGTTTAAGCACAATTCCCCGACTAATTCTAGCACAATAAGATAAATATAGTGAATAAAATATCGACTCATCAAAATAGACCACACTTAGTCTTTTGCACTCCTGGGCAAAATTAAGACGCAAATCAGGGAATAGTTCAAGGGACATCAAGGAAGTGACACAAACTCAACACACAAAAAAAAACAAAAACTCACAAAGAAACAAATCGATTTACATATTTCTCAAGAAATCTGGACAAATAAAAGTAGTAGACAATATCTATCACATGATCAAAGAAAACAAATACTCATGAAATTATCCAAGCAATTCAAAACATGGTAAAACGATTAATCAGCTTAAGAGGTGAATCAAAAATAACAAAACCTCACAGATGCACTAACAGTGTTTCTCTCGAGTGTCTAGGGTAAATAATAATATCAGCTCGATGTACTCAAGAGAACAAACACAAGTAGACTTGGCAAGCCTCTAAAATCAACACTTAAAACATATGCATGCTCGGATCAAAAGGTCTTTACTGGGTTATAATGGGGCCAAGGACAAGGGAGGATAAATATGGATAAGTAGCTACAAACCAAAAGAAATAGAGGAGCAATGGGAAACAAGTGTAAACACAGTCAAATAACACTCAAACCTCTAATTCAATCCTCTTCTTGACTCCGTTATTCACAAAATTTTTTCGTTTTTTTTTTCTTTTTTTTTTCTTTTTTTTTTTTTTCAAAGCACCCATCAGTAGATGCTAAAATATTTTTTTTTTCAAGTGACATCCATCAGTAGATGTTGATATAATTTTTTTTATCACTTAATAGGATCATATTTCCAAAAATAACAAGATGAGGAACCAACTAGCCAATTTATAAGAATCCCCACGGAGACCACACTTATTCCCAAAATACTTCCAAAGCTCCAAAACTTCCTAAGGTTAAGGTAATCATGATTTTTCACTTAAGTCGAGTGTATGGGCTTTAAAACAAATAAATGGATACAGTATAGGCTCAAAAGGGTTATCAAATGATAATAACAGGGTAGGCTTATTTGGCTAACGAGGCTCAAGAAATAAAATGCCTTTATCATTTCTAAACATGCATATCCATCAAGAATCATCAACAAGAGTCAAGCCAAGGCACATGTGCAAGCAATCAAGAGACATGTCACACGCAAGAAAGAAATAAAGTGGCTCAAATTCTCACACAGGGTATTTGTCACAATCAAATCAACCTCTTAAACATCATAATCATTTTCCAAGCAGAGAAAAGCAAAGATTTCATGCCATGAGTATCAATCAAGTGAAATGAAAGACGAGTCTACAACTTTAACAGAGTCCAGAATTGAAGAGAAAAATGTAAAATTGCACACAAAACACACTAAAAACAATTCAAAACAGAAAAAATTTAACACTTAAAAACAAAAATTTAACACACAAAACAAAGAACAATCTGAATCTCTCCCAATAGACCACACTTAAACTACACATTGTCCTCAATGTGTTCTAAGCATACATCAGCAATCAAAACCGGAAACATATTATGGACAAGTGCAATAAAAGGTAGAGAAATGGGAAGAAATTTTCAGTAACATCCATCAGTAGATGTTATCATTGACATCCATCAGCAGATGTCTAAATTACCTAGCACCCATCAGTAGATGCTAATTTTCTTTTTATTATTATTATTATTTTTTTTTTTTGAAAAAGGAGAAGACCGGTACTGTGGCAACAGTTTCGGTGGGAATGACCGGCACTGTTGCTACAGTGGCAGAACTTTGGCTACAAATAGGCTGCTCCTCCGCGTCCAGCGCCATTTCTAAACCTGCCCATTCTCTCACTACTCCTCTCTTCTCTCTCTGCTCTCTCTGCTCTCTCTCTGCTCTCTCCACTCTCTCCTGAGCGTCTGGATCTGTGAGGAAGCTCTGTCCCCGTGTGCCTTCTGAAGAGTCTGAGATCGGCGAGGAGCCTCTGCAAACCCTACTTCTCCAGGTAAGTCCTCAAAACTAAGGATCTCCCTTTCTTTCTGCTTTCCTTGTTCTACTTCTCTTTAAGCTTTCAGATCTTTCATTTCCGCTTTTCCAATTCCTCCTTTCTTTTCATGCTTTCATTTTTCTTCTTTCTGCCTTCTCTTTCTTTCATCTTGTGCTTTCTCTGCTTTCCTCTTGCTGCATGCTTTTCTGTTTTTTTTTCCTTTACTGCTTTCTCTTTCCGTTTTCTGCTTTGCCTGCTTTTATTTGCATCTTGCCCTTCTCTGCTTTTCATTCTGAGCCTTCTTTCTTCCTCTTTTTTTTAATTTTAAAAACTTTAAAACACTTAAAAACACAACTGTCTTAAACTTAAGGGGTATATAGGCTGGAAACCAGACGTTAATCTCCCTTCGATTGAAGGTATGGCAGAGACAATCGGGTAGAACAACGCCACGTACCCCATAAAAACAGAAAACTTAAAAAGAGAACGAAACAGACACGGACAAAATGGACATAGATCTTATTTGTATGGACCGGACATGGACAATATGGACATAGATCCGTTTAGGAACCTTTGCGAGGACCATGAAACAGATCACAAACTGGACAATAAGACTCGAAAGACCCAATACAAAGAACAAAATTAGCTTAAAAGAAACACAATGGAAGAAGACATTAGACCATGAACATAGTATTTTTGTTATTTATGGTTTGTTTTGTTTTTGTTTTTGTTTTTTTTTTATTTATTATTTATTTAGACGAATTAGGGAAATGGATGAGAAGGAAATGGAAATGGAGAGACCAACCTGCCCAAAGTGGCGTCCGACAGAAGACCAAATAAGGATAATGACCAACATTTACAATTACGGAGTCACTCACCCAAGTCGAGCTCAGATTTTTGAGATCACTACCCGAATCAGGGCATTCGGAGAAGCGGGGGAGTACAACGTTCAGTGCTGGTTTAGCAATCATGGGAATAGAGTAAGACGTTGGCAAGCAGAATTGGATCCCACCGGCACCCTCTTTTCTTTACTACCTCTGTACATGTATGGTAAAACCCTAACTTCATCCTTGTCTTTTCATTTTCTCTCACTCTCCCCTCTTTTGGCACAATTATTTATTTATATTTTTTATATTTTTTTTTTTGAGAACCCGGTTGGGTAATCATGAAGGCTCCGAAGCTTCTGGACCTCTTCCCCGTTCCCATCATAATCGATGGAGAAACAGAGATTCCTCCGCCTCCGTCCACGACTTTTCGTACCAGAGGTCCCTCAACGGAGCTCTCCCTTAGACCTCCACAACCAGCGCGAGAATTCTTTCGTTTTTAATGTTTTGTATTTTTTTTATGTTTCCATTCAAGTCTGTAATATTAACGATCACACATGATCGAACCCCGAACATCTTTATTATGCTTATGTTTGTTTTTTTTTTTATTTGTTGGACTGTAACCTAAACGATCACTAATGATCGACTACTGCCCGTCTTTATTATGTTTTTGTGTGTTTTATTTTTATTAACAATGTAAGACAGAATGTTTTCGGTGTTTTTGGTTATTTTCAATAAATGCACTCAAATTATATTTGCTCAAATTACATCTCTCTGCCATTACATGTTAATCTACTCTTTGTTGATTTTTTTTTTTTTTTAAACAAAAACTAAATAAAAAGAACAGAACACAAATTAACATAACAAAAGACCTAATACCGAACACAAAATAGATAAAGCACATATGTCAAAAACAGCAGACAAAACATATATTTACAAAACATACATTAACAAAATAACAGACTTGAAACAGAACACAAATTATTTTTTTTTTTTTATTATTATTATTTTATTTTTTATTTTTTTTTAAAAATAACAATTCGTAAACTAAGAAAATCAGAATTCTCCCCTAATTCGTAAAACTAAGTAAATTAAGGGAAGAAGGAACAGGAAAACTCCCCTGGTTATGGTGGCAATTGCCAATTTTGGACTTGTAGGGAGATGTCTTCCTCTTCAGGATCCAGCACGGAAATTTTGAGGAAGAACTGCTTCATCCTCCAAATATGATCAAGCAGGGAAATATCTTCCACCGCCGGATCTATACAGCAATTGTTGATGAGTCGGTTCAGCAGGTGCCTATTGATCTTCGAGCTGTTAGTGTTAGCACCTATGTTTTCCACTGTGGGTGCATGTTGGTCAAACTCATCTGTACCTCCTGCAATAGGGTTAGTGCAATATGCCTCCAAAGAAATGTCATGTAGAGGTAAAACACCCAAATCCAGTGTAACAGGCTGATCCTCATATACATCCTCAAAACACGAATCAATTTCAAAATTAGAAACCATATTAATCGCAGACTCAGATTCATGTTCAATGCATGGAGAATAATTATTCGAATGTGATAGTAAAAAGTGGTTCTCATCATGCACAGAGGAAAAATTAAAATCAGACTCAACAACTATATAATCATCAGCATACCGATCATCATCACAATCAACAAAATAATCAATTTGCGGTATGCTTACCTCCACTTCCTTTAAGATTGCTAAAGTGGGGGAAGATGAAGGTGGTCTACCTGGCTCAAAAGTACTGCTTATTCTTGCCTCGTCCTCAAGATGTTCATCTGTCTCCTCAAGTGCAAGAGTGGGAACATAGGATGATGTGAAAGTAAGTGGTGTAGTGAGCACGTGACTCTGGTTCTCATCTCCTATGTTGATGGCCATCTGCCCTATTTGATCATTCATACTCTGCATGACAGCTTGAGTTTCTTGTTGGATCTTCATGCACTCTTGCTTGAACTGCATGTTCATTTGCTGAAACTGAATGTTCTGCATGGTCATCTGCTCCAGTAACTCCTTTAATGTAGGCTTAGAAGTCGAAGGCTGAGGAGTTATTTGAGCAGTAGCATCATGGAATTGCATCTGTTGTTCTTGCTGGACTAGTGGAGGCATGAAAGTGCTTTGGAATGGTGGTTCTTGATATTGATGCTGTGGAGCATTGTACCATCCCAAGTTAGGGTTATTCCATCCAGGAACGTTGCTGTATCCATCTTGCACAGGGGAAAATTTGCTCAGAAATTTTTGCTCAAGATCTTCCCATCTGGTAATGAGTCCTGGAGGAAGACAATACAACCAATCTTTAGCTGCTCCTTGTAGTGAATGCGGAAATGCCCTCAAGAAAATGTGATCATCCAGGACATTTGGAGGTTTCATAAAACAGCAAATTCCATAGAACTTCTCCAAATGCGTATGTGGGCATTCATTCGCAACACCATGAAAATGGGGCAGCAAATTTATCAGTCCAGTGGTGAGAATTAAAGGATCATCATCCTCAGTAGGTAGAACCGGCTCCCAAAGGGAGCTCTCAGGAGTTTGAGGATGAGACATATTGTTCTCATCATAGAAATCAGCAGAATTAAAATCACAGTAATATGCAGAACAAGATTCATAGCTAGAGGCATTGACAGAATAAGCAGAATTCACGTAATCAAAATTGGTAGACATGGACAAATAAAAACACTAAAAATCACGAAGCAAATAAAACACAAAAAAATATTTTCTTTTTTTAAATTAAAATTTTTTTAACAGACAAAACACATACGTTACGAATACAGAAAACAAAACATCACATCACAACACGAGACAAAACATATACGACATGCATACAAAAACACACATAACAGAAAACAACAAAAAACCCAAAACCGAACCATTGGTCCCCGGCAACGGCGCCAAAATTTTATACGCGGGTCGCACCGCGTACAAATTCGATTGCAGATAAGAATGCAGTATAGCTAGGATGTGACTCCTAGGTCGTCTCTCAAGGACCAAATGTGGTTCAGTTTTGGATCAACACGTAGTGGGGGGGGGGGGTTTGTGATTGTTTTTGGTTGCGGAAAAATGTAAATGTTGAAAGCAGTAAATTAACAAACCGTAAAAATAAAACAGAAAATAGTAAAAAAAAATGAAATTTAAAAACAGTAAAACGAAATTAAAACAGTAAAAATGAAATTACAGCAACATAAAACAGTAAAAATAAATCTGGGACAGTAAAAACGAAAATACAGAAAAACAGAAAATACAGAAAATACAGAAAACAGTAAATACAGAAAACAGTGAAAACAGAAAACAGAAAATTTTAGAAAACAGTAAAAACGAAAATACAGTAACATGAAACAATAAAAATTAAATCTGGAACAGTAAAAACGAAAATACAGTAAAACATAAAATACAGAAAACTGTAAAAATAGTAAAACAGTAAAAACAAAAAAGATGAAATTACAGCAGTAAATAATAACAGTAAAAACAGTAAGTACAGAATTTTCAAAATCTGTAAAACAGTAACAGCAAAATACAGAAAATAAAAATACAGAAAACAGTAAATATAGAAAATGGTAAATTTGGAAAACAGTAAAAACAGACTCAAAATTACTGCAGTAAAATACAGAAAATAAAATTACAGTAAATGATCAACATGCAAAAATAAAGAAGAGGAGAAATTAAATTGCAGAAAACAACAACTGAAATTGAATTACAACAGAAATTAAATTACAGCAGTAAAAAGAGACAGTAAAATCTGAAATTTAAAAAAATAGAAATTGAAATGCTTCTAAAACTTACCTCATGTGCCGTGACAAATTTGATTGGTTTCATTGAAATGATAATTGTAAATGGACATCCAAAACCGTAAGCATCCAACATCTATATCAATTTAATTTGCAAAGAAAACATACCTCTTTTTAGCACTTCTTGTCATCTTTTGAATTGAACACCAATTTGAATTTTATTCTCCACATGCACACTAAGCCAACCACAGTTCCAAGTTTTCCTTTCCTTCTTAATTAAAACAAAATCAAAGATGAATTAAAAGAGAAGGAGCTTTGACAATTTCCATAAGTTACCAATTGCTTTGTTTTTATTTTTTTTACTTCTTACAACTTTAAAATAAAATCATGAATCAATACTTCATTACTTACCTCAAAACAGCCATGAACATTCAACCTTAAACCATAAAAGGATTCAAACAAAAACTTACCAAAAACAAGCAAATGAAAGAATAACACTTACACATCCATTGGTTTTTTATTTTTTCAGCACAAGTGAATAGAATGAAACACTTCCAAATTGAAATTACAATGCTTATAAAATTACAACAACAACTTACAAACTCAAAATACAAATTAATACCAAGATGAAAACAGTAGATGAATGAAAGCTTAAATGGAAAAGTGTACAAAACCAAAGGTGAAGGCACCAAGAACTTCAAGCTACATCATCCTTCATTCTTTTTAGGAATCATGGTTTTTCTCATCCAACTCCAAAACTCTTCTTTCTTTTTTTGGTTTCCATACGGCTCTCTCTCCCCAACTCAGCAAAATTAAAATTGTTTCTTTCTTCTCCACTCAAAATGATGATGCATTCCTTAGTGGATGAAGCCCTCAAAGTCATGGAGTACTTCCACTAGCTCCACTTTCCTGCTGAACCAAGATATGTTGCAGCTGGAAAGTGAAGTTTTTGCTGCTGGAAAGTGAAGTTTTTGCTGCTGGAAAGTGAAGCTCTCTTGCTTGTGTTAAATCCATTGGCTTCCATGGGTGTGATGGCTGCTGAGAGTTATGATTCCTTTGGTGCTCCACTTCACCTTTCCATGAGCATGTGCTAATAAAATAAAGGAAGCAAGACTCCATTCAATGTTGGCTGCCCATTTCTACGTGAATGTGTGCTCTTTCATGGGTCTTTTGCTTTCTTTGCTTTGGGTCCACTTGTCCCATGCTCTCCTTGGTTGGATGCTTCATGTGACACACCAAAGATGTTCCAAAATAATTCTCTATGTGCTTCATGCATGAATTGGAAGAGTGTGACAAATTCAGAAAATTTGTGGCAGCACCTTCATGCTTCATTCCATCATCCATGTACATTGTTTGTGCAACAATATTCACATAAAACTTTGTGTGCTTATGTGCTTGGTTTCCAATTCATTTCAACTGTGAGATGCATCTCTAAACCAATACTTTGATATTCCAGCCACCACAAATACTAACCAGCAAGCAAACAATGCAAACATATTAGAACACTCAAAATGTAAGCACTGGACTGACACAGGGGAGTAATCAAATTACTGGGAACAACATAGAACGAATTTAAACAAAAGAAAAACTATACGTAAAAATAGACATTCATACGAAACCATGAAAAAAAACGGCATGCAAAACGGATAAGAATTGAACTCAAACGAAGACACACAAGTTGACACAACATTCACGCTGCACTGGACTGACACAGTGGCGTAATCAAATTACTGGGAACAACACAGAATTAATTTGAACAAAATAAAAACTGTACGTGAAAATAGACATCCATACGAAACTATGAAAAAAAATTGCATGCAAAACGGATAAGAAATGAACTCGAACGAAGACAGACAAGTTGACACAAAATTCAGGCAGCACTGTGCGAAAATTGAAATGGTTAAGATGAAATTGGCTCAATTGTTATTTTTTCATTTAGCCTTCAAATGTCCCAAAAAGTTATCCAAAATTTTCCCGTAATTAATAATGCAAATTAATAAGCTCAGATAATTCAAATTAGTTAAAATAAGAATTTCCGATCAAATTAAGCACAATTAGGAAAAACAGGAAAATACCGGACGTTTAAGCACAATTCCCCGACTAATTCTAGCACAATAAGATAAATATAGTGAATAAAATATCGACTCATCAGTGGTGCGTCCCTTGGAGAGATGCTAGAAGAAGAAAATTTGGATGAAGCAAATCTGGTTGAAATAGAAGTGAAGGTCGAGCCTTAGAGTGCTCGTTAGTTTAGTACTGTAAATGTTAGTGTAGTTTGAGCGTTCGGCCAAGTATTTTGTAAAGCCGTTCGTCTTAATCATCTATTCTTCTATTTTGACGTACGTTGTTTTATATATTTAAGAACGTCCGTTTTAGGTTTCCCTTGTATGCGTTTATGCGCGTTCTTTTGTACTGATGCCGTTCGGCTTTTAATCCTGTTTAATGCAAAGACTGTTTACGTTACTGTTAAATGTAATTAATTCTCAATTATGGTAATTACTATATTTTGGGATGTTACAGTGATCCAAACATACTTTGAAATTACAAAAGATCAAAGAATTTTAAGAAGTTCATTATAGCACATGCCATCCGTTTGGGTCCCAGGCATGCCAAACACAGATTTTCTTTAAAATATAGCAGAATTTAAAATTACTTTGTAGTTAAAATTGATTTCTTGGAATGATTATCTTTATTGCTAGAATCGTAAAATTTTCAAATCTTCCAAAAAATAAGAAACCAAGTCACGATTTTAGGGAGAAATAGGAGGGTTCCTAGAGAGATATTCTAGAGACAAAAACAAACTTAAAAGAATTGAATCTAACTCTAATGTTTGTGTTTATACTCTTGTCCTTGCTTACTAACAATAATAGTTGTGTACTCATCTTTATAAAACGTTTTTTCTTCTAATTATTTTTCTTGTTTTAGGGTCTTATAATACTTTTATAATTTTATAAAATAACATGTGGCCACATCTTAGTAAGGTAACAAAACAAAATAACAACTATGTAAATCATTTAACAAGCCATGTTACCTCTTAACAGGAAAATTTAACAATAGATATTCAATTGAAAAATATAAAATTATTAAGTAATTAGTATATCACAAACTTATTAGAGACTCAATTGAAAGTTTCTAAATTTATTAGATACTTAAAATATAATTAAGTCAAAATAATATTGTGCAATTAAAAGCTATACAAATAGATAAATGTTTTTTTTTCTTTCTCTTCATCCTCGTTCAATCTTCCGAGATCGAGTTTATGTTCTCTCAACTTACCAAACAATGCAATCATTGACATATTGTTGAGATTTTGTAACTCACTGATGGCAGTCACCTTTGGTTGCCAAGTCCTGTCCAAAGATTTAAGAATTTTTATATTTAATTCATCATTATCAAAGGACTTACCTAACCCAATGAGATGATTCACTATATGCTTGAAGTGCTTCTGAACATTTACAATAGTTTCTCCTTGCTTCATGCGAAACATCTCATACTCTTGGTTTAAAGTATTTCTTCTGGGTCTCCTAACATCATCAGTTCCTTCATGGGTGACTCTCAACATCTCCCACATCTCTTGAGCAATCTTACAGGTTGAGATCCTATAAAATTCATCAACAGTTAAAGCAAATGATATTATGTTACGAGCCTTTACATCTTGTTGGGATCTTCTTCTATCATCAGCATTCCATTGTTCTCACGATTTGAATTCCTATAAATTGTTAATAAACACAATAGGAACCAAAGGACCATTTGTGACAGTTTCCCAAATCTCACTATTAATAGATTCCATGAAAATTTTACATTCTACCTTCCAAAAAGCATAGTTTTCTCCAATAAACAATGAAGGTCTATTGATAGAGGCAGCCTCAGCAAAGGTTTGATGTTGCCCCGTCATTTTTAATTACTATCAAAGCAAGCTCTGATACCAATTGTCAAAGCAGTGCAGCGGAATGATTAACGCGTTCAACAAACAAAAAAGGGGGTGAATTGGTTTCTTATCACAAATCGTTTTTTTAATAATTTTCTCACGTAAATATAAATTCCTTAAAATAATTTAAACAAATTAAAAGAGTAAGGAAGAGAGAAGATTGCATAGGTAATTTTTATCCTGGTTCGAATCACAAAGGGGGTGATTGTCCAGCCTCTTAGACGTCCGTGGGTGGGGCCTGGACGTACATAGTTTTATAGATGTATGTCCCCCTTCACAACGGACGTTTCCGGTGCTGACAGGGTGGTTGAAGAATTAATTATCTTCAGCCCCTTAAACGTCCGTTGTAGAGGGGAACGAACGTCTATAATATTATAGACGTTCGTCCCCCTCCACGACGGACGTTTAAGGGGCTGACAGAGGGGAGTTGAAGAGGTGATTGTCCAGCCTCTTAGAATTCCGTGGGTGGGGCTCGGACGTCTATAATATTATAGACGTCCGTCCCCCCCACAACGGACGTCAATAGTTTTACTTATTTACGGATATGCCACCGGTCAATTATTTACGTTGGGCCTGTTGAGGATAGACGTCTATGGGGTGACGTTAAAGGTCATTTCTACACTAGTGTTGTATTCTTCTTTCTTCTTAGTTTCATCCTCTTTTCCTCCTCTAAAAAATATTTTTGGGTTATTTTATACTGTTTTTAGATTTCTTTGCTTGTTCTGAGATTCTCAGAAATTTTGAAAAGTTTTTGTTGTATCTTGGATGACTTGTGCAATACACAGCAGATAAGTCCTTAAGGACAGTGAAACTACACGCCTCAGGAAATATTGTTTTGTCAGCTTTTCTACAACAATCTTAAGGACTTATGGCTGACATCAACAACATGACTTTGGAGCGCCAAACCTTTGCTTCCGAAACTATGACGGTCTGATGAACCAATATTTTCCTCACTTCACTTAGTTTAATGTGCTAGAATTAGTCGGGGAATTATGCTTAAACGTCTGGTATTTTCCTGTTTTTCCTAATTGTGCTTAATTTGATAGGAAATTCTTATTTTAACTAATTTGAATTATCTGAGCTTATTATTTTGCATTATTAATTACGGGAAAATTTTGGATAACTTTTTGGGACATTAGAAAGCTAAATGAGAAATGGAAATTGAGCCAATGCATCTTAGCCATTTTTATTTTCGCTGGCTGCCGCGTGAATGTTGTGTCAACTTGTGTGTCTTCGTTTGAGTTCAATTCTTATCCGTTTTCCATGCAATTTTTTTTCATAGTTTCGTCTGGATGTCTATTGTAACGTATAGTTTTTACTTTGTTCAAATTCGTTCTGTGATGTTCCCAGTATTTATTTTACTCTCATATGTCAGTCTAGTGATTACTGTTTGAGTGATTTCTAATCTGTTTGCATTGTTTGTTTGCTGTTTAGTAATTGTGGTGGCTGGAATTGATCATTGGACAGTGCTAAAACCTCCCAACACTCTTAAACAAGGAATCCAACAGTTTGGGAGGCACTCACGGCCTTAAGCAATACGTTTTGGAAGAAGCTACTGCATTGATTTAATTTGTGTGTTGAAATCGAAAACTTAAAATGGAATATTGGTCCATTTTGGTGACTCATTTCACGTGAAAGTGGAAGCACATGTTGGAGAAAAATAATATACAAAGTGTTCTACAAGAATTAATTTTAATCCACTTTGAAGTGGTAGACACGTAGACACATAAATGGACTTGAAGAGCCCACATTTCACGGCTTCACTCATTGCCTTTGTCCAACAATTATCCAAAATTTAATAATTGAAGAGGTTACACACGGTCCCATCACAGCCCCATGACAATTCATTTTGTCAAGCACATATTCACGGAGATAATTTGATGAGGTGCAGCCCATGTGCAAAAGGCAATTAATGCACACGCCACCAGCAGCTTACGGATTCCATTTAATTGGGGGTGTGTCCAGCACACAGCAGCACACGTCCACGCATCGGCCCAGAACTGCAGCGTCCAAGAGGTGTTGCACATCCAGTAAAAAGAGGTGGCATCCAGCAATGGAAATACAGAAGCACCCAGCAGCCATGCGTCAAAAAAATGTTTCTTCATTTTCCAGCAGCTGGAAAAGAGAAGCGGCCCACACGCTGGCAGCAGGGGGTGACTAACAGCAAAGATGCATCCAGAGCTTTGAAGAAGATTCTCGGTCCAGCAATGTAGAGGGCTGATGTTAGAAGCAGAAAGGGGTGCATCCAGCACAAGGTCCAGCATCCAGAGGGGGGGTGTTCTTCATTTTTCCAGCTGAAGCACGTGGTGGCAAGAGAGACACGGCCCACACTTGGCAGCTGGTCCACGGGTTTATGAATCCAGCAGGAGTAGATTGGTCACGCGTCCAAGCAGCAAATTGAAGAGGTGCACCCAGCACATTAACGCCCAGCAGAGGCACGAGGAGAACACACAGCCGCCACGTTCTTGAGGGTTTTTTTCTTTCTTTTAATATGGTTTACACGGACGAGCAAAGGAGGGCTGTTACGGAAGGGAGTTATGGCCTGGGGGAGAGGCTCTCTTTCAGAGTTCCAGTAGCTTTAGTCACCCGTCCAGCAGTTCCAGTAGAGTAGGCACCAGAATGTACAGTAGTATAGTTTGCTTTAGTAGTGTAGTTTTGTTCCAGTTTATTCCAGTAGTGTAGTCCAGCCGTGTAGTGAGGAGAGACTGCAAAGAGGCCGTGGACAGGGGGGGTCTCGGTTTTGAGGGGCGTGACCCAGCCGCCACTTTCTCGGATTGTTAACGCTGTTACATTTTCAACTTGGAGAAAAGCATTTTAAGTTTTCTTTTATTGAGTAAAACACGGTCTTGTGTAGAATAGGGAGCACATTGAGTTTTATTTAATCTGGGTCCAGCAGCGTTGAGTAAGCACACGTTACAAGAGTCTTCAAGGTGCTGGAACGGTGATGGATTTTGGGTGAAGTGGTGTTACGGCTCTTAAGGGCTGATGAGGTTTTTCATTTTGGAAGCTACACGGTGCTTCACAGCAATGTGCATTTAATTTGTTTCACTTTTTAGCTTAATCATTGCATTTCATTATTAGATGCGTTTTTACGATGCTTACCACCCCCCATTTTATTTTCACTGTTCACGCGTTTTAATTTTTTTTTTTTTTAAGGAAATGGATGTGATAGATACTGCTTGGTGCTCCACGAAAATGATAAGAAGTGGCCCACTTGGTGATGTTGCTTGAAATTAATTTAGTTGGTTTTCACAGTGATAAAAAATTGTTGATTTTGATTCCAGCAAATATACTTTCAATTATCTGTTACAGCGTTCAGTTTAATGTTTTCATGCACTTTAATGTTTCAATTATATTCGGTCGTGTTTCTTTAATTTCCAGTTTAATTTAATTTTACGGCAACCAAAAAAATCACAAAACCCCCCTTTTTCCGTGTGTGATCTGAGACTGAACCGCAATATTGGTCCTTGAGAGACGACCTAGAAGTCACTTCCTAGTACTATACTGCATTCTTTTATGCACAACTTTTGTTGGGAGGAGCGACCCTCTCATCACGGTCTTTTCGAAAACACTTATGGACGTGTCAAAAGTCGAGGTATGCCAACACACTTTGCTTAATGCACCCTTTTAGACATGTATGGAGTTGTTGTTGCTCTTTCATCTCTGAAGCCCAACTCCAGTGTTCCTTCAAACTCAAAACTAGTTGAAGAGTGGACTTACGCGAACAAGGTATGCCAACACACTCTGCTTAATGCACTTTCTAATGATTTGTTCGATGTGTATTATTCCTACAAGGAAGCAAAAGACATTTGGGACTCGTTGATTCTCAGATACACCGTCGAAGATGTCGTCAGACAAAGATTTGTCATAGGGAACTACTATTTTTGGGAGATGATTGGAGGTAAGGACATCAAAACTCAAATAAATGAATACCACAAACTGTTCAAAGACATCAAAGTAGAGAATATTCTTTTATCCGATGAATTCGTTTCAGAACTTCTGATCGAGAAATTGTCGTCATCTTGGACAGATTACAAACAACAGTTGAAACACAAGCACAAACGTATGTCTCTACCAAAACTTGTTACACACATAATAATTGAAGATAACACCAGGAAGGAGTCTACAAGAACTTGTTACTCTTTAACCTTTTTTTCAATTATTTTTTAGAAATGCCCCTGGCCAAGCATTGGGCTGAAATGAAACTGCCTGGAAGCCATTGCTGGTATGCTGCACCTGCAATTGATTTCAAGATTGGGCCATTGCAACACAGATTGAAGAATTGGGATGCTGCTACGCTGGACATATGTTGCTGCCTTGGCTAAATTGGTTTAACGCTACAAGGGCTGATGCATTAAAAATGGAAGCAATTGGGCCGGATTTGAGCAGAAAAATGCCAGGCCTGGTCCCTCTTTGCCACAAATGCTGAGTGGAATTAATTAAAATGCTTTGGGCTGCCAATACTATTGGGCCGCTATTACAGATTTAATTGGATTTGGGCCTACGTCTTAGTGTGGCGACGCCGTTTTGGTGCATCTTGGCAGCAACTGCCTTAGGGGGTCTTTACCTTAGCAATTCATTTGGCAGAAAGAAGCAATCTCGTGCATTTTGAGGAGAAGAAAAGAACCCATGTGCTAGGGTTCAAGTGGGACGAAGCCCAGAAGAATGATCAGACCTGGGAAGGAGGTCAGCCCATAAGGTGATCAAATCAGAAGGATGATCAGACGTGCAAAGCTTGAACGATTCCTGGTCAGAGTTAGTTGGAGTAGAATCGAGAAGCTTCCAAGTTAGTTAAAGTTCTTCCCCCTTTCCCCTATTTTTTCCCCTTTATTTCTTTTTCTGTCTCTGAACTTTCCCTATAAAATGGAGGTCTTATAATGAACAAAGTACGTGCATTGGGTGACAGACAGTGCATGGTAGTGGGTGACAGACACTACCTAGCTTAGGGTTTTCAATTCCTGCTTTAGTTTTAGAATTTTAAGCTTTCATAGTGTTAGAACTCTGCTCTTTTCACTGGAACTCGGAGACAATCACATTGGGTGACAAACTTTGCGATTTTCTTTGATTTCTGGTATCAATTGTATCTTTACTTTCAGCTTTCAATAAAATTTTCCTTGTTTTAGTTTCAATCGTGGAATCAATTTATGTTTCTAATGTTCTTTAATTCTTGCATATGAGTTTATGTTTTAAGCCTGTGATATTGCTTTTACTTGATTTGAACTTACATTTTTGAAGATTCTTTTAGTCATAGCTTTTACTGTTTTTGAAGTTTGCTACGTGGCTGTGTGAGGGTAATACGTGGCAACCCTAATTCTCAAACCTTAGCTTCCTTGTGCCGCCAACACCATTGGCAACCGTAGGCCGCCGTCAGCTACCCTCCCATCTTGCCGCAACCTCGCCTCACGTTTCAGGCTCCCTAAAGTTATGATTTAGAAACCATGGTTGAGCGATCAGAATTACAATTTGGATCTGGAATCTCTGTGTAGATTTCTTTTCTTGCAGGTGCTCGTGCTTTGCGAAGGTGGAGAAACCATGGTGTGCAGGTTGCGATCTGGAGGTGCGGCGTGATGATTCTACCGTGCGAAGAAGATGATGAACATTGGCCATGGTGGGTTTCTATCGTAGGGGGAGATGGCGCGATTTAGGTATGGTGGAGGCGCTGATGGCTAGCTCAAGGTTGGGCGAAACTCACGAGCAGATGAATTGAAAAGTTGTGGCGGAGATTTAGGTTTCGAAAGATTTTTGGAATTGGGGATTTCTCTGTTTGGGTTTCTACAGGTGTGTGCGAGAGAGTGCTCTTACAATGGTCATGGTGGTGGCTACCGGCGGCGACGTTGGTGTTGGGTGATGGCAAGGTTGCGAAAAGACGGCAGGGTGGCTGACGGCGGCCTACGGTTGCCCATGGTGCTGGCGGCACAAGGAAGCTAGGGTTGTGGAATTAGGGTTGCCACGCAGTCAAAGAAACTGTACACGTCATTAACTTTTGTCTAGGGTGGCAGCTGCACCGTTAAAAAATTAACGCCGTTTTCAAAAAAGACTTAATTGCACACATTTTACAAAAGTTGGGACCACATTGAACTTCTAAAAAAACGTAGGACCACTACTGGAAAAGTAATTATTTCCGACGGCTAATTACCGAAGGCTTCGTGGCCTTTCGGTAAATGTATTTTACCGAAGGCTTTTCCGAAGGCTTGTGTAGTATCACTTTACCGAAGGGTAATGGCCGTCTGTAATGCATAGGAGTGATTACCGAAGGTAAATGACTGTCGGTAAGTGAATGATGTATATGAAATTAGAAAGTGACATATTTCCCTCCCCTCATTTCGCGAAAACCCCTTCTTCCCCAATATTGAGATTCTGTGCCCTTCCTCCCTCGACGAACTGACTGTGTCGCGTGTGCAGACTGCTTCCCACCCTAACCATAATTGGGATACGATTCTTCCCCAGTCCTCCATTATAGGTGAAGTCTCCCATTCTCCCATCTCATTTTCTTTTCCTGTTACTGTTTTCGAGAAGGCGTCAGTGGTGGAACCTTTCTTCTTGTAGCGTTTTGCAGTGTTCTGAGCTGAGGAAGGTGGTGGGTGGTTCAGTTGAAGGCTACCATTGTCGAGGGAAGATATTCGAGGAGGCGGCGTAGACGAGGCGGCGCAACCAGGGGAGTGTCGCTCTGTGACAAGGTCTTCCACTACCGCTTCAGAGGCTATTGAAGGGGCTACCGTCGAGGTAAGTTGTCATTTTCATTGATGAACTATAAAAGCTAAGAAGAATGTGTTCTGACTTTGTTCAATGTATGCTCTGAATTAGTTTGTGCAATATGATTTTTTATAGAAAATATTGTTCAAAGTAGTCATTTTGATTGCTAATGTATGTTGATTATGAAAACTGATAACAAATACTGGATCAGAGTAAAAAGCTACTGGTACACCTAAAAAGCCAATTTCAATAAGCATAACTGGTGAAATACTCAAGATAACATTAAAGCTGAGTCCTGTTTCACAATTTGGTGTGTCTGTCTCTGTTGAAGCATCTGAAGGTTCGTTATAGAGCATGACCTAACCATGTCACTTGGTAAGGGAATCACGGGAAGGATATCACAGTTGCATATCTCAATCATGAACCCATCTGGGTCATCAAAAAAACAATTGATCCACTTTGATCCCGCCTTCTTCCACCGTTCCACGCGCGTATTCTATCTCCATTTCCTCAAGCTTCTTCTCCATTGCTCCCATGCTTTCACACTGTTTTCATTCATCACAAAAACCAAACAAACCATGCCAGTTTCCTTTTGTTCAGTCATTTTGTCAAACACACTGTAATTAATTTCAAGTAATGCTATGAAACAAATTTCATTCCACACTGAAACCTTGCCTGGAATGATATGTGATTATCTTTGGATTAATTTCTTTCTTTCTTGGAATGTTGCTGGGGTCCTCTACTTGAAGCAAGTGAATTCCAATTCCATATCCGAATAGCCAGTACAACAATGACTAAGAAGGAACAGAGTGAGGAGAATTTACCCCAGAAGAAAATAACATAAAAAAGTTTGATTCATTTTTTTGACATTTTTGTTCAACTGTGTTGATGTGTCCCTTTCTAGCTAGGGTGAGACAGGAAGGATAATGAGAGTTTGTTTTCTTGGGATTCAAAAAATGAACCCACTATTCCTGCTTGGATATGGACACGCTGCCCTCTTAAATTATGATGTCAGGTTCTGCTGACATTTTTTTCCTATCAAACTGCAAAATATTTTGGTTTCATTTTAAACCGTGAATGCTATTGTTTCTTTAGGTTTTCGTACATATCAGTTCTTGGCTTGCATTTTTATCTCCATGTATCTTTCTTCCTTAAGGATTATTCAGCATGCTGGATTTAACAATCATCAACATTAATCACCTTGTTCTGTTGTTGGATACATATAATATGCTCAAAATTTGTTCAAAAGTGAATTATTTAATGTCATTTGATTAACATATTACTAATTTGCATTAACTTGTTCTGGTTTAACATCTGACTTTTTTTACTGATATAAATAGTTAGCATCCCTTTTTCCCAAACCCAATCCACAAGCTGCATGATACAAATGAATTGAATATGAAGAAAATAAATATAGATTTCAAAGACTGAAAGAATATAGTAATGCTGAGATGTTAAAAAAAATTCAATCATGGTGTTTGAAACTATATTATTCACACTGTGTTAACTTTCTTATTAAGAAGTTTATAACAGCTCTATATATACACAAGGTGAGAATCTAGATGAGTTAATTTCATAATTATGTCTACTAAAAAAACTGTTAGCTAGCTGCTGAGATATATTAATGATTTAAGTTCTGACTTTTGACCATTGAATTTACTGTACAAGTTTTTAACCATTCCTTATTCGTCAAACCTGTGTGTATCAATCCAATAAACAATTACTTTTATGGGATGCTCTACCATTCTGATTTTTTACCCAGCTGGGAAATCACAGGTTTTGTTTTCACCCATTTGAACTTTTTTTTAGTTTCTGTTTTAGTTTATTTTTGGACACTATTTTATTTTATTTTATTGGAAGAAACAAATTCTAGGACCTTCTGTCCCATGAACAAGAGAATGTACTCACATGCATTTTTAGAGAAACACAGTTCATTTACATCAGAAATCTACAAATGAGAATATACTCAGAGGTGTAGCTTGTATGATAGAGGAACTTAATTGTGTTATTCTTAATTTTATTCTAATTCAAAAAATTATTAAGTTGTTTCCAATTAAATTTTGAATAATGGGTTTTTAAATTTTATTTTTATGATAACCTTTTATAAAATATAAAAACTTATAAACCCTAATGTAAATGATTCTCCTGATTTATGTAAAGTTTTAGATAATTTATATATTAACACTATATATTATAAGAAACCAATAATAAAATATGTTTATATAGTATGTTTTATTAAATAAAATAAAATGAGTGAATATATATTTTTTGAATTTACATAGGAATAATTGAGCCCTGCCCTGCAGTGTAAGGTCAATCTCAGATGGGGTTCTCATTAAATGTTCTTTCTCACTCCTCATATTTCTCACACCTAATCAAAAACACATCACCAACAACCTAAATAAAACTTCAAACTTTTTTTAAGGAAAAAAAAACCTCTCATTTCATAACATGTTTTATCTCATTTTATACATCTCATCTTTTACAACAGTTACTGTGTATATTAATGGTTGTTTCTGCATAAAAAACATAATAAATTTAAACATTAATGGGTTTTTCTGCATAAAAAAAACAAAGGGCTGTGTTGGGGACCAGTAAATGTTTACCGTGGGTGTAGTACTGAGACACTGACCAATTTTGGATTTCTGGAGTAGTGTCTAAACAGTGTGGGGTATTTTAATTTCCAAACTCAGTGCTCTAACTGATAACCTTTTGCTGCCTGATTCCAAAGCTCGTGAAGTCATCATGAAATTTTAACGCCATGCCTCATGGTGGAAGTAACTTTACATGTTCGGATTGGTTATTGATTTGAGTTAAGTTCATATGTATGTGTTTTTGTGATTTGGTTATGAAAATAATTGTATGTTCTTTATGGTGCTATAATGTTGAGATTGATTTCTAAGAGAAGAGTACCGTGTGAATTCCATTGTTAGATATATAGTACCAATTTGATCATTTGATGTAAAAGACAATTTTTTGTGTTAGTGTAAGGATAATTCAATTACAAAATATCATTATATATACATCTAAGTTAAACACTAGACACTGTAACTTGTCACAGTCAAGGACTTTGTTTTCTTATTTGGATTTAGTGAAACTAGACATATGTATTCATAAGTAAAAATGTATGCAACCAGAGGAAGAGAAGTGATAACAGCTTGTCTGGTTTCATTGCTTTGGCAGAGATTAATTGATGGTTTCTTCATTCTCAAACAAAGAATGTGACAATCCTTAGTGAAGTGGAGAGTTGGACCAGAGGAAGAAGAGCTTGAGTTACTCTCTCTGCACCAAAGAAATATGTTTCAACACATTCTTTAGGTAACTGATAATTGATTCTGATTTTTAATTGTCATGAATTATTTGAATTGTATGGTTGGGGAGCTTATGTTATTTTTAATTATTTAAAAGTGTTTATTAGAAATGAAGTTTGATATATATTGATTGAATGGTTTAAAAGTGTTGTTGAAGTTAACCCAACACCTCACTGTCTTGATACCTGTTAGTAGCACTCTTCAATCTTCCCATTTGAACTTTGTTCACACTTTGGAAAAGTTTAAAAAACGAAGACAGAATTAAAAGTAAAGTCTTATGCACCTCATTGGTTCATAGTTTGGTTTATATTAAGATTTTCTTTCTAAACCATCAATTTTTGAGTTAAATTGGAAGCGGAGTAGTGATTTTGAGGTGCAAGCTGTTTATAACTCATTTTAGAGTTTAAACACAAATAAAATCATCAAACAAAGTTGGTTTAACATTGAGGTGTGTGTTTAAATCTGTTCCATACGTGTTTTAGTATCAAACCACCCAACTAGGGACTTTCTCTAGTGCATAATTTTTGTTTAAGCTACTGTTTGATTAATTTCTTTGGCCAAAAGTTGTCAAAATTCAAAGAATTTGGTTTGTTGAATTCTTGTGCAGTATGCTAAATTTGTTTGGTGATGTTTTAGTTGGTTATTGTTATTTCTTTTTGGATACTATTACCTAATGCTTAAACTGTTGCTATGCTTATTAAATTAATGGAAGAAAATGTAATGAATAACCTTAAATACACTTGTATTTGATGTCTTAGGTGAGTGTTTAAAGGAATTGTGGCCAGAAGGGGAGGAAGAGAGTCTACAAAGAAGACTTGATCAAGAAAGGATAACAAAGGCGAAGGTATGATCACCTAAACTGAAATTGCATGATTATATGTGATATGTTATTTTCATTCTTGTTTCATGAATTTTATGTTGTTTTAAAATGTTGTGAATGTCTAGTTTCAATGTTAAGTTATGCTGAATGGAGTTTATGATACTGTATACATTGAGTTTTGTCAAAATTTGTTTTGAATTGTTTGAATTAGCCCGCATCAGTATGTAAGAGTTTTTAGAGTTAGAACCTAGAACCCAGCCAATTAGAAACTCAAGCTACGAAAAGAACCTAGAACTCAAAAATTGACAGTCCCTTTCAATTCACTAGAAGGATAAAAGTACCTTAAACTATTTATGGTACTACACACATTGTAAATGGTGCATGATGTCCATTGCTACCAAGCAAGGAATTCTTAATCTTCACCTAATCCAGAGTTTCAACATAGTTTTGAACTCTTTTTAACTTCAAAAGTAATAATTTCAACATAGTTTTGACCTCTTTTTAACTTCAAAATTAATTTTTCACCAACATTAGAACCACAAGTGCTTAAAAAAATGTAATTTCAGATACAATGATAAACAAAATTCAGTAAAATGTACCTCAAAGTTGGAAAATGTTTGTAAAAGTGGACTGCACCTGAAAGTGGACCAGAAATGTACAAGGACAGCACCAAATTCTTACTTCATTTGGTCAATTTTTAAATGCCATAAAGCTTAAAACTAATAAAAATAGGTGTACAATATACATGTATAGCAGATTGACCCTTTTAGTTCCCAATTTCACTAAAAAATGAGGTTTGAATATGCAAATTGCACATACATGAATCTGGTAAATATTTGAATGTTGAAATAAGTTTAAAACAACAATTATAGGACTTGTTTAAACTACCAAATAGCACAAAATCCCTGTTGCACGAAAATAGACACCCAATACAACTTTTTCTTCTTCAAAATGACTACTAAAAAAGCAAAGAATTCCATAAACCACAAATTATAGTATATATCCATGCTTTTATAGATATTTGATTGCCTAAATTATGTTCATGTGTATATGGTGTTCATTTACATTGTCTTTCATTTATTAGGCTATGACTTCATTAAGTGAAGTAGTCATTTAAAAACCTATGGCACTAAACACTTAGAACCTACAAAATATTTGGAAGTACTCTAGACAAGAGTACTTCAATAGTAATAAGTTGTCTCCTCCAAGTTTAATACACAACCCCTTAGTGTGTCTAAGGCATTTCGATACCGAGGACTTCTCTTTGCATGCCCTTATTGAATGCCTATGACCATAGTGTTGAAATTGCCTTCCATGTTCGACTTCAATAGTAATAGGTTTATTACTTATGTCACATGGAGTGTTGCTGTTTTAGCTAAGTTTTTATTTGTTTGGCTTGTCACAGAACATGGCCCATTTTCCCAACCATCGTGCATGGATGTACGACCGTTGTTATAGTGGAAGGAGAGGTTTGAAGGAACCTCGTATGGCCATTACCGAAGGCTTTTGCCCTTCGGTAAATACCATCGTATGCTCATTACCGAAGGCTTTCGCCCTTCGGTAAATACCATCGTATGCTCATTACCGAGGGCTTTCGCCCTTCGGTAAGTACCGAGGGCTTTCGCCCTTCGGTAATTACCGAGGGCTTTCGCCCTTCGGTAAGTACCGAGGGCTTTCGCCCTTCGGTAAGTACCGAGGGCTTTCGCCCTTCGGTAAGTACCGAGGGCTTTCGCCCTTCGGTAATTACCGAGGGCTTTCGCCCTTCGGTAATTACCGAAGGCTTCTGGCCCTCGGTAATTACCGAAGGGCGAAAGCCCTCAGTAATGAGTAGCGACAAGGTAATTACCGAAGGATTTTTGGCCGTCGATAGGCCTTCGGTAAACACCCATTATCGACGGCTTTTGCCATTTTCCGAGGGCTTCTGGCCTTCGGTAATGCCCTACTTTTTTTGTAGTGGGACCCAATTGAACATTTGCCCCCTTTCGAGGGACCAAAAAAGGTATTAACCCTTTAAAGTTTCAAATTAAACCTAATGCATTGACTGTGTTTGAACTTTACTTTATTTTCTGAGTTGTTCCCATTATAGGTGCTTAGGTTTTGATCTCCCATTTCTATCTTCAGTTGTCATATGTTTCTTCCTTCACTGTTCACTATAGTTATTTCAATTGCTCGTTTTACATTTCATTTTTTTTATGTTGCTCTCCATGGTTAATGTGATAAGAATACTGTTTTTAGGTTCCATTAGATGCATTAGTATATCATTTTAGGTTAGGAGTCATGCATTATTTTTCTTTCTTTGCATTTATTCATCCATGCATCATTCATTTTATTTCTTCATTATCAGGGCATCTATTTTTACATAGTTTCTGTTTTCATCATATTCTCTTGCATTCATTGATTAGTTCAAGTAGATATATGCATTACTAGTCAGTTTTATATTTTTTCCCCACCTAGCCTTAGTTTTTAATAAATAAATAAATAAATAGGTTTTCATTCTACAGTTCTAGCTTAATAAGTACCAAGTCTTTGGATTAGACCCTAGGTTGTCCCTATACTACATTAGTGGGGAATTTAGGTTTGTTGACCTTTGATGCGACTAAAAATTGTTCAACACTCATCCTATTGATTATAATAATAATAGTGATACCATGAATGAGGATTTGAGAAGAAGTAAAAGACAAAGAAAGAAAACTTCCTTTGGAAATGACTTTTATACTTGTTGATAATGATCCAACAAGCTTTGTAGAAGCTACTAGTGCTCCTGATGCACAACAATGGGATAAGACCATTAGGACTGAAATTGAATCAATTCAGAAAAACAATACTTGGACTTTAGTAGATTTGCCTAAAGGAGAAAAACTCATTGGTTGTAAGTGGATCTTTAAGAAAAAATATCACCCTGATGGATCCATAGAGAAATATAAGGCAAGGTTAGTTGCAAAAGGCTTTACTCAAAAACCCAACATAAATTATTTTGATATTTTTGCTCCTGTGATTAGGATTTCCTCTGTCCGAGTGTTGTTAGCTCTAGCAACTATCCATGAACTAGTGATACATCAGATGGATGTTAAAACAACCTTTTTGAATGGTGATTTAGAGGAGGAAATTTATATGACTCAACCTGAAGAGTGTGTTGTACTTGGTCAAGAGGATAAAGTACGTAAATCCTTGTATGGGTTGAAATAAGCACCAAAACAATGGCATGAAAAACTTGATAATGTGTTGTTTTGTGATGGTTTTTCACTTAATGATGTTGATAAATGTGTTTACTCTAAATTTGAAAATGGTCATCGTGTCATTATATGCTTGTTTGCGGATGACATGTTAATATTTGATACATGGAATGAGATTGTCGCTAGAACTAAATTGTTTCTAGGATCAAATTTTGAAATAAAAGACATGGGTGAAGCTAATGTGATTTTAAGTATTAGAATCATTAGAAACCAACAACATTGCAATCCATGACTAAAAAAGATACATTTATTTATAGTTAAAATTTGTAAGTAATAACAAAATTCCGTAAGTACATACAAATATCCACAATTTACAGAAAAAAAAAATATATAGCGCATAGGTAAATTTCATACAAATTATTGGTTCGTAAAAAATAATTTTCAATGAGTAATTTATAATCCATCTATAGGTAAATTTTCCACTACTACTTATCTATAGATAAATGGGTACACTTTAAACAACTCGAAAGATACAGAGAACAACCACCATTATATCCCAACATAAAACAATTTTCTATAAGCCATCTTTGTTGAAACAATAGACATACAAAGAACAACCACCATTATTACTGCAAAATTGTGTCTTCTCTCACCCATTTTGTAGCTGTTTTAAGGTGGATGCAAGATGCAATTGAAACACATAACCAGGTAGCAGTTTTATAGTTGCATAGGCTTCCATTTGGTGAATATTTAAATTTTTTTGAGTTGACCACATCTCTCTCTGTATTTATTGATCATTATTCAATAAAAATAAATACTCCTTCCAGTTTCTTCTTTTTACTGCACTAGTTTTAGTCCATGGTAATAATAATCATGATAAGTTACGAATTGGAATAATATTTATTAACAAGAACCAGTTTTCATGCAATATAAAAGATAGCATAACAAGCATATGTAAAATACAGGATAATTTATAATTAATTTATTAAAAAAACAAATATCAATTCATAGTATACAGTTATATGAAAGTCGGACGTAACGAGTAAATTATTGTAAAAAAAACAATTAAAAAGTATTTCATATTTGCATGAAAATATTAAATAAATAAAACTTTTTTAATTTTCAAAATTTATAAGTATCAAAAATTGGTTCAACTTGGTTCAATGAACTGATTTTGAGCAATTTTTAAGCTAATGGCGGATGTTTTTACTATAAAATATGCATTTTTCTTTACTAAATATATTAAATTAAAAGAATACCTTTCATATAGGTATTAAATTTTTTATTGTTCCTCAGTCGTTGTGTATAACCCATATTTATCAGTTACAAATATGCATCTTTTTCAATATTTCACTCATAAGAGAAAAGTAAAGAAATCCTATTTAAAAGCATTTTATCTTCCTATTGATGTTTGATTTTAGTTATAATATGTTAGGTTTGTTAGATCATTTATGGTTACTACTTAGAAGTAGTAATTTGTTAGGTTTTTGTACCATTTTTCCCTTTTTTTCTAACCTTTAGGTTAGGGTTTTCTCTTTTAACGGTTGTAACCACAAAAACTATTTCCTACATAAATAATACAAGTTCAAGTTTTTCTTACCTTTGATGAAGCATGTGTGTAGATCTCTCATCTCTCTTCTTCTCCTTCTTCCAGAATCCATAATTGGATGTCACTCTCGAGCCTCGCTTTCTTTCTTCTCTAAGCTTTTAGTGAGCCTCGTGCTCTCTCTTTCTCTCTCCCTCTCTTTCTCGTTGGCCAACACTAACTTCTGGAAGAAGTCTTTCTCTCAAGATATTTTATCTCTCACGAGGCTTAGGAAAGTGGGCCTATGTGTTATCGGGCCTCATTATAATATGGTATCATAAGAGCAACACAATTCCTAATTTGTTCTTGGCATAATGAATAATCTTAATCCCACCACTCAATCATCTAGCCCGTTTTATCTTCATCCTCCTAGAGAAAATCCAGGTCTTACTCTCATTTCCCAGGTTCTCAATGAAACCAATTACTCTTCGTGGAGCAGAAAATTAAAAAGAGTTATTTTCTCCAAAACAAAGATCAAATTCATTGATGGTAGAATAAAAAAGCCACCAAAAATTGATCCGTTATTTGATGCTTGGGAGAGATGTGACACAATGGTTTTGTCCTAGATCATCAAGACCATTTCACCACATATTGCAGAAAGTGTTATACATGTTGACAATGCTAAGGATTTGTGGGAAGAACTAAAAGAAATATTTTTCTAAAAGGAGACTACTTCAAGATTTCAGATTTATTGCAAGATATTCATTCCATTAAATAGGGAGAAAGGAATGTCAACCAATATTTCACTGACTTAAAGATTCTTTGGGAAGAATTAGAGTCCCTTAGACTCATACCTTGCTGCACCTACCAAATCCCTTGTTCTTGTGATTTATCTAGAGTCTCTCTCAAATATAGAGAGGTTGAACACATTATCTACTTCTTAAAGGGCCTAAATGACACCTACCATACTGTTAGAACACATATTCTCTTGATAGAGCCCCTTCCCAACGTCAACAAGGTTTTTTCTCTCTTTATGTAGCAAGAAAGACAAGAAAGACATCCTAAAGCCATTAATCAGAATGATACTTTCAAGAATTTGGCCAGCACCACTGACAAACCCAGCTGGAAACAAGGACGTGGCACTAGCTCACGTGGACAAGGTAGAGGAAAAGGGAGAAATCCCCATTATGGAAAACAATGCTCCCATTGTCACAAAATGAATCATAAGGTTGATGAGTGTTATTGTAAGCATGGCTACCCACCTTGGTACAAGAAAAATGACAACCAAAATAGTCAAGACAGGGGATGACAGAATGAATGGAGCTATGCTAAGGCCTGCAAAGATGATTCTACCCTTACCCATATATCTGTTAGGCTTCCAAATAATTATATAGTTACAGTCCAACATGCTGGAACCATTCAATTTTCCTAAAATTTCATCATTTTTAATGTTTTTTATATTACAGAATTTTCTTTTAATCTTATATTTGTTCAAAGTTTTACCAGGAACCTAAATTGCACTCTAACCTTTTCTTCTAAGACTTGTCAGGTATAGGACAACTCTACCTTGAAGATGATTGGGCATGCTAATGTTACGAAGGCCTTTACTATCTACAATCCTTTCCTATCTTTAGTCAGGACTATGTTCCAAAATCTGTGTTTTCTTGTAAACACGTTAATGATGATTTGTGCACTATATATTGGGTCACCCTGACCACAAAATCATAGAACAAATATGTAAGAATTTTTCTTATGTTCAAATGCCATATAAAATTATTTGTGATATTTGTCATTATGCTAAACAACATAAACTTCCTTTTTCCCAAAGCACCATTGTTTCTACTAATTATTTTGAATTGATACATTGTGATATATGGGAACCTATCTCTATTCCTTCTATTCATGGCCATAAATACTTTCTTACCATCTTTAATGATTACAGTAGACACACTTGAGCTTTTTTATGCACAATAAAGGTCAAACTAGAGAACTTTTACAGAATTTCAATTTAAAAATTAAGAACCAGTTTGACAAAACTGTTAAGACTATTAGATCTGACAATGGTCCTGAATTTAATTGTGTTGCTATGTATGATTCTTATGGTATTGAGCACCAACAAAGTTGTGTTGAGACTCCACAACAAAATTCTATTGTTGAATGAAAACACCAACATATATTAGATAAAACTCGCAATCTCCTTTTTCAATCTAATATACCCACTGCCTACTGGTCTATGCTATATCTCATGCCATTTATTTGATAAATAGATTACCCATATCTGTTCTAAGTGGTAAGACTCCTTATGATTTAATATATGACAATCCTCCCACCTATTTGAACTTAAAAACCTTTGATTGCCTATGTTTTGCTTCCACTTTAGAACACAACAGATATAAACTTGATTATAGAGCTAGGAAAGGTGTTTTCTTAGGTTATAAAAATGGTGTTAAAGGATATATCATACTTGATGTTAGTACTATGGAAATATTTTTAAGCAGGAATGTTCTCTTTTATGAAAACATTTTCCCCTACAAAGAACAACATAATGATGAGACCAACTATGCTGAGAAAGAGATTGAAAGTGTTTTGCCTAATGATTTCTGGTATGGTCAAAACTGTGATGGGGCTCAAAATTTTTTTGAGAATGGAGATACTGAGCAGAGATTTGATCACAGTGGTGACACCACCACTAACACTTATACTGATCACACTGATAATAAAGAAGATCACAGTTCTAGAAAATCTACTAGAGTTAGAAGGGTCCCTAGATTTCTAAATGATTACATATGCCAAGTTAATCATTCCTCATCTAGTTCTTTACATGCCAAAAATAATTTCAAAACTGCTTATCCTATTTCCAATGTTTGGTCTTATGATTTTTTGTCTGAGAAGCACCTAAGGTACACATTGCACATTAATTTTTACTATTTCCTATATTTTATTTCACCTACTTTCTCCACCAACTTTTTATATTATTTCTTTCACTTATTTTCCACATTAACTTTTACTATTTACTATATTTTATTTCACCTACTTTCTCCACCCACTTTTTATATTATTTCGTTAACTTAATTTTATTTCACCTAATCTCTCCACCAACTTTTTATTATTTCTTTTACTTATTTTTCACTTTAACTTTCTTTATTTTGCACTCATTTTTAAAAAATTTATATTTTATTTAATACTCTCTCCATCCTTAATTCTATAAATACCCACATTCTCTTCACTCCAAACACACACAATTACATAATATTCGTCTCTTCTTTCTCAAAACCTCTTCATTCCAATCCAAAACTCTACTTCATTTTTCTCTCACATTTTACTATTTCCTAATCCCTCTATACATAGTAAATCCCATACCACATTTCTACTATAAATTAATCTTCTCCACCATCAATCTATCTCTTCTCACAACTTATTACAAGCAAAGTCTTGCTTCATCTTTCAAATCTTCAACAAGGTACACATTTTCTTTTCATTCTATTTACATGCATTTTGATCATTTTTTTAGTTTATAAATTTATCCTGTTTTCTACCACAATTTTATCCTATGCTTTTTCACATTTTTATGTCATAGATATTTCAACTCACCTCTCTTTCTTAATAAAAAGAAAATAAAAAAATATAAAACTTTAAAAAACATGTAATGATATAATTAACGATATAAGCACATGTGTGATCGCTCGCATCGTCCTTGTGCTGAAAACCTTTCTTTTATAATAAATATCTTTTAAAGGTTAAGCACATGTGTGATCGCACGCATCGTCCTTGTGCTAAAAACCTTTTCTCTTTCTTTTATAAAAAATACCAAAAAAAAAATATTTTAAAGGTTAAGCACATGTGTGATCGCTCGCATCGTCCTTGTGCTAAAAAACATTTTCTTCTTTCTCAAATAAAATTATAAAAAATATGTCTTAAAGGGTTAAGCACATGTGTGATCGCTCGCATCGTCCTTATAACTCATCATCCAGAAACATACTTAAACAACCTTTATCTGAGGTCAAATCAATTGCACCACCCTTATTACCCACACCACTGGGGCCCCAACTAAAAACCCCAATGTCAAGAAGATAAGCCCTGCTGAAATGCCATTGAGACGTGAAAAATGTTTATGCTATTTCTGTGATGAAAAATTTTCCTTCAACCATAAGTGTCCTAATAGACAATGTTTTGTGTTGCAACTTGGTGAAGAAGAACAGGAAGGGGAGAAAGAACCACCAGATGATACAGTAAAATAAGATACATTAAACATGAACGCCCATCACTTATCCTTGAATTCTTTAAAAGGAGGTTTGGCAGTAGGGACAATAAAATTCAAGGCTTATATAGGCACTTTGTCAGTCACAATGTTGATTAATCGAGGCAGCTCAGATAATTTTCATCAGCCAAGGGTGGCAAAGTTCTTAAAACTCCCAATTGTTCAAGCTTCAAAGTTTGTAGTCATGGCGAGTAATGGAAATTATATGGAGTCAGAGGGATTGATTCAAGACTTAAAATTACAAGCTCAAGGCAATGTCTTTCAGTTATCCGCGTTTTTGTTACCAATTTCTGGTGCAGACCTCATATTGGGTGTTAGTTGGCTCAAAACCATTGGCTCTCACTTGGCAAATTATGAGACACTTCAAATCAAGTTTTTACAGGGTGAAAAATTCAGTACATTACAAGGTGACAATGATCATCTTCCTAATTCAGCCCAATTACATCACATACGAAGAATGTCAACATAAATGCTATAGCTGAAGTGTACAACATGCAAATGGTTCAAGAGGATGTTATTCCTTCTTCCTTGCTTGAAATTCCTGTTGAAATGAAACTAGAATTGGCACTTTTTCTAAATACATACAGTTTAGTGTGTAGCAACCATTCTACTTTACCCCCACATAGGTCTCATGTCCATGACATACCACTGTTAGAAGGCTCCAACCTTGTTAAAGTCAGACCTTATAAGTATCCTCATAGTCAGAAGGAAGAAATTGAAAAGTTGGTGGAAAACATGTTGAAGGAAGACATCATTCGACCAAGCAGTAGTCCTTTCTCTTCTCCAATCATCTTGGTCAAGAAGAAAGATGATTCTTGAAGGGTATGTACTGACTATAGGGCTTTAAATGATATTACTATAAAGGATGGTGGAACAATAGACTCAACAACAATCAAATTTTTCTAGGATAGGTTCTAACCAGACTCGGATACCACGTTAAAAAATAAATTTTAAGTCTAAGTCAACTTCACGAAATTGGCTTGTCAGATGAGATTCGTATCCACATATATATTGTTAATTGACCTTATTTTTAATGAATGTGAGACTTCCAACAAAGGAGATAAATAAACTTGATCAATTCCTTAATATGCTACTTTCGATCCATAAAAAACAATAATAAAATAAGTATATTTTTTATAGAAAAAAAGAGGAAAAATGAAGATATGTTACTCGAGATATGGTATAAAACATCTTAAGCAAGAATCATGGACTATGACTTTTCACTAAGAAATGCATGAAATTGACCAAGATTGATAGATTTTCTAAACTTGTACTTTAAAAATTCTTGATACTTTTTATTATAAATTTTAGATTCCAAATTATCATATTTAGACACATAAATAATTTTGTTTGGAAAACCATGCAAAGAATAATAGTTTGGTATAATCCATTTTTTTACAATATGAACATTGAGGACAAAGTCCACTTCGGTGACACGGCCTCTTCGGTTTTACGACTTCCTCTTTCTCGTAGTGTTACCATAATTGATATTTCAATAACATGAGCTAAATTTTTATCTTTTAACAAAGTGAACTCCTGAAGAAGTCTGATGACTAAGTTATTCTTGGCTTGAATCATTTTGCTTTTTGCAGTATCATGATTGATGCCTTTCCTAAATTTGAACTACTCAAATTTTAAAATCCCTTGTTTATCAAACTTTTGCAGTTACTAGGATGACTTGTTATTTCACCGATCATTTTTCGGTATCTTATTCGTACGTTTACCGTGCTTCAAAATTGTAGTATGTAAATTCTCAAGTGTTCCTTCGAGAAATAATAATTAAGTGCATTTGATTGATAATTTACTTTGGTTAAGTGTATGATCGCTCTCAAATTAATTAAGAATGTACTTTAATTAATTTGAAAGTTAAATAATAATCAATTAAACAATTATTTGTGAATAATGGATGATAAATTTATCTTGGAAAAGAGTGAAATTAGCCTATTTCATTATAATCGTTTTTAAGTTTCTTATTTGTTCTTTAAACCTTCTCCAAACATCATTTTTATTCTTGAACATTGCATTGCATTCATAAGATTCAAATATTAAAAGACAATTCTGTATTCGTTGGAAGACGACTCAGGGTTGCTTTAACCCTATCTATTTTCTTGAATATTACTTGGTAATATTGAAGTTGCCTTGAAAAGTAGTATTAATTTGATAGCTTCAACAACAGCTTATCAACAGGACAACGCAAAAACACTGATCAATATAACATTTACAATGTTATATTGTAAATGCTAATCATACCATCAATATTTTAAATGCTTATATAACATTCTTACTTTATCTTCTTATCTTTTTCTATTTTCTCGTTTTAAATAATTTTTCAATTTTTTTGCTTGCTAGATAGATCCATCAAAAGAATCCACTCTTATCGATTCATGTTAATATACATCAATCTCTTCTGTATACTCATATTCAAATAATTTTTTCATAAATCCTCGTTAAAATCACAATACAATGTATACTCATAAAAGAAAAAGATCTGAATAGTTTTCTTTATCTTGATTCACACTATTATTTTCTTTTTAATCAAAACCACCTGTTTCTATGGCTACCGATGGAACCTTTGTACAGGTAATACTTTAATGAGCCCAGGAAGCTTACCTTTCTCTCCATAAAAATCCCATCCTTCGTATTCTCTCTCTACTATGAATAACAATTCTTACTGTTTTATTTGTTTATTTGTATATGCTGGGCTGCCTGATTAAGAGTAAATAAAGACTAGAGTTTATTTGTTTTTTTACGTCTTTCTTTCATTTCTTGTTCTGATTATCTTATTTTCACTCTGTTTCAAACTTAAGTTATTTTTGAAATGGAGTGTAATTACCTGTTAATCACTTGCAAGATGAGTATTATTTGCAATTGAGACAGCTCAATCAAAGGTGAATCATGAAGAATGAAAGTGGTTTTTAAAAGTTTAAGGTAAAAGAAAAAAAAAAGTGAAGAAAAGTGATGTCGTCACTATACATTGCCACCCGTAACATTTCTCAGTCACAATTGCTACTATATCTATGTTCCAATTCAATGTAGAATTGAAAAGATTTTTATATTCGCAAGTTGCAGGTATCATGCAACATTCATCAATTCAATAACATTCGGAACTCAATAGAAGACTAGCAGTTATATTGTTTAATGCTTACTACCTCTATTCCTTATTCTGTGTTCCGGATCATGGTTTTCATATGGTTTAAAAAATTCTGTATAAACTATTTCGAAAAATGTTTAAAATTTTTCATTTTCAGGTTTTTTTTTTAAATCTCAAATAAGTCTTTTAGTTTTTTTTTGTCTCAATGGTTCTTTGACTTTTGAAAATTTGTTCTAATTAGAACTATACCGTCAAATTGCATACTGATGTTATTTTTTTAAATAACGTGACAAATTGTTAGATATTTATAAACGAGTCTGAAGTAATTTTTTTGTTTTTTTTAAATTAAAGAAATTAAGAAAAGTTAATTAAACTAAAATGTTTATGGCAATTAGAGATTTTGTTCGAGAAAGTTTAGGGTTCTGTAACACGCGTTGGAGAATTGGGTAAGAGTGGTAAACATGTGGAGAATTGGGTAACATTCTCTATGTCTCATTTTCTTGACCTAACCTTTCTTTCTGAAAATTTCTTTTTAGGAATGACTCTCGCCCCAAGTGGTGTTCCAATGATTCTGATGACCACTGCAACCACTGTTTCAGATTGTTCTCTTTTTAATAAAAAAGGTTCCCTATAAATTCTTTCTACTCTAGCACTGCTACATTGGTGCTTTCTTTGACTCCATGACTGAGAACACACTTTTGAAGAAATTACAAAACGAGGTCAAAAACAGTGTGAAGGATTTGTGTCGTTTATTGATAATAGTGGAGAAGCTCGAAGTAGCTCTTGTAGTTCAATCCAAGTTGCAGGACAAGAAGATGGACCAGATCCAAATAACGTTGTAACAGTTGTTAGAAATGTGTCTCAATCTATTGGAAGTTCAACAAACTCAGGTTCCGCAACGAGGGTTACTCCGATCACCATGGCTCCTATGACAAGGGACATTTCGTTGGGTTTCCCTCATTTTGGTGGTTCTACACTGGTGCTAGAGTGGATATTTAAAGCAAAAAAGTTCTTTAACTATCATAACACCTTGGATGCAAATTGTGTGGAAATTGCTTCAATGCATTTTGAGAAGGAGGTGACACCATGGTTTCAGATGTTACAAAAGATAGAAGCAGTCACCACTTGGACAACTTTAAATCGCGCTTTGGATTCTCAATTTGGACCTTCACCATTTGATTGTCCAATGGCAGATCTTTTCAAGTTGCAGCAACATGGCTCTATATCATACTACTACTTAAAATTCTTGATGTTGGCGAATAGATCAGAAGTTTGACGAAAGAAGTTGTTCTAAATTAGTTTTATTAGTGACCTAAATGTTGACATTAAACATGATGTAGTGGCCATGACCCCATCAACTTTGTTGAGAGTCGTAGCTTTGGCCAAATTATATGAGAAAAAATATACAAATATAACCAAGTCATCATCCTCATATTCCACTAGATTCACAACATCATTTGTCTCCTCAACCCCCTACATCAAGAGGATGTCATTCCTTCTCCCTCGCTTGAAATTCCTATTGAAATGGAACCAGAATTGCCACTTTTGCTAAATACATATAGTTCAGTGTTTAGCAACCCTTCTTGTCTACCCTCACCTAGGTCTCATGTCCATCACATACCACTATTAGAAGGCTCCAACCCTGTTAAAGTCAGACCTTATAGGTATCCTCATAGTCAGAAGGAAGAAATTGAAAAGTTGGTGGAAAACATGTTGAAGGAAGGCATCATTCAACCAAGTGGTAGTCCTTTCTCTCCTCCAATCATCTTGGTCAAGAAGAAAGATGCTTCTTGAAGGGTATGTACTGACTATAGGGCTTTAAATGCTATTATTATTAAGGATGATGGAACAATAGACTCAACAAGCATCAAATTTTGCTGATAGGTTCTAACCAGACTCATACCACGTTAAAAAATAAATTTTAAGTCTATGTCAATTTCACGAAATCGGCTTGTCATATGAGATTTGTATCCACTTATATATTGTTAATTCACCTTATTTTTAATGAATGTGAACTTCCAATAAAGGAGATAAATAAACTTTATCAATTCCTTAAGATGTTTTCGGTTTTTACGACTTCCTCTTTCTCGTAGTGTTTGTTGGAATATAAATTGATTTTGTATGTTGGGCCTAAAAGATAAAAGCCCAATATTTACAAAAGGCCCAAATAGCATTCTAGAAGGATTCTAGAATGTTCTACAAAAATATCTAGAGATATTTATCCATAAGATGTCTCTAAATAAGTTTAGAATTATAGGAATGTTTTAGAAAGTTCTAGAGAATAAATTATAACCCTTAGATGAATGTTGTGGTGGCAAGATCCTAACCATTGGTTAAGGAGGTGCCATTAGTATAAATAGGGGATGATTGTATCATTTGAAAACAAGCAAAAAAAAGTTTAGAAGCACTCAATACAAGCCTTTCCTCTTCTCTCAAAATCTTCCAACCTCTCCCAATCTTAAACACTTCCTTCTAGCCTTTAAAGGTTTTTCCCAACAAAGTGGTATCAGAGCCATAAGATCTTCATAGAAATGGCAAATACTGGAGTTCCCTTCCAAGTCCCAATGCTCACTAACAGCAACTATGACAATTGGAGCTTAAGGATGATAGCTCTCCTTGGTGCACATGATGTCTGGGAGGTGGTCGAGAAGGGCCACATTGAGCCAGAGAATCTAGAGAGTCTTTCTCAAGTTCAGAAGGATAACTTGAGAGACTCAAGGAAGAGAGACAAGAAAGCTCTCTGTCTAATCTATCAAGGATTAGATGAAGATACTTTTGAGAAGATTTCTGGAGTCAAGTCAGCCAAGGAAGCCTGGGAGAAGCTTAAGATCTCTTACAAGGGAGCAGATCAAGTCAAAAAGGCACGTCTTCAAACTTTGAGAGGAGAGTTTAAAGCTTTGCATATGAAGGAAGGTGAACTAGTCTCTGATTACTTTTCAAGAGTTTTAACGGTTACTAATAACCTAAAAAGAAATGGTGAGAAGCTAGATGATGTAAGAATTATGGAGAAAATTCTTAGATCATTAGATCCAAAGTTCGAACATATTGTCACCATTACCGAAGAAACAAAAGACTTGGAGGCCATGTCAATAGAGCAACTTCTTGGTTCGTTGCAAGCTTATGAAGAAAAGAAAAAGAAGAAGGAAGAGATCACGGAGCAAGTCTTCAAGGCACACGTTGATTCAAGAAAAGAAGAAAATACACACAACCAATCAAGGCGAAGTTATAGTCAAGAACAAGGACGAGGGCGTGCATATGGACGTGGACAAGGACAAAGGCCTAACAACAATAACCAAAGAGGAGAAAGCTCTAACAGAGGTCGTGGGAGAGGAAATCCGAATTCAAGGTATGACAAAACACGAATCAAGTGTTACAATTGTGATAAGTTTGGACATTATGCTTCTGAATGTAGAGCCCCTAACAAAAATAAAGTCGAAGAGAAAGCCAATTATGTTGAAGAAAGGTGTCAGGAAGATGGTACCTTGCTATTGGCTTACAAGGGCCAAGATAGAGGCGAGGATAATCATTGGTACCTTGATAGTGGAGCAAGTAACCATATGTGTGGGAAAAGAAGCATGTTTGTGGAGCTTGATGAATCAATAAAGGGAAACGTGGCTTTTGGAGATGAATCAAAGGTGGCAGTGAAAGGAAAAGGTAATGTCCTCATCCGACTAAAGAATGCAGAACATCAATTTATTTCCAATGTATATTATGTGCCAAGCATGAAGAGAAACATCTTGAGCTTAGGACAACTCTTAGAGAAAGGTTATGATATTCAACTTAAGAATAATAACCTTTCTATAAGAGATAATACAAGTAGGTTCATTGCAAAGGTGCCAATGACAAGAAATAGAATGTTCGTGCTCAACATTCAAAGTGATGGCCCACAATGTCTTAAGATGTGCTACAAAGACCAATCATGGCTTTGGCATCTTCGATTTGGCCATCTTAATTTTAAAGGACTAGAGTTGCTCTTCAAGAAAGCAATGGTGAGAGGACTGCCTCATATTACTCACCCCAACCAAGTTTGTGAAGGATGTCTACTTGGAAAACAATTTCGATTGAGTTTCCCAAATGAGTCGGAGTCAAGAGCTCAAAAGCCATTAGAACTCATACACACAGATGTGTGCGGACCAATCAAGCCAAGATCACTCGGTAAGAGTGATTATTTCCTTCTCTTCATTGATGATTTTTCAAGAAAAACATGGGTATATTTCTTAAAAGAAAAATCAGAAGTGTTTGAGAACTTCAAGAAGTTTAAAGCCCATGTTGAGAAGGAAAGTGGCCTTCTGATCAAAGCCTTGAGATCCGATCGTGGAGAACAATTCACATCAAAAGAGTTTCAGAAGTATTGTGAAGACAATGGAATCAAACGACAGTTGACAGAGCCAAGATCCCCTCAACAAAATGGAGTGGCTGAAAGGAAGAATAGAACTATCCTGGAGATGGCAAGGAGCATGCTTAAAAGCAAGAAACTTCCAAAGGAGTTTTGGGCTGAAGCTGTTGCATGTGCAGTCTATCTAATCAACCGCTCTCCAGCAAGAAGCGTTAGTGGAAAAACACCACAAGAAGCATGGAGCGGAAGAAAACCAGGTATTTCTCATCTTAGAGTCTTTGGAAGCATAGCCCATGTGCATGTGTCAGATGAGAAACGAAGTAAGCTTGATGACAAAAGTGAAAAATACATCATCATTGGTTATGACGCCAACTCCAAAGGGTACAAACTCTACAATCCTGATTCAAGGAAAACAATCATCAGCCGGAATGTAGTGTTTGACGAAGAAGGAGAATGGGATTGGTCGACAAACTGTGAAGATCATACCTTCTTCCCGTGCATTGAAGAAGATGATGTGGAACAACAACAACAACCGCAAGAGGCACCTACTACTCCACCCACTTCACCAAATACAACCATTCAAGATGATGAAAGCTCAAGTGAAAGAATGCCACGTTTCCGAAGTCTCCAAGAAATTTATGAGGTAACTGAAAATCTAGACGATGTTACCTTATTCTGTCTATTTGCAGACTGTGAGCCCATGAACTTCCAAGAAGCAATTGAAAAGAAGAGTTGGAGAAAAGCAATGGATGAAGAGATCGAGGCAATAAAGAAGAATGATACTTGGGAGCTAGCCTCGCTTCCAAAAGGGCACAAAGCACTTGGTGTCAAGTGGGTCTACAAAGCAAAGAAAGACTCCAATGGAGAAGTTCAGAGATACAAAGCAAGATTGGTGGCGAAGGGCTATAGTCAAAGGGTTGGCATCGACTATGACGAGGTATTTGCTCCAATTGCTCGACTAGAAACTGTAAGACTTATTATATCATTAGCAGCTCAAAATAATTGGAAGATACATCAAATGGATGTCAAATCTGCCTTCTTAAATGGAGTTCTTGAAGAAGAAGTCTACATTGAGCAGCCACAAGGATATGAAGTCAAAGGTGAAGAAGATAAAGTCTTGAAATTAAAGAAGGCTCTTTATGGGTTGAAACAAGCCCTGAGAGCTTGGAATGTTCGGATTGACAAGTACTTCAAAGCAGCGAATTTCATCAAGTGTCCATATGAGCATGCACTCTATATCAAAGCTCAAGGTAAAGATATTTTGATTGTATGCTTGTATGTCGATGACTTGATTTTTACAGGGAACAATCCAAGCATGTTTGAGGAATTCAAGAAGGATATGACAATGGAATTTGAAATGACCGACATGGGGCTTATGGCATATTATCTCGGAATTGAAGTAAAACAAGGAAACAAAGGAATTTTTATTACTCAAGAAAGTTATGCCAAAGACCTCCTCAAGAAGTTCAAGATGGATGAGGCTAATCCAATTGGTACTCCTATGGAATGCGGCATAAAGTTGAGTAAGGATGAAGAGGGAGAAAAAGTGGATCCAACCCTCTATAAAAGTCTTGTTGGAAGTTTGCGCTATTTAACTTGTACAAGACCAGACATTCTCTATGCCGTTGGAGTCGTGAGTCGGTACATGGAAGCTCCAACAACTACTCACTTCAAGTCTACGAAGAGGATTCTTCGATATATCCAAGGTATGACAAGCTATGGCCTATATTACTCCATTTCTAACGATTACAAGCTTGTTGGATATAGTGATAGCGATTGGAGTGGAGATATGGATGACCGAAAGAGCACAAGTGGATTTGTGTTCTACATGGGAGACACAGCCTTTACTTGGATGTCCAAGAAGCAGCCTATTGTCACTTTGTCTACATGTGAAGCAGAGTATGTAGCTGCAACTTCATGTGTTTGCCATGCTGTTTGGCTACGCAACCTATTGAAGGAGTTAAGCTTGTCACAAGTGGAGTCAACAAAGATTTTCGTAGACAACAAGTCGGCAATAGCATTAGAAAAAACCCAGTCTTCCATGATCAAAGTAAGCACATCCACACCCATTACCATTACATTAGAGAATGCATCAGCAACAAGGATGTGCAAATGGAATATGTGAAGACACATGATCAGGTAGCAGATATCTTCACCAAACCGCTGAAGAAAGAAGTCTTTATGAAGTTGAGAAGTTTGCTTGGAGTACAAAATCAAGTTTAAGAGGGGGTGTTGGAATATAAATTGATTTTGTATGTTGGGCCTAAAAGATAAAAGTCCAATATTTACAAAAGGCCCAAATAGCATTCTAGAAAATCTTATCTAGAAGGATTCTAGAATGTTCTACAAAAGTATCTAGAGATACTTATCCATAAGATGTCTCTAGATAAGTTTAGAATTATAGGAATGTTTTAGAAAGTTCTAGAGAATAAATTATAACCCTTAGATGAATGTTGTGATGGCAAGATCCTAACCATTGGTTAAGGAGGTGCCATTAGTATAAATAGGAGATGATTGTATCATTTGAAAACAAGCAAAAAAAAGTTTAGAAACACTCAATACAAGTCTTTCCTCTTCTCTCAAAATCTTTCAACATCTCCCAATCTTAAACACTTCCTTCTAGTCTTTAAAGTTTTTTCCCAATAGTGTTACCATCTAAAAACAAAGTAAACACCTGAAGTTGTCTGATGACTAAGTTATTCTTGGCTTGAATATTTTGCTTTTTGCAGTACCATGATTGATGCCTTTCCTAAATTTAAACTACTCAAATTTTAAAATACCTTGTTTATCAAACTTTTGCAGTTACTAGGATTACTTGTTATTTCACCGATCATTTTCGGTATTTTATTTGTAGTACGTTTACCGTGCTTCAAAGTTGAAGAATCTCTTATCTAACCCAGAAATAAAGCTGAAGAAGGTAAGCGTGTTCCAAAAAATAGCATAGCAACAAGATAATTGTCACAAAATTGCTTGCCACACAGTGAAGAGTCATTCACTCATATTTTTATTCTTGTGTGACATAAATTGTAGAAAATAACAAAGATTTATAATGCTGAGATTAATAACCATGTATCTATATGTAAATTATATTTCTGTAAGGTATGTAATTTCATGTTATTACCAAATATAATATGTTGTTATATGTAACTTTGTTTGATAAAATTAGTAAAATTCTTACAAATATATAAAGCATATGCATAATATTTTTAAAAATGTTCCGAAAATAATTTTTTGTTTCGGATAATTTTTCCAACCAAAATATCCAAATTCAAGAAAGTCATTTTGTCTGAAAAGTTGGAAGAAGTTGTCACGTTAATATCTGGATTAAAATAAATTAAGAAACAAAATTGTGAAAAAAATAAATTAAGAAACAAAATTGTGAAAACATTAGTAGACAATCACGAAAAAAAAAATTCATTTCAAAAAACTTATTTAACGTTTTCTTAATCTTTAAAAACTAATGTGATTACAATTATGACCTTTCAGGAACTTGTTCATTCGAACGAGAACCCCTGATGAAGAAGTCCAAGCTTACGGATTATTTTATAAATATCTATTTTTAATTTTAAGTATTATTTGTATTTGTCTCTTTCATAGCCCCTTTGTAGTATTTCAATATAATTGTAACGTAATATTTTCTGTATCATGTGTCTTCAGTAACTTAACATTAAATCATTCTTTGAAATATAAAATACATAATATATAATCAGATCTATATACTTTATTTTTTAAAGTCAGCATGTAAAGCATCTTTACGAAGTGTTAAATAAATAATTAAAGAATTAAAATTCTGATAAATTTTATTAACTTGTAGGGTAAAAACAACTATCAAAAAGATGGATTAAATATTAAAATTGTCAACAAAATACTAAACTGACAATCTTAACTTAAGTATCAACTATATCAGTAAACATAGAAAATGATCATTTCATTTCTATTATTGACAGAAGTAATTATATGTACTTTAACTATAATATAACATCTGCATGTTATCCAAGTTAGAAACAAGTGGAGTCTTCTGATCCAAGAAACTATAAGCAAAATAGTATCAAGTTATTTTCTAATATGTAACAAAATTTCAAGATTTCATGCATTTCAAGTTCGTCCATCCTACAACTTAGTCATGCATTCCATATCATGGTAATGGAATCCAAAATAATAAACATTAGTTGTCTGCATATAATAGGCAACATAAATTTGGTTTCCACAGCTCATTATACTAAACAACAAATGGACAACACATAACATAGTCTGATCTCAATTTTCTTTTCAAATTGCAGTGTCTTGGCACCTTAGAATTCTTCTTAAATCATAAAATTCAGGAAGTGGAAATGATTTGTTAGCACTAAATCAATTAACTAACTGTATCCCTGTCAAAGGAAGCCCGGCATGAAGCTGAAGAGCAACATCACGAACAGTCTGCAGCAGAATAAACAGGCAAGAAAAGTATCAGATTTGACAGGAGTTCATTGGTCCTCTCTCTTTTCTCTTAATCAATATATATTCAATGATAGCATATATAATTCACAAAAGTAAATTACAAAAGCAATTTAAGCATAGGGAAAATGAATTTTTGTGGATTCAGATACTTCAGAGTAAGGGCAAATGTGAAATATTAGTAGACAATATATAATTACAAAAGCAATTTAAGCACAGGGAAAATGACTTTTTGTGGATTCAGATACTTCAGAGGAAGGGCAAATGTGAAAATATTAGTAGACAATCATGTTAGTCTAAAACTATAAAAAATAATAAAAAAAGATTTTCCATTTCAAAGACTTATTTACAGAAGTAATTAGATACATGGAATTATTTCTTCCCTGCAATATGCTTTGATTCTTTCTGTATAGAAAAGACCAAAAAGTAAAATATCAGGAATGCAAATGCATATAAACCATTCATATAACTTTGACGACAAAGCGTCACTTTGTTTGGTTTCCCCAACAATAGAACAACAAATGCACAACACATAATATAGCCTGATCTCAATTTTCATTTCAAAATGCAGTGTTTTGGCACCTCGTAATTTTTCTTAAATCATAAAATTCAGGAAGTGGACAATAATGAAATGATTTGTTTGTCGTAAATCAATTAACTAACTCTGTTCCTGTCAAAGGAAGCCCTGCATGAAGCTGAAGAACAACTTCACCAACAGCCTGCAATGGAACCATAGGCAAGAAAAGTATGAGATTTGACAAGAATTTATTGGTGATCTCTCTTTACTTTTAATCAATATATTCAATGCTTAAAAGAAATGATTTCTTTTAAGCATAGGGAAAATGGATTTTTGTGAAATGGCCCCACACACCTTAGCCATGGATCTATAAGAATGTTCTGTGACGCCTGCAACATGAGGAGTCATGATAACATTCTTAAATTTAAATATCTGGTCATCAGGGTTAAACGGCTCAGTCCAAGCAACATCAGTGCCTAACCCTCCTAAGTGACCTGATTCAAGGTTGTTTATCACAGCCTCATAGTCCACAATACCACCTCTAGCAATATTTACCAGAAGCGCACCCTGAAATATACAATTGCTCGACAACAAGGAAATTCATCAAAAATCTACAACTAACTAGCAAATTAAACCAAATGATATTTCATTAATGTTGCATTTGCTTGTTTTTCTACAAATAATTTGGTGTTAGCAGGAGAACTATTAAATTTGTGATGATTTCACAGTGACAGAAAACAAAACAAGAACAGTTATAAAAGAATAGGCTGAGATCCATTTTTATTTAGGTATGTAAACATTGCGAAAAACAATAACCAGGAACAAGAACAAAAAGTGCTGACCAGAACAGAATATTATTGTTTTCAAAAAAACAAAAATCAATACACTCACAGTTTTACCAAATAGAGTTTCAGTAATTAACTCTAGTTCATTCTGCATGAACCTTATTTGTTTTCTTCAATATGCATTTAGAAAGAACAAAATTTTTCATTTCAAATTGAAGATATCATACATGCTTTCGGAGAAGACCTAGCATTAGTTATATGGCCATTTCAGCACATGAAGTTGAATTTCCTGTAACATCATTTGGGATCCTGACAAATTTGATTCCATGCTTTGTTCCGGCATCAATATCAACACCTTGGAGAAAAATTTTTGATTCATCAATTTGAAACTCCAGTGAGGTTTAACGGGATGGATGAAAACATAAAATGCAAAATTACTTCTACAATAAATATAGAAAACAAGTATCTTGCTCAAATTCTGCATTAAACCTCAAGTGACAGTAATCACAGTACCTTCCAGCCCAACACCATACTGCATTATCAGCTACATCTGAGCGGTACGAGAAATTATATCAGAATCTAGCGTAATGCTTTTTACTATGCAGACATTATAGTTGGCAATATCCTTGTGCACATCTTCAAAAGAGAGAACATCAACCTACAAACGCCACATACCGAGAACATTTTTCCCAAATAATACAAAGATTGTATAACCGCAAGGCTAGTAGTACTATCTAGAAATTGTATTGGCCGTTATCTTAAGCCACAAGTAACTGCACATAGAAGAGTTACCTAATAGGGTAAAAACACAAACACAAGTTTTAGTGACAAATAGAATGCTAAGGAAATACTCATTAACAATTTTATTTTACCTTGGTACTGGGATGATTTTGCAAATACTCTGCTGTATATTCATGAGAAGCAGGGAAATGGGGTCCACAAAACAAAACTCGAGTGGTTTGTTTCTCGACATGCTTTACCAAGTTCCCATTACTCTCCATGATACCTATTCTACAACATGAAGCAATATTGAAATAAGAAAAGAATGCAATTCAAACACTGCAATAAAGTCAACTTGTATTTTAAGTTGGGTGTGTGGGATGGGTTGATGTAGCCTTTGAAATATAGGTAACTTGAAATTTGAAGGTAGAAGGAAAGAAAGAACGTACGAATGAATGTATTCGAAAAATGATTTGGTTGTCGTGCGATGAAGATGGTGCAAGCGTTGAGTGTGACTGAATGGATCAGAGACATTTTATGTCATCAATTTTCAAGTTTGGAGTTCTTTTTGTATTATGTATAGGTTAATAATATTATTTTATGTAATGATTTGAATACTAATATAATTTAATGTAAATTTTTTATTACATGAAACTGAATGTTTATCTCCTCTTTAACTTTCATTCTACTTCTCTACATCCATATTCGAAAGATAAAAGCTGGTAACAAAAACAACATATCACAACATAAAAACCCGAAAAACCCCTTTCATTTTTATTTAGTAGATTGACAATAAAATTCTTTTGTCACGGATTTTATAAAAAACCCTTCCGGATATTGAAATGAAACCATTTCTACCCTATCAAGTTCAATACCTAATTTTTCGGCTTCATCGCGAACATGGCTACCAATGGCATCATAAAAATTTACTTTGTCGACAAGAATTTGAGATAGAGTGAATTCTTTCCCAAACTCCAACATGCTCCTACTCAGTGCCAGCAACAATTTATCGCAATAATCCACCCCTATCTTTTTATGTAGGTTGACCAGCATTTCAAACTGTGGTCGAGCCAATAAATGTAATTCCACTTAAATCCGCTTCAAATCTCTAGTAAAAAAAAGTAAAGCATAATAAACTGATAGTTTCCCTAACCTCAATGAGGCTAGGCATGTAAACGAATGGTGGCAGAAAATGAATCCCTGGAGTAATGGAGAAAGTTGATTTAGTGAATCGATTGAAAACAACGGCATTATATCCGGGGTTCTACGGTATACAAACTGTTATCTGCCGTTGTTGCTAACAAACCACCTACTTTCAGGGCAAAAGAAATTTTAAAAGAAGTTGACACATAATCAGTAGTCCAGAATCATACCAGGGTCACAATTGTATAAATCTCATTAAGAAGTTCTTGAACACTTGTGATATATATCTATATATATCTATATATATAGATCTATATAGATCTATATATATATATATATAGATCTATATAGATCTATATATATATATATATATATATATATATATATATATATATCTATATTCCAGTCATTGAATCCCTGGCAATATATTTTGGTTCTGTGTAATAATTTTTCATTTTTTTTACTTTTGAATTAATTTTATTTTAGAATTTCGTATTATATATATTTCTTTCCTCTTTTCCTCTGCCACAATAACTCTTTCCTTTTCTTCTTCTAGTAGACTCTTTCTTTCTACTCCTTCTCCTTCCCGACTCATCTTCACCGCTATCATGTCTTGGTTTAAATTTCTTCATTCAAAAATTTCAACTTCTTTTAAAATTTCTTCTGCCCTAAAAGTAGGTGGTCTGTTAGCAACAACGGCCTATAACAGTTTGTATACCGTAGAACCCGGATATAATGTTGTTGTTTTTAATCGATTCACTGAATCAACTTTCTCCCTTACTCCAGGGATTCATTTTCTACCACCATTCGTTTACATATCTAGCCTCATTGAGGTTAGGGAAACCATCAGTTTATTATGCTTTACTCTTCTTACTAGAGAGATTTGAAGCGGATAGAAGTGGAATTACATTTACTGGCTCGACCACAGTTTGAAATGCTGGTCAACCTACATAAAAAGATAGGGGTGGATTATTGCGATAAATTGTTGTCGGCACTGAGTAGGAGCATGTTGGAGTTCGGGAAAGAATTCACTCTATCTCAAATTCTTGCCGATAAAGTAAATTTTTATGATGCCATCGGTCGCCATGTTCGCGATGAAGCCGAAAAATTAGGTATTGAGCTTGATAGGGTAGAAATGGTTTCATTTCAATATCCGGAAGGGTTTTTTATAAAATCCGTGACAAAAGAATTTTATTGTCAATCTACTAAATAAAAATGAAAGGGGTTTTTCGGGTTTTTATGTTGTGATATGTTGTTTTTGTTACCAGCTTTTATCTTTTGAATATGGATGAAGAGAAGTAGAATGAAAGTTGAAGAGGAGATAAACATTCAGTTTCATATAATAAAAAATTTACATTAAATTATATTAGTATTCAAATCATAACTAAAGATTACATAAAATTATATTACTAACCTATACATAATACAAAAAGTACTCCAAACTTGGAAATTGATGACATAAAATGTCTAGTAGAGTAATACTGAACAGAAAATGCGGCGTAAACAGAGCACTCTTTAGGAGCATGTTGGAGTTCGGGAAAGAATTCACTCTATCTCAAATTCTTGTCGATAAAGTAAATTTTTATGATGCCATCTATCGCCATGTTCGCAATAAAGATGGAAAATTAGGTATTGAGTTTGATAGGGTAGAAATGGTTTCATTACAACCTTGAGATTCAGGAAACAAGACAAATAGGAAAATATATCAAAAAGCATAAAATCAAATCCTAATCACTAATAACTCGTATGATTTGACTATATTTAAGAGGTAGGTTTTAGAAAGTGGATATTAAACCTAATTTGATCTCATAAAATTGGCTTGTATGGTAAGTTTTGCACCCAATCACTAATAATTGATATGGGGTCTCCAACACACCCTTATCCCAAGACCTAGACATCTTGAATGCAGTACTAGATACATGTAGATGGTCTGCTTGTAAAGTGAGGTCCAAACCTTTCACTTATAGTTTATGTGAGATCCCAAAGAATAACTATGATATGATTTGATAGGAAATATCTTATAACATAATTTTGTTATTAGATCTTGATTTCATTCATTATTATAGTATCTCTGCTTCAATACAAATAAATATATTCATTTTCGTACACAACACCAAAAATTCATTATAGGGTTAAATATGTTTTTGGTTTCTTAACTATAACAAAAAATTGCAGATGGTCCCGGCTTGAAACTTTGATTTTGTTTCGTCCCCCTACTTTCAAAAGCAATGGTTTTAATCCTTCATTTCCAATGACGTAAAATTTTATTCTACATGACAAATGGCATTGCACTTAAGCTGCCATGTAAAGTGACACGTAGCTGCCACGTAAAGTAACGTGTGGCAGCCACAATTTTATCGTTTTGAAGTAAAATTAATTCTTTTTAAAACTCCACCATCTCCGCTGTTTCACATCCCATCTTCACCTTCATCAACCAAAACCATCCATTTTCCATTTTTTCCTTCTCCATTCACAAAGGCTCGCTCTCATCTTCCCAGTCTTTCACTCCAACCTCTTCAAAATATTTTCCAAAAAGAAAAAGCATTGGTTGGCCCCTTCTTTCTTCAATAATAGCACAAGGTTCAGTGTCCCTTAAAAGTGTGTGTTAAACATAATAAAAATTATATATGGGATTAATCTCCCTTGTGTTAAACACACATAGGGTTTTCTATTTATAATTGAGAAAATATGGGCTAAGCCCAAAATACAAATAATAAATAATAACAAACTAACTGAAAGATAAACTGAAAGATAAAAGATTTAATATTTCTAACACTCCCCCTCAAGCTGGAGCATACAAATTGTTAGGTTAGGCATTTCTCTCGGAGGATTTATTAGGTTAGGCATTTCTCTCGGAGGAAGATGAACATAGGGTTTTCACGATATAAGCAACGTGGCAGATAGAGAACAGGGAAGCTGGTGGAGGACGTGGCATTGCCGTTTGCCAGATCAACCAAAAGTTAACGCCGTCCATTTTTAAGGACTATTTTTACATGTTTTAATACTACAAGGACTAAATGCCATCAATGTTTTGAGTAGGGACTAAAACCAAAATCGCTTGATAGTTCAGGGACTAAAAACATATTTAACCCTACAAGTTATGGTCCACAACAATTGGAAAGGAAGAAACTTCTGCTTAATTTGCTAGCGTCTTGCGCGTATGAAGCCAGCTACGCCTTGTAGGCGTAAGGCGTACATCAAATGCCTGTAAACGCTTTGCTAAATCCATTCCAATATTCCCAAAAGCCCAAAATGAATATCTACATTATCATTAAAAATTAGTTTTCTACAAACAGTAAATCAATTCTACTGGTTTTCCTCCTCCTATTCTTTTTTATTGTTTTTCTCAAACACTTTAACTGACTCACTCACTATCCAAACTAGAACAAATTACAAAACTTTGTCAATCCAAATTAGTTTTTCAAGGGATGAAATGAAATTACTTGTCAGTTGATAATTATTAAATTGATGATAAAGTTCATTTAACCACACAATCAAGTATTGTGTTTAGATGACATAGGATCTAAAGTAAAAACAGAAAACTAATTCCAACAAGGAAACTAATAGAAATCAGAGTTTAGGAATAAATGGAACAATCAAAAATATGAAATGTGAAAAGTAGAATGATAAAAGTTCACTGTTATTCTGAAACAGAAAACTCAGAAGATTCCAGATCCTCTGCCCAGAGCCTCGCTCCTGAGAAGAATTGTAATAATTCTTCTCCTCTCACTCCACCGTAACAAAACGTGTCCCCCCTCACAGCCTACACCTCATAATATATAACAAACCATTTTCTCTCTCCTCTAACTAACACAATTCCCTCACAAAGCCACGTCACCCTTTTCTCTCCTCTTATAAACTCTGCCCCACCTATTTTTATTATCTCTTGGGTACGTATCAATGCCTTCTTCATGAACTAAAGCCTTGTCCTCAAGGCTAAACTCTGGAAACTGACTTCGAATATTTATTTCATCTTCCCAAGTGGCTTCATCTGCATTCTGCTCTCTCCATTGAACCAGTACTTGCTTCTTAGTTTCTCCTCTTTTGGTGTAGTTCCTAGTGGCTAAGATGGCCGTGGGAACTAATATTTCAGCTCTGTCATCATCTAACCCGGTAGGGAGAGCATCCTCAACCTTATACTTGCCCACCGCTTTCTTCAGCAAAGATACATGAAAAACAGGATGAATCTTTGAAGTAGGTGGTAATTTCAGACGATATGCCACCTCTCCTACTTTCTCCTCTACTTCAAATGGTCCATAGTATTTAGCACTTAATTTATGATTAATTCTGCTCATGACCGACTGCTGTCTATTCTGTTTCAGCTTCAAAAACACAAGATCTCCCACCGAAAAATGTCGTTCCCTTCGATGTTTATTAGCTTGAATCCTCATTCTGTCTTGGGCCCGTAATAAATGAGACTTCAACTGTCTAGTGCTTCATCCCTCTCTAGAAGATCCTTTTGAACAGTTGCTACCCTCACCTCTCCTTGAACCACCTGGACAATCTTAGGAGGAATTCTTCCGTACACCGCTTCAAAAGGAGTAATTTTTGTGGAACTGTGATAAGTGGTATTAAACCACAACTCTGCCCACGGCATCCAAATCACCCACGTCTTGGGTTGATCAGTAATAAAACATCTGAGGTAAGTTTCCAGACATCTATTAGTTACCTCAGTTTGTCCATCCGATTGCGGATGATACGCCGTGCTCATTTTCAGCTTTGTTCCTTGCATCTTAAAGAGCTCTCTCCAAAACAAGCTCATGAATATCGGATCCCTATCACTCACCACCGAATTCGGTATTCCATGCAGCCTTACTATTTCTTTTACAAAAATCTCAGCCAATGACTTTGCCGTATAAGGATGTTTAAGGGGAACAAAATGGCAGTATTTTGTTAAACGATCCACCACTACCAAAACTGCTTCAAAGCCTTTAGACCGGGGCAATCCAGTAATGAAATCCATACTGATATCCTCCCAAACTCTTTCTGGAATCTGTAAAGGCTGTAATAAACCATTAGGGGCTGCTGTTATATATTTCTGCCTCTAACATGTATCACAGGCTTGGACAAATTGTTGGACATCTTTCTTCATTCCTTTCCAGTACACATTGGCTGCAATCCTTCTGTAGGTTCGAAAAAACCCTGAGTGACCCCCTTGCAGAGTAGAGTGAGCTTCTTCCAATAACCTATTGACCCACACCGATTTCTCTGGTATCACTAAGCGATCTTGATAATATAAAACGCCTTGTTTATATTCATATCCCACATAAATCTGTCCAGCCTTTATTTCTTCTATTTATCATCAACATGTACCGCTGCATTAAGCTCTTGCCAATCTAACCAAACTGGAAAAGAGACCATGCTCTTCATTTCTCCTTCATCTCTACTTCGGGATAGAGCATCTGCCCCCTGATTTTCTTTGCCTGGCTTATAAACAATCTCAAAATTATAGCCTAATAGTCTCGCCAACCAATTTTGTTGTCCACCTGTCGTTATCCTTTGCTGCATTAATTGCTTAAGACTCTTCTGGTCTGAAAAAACAGTAAATTTGCGACCCAAAAGATAAGGCCTCCAGTGTTGGATAGCCAATGCCACTGCCATCAACTCTCTTTCGTAGGCTGACTTCGTCAAATTGCGTGAACTCAATGCCTTGCTATAGTACGCCACCGGTCTTTTTCCTTGCATTAGGATTGCTCCAATCCCTGTCCCAGATGCATCACATTCCAGGACGAATTCTTCTTCAAAATTTGGGAGCCTTAACACTGGTGCTGATGTGACCCTTTGTTTGAGCTCATCAAATGCTTCTTGAGCTCGTTCATTCCACCCAAATCCATCCTTTCTAGTCAGCTCTGTTAGTGGTTTAGCTATCTTACCATAATCTTTTATAAACTTACGATAATAGCCTGTAAGACCCAAAAATCCACGAACTCCCTTTACGTTCTTGGGAATTGGCCACTCCAACACACTATTAACCTTTGCTGGGTCCACCGCAACTCCATGTATGGAAATAATATGTCCCAAATACTCCACCTTCTCATGACCAAACAAACATTTTTCCTTGTTCGCAAATAATTGGTGATCCCTCAACACTTCTAACACCTTTTCAAGCAACTGCATATGCTCTTCCCAACTGTTGCTATACACGAGTATATCATCAAAAAACACTAATACCCCTCATCTCAACAGCGTTCGAAAAACTTCATTCATGAGAGCTTGGAATGTCGATGGGGCGTTCATAAGTCCAAAAGGCATCACGAGGTACTCATAGTGACCCTCATGGGTTCGGAATGTTGTCTTTGGAATGTCTTCCTCCCTCATTCTGACTTGATGATATCCTGAACGAAGGTCCAATTTAGAGAAATATTTGGCTCCATGCAACTCATCCAATAACTCCTCAATAACTGGTATTGGAAATTTATCTGGAATAGTGACCTTGTTCAAAGCTCTATAATCAACACACATGCGCCATTTGTTATTTTTCTTCTTCACCAAAATGATTGGGCTCGAGTAAGCACTCTGGCTATGTCTGATATGACCCCTTTCCATCAACTCTTGCACTTGTCTCTCAATTTCATTCTTCTGATGATACGCATATCGATAAGGCCTCACGTTAATAGGTTCTTGTCCTGGTTTGAGATGAATTTTGTGTTCCTTTACACGTCTAGGGGGTAGCCCCTTAGGTTCTTCAAACACATCTTTGAAATACTGCAGCAAGTGATTTAAGACGCTTCGTTGCTCTGGACCCAACTCTGCAACTTCCATCTTCTCTTTTTCCTCCAACACCCCACACACTGAAATTAACAATGAATCCCCATGAGAGGCCCCTCTTAGCAGTTTCTCTCCTTGCTGAGTCTGGATCTTCATTTGCTGTTTTTTCCAATCCACAGTGGTCTCTCCCAACGTCGTTAACCACGACATCCCCAATATCATGTCCATGTCCTCCAAATCGAAGAGAAAAGCATCAATTTCAAACTCACCATCATCAATCCTTACTTTGAGACCTCGACAAATCCCTTGAGTCTCGGATTTGTGTCCATCTCCCATCAGAATCTTCATTTGCTTGGTTCTTTCCCACTGCCAACCCAAAGCTTCCACAAGTTTTCGTGAAATAAAATTGTGCGTGGCTCCGCTGTCGACCAAGAACAACATCGGAATCTCTCCAATCAGACCCCGTAACTTCATAGTCCTCGGTTGATCATTTCGGTCTCTCGTGAGAGAATAGAGATTTAACGTTGTACATTCTGCCACCACCTCATCTTCGTCATCCCTCTCCTCATTTTCCTCTTCATCTCCTTCGCATTCAACTTGGATTTCCTCATTCACCATGACCACCCTTAGCTGCTTAATAGGACATTGATGAAGGGGACCGTACACCCCACCGCATTTGAAACACAAGCCCTTTTGTTTTCGGTCGAGAAGTTCTTGATAAGAAAGATGATTTGCTCCTCTATCACGTGACCCCCCTTTATTCTTTGCACCCCAATCCTTCTGAACACTTGGACCAGGCCCATTTCCTCCCCAACTTCCCCCATTCTGTTTTGGCCCAGTTTTTCCCACCACAGTTGAAATGGGTCGATGCCCTACTTGATACCTATCCCCTCGAGACTCTCCCCTTCCCTGCCATATTTTATTTCTCCCTGATATCTCCACATCGATGGCGCGAGCTACATTCATCATGCGACCCCTGGACATAGGATGTGCCACGTGCAAGCTTCGTATCCTCGCACGTATTTCGTACTTCAGCCCTTGTGTAAAATAAGAAAAGTATTGTTCATCGGGCATTCGTGGCACCTGAGCAATGAGACACTCAAAACTTATAATATAGTCTTCGATACTTCCTATTTGTTTTAGGGCAGCCAATTGATCATAAATACTCCCTTCTCCCCGGCCTCCATATCGCTCCAGCATCTCTCGTTTCAAATCTTCCCAAGTTAACTCATCGTATTCATTTAATAAAGCATGGAAAAAATGAATCGTGCTCCCTTCCATACATAGTTGTGCAAGATTCACCCGGACTGCCTCTCGTGTCTCTTGTACGTTAAAATAAACTTCAGCTCTTGCTATCCACCCCGCTGGGTCTTCTCCATAGAACGGTGGTAATTCTATCTTCTTCATCGATTGCCGAAATTCGGCTAGATCGTCCCCCTCGAGTTGTCTCATACTTTTTGTTCTCTGCGTATTCACCGATCCTGACCCCAACTCTTCGTTCTCCCCCTCATGCATATTAGTGAACTTTGAAATTAAGTGAAGGAGTTTTGATTGATTCTCAGCGGCTTCTCGGCGTAAGGTTACGATCTGTTCTGCTGATTCCTTCCGCAGCTTCTCCAAGTTGGTTTGGCTTTGCAACGATTGCGCCACAAGCTCCTCGACCACCGCTTTGAGTTCAGCGACCTCACCCACAACAAGATCTGCCTCATTCTCCTCCCCCGCTGGCTCTCCTTGGACATTGTTCTTTCTTGGTGGCATGATCTCCGATCGGGAAATATTGATCCGGCAGGTCGGACCAATTAATAGAAATCAGAGTTTAGGAATAAATGGAACAATCAAAAATATGAAATGTGAAAAGTAGAATGATAAAAGTTCACTGTTATTCTGAAACAGAAAACTCAGAAGATTCCAGATCCTCTGCCCAGAGCCTCGCTCCTGAGAAGAATTGTAATAATTCTTCTCCTCTCACTCCACCGTAACAAAACGTGTCCCCCCTCACAGCCTACACCTCATAATATATAACAAACCATTTTCTCTCTCCTCTAACTAACACAATTCCCTCACAAAGCCACGTCACCCTTTTCTCTCCTCTTATAAACTCTGCCCCACCTATTTTTATTATCTCTTGGGTACGTATCAGAAACAAAACAAAATGATCAACCATGTCGTGCCACCACATTATTGACCACATTATTGAGACATAAGTGTTATGTTAAGGTTTGATAATGGTAACGGACACACCAGACTCACCTGCTTATGCTCTATCCCTAGTGAGAACCACCTTTAAGAAGGCGACGTCATCGATAGCGATGTTAAAATCTTCGGCACGACAGATTAAACCATCGCGGACAAGGGCGCAGACCCGAGAATAATCGGTGAGAAATTCCTCTGCTTTGACTTCAGAGATAACGTCCGGGAGCACCTCGTTGACGATGGTGACAAATTCCTAAGAGACAATGTCTTTCATCACCTCGTTGACCACACTACGAAAAATTTTCTTATCATAGGCATTCTTAACCATGAAGGGGAGTTTGGTGATGTCGGGGTGAGAGAGGACGTGTAATTGGATGTCGGCCATTCGAAGGTCTTTGGTGGTTGTCTTAATGTTCATTTTGTGACAGCGTCGACGGACATCAAAGATACAGGGCTTCCCAATCCATGGAATCCGGAAATGAATTCCCACATCAATCGTGTCTTCGAGAACACCTCGATAACGATTGACAACCACCACACGCTGGCCAACATCGACACGTACAGGGATGAGAGCGCGGTGGTCGCCACGCCCAGGCAGAAGGTCGTGCGGGCTAGACTCTTCATGCGGAAGAGGACGCTTTCCACACTTAAGGAGGAGTGGATCCTATAAATGTCCGCCCCTATAAGTATCCACACTTCATGAAAAGTGAGATTGAAAAGCAAGTGACAAACATGACAAAAGCGGGGCTCATCCGACCCAATTCTAGTCCATTTTCCAGCCCCGTAATATTGGTGAAGAAGAAGGACGGTAGTTGGCGTTTCTGTGTAGACTACCGAGCCTTAAACAGGGCCACCGTCCCTGATAAATTTCCCATCCCAGTCATAGAAGAGCTGTTGGACAAGCTGAAAGGGGTGAAGTACTTCTCCAAAATTGATCTCAAAGCGGGGTACCATCAAATTAGAATGAATGAAGACGATGTACCCAAGACTGCCTTCCGCACTCACCAGGGGCATTTTGAATTCTTAGTGATGCCCTTCGGACTAATGAATGCGCCAGCCACCTTTCAAGGAGCGATGATCAAGTTGTTCCAGAACTATCTCAGGAAATTCGTGTTAGCTTTTTTTTATGATATAGCCCCACATGGAGAGATCATCTAGAGCAGTTGGGGTTGGTGCTGAGAATATTGGAACAACAACGGTGAGTAGCAAACAATAAGAAGTGTGAATTCCGAAAGGTGAAATGGGGTCGAAATGGATGTGGATAAGGTGAAAGCAGTGTTAGAGTGGGGCGACCCGAGGAGTTTGAAGGAGTTGTGTGGGTTCTTGGGTCTCACAGGATACTACCGGCGTTTTGTGTCGGGGTATGGAAGGATAGTGAAACCACTGACCGATTTATTGAAGAAGGGTCAGTTTGCTTGGTCAGAAGCAGCAAGCACAGCCATGGCCAAGTTAAAAGCAGCTTTGACCACTGCTCCCATGTTGGCATTGCCCGATTTCCAGCAAGCTTTCCACATAGAAGGTGACGCCTCAGGTGGGGGCGTAGGAGCGGTGCTAACCCAGGAGGGCAAACCCATTGCTTTCTACAGCAAAGCATTATCTGCAGGATCACTGAGCAAATCCATTTATGAAAAAGAATTGATGGCTTTAGTCATGGCCATTCAGCATTGGCGTCCCTACTTAGTTGGGAGAAGGTTTATTGTTCATACGGATCAGCGAAGTCTGAAATACTTCCTAGAGCAGCGTATAGTCACCCAAAACCAACAGAATTGGGTGGCTAAATTGATGGGGTATGATTTCGAAATAATCTACAAGAAAGGAAGCACAAACAGAGTGGCGGATGCTCTATCTAGGAGAGAAGAGGGTAATACGGAGGAAGGGGAGCTGCACTTGCTATCCAGGCCATTCTGGCTAGACTTTAATGAAGTTTTGAAGGAAGTGGAGGAGGATGAAGTATTAAAGAGGCTGATTGATGAGATTAAGAAGAACCCCGAGAGTCATCTGGCTTATACAATGGAGAATGATAGGTTGCACTACAAGGGTCGAATGGTAATATCGGCGAGTTCAGCATGGATCCCTAAGCTGCTAGCTGAATTCCATGTAACTAAAACAAGGGGCCACTCTGGAATATACCGCACTTATAGAAGAATCGCCCAGTCTCTATATTGGGTGGGTATGAAGAAGATGGTTACTGAGTACGTTGCTAGGTGTGAGGTGTGTCAGCAACATAAATACTTGGTTGCTTCTCCTCAAGGGCTGCTACAACCCTTACCAATTCCACAGGTGGTATGGGAAGAGGTGAGCATGGATTTCATAGTAAAACTGCCAAAATCACACGGCCATGATGCGGTTCTTGTGGTCGTAGACAGATTGAGCAAATATGGCCATTTCATTGCTTTTGAGACACCCTTACTCGGCCAAGACAGTAGCGGAAATATTTGCAAGGGAAGTCGTAAGATTGCATGGGATTCCCATGTCGATTGTGAGTGAAAGAGACCTCATCTTCTTAAGCATATTTTGGAAGGAGTTGTTTAAGTTGCAAGGAACGTAGCTCAAAATGAGCACTGCATACCACCCCGAAACGGATGGGCAGACGGAGGTGGTGAATAGGATTGTTGAGGGATATCTGCGTTGTTTCTGTTCGGAACAGCCAAAGGGGTGGTATGAAATGTTGTCTTGGGCAGAATACTGGTATAACACCAGTTACCAGGTATCAGCACGTTGCACACTGTTTGAAACGGTGTATGGTAGGCCCCCTCCATCATTTAGCAGATTTATTCCTGGAGAAACGGCTATGGAAGCGGTGGCACAAGACTTGATGACGCGTGACGAGGCACTTTGTTAGGGGCTGGTGAGTTTACGAGAGAAGAAGATATAGGAGAGAGAGAGAAGGGGTTCGTACGGTAGAGGACAATGGCTGAATGGCTGAAAAGGGGGAGCACGATGATCGAATGGTTGAAAGGAGGGAGCACGATGACCGAACGGTTGAAAGGGGGGAGCACGTGGAAAAGGGGAAGCACGTGGGCCGAACGGTGGAAAGGGGGAAGCACAAGGGCCGAACGGCTGAAAGGGAGAGCTTGATGGCCGAACGGTAGGGGGAAGAGAAAAAGAGGGCTGAGCGAGTGGGGCGACGACGAGCGTCCTAAGCGAGTGGAAGCAACAACGAGCGTCCTCGGGATATTATAGAAGTAAATATAGTAAATAAGGATAGAAATATTCTTACCAGATAATTATAATAAATAGGCCTAATTACTATTATTCTTTACCTTTTTGGGAAGGAATAATTAGTATTAATAAAGGAGGAACCTAGGGTTTAGAGGCAGTTTTTGATTAAGGAGTTTTGTAAGAGAGGTTAGGCTCTCAGGTAACTGACGGAGACCCTGCTCCCAGTTATTGGTTGTTTATTGTGATACCAATATTTCCAGTTAATAAAGAGTTTTATTTAGTCAAATACCATTGTTTATTTCCTGTGGGAGTTTAAAAGGGTGTGAGTGGCAAGTTCACGTACTTAGGTACGTAACACACTTACACAATTAAAATTCCATTTGAGTAGGGCCCAAGATCGAATGGCGCACCAGGCCAACAAGAAGAGGAAGGAGATTAGCTTTAGGGAAGGCGATATGGTCTATTTAAAAATTATACCTCATCGTCAAACCTCCATGACGACTAGAATACATCCCAAGCTTTCAGCCAGATATTTTGGACCGTATCAAGTGTTGCATAGGGTGGGAAAAGTGGCCTATAAACTCAAACTACCAGATTCAGCTCGTATACATCCAGTATTTCATGTGTCTCAACTAAAAATCTCTTATATCAGATCTTTCGGGTATATCTCTTATATCAGAGGCACAGTGATCGGTTAAACAAAAAATTATGTGAAACATTATCAATATGTGATGATATAAGCAGCAAAGAAAAATAATAATGAAAACCTTCGAGCAACAGGACGCCTCATAAGTACTTTTGGTGCATATTTCTTCTGTTTCTTAAGTCTATATTTCTCCTGCAAAAATGGCACAAGATTTACTTCAGTATCATTCCTAAAATAAAATATATACACACACAACTTGGTCCCAAAGAGATAATACTATGGTCTCCAAAGGTTTACAAAGTAGTCCTCCAAACAAAGTTTTGAACATTGTTAGTTTTTCTTTATGAAGAGTAAAAAAAAACTATTGAAATCAGACTTGCGCACAAGGCGTTAAAACTGAACAATAAGTGTTACAAGAACGAGAAAAGCTTGGGACAATGCAAAACATGGCACATCCACCCTTACATTTCATCCTTAAACTAATCCACCCGTAAAGGTATCTAAACTAATTTAAAAAAACATAATTCATCCCATATGAGGCCATGTCCAACACATTTGCTTGTACTAAGTGTACTGATACAGATGCAGTGACCATTCCAAACAACTAAAACACATTGTACCTTTTCCACCTCCCCCCACATGTCTTTATCATCAAACTACATCCCTATAATACCGCGGCACCAAAGCCAGCTAGTACGTGGCAGCTACTTAAAAAATGGTCACCACCAAACATACATCCCATATGAACACAAGTACAAACTACAGCCTATAAAACAGAAGAAAGCAATAACAAAACACAATCTAAAAATGGCATATGAAAAATAAAGAAAACCATCTATAGACCGTAATGTAATTTTAAACTATCATCAACTAATCACAAATCGCCAAGCAGACAAATTACTTACTTTTACAGCAATTACCCACCTTAACAGTCATACTGTGGCCTTGTTGATACTAAAAATAATTCACTTTACATTACATAATCAGAAGTGAATGCACAGCCATAACAAATACCACTTTACTCAAAATGGGAATGGTCAAAAGTAAGTAAATGAAAAGCTTGTGCGAGAGAAAGACAAGGCCCATCGGGAGCGGCATCCGCTTGAAAAACGGTACCAAATGCACGACCGATTAAAGGTTGCAGAGAGCAGTTTTTATTCCCAATTTTCAATTTCCTGCAACACCAATTTTACAATATTTAGAAACTAATGAATAATATTGAACACACAGAAAAGAAAAAAAAAAGGAAAAAACTAACCCTGCCGGAGAGAGACGAGCGAAAACCAGACGGTCTCCGTCGTTGATATCAAGCAAGACGCTGCAACCTTCCCAAGTGACTCTGCTATTGCTACTGTTACCTTCTCTCATCTTCTTAACAATTTTATTTGAATAAATAAACTCCTAAATTGAGTGTTTCACAATGACATTCAGTCACAGAGGGAGAGAAAGATCTAATAATATGATTCAACAACTATCTATACGTGTTTGTTGATCGTGCAGTCTTTTTACTGTTTTAGTGCTAAGCGGTTGCATCCCGAGCATAACACTGAAACTAGGATACTATTATTTGAATTAGAATTAGGTTTTACAAAAGCAACTACTAACCGTTGCGTTTTATGTGATAAACTTCGGTTCTCTTTTCAATATGTTGGGCTTTTTAACTTCGGCACCAACTTTTTAAACGTCGAGTTATTATATTTTGAAGGCTTTTCTTTCTGTACCTCTATAGTTCTTTTCCGTTCCCGTTTTGAAAATTTTTCAAAATAAGTTATCTACAATTTTTGGAATATGATTTTCAAAATAAAATTTCTGAATCAGAATTTTTATAATTAATTTTTCAAAACACATTAAATATATTCTGAAATAAGTATTTAAGAACAGAAAATTTAGAACAAAGTTTTCAAACACATATAACATTTTTCAAAATAAGTTTTTCAGAATGAAATTTTCAAAACATATAAAATATATTTTTCAAAATAAACTTTTTGGAAATAATCTTTTGACAGAGATGCATCAATAATAATGACACGGTGACATAATTAAGGAAATAGTAATAGCAGACACAATAAGGGAAAAAACGGTCCTTATTTTAAATAGAAATAATTTTGAATAGTAAAAATGGGTGGGAAAATAACCCCACTCAATTTAGATTGAGGTTTTTTAAGTGTTAATAACGAGTTCTTTAAAAATTATTTTTAAATTAATTCAGAGTGCTTATATTTTTATTTTTCCTATAAATCCTGAAAAATATTAATCAAATAATAAAACAGAAAATTGTCTTCGTAAAAAAATAAATAATATATCCTCTTGGTTGAACAGAATAGTCCTACTTTGTGTTATATCAAAACTTTGATCGAATTCTCCAAGACTTTTTATAATAATAAAATGTTCATTGTTCTAGTTGAAAAATATTGTTCATATATAATACGAAGGTCTAAATGGAATGTTTATATGTTTTTATAGAAAATATTACAATTTTTTAAAATCTTAACTCAAACATTTTTTTTTCTAAATTAAAAAAGTTATATGTTGTAAATATACCACTTCATTGTACTAACTTCAATTTTGATTGCAGCCAAAGTTGTTTAAACTATGTTAAAAAAAAAACATATTTATCCACGTCTTTATTTATATGTTATCATGAACACTTAATTATATTTTAACTTTATAAACAAAACTAGTAAAACATTTTGATTATGTTTTCATCTCTTTAATTTATCAAGTTTTGCTCACTTGAAATGTGAATAGAGAAGAAAAATAAGACTTATATAATTTAGGAAGACAATGTTTATAATACAATATTATTGGTAATTGTTATGCACAGTCCATTTAGACTAAAAACCCAATCAGTTATCTCGATTTGGTTCATTTAAAATTATATGATTTTATATTTATTTTTTAAATTTGATTATGAACTTAGATTAAGATTAATCAATTATTATCTAATTAAAATCAATTAAATAGATTTTTTTAGCTTTACAAATATATTAAAATAAACACTAATACTATTGTTTTCGTAAAGCCTTAGTAGAATATTATTTCTCACGATTTTCTTTAGTGACACTAATATAAAATCAACTTGTTGATAATTACTCATTACTTGATCGGTAATTGTTGATTTCCAAAGACTAACCAATATGCCAAAAACTCTATTGAAAATAAACTCATTAGAAAAAAAAAACGTTGCAAAATAGGCTAACCAATAGTTGTTGCAAGAGAATTAATAAGTAATTAACTTATAAGTAATAATGGATAAGTTTTCAACCGTGATTATAGATGACCTCACTATTGACAGTTGTTAAATTTAAAGCAATAATCGCTATTTTTTTAAGAGTGAATAATTTAAATTATAGTATCTTATATTTACATAAAGAAATACATTTAAATATCAATAAACATAAGAAAATACCAAACATGTAAATGAAAGTTATCACAAAGTTAAAAGTAACAAAAAAAAAGTTTATAAATGATTTATTTATTACAACAATCTTATATTATAATTTTTCATACTTTGTGAATTTTTTACGTAAACTTTTCTATGAAAATTATTAAGAAATTAATATTTTTTAATTTTGTGCGTAAATTTTGTAAAGTCTCACAAAATAGGTATCAATTTCTTTTTTTTTACGAAATATAGAAAATTTTAAAAGTCTGAAAAATATATAAATCATAATTTTAATAAAATAATAGTAATGGTTGATATTAATGTTACGGGTAACTGTGAAACCCTTAATAATTAGCATAAATTAATTTTGACACCTCTTCACTTAAAACGCACCACAATCAATGTTTATCCCCTTAAAAACCCACTCCCAACTCTGATTTCATCTCTGCTGTGCACGGAAAGCTGAGCCAAAATCATTTCTCTGAAAACATTAAAAACGCACCAATCTTTGCATGCACGCACGCCACGTGTCGCGTGAGAAGCTTCCAAAGCAGGGTTTGGTGTGCAGGTGGCAGGCTGGGAGACGCTCGTCCGTTTTGACGTGGAAATCCACAAAGACTGAGTTTTGAGAAAACTCTCTCTCACTTGCTCGCACACTTCGTCTTCCCCAGAACCTAAAACCTCCATTTTTCTCCAACTTCTCTCTAAGAACCTTCATCTTCTCTCTACCATTACTCATTTCTTTCAACTCCAATCAACTTTCTGAAACCGTAGGAACGTTCACGGCGTCGTGAGCTTTCACTGGAACCGAACATCTTAGAATTCTGCATCCGGTAAGCTCTCAAACCCTAGAAACCCTTTTCTGAGTTGCATGCGAACCTGATGCAGCTGCATGTTAGAATACACACTAAGTTCTCCTTCGTTCTTTTTGGTTAGAGTTAGTGAAACACTTGAGAATCACGTTGCGGGTAGGAAATTGTATTTGGGCAAGCTAACAAGCGTTCGCGTAGGGAGTTCACTGCTAGACCAGGTAAGGGAAGCTTATATGTTTAATTTATACTTGTATGTTGTGTGATCTGGATCGCATGTATGAAACGTATGATGTCTGAGTTGTATGGACGACCACTGTTATGGAATATGATTTCTGATTTTGATTAAAATGCATGTTGATTTTGATACGTGGGAACGTTGTATGATTATTATATATTTGGATTTATGAAAATGATGAAATTTGTATGATGATACTGAATGTGAATTAATCTGGAAGTGAAAGTATAAAGTTCATAAATCTGAGAATCATATGAAGTATAGAGTATAAGTTAAAATGCTGAAATCTGGATATGATAAACTCCCCTAGGATAATGTACGTTCGACATTAAACGGTTCTTGACCGTTTGGTGCTCTGGTAAACTTCTTGGAATAGGAATACTTTCATTTGGGAAGAATTCTGGTTGAGGACGAGCTGTGTCGGTCTTCTACTTAGAGCTCATAATGAGCAGTGTCAATCTTATACCTGTCATTCGTACTGAATAGTGTTGGGTCTTACACCCAGCGCTCATACTCGTTCTTGTAAAATCTCAAGATGAAGATAGTGTTGTCCTAACTTTAATAATGTTCTCTACCGTGCTCAGTCGTTTACTAGCATTGGTCTTCTGTATGTGAACCATAACAATTGGTCTTTCCGACAAGTTGGCCAACCTTGATCTTCCATGAACTGAACTATAGGTCGTACATCTATGTCGACCTACCGTGTTGATCACCCTTGTTACTACAGATCATACATCTGTGTCGACCTACCGTGTCGATCACCCTTGTTACCACAGATCATACATTTGTGTCGGCCTACCGTGTCGATCGCCCTTGTTACTACAGATCATCCATCTGTGTCGACCTACCGTGTCGATCACCCTTGTTACTACAGATCATCCATCTGTGTCGACCTACCGTGTCGATCACCCTTGTTACCACAGATCATACATCTGTGTCGACCTACCGTGTCGATCACCCTTGTTACTACAGATCATCCATCTGTGTCGACCTAACGTGTCGATCATCCTTGTTATTTCAGATCATCCATCTGTGTCGACCTACGGTGTCGAGTACCCTTGTTAATACAGGTCGTCCATCTAATTGGTAATCGGTTCTATTATGTTTTGGAACGGAGTAAACTCTTCGGTTTTGTTCTCCACGTTTGTCCTCATATTAAAGAGGGCTGAATGTTCGTGATTTGATGTACTTGGATTGAAAGACAAAAGTGAAAATAAAAGTGAAAGATTTTAAATGCCGAACATTATATGAGGTGAAACTATGGTTGTGGGATTTGGACGAGCGTTCCGAGGAGGAACGACTCTATGATTTGAATATTAAATTTGGTAAAGTATGAACATGGATAAGTTAAGCCTCGCGGTCCATCCTGATATTCCGTGATACTCATCTTCAAGTAGAAGGGGGTAGTCATGTGTGGGAATGGCAGGAGACCCTAGTCCTCTTGAGTACTTTGGACAGATAGGGTTAACCTCGAGTGGCAGCTGTGAGATTAGATCAGTTACTACACCACTCAGGTGCAAGGACGCTTGTAACTACATGGTTCATACAGTCCGGACGGTCTGTCTTATATACATATTTCTATGATTATCATTTGATAAATTACATGTTGTATGTGTGAATTGAAATGTAAATGTATGTGTTAAATGTATAAATTAAATATTATAAGCTTACCCTTGCATTTCCATTGTGTTGTCCCCTGTCCATGTACGTTCGTCCTGTCTTGCAATGATCATCCGTTGTGGATGTGAGCAGATGGTGGTGCGTCCCTTGAAGAAATGCTGGAAGAAGAAAATTTGGATGAAGCTAATCTGGTGGAAGTTGAAGTAAAAGTCGAGCCTTAGAGCGCTCCTTTGAATAGAACTGTAAATGTTAGCGTAGCTTGGACGTTCGGCTAAATGTTTTGTAAAGTCGTTCGTCTTATTTATCTCTACTTCTATTTTGACGTACGTTATTTTATATATCTAAGAACGTTCGTTCTAGGTTTCCCTTGTATGCGTTTATGCACGTTCTTTTGTACTGATGTCGTTTGGCTTTTAAACCTGAGTTAATGCAAAGACTGTTTGTGTTACTGTTAATTGTAATTAATTCTGAATTATGGTAATTACTGTATTTTGGGATGTTACATTAGTGGTATCAGAGCAGTTTTGTTCTACTAAGGGACACTGTAGGGTTATGAGTGCACTGTGTTTTTGCTGTGTGCTTATTGTATGTTTAATGAGTTATTGTTATTTTAACTCTTGGACATAATTAACGCCCGTTTTTCTCTGTGTCCAGAGAACAAATAGCACCTAGGCTACCTCCTCCACCACAACCGAACGAGCCTGATACGTCCAACAACACTAGGATGTTGGAAACTGTAATTGACAGACTTCAACAACAAAATACAACATTAGTTGAGCAGAACACCGCCTTGATGAGGCAAAATCAGGAGGCAATGCAGAATTTGAAGGCCTCGCGTGTTCATTCGGAAGCAACACAGAGGCAATTAATGGATATTCTTGCCGCAACTAGAGGTGCGCCTGGAGCATCTTCTTCAAACGCTGCTCAACCGAATGCTGAATGGAGTTTGGAGAGTTTCCTTCAGCATCACCCTGCCAAGTTTAGTGGGAAGTGTCTCCCGGATGAGGCGGACCAGTGGCTAAGGGATATGGAGAGGATCTTCAATGCCAAAAGGTGTCCGGATGAGAACCGCTTGGCATACACTGAATATCTATTAACTGGAGAAGCAAGCCACTGGTGGGCGAGCGCGAGAGCCATCCTGACTGACGCTCAACAACCAGTCACGAGGGAGGTTTTCAGGAACAAATTTTATGAAGAATACTTCCCTGACAGCGTCCGTTTTGCAAAGGAAGTTGAATTTCTACAGCTCGTCCAAGGCAGTATGTCCGTTTCAGAGTACACCAACAAGTTTAAACACCTTGTCAGATTCAATACAATGGCCACTAGTGAGGAGTGGCAGTGCAGAAAATTCGAGAACGGTTTGCGCAGTGATCTGAAGGTTGTGATTTCCAGCTTGTGTATCCGAACGTTCCCTGCTATGGTTGAAAGAGCTAAGGTGTTAGAGAAGAACTTGGCAGAGGCGGAACGGCACAAGAAACAGCAAACAGTAAGGGGGCCGATCGTCTCAAGGGGAAATGTGAATAAGAGAGGATCCCCTTACGCTCGTCCATCAACCAACACGAGTGGATCTCAAGCCTTGGTTCCTGCCGGACAGTCTGGGCAGCAAGGTAACGTTATATGTTACAAGTGTGGAGGACCCCATTATCGTTCGTCATGCCCTCAACTGGTGGGAGGAAAATATTGCACTCGATGTAGAAGAAATGGACATCTGGAGAACGAGTGCAACATGGGCGGACGCGCTGTGATGAGGCCGCCGAACGCTGGAAGGAACCAGCAAGGTAGAGGTGGTCGAGCTCAAGCTGTTGGGCGTGTATATGCAATTACTGGGGCGGAAGCAGCGAGTTCAGGTACACTTATCACCAGCACGTGCTTGTTATATGGAATGCAATGTTGTGTATTGTTTGATTCGGGGGCAACACACTCCTTCATATCGAAGGCGTGCGTTGATAAGTTGGGGATAGCTGAGAGCGAGATGCATTTTGATTTGGTGGTGTCAACACCAGCTGCAGGTGAAGTTAGGACGTCTACCATGTGTGTTAGATGTCCTATTGAGGTAGAAGGACGTAGGTACAAGGTGAATCTCATCTGTTTGCCTCTCAAAGACTTAGAAGTAATTCTGGGAATGGATTGGCTAAATACCAATCGCATTCTCATAGATTGTGGAGCTAAGAAGTTAATTTTTCCTGAAGAAGATGAAGAAGAGTTGAGTGTGACGCTCGGTAAATTGAAAGAAGACATTATGGAGGGCGCGGCTTGTTTCTTGATCATGACGCATGAAGGCAGAGAGAGTGCGGATGAGAATTTTGAGCGTTCGTCCAATAAGTGCACTGAAGGACAAACGGTTGTGGACGAATTCCAGGATGTCTTTCCAGAAGAGATCCCTGGACTACCTCCTGTGCGTGAGGTTGAATTCACCATTGATTTGGTGACCACGGCAGCCCCTATATCTGTTCAACCCTACCGTATGGCGCCTGCAGAGTTGGTTGAACTCAAGAAGCAGATTGAAGAACTCATGGATAAACAATTCATCAGGCCGAGCGTATCACCTTGGGGAGCGCCTGTACTCTTAGTGAAGAAGAAGGATGGCAGCTCTCGGTTATGTATAGACTACAGGCAATTGAACAAGTTGACCATCAAGAACAAATACCCGTTGCCAAGGATTGATGACTTATTGGATCAACTGCATGGGGCAACGGTGTTCTCTAAGATTGATTTGCGTTCGGGATATCACCAAATCAGGGTGAAGGAGGATGACATCCAGAAGACTGCTTTCAGGTCGCGTTATGGACACTACGAGTATGTAGTGATGCCATTTGGGGTAACGAACGCTCCTGCAGTGTTCATGGATTATATGAACCGCATATTCAGACCTTACTTGGACAAGTTTGTGGTTGTCTTCATAGATGATATTCTCATCTACTCTAAGACACAAGCCGAGCATGAAGAACACTTGAGGGCAGTGCTGAGCGTGTTGAGAGAAAAGGAGTTGTATGCAAAACTGTCCAAGTGTGAATTCTGGATGAAGGAGGTGCAATTTTTGGGTCATATTGTGTCCGCTGGAGGGATCTCGGTAGATCCAGCAAAGGTACGAGCGGTTATGGAATGGGAACGTCCTCGTTCAGTCACGGAGGTGAGAAGCTTCATTGGTCTTGCGGGCTACTATAGGCGTTTCATTGAAGGGTTTTCTAAGATAGTAGCACCGCTGACGCAGCTTACAAGGAAAGACCAGCCGTTCGCTTGGACTGACTTGTGCGAGGAACGTTTCCAGGAGTTGAAAGTGAAGTTGACGAGCGCTCCTGTACTAATCATTCCGGACACATCAAAACCCTTCGAAGTTTACTGTGACGCGTCTCATCAAGGGTTGGGCTGTGTACTTATGCAAGAGAGACGAGCGGTAGCATACGCGTCTCGTCAGTTGAAGATTCACGAACGCAACTATCCAACGCATGACCTGGAATTGGCAGCGGTCGTCTTTGCACTGAAGATTTGGAGGCATTACTTGTACGGATCAACATTCCAAGTCTTCAATGATCACAAGAGCCTCAAATATTTGTTTGATCAGAAGGAGCTGAATATGAGGCAAAGGCGTTGGTTAGAGTTCTTAAAAGATTATGAATTTGAGTTGCTTTATCACCCTGGAAAGGCCAATGTGGTGGCGGACGCTCTAAGCAGGAAAGCAGTGCATGTCTCGGTTATGATGGTGAAAGAGTTAAGTTTGGTGGAGAGCTTCAGGGATCTAAGGTTGCAGTTTGAGTTGGAACCGAACAGCATCAAATGCTGTAACCTTAGAATATCAAGCACTGTATTTGACCGTATCCGGATGAAGCAACGAGAGGATGAAGAGTTGGTGGAGATTTTTAGCGCGCTCGGTTCAGATAAAACTAAGGAATTCAATGCAGGGACGGACGACCTATTGCGTTACATGGGTAGGACGTGCGTTCCTAATGATGGCGAGCTGAAACGGATCATATTGGAGGAAGCGCATCATAGTCGTCTTAGCATACATCCCGGTATGACTAAGATGTACCAAGATCTTAGGCGTTCGTTCTGGTGGCCTGGAATGAAGAGTGATGTCGCTCGTTTTGTGGCATCCTGTTTAACTTGTCAGCGTGCTAAGGCCGAACACCAACGACCAGGCGGGTTGCTTCAACAGTTGGAAATTCCAGAATGGAAGTGGGACAGCATCTCCATGGACTTCGTGACTCATCTACCACGAACGGTTAGGAATCATGATTCAATTTGGGTGATCGTGGATAGGTTGACTAAAAGCGCCCACTTCTTGGCCGTGAACCTGAAGATGTCCATGACAAATTTGGCCAAGTTATATATCAAGGAGATCGTTCGTCTTCATGGAGTACCTTCAAGCATCATTTCTGACCGAGATACGAGATTCACATCTCGGTTTTGGCAATCATTACAAGGCGAGTTGGGGAGCAAGCTGCAGATGAATTCAGCCTATCACCCTCAAACGGACGGTCAGTCCGAACGTACCATCCAGACACTGGAAGATTTACTGAGAACGTGCGTCCTAGACCACTTAGGCGCATGTGATGAGGTCTTGCCACTGGTGGAGTTCACGTATAACAACAGCTTTCAAGCTAGCATTGGGATGGCGCCGTTTGAAGCTCTCTATGGTAGGAAGTGCCGAACGCCACTTTGCTGGTTTCAAGATGGAGAGAACGTGCTAACTGGACCTGAACTCATCCAGCAAACAACCGAGAAGGTTAACTTGATCCAAGATAGGTTGAAGACGTCCTTGAGCAGACATAAATCCTATGCGGATAGAAGAAGAAGACCATTGGAGTTTGCTGCAGGAGATCACGTATTCTTGAGACTAAATCCGATCACTGGAGTAGGCAGAGTCGTTCGTCCAAAGAAGCTGTCTCCCAAGTTCATAGGGCCGTATCAAATTTTGAAGAAGATTGGACCAGTAGCTTATGAACTGGCGTTACCTCCTCAACTATCAAATTTGCATCCGGTCTTCCATGTGTCTCAACTTAGGAAGTATATAGCCAATCCCTCTCATGTCTTGGAGCTGGAAAACATTCAACTGCGCCAAGACCGAACGTTGGAGTTACAACCAGTCCGCATTGAAGACGTTCGCACCAAGCTACAAAAAGGAAAAGACGTTCGTTTAGTGAAAGTTGTGTGGGACGCTAAAACTGAAGATTCAACGTGGGAGGTGGAGAGTGCAATGAAGAATTTGTATCCGCATTTATTTACGTGTAATTTCTGAATTTTCGAGGACGAAAATTTTTGTAGATAGGGAGAATGTGAAACCCTTAATAATTAGCATAAATTAATTTTGACACCTCTTCACTTAAAACGCACCACAATCAATGTTCATCCCCTTAAAAACTCACTCCCAACTCTGATTTCATCTCTGCTGTGCACGGAAAGCTGAGCCAAAATCATTTCTCTGAAAACATTAAAAACACACCAATCTTTGCATGCACGCACGCCACGTGTCGCGTGAGAAGCTTCCAAAGCAGGGTTTGGTGTGCAGGTGGCAGGCTGGGAGACGCTCGTCCGTTTTGACGTGGAAATCCACAAAGACTGAGTTTTGAGAAAACTCTCTCTCACTTGCTCGCACACTTCGTCTTCCCCAAAACCTAAAACCTCCATTTTTCTCCAACTTCTCTCTAAGAACCTTCATCTTCTCTCTACCATTACTCATTTCTTTCAACTCCAATCAACTTTCTGAAACCGTAGGAACGTTCACGGCGTCGTGAGCTTTCACTGGAACCGAACATCTTAGAATTCTGCATCCGGTAAGCTCTCAAACCCTAGAAACCCTTTTCTGAGTTGCATGCGAACCTGATGCAGCTGCATGTTAGAATACACACTAAGTTCTCCTTCGTTCTTTTTGGTTAGAGTTAGTGAAACACTTGAGAATCACGTTGCGGGTAGGAAATTGTATTTGGGCAAGCTAACAAGCGTTCGCGTAGGGAGTTCACTGCTAGACCAGGTAAGGGAAGCTTATATGTTTAATTTATACTTGTATGTTGTGTGATCTGGATCGCATGTATGAAACGTATGATGTCTGAGTTGTATGGACGACCACTGTTATGGAATATGATTTCTGATTTTGATTAAAATGCATGTTGATTTTGATACGTGGGAACGTTGTATGATTATTATATATTTGGATTTATGAAAATGATGAAATTTGTATGATGATACTGAATGTGAATTAATCTGGAAGTGAAAGTATAAAGTTCATAAATCTGAGAATCATATGAAGTATAGAGTATAAGTTAAAATGCTGAAATCTGGATATGATAAACTCCCCTAGGATAATGTACGTTCGACATTAAACGGTTCTTGACCGTTTGGTGCTCTAGTAAACTTCTTGGAATAGGAATACTTTCATTTGGGAAGAATTCTGGTTGAGGACGAGCTGTGTCGGTCTTCTACTTAGAGCTCATAATGAGCAGTGTCAATCTTATACCTGTCATTCGTACTGAATAGTGCTGGGTCTTACACCCAGCGCTCATACTCGTTCTTGTAAAATCTCAAGATGAAGATAGTGTTGTCCTAACTTTAATAATGTTCTCTACCGTGCTCAGTCGTTTACTAGCATTGGTCTTCTGTATGTGAACCATAACAATTGGTCTTTCCGACAAGTTGGCCAACCTTGATCTTCCATGAACTGAACTATAGGTCGTACATCTATGTCGACCTACCGTGTTGATCACCCTTGTTACTACAGATCATACATCTGTGTCGACCTACCGTGTCGATCACCCTTGTTACCACAGATCATACATCTGTGTCGGCCTACCGTGTCGATCGCCCTTGTTACTACAGATCATCCATCTGTGTCGACCTACCGTGTCGATCACCCTTGTTACTACAGATCATCCATCTGTGTCGACCTACCGTGTCGATCACCCTTGTTACCACAGATCATACATCTGTGTCGACCTACCGTGTCGATCACCCTTGTTACTACAGATCATCCATCTGTGTCGACCTAACGTGTCGATCATCCTTGTTATTTCAGATCATCCATCTGTGTCGACCTACGGTGTCGAGTACCCTTGTTAATACAGGTCGTCCATCTAATTGGTAATCGGTTCTATTATGTTTTGGAACGGAGTAAACTCTTCGGTTTTGTTCTCCACGTTTGTCCTCATATTAAAGAGGGCTGAATGTTCGTGATTTGATGTACTTGGATTGAAAGACAAAAGTGAAAATAAAAGTGAAAGATTTTAAATGCCGAACATTATATGAGGTGAAACTATGGTTGTGGGATTTGGACGAGCGTTCCGAGGAGGAACGACTCTATGATTTGAATATTAAATTTGGTAAAGTATGAACATGGATAAGTTAAGCCTCGCGGTCCATCCTGATATTCCGTGATACTCATCTTCAAGTAGAAGGGGGTAGTCATGTGTGGGAATGGCAGGAGACCCTAGTCCTCTTGAGTACTTTGGACAGATAGGGTTAACCTCGAGTGGCAGCTGTGAGATTAGATCAGTTACTACACCACTCGGGTGCAAGGACGCTTGTAACTACATGGTTCATACAGTCCGGACGGTCTGTCTTATATACATATTTCTATGATTATCATTTGATAAATTACATGTTGTATGTGTGAATTGAAATGTAAATGTATGTGTTAAATGTATAAATTAAATATTATAAGCTTACCCTTGCATTTCCATTGTGTTGTCCCCTGTCCATGTACGTTCGTCCTGTCTTGCAATGATCATCCGTTGTGGATGTGAGCAGATGGTGGTGCGTCCCTTGAAGAAATGCTGGAAGAAGAAAATTTGGATGAAGCTAATCTGGTGGAAGTTGAAGTAAAAGTCGAGCCTTAGAGCGCTCCTTTGAATAGAACTGTAAATGTTAGCGTAGCTTGGACGTTCGGCTAAATGTTTTGTAAAGCCGTTCGTCTTATTTATCTCTACTTCTATTTTGACGTACGTTATTTTATATATCTAAGAACGTTCGTTCTAGGTTTCCCTTGTATGCGTTTATGCGCGTTCTTTTGTACTGATGTCGTTCGGCTTTTAAACCTGAGTTAATGCAAAGACTGTTTGTGTTACTGTTAATTGTAATTAATTCTGAATTATGGTAATTACTGTATTTTGGGATGTTACAGTAACCTAGGTTTAAGGGTGAGCACTGGTCTCCTGATTGTTTTATAAATAAATATATGTTTTAGTGGGCATTGTATTCTTAAGAGAAAAAGAAAATTAGGGAATGAGATTGGAAGGTGCAAATTAGAATATGTTTTTTTGGCTCATATGCTTTCAATTTTGCTTCCTTTTGTAATAGGTTTAATGGATTCGGAGGTTTCTATTTGTGCAGTTTTGCATCAAGTAGGTCCATGTATTTTGAAAGACCTCAATTTGGTCCTAATTTTGAGAAATTGAAATAATAAAGTTCGTTCCGTTAAATTTTTTGAATGACGTCTAAATTGTTGTCTGGTGGCTAGATGAGGTGGCATTTGAAAACATGTGGCACAGAAATACTTTACTAGGTGGAGTTAAATTATTTTTTAGTTTTAGAAACACGTGGTTCAAACTAAGGTAAACGTTATGAAATTGGGAAAATCAAATTAATAGGTATTAGGTTGAGATATTGAGTGTGTGCGAAATTGGGGAAATAGGGTTTGTGTGTTAGTTATTGTGCTCCACAATTGGGGAACATTGGGTTTTAGTGTGAAATTAGGCTTAGAAAAAGTTTCGTTTTATGAAATTATCTTCATCTATCGGTGGTTTTCGCGTGGAAAGTTGTGGCGAAGTTCGTTGCAGGTGTAGCACGTGTTAAGGTTAATTAGTATATTGTGGTTTTTCGAGAATGTTGCATGGTTAGTATTTCGTTTTTACTTTTAATGTGGTCCCCCATGTTTGAAGTGGTGATGTGGTCCCCCATGTTTGAAGTTATGTCGGAGTGTGTTGTTGAAGCATGTTCTGATAAAGTTGTGTTGCAATGTGGTCCCTCATCTTTGTTTCTTGTGCTTTTAATTATGTTTAAGTTTTGTTGTCGTTGGTGTTGGTGTGTATAATTGAAGCATCTTCTGTGAAAGGTTTTATGTATATAAGTCATACACTTTCTTTAGTGTGGTTTTATTGGATAAATATTGATATAATTTGAAATAATTTTAGTTGTCGTTGGCCCTGTTATTATTTTATAGGATAAATATTGTTATTGTGTTGAACATGGAGGATCATTTTGAAGTTGTTTTCCACCATGGAGGGAAGTTCTTGACTGATGGGCCACTTAAGTATGAGGGGCAAAACGAAATGAGAAATATAAAAGAGGTCAACAATGAAGCTTATAACTATCTGATTAAAATACCTCTCAGGTTTGTTTTCCAATATATGTTGTGTTTGATGCAATGCATACTTCTAATATTTCATAAGCTGATATCAATATACCATGTAGATACTGGTCCAAATCAAGGTTTACCACCACATGTAAATGTGATACATTGGTAAACAACATGTTAGAGGCATTCAACAGTGTTTTGGTGCATACAAGGTCTAAGCCAATCATAACCATGATGTAGGAGATCTGGATTTACTTGATGAAGAGATGGGCAAGTAACAGAACAAAAAGTCCATCATTGTCTAGGGTCATTTGTCCTAAAATCAAGAGTAGACTCAATAAGGAGTCCCAATTAACTAAGTTCTGGATTCCTAGGTATGCTAATTTTTATAATTTGTAACATGGGTTTTCAATTGTCAACCTACTGAATAATATTTTTGGTTTTGCAGCTGGTCAGTCAGAAGTTGTTTGAAGTTCGGCATGCGTCCCAAGTTGGGGACAAGTTTGTAGTTGATCTCGACAAATATGAATGTACATCCAGGAAATGGGCTATCACAGGCATTCCATGTTGCCATGCGTTGGCTGCTATGAAGTTTCTCAATTTAGATGCAGAGGACTTCATACCTTGTTGGTTTAGGAAGGCAACATATCAAGAGATATACTCTTCAATTGTGTATCCAATCAATGGTAAAGAGATGTGGCAGATTCCACCAACTAATGATGTCTTCCCTCCAACAAAGAGAGCATTGTCGCATTGTCAGGGAGACCAAAGAAGAAAAGGAGGTTGGTAGAATGGGAGTTGATCAGGGATGATACAAGAATGAGGAAGGGTGGTCTACATAAAAGATGTGGCATTTGCAGGCAAATGGGTCACAATAGGACTTCTCGCCAAATGAACCAAACACAACAAAGTAACCCAACAAATAAACCAATCCTGACATAAGCAAATGAGGGTGAAGCATAGAAGGGGATTACTTAATGTTTATCATACTGCAGTCAACCATTGTAAAAGAGGATGAAGCATATTTTTGTACTGCTAAACAATTTCTGCACTTTAATATTTTGTCTTGTGAACCATTTACAATTATGAAAACTTTTGTAACCTTTGTGACTTACTCTGTATTGAATGCAATGGTATTTTGAGCCTTACTCGTGTGAACCATTTACAATTTCAGTACTTTATATTTACTCATGTGTACCCTTTGTTAGCAGTTGGATAATGTATGAAAGGAGGAAGAACAGTATTGAACGATACGTTGAAGAGGAGTATCGAACGGTATGGGAGGGGGGGGGGGGGGCTCCGAACGCTTTGTATGGGGGTCCGAACGGTATCTATAATAATACTGAACGGCGGTAAGAGAGAGAAGGACCGAACAGTAAGGTGTTGTTAAATTATCTTGATTGGAAGATCCGCCATATGTTAGATTAAGTTTAATATGTATACTTCATTCACATGCTCTATATTTGGATAAAACACAAATTCTCATTCAACAAAGTTTTCAGATTAAAGAGAACAATTTTCATTTATTCTTATCAATACATCTATTCTCATCTCATACATTTTCATCCCATTCTCAGCAACATTGAAACTAAAATCATCTCTACTACACATAAAACACAAACCAAAAGTATCAACAACTTCATCCACTTTTGAACAATTAACAGTGATTTTTGCATCTTAACTACCATTTTCCTAGTACTCTCCATTTCTTCACTGTTGACCACAGTTTCTTTGTTCCCTTCGCTCTTCACGTAACTACCACTTTCGTCACTTCCAACATCTGTGCACCATTTGAAGAAGTTGCAACCAACGTCTTCAACACCATTTTGCAAACACAACTGTCAATTACAATGTCGTCTTCTCAGAAACACTACCACTAATTAATTAGGTTCAATGTAACATACCTTATACTTCGAGCATCCCCAAAATTGCTTGCCTCGATTCTTCATAGTTTTGGCAGTTCTCATCACAAATCTCTGTCCACAATAGCAAATCGGTGAACAAAGTATAGGGTTTTCCTTCCACCTACGTGTGGACGAAGAGAAAGAGTACTCCTTCGACATCCTCTTCCAAGAAGAACGACTACAACCTTGATCACCACCAGACCCACCCCCTCACAAATAATACTCAACAAAAACGCTTCGAAGAAGAACCAGTAAAAACCCCATTTTCGCACCCTTTTCAATTAGGGATTTTGAACTTCAGCTGAGGGATTTAATGAAATCCAACCTCAATAATTTGTCTCACGTGCTTCTGAAACTAAAAAATAATTTAACTCCACCTAGTAAAGTATTTCCGTGCCACGTGTTTTCAAATGCCACCTCATCTAGTCACTAGGCAACAATTTAGACGTCGTTCAAAAAATTTAACGGAACGAACTCTATTGTTTCAATTTCTCAAAATTAGGGACCAAATTGAGGTCCTTCAAAATACAGAGACCTACTTGACGCAAAACTACACAAATAGAGACCTCCGAATCAATTAAACCTTTGAAATATTATAATGATCGTTCCTTGTTAGCAAAATTAAACAAGGGTTAAATATGTTTTTTATCCCTTAACTTTTAGTGAAATTTGGAATTAGTCTCTCTTCAAAACTTTGGCTTAATTTAATCCCCAAACTTTAAAAATGTGTGAATTTAGTCCTTTTAACTAAATTTTGTTAGATTTATTTGATGTTTCAAGTACTTTTCATGATAGGATTTGAGTTGTTTATACCATTTGACATATTTTTGCTTCAATGTTAACTAAGAAATGCGTTTGAAACATCAAATAAAGTTAACAAAATTTGGTTAAAATGACTAAAAAAACATATTTAACCCAATTAACCAATAAAAATACCAATCCACACTTTTTGAAACCAAATCTCACAAGTTGCTTCACTTCACTGTTCTCTTTCTCGGATCTATTTGACAGTATTCTAATTGCTTTATTCTCATGTTAGTTGACCAATTTCCAAAAGGAAAAGAATAACTAATGTTTTTTTATATCCATGTTTTTTACATAATATTTTTTATTTATTTTATAAACAAAAAATGTTTTTTTATGTTATTACATGTAGAATATTTTTAAAATGAGATATTAAAAAAAAGAAATATACTATAATGTTAGAAAATTGTGTTTTAAATAAATAATACAAAATTATAGGAGATAACATGTGACAAAATTGTATGAAAAAATGACACATTTTTATTAAAAAAAAACAAGGTTTGAAAACAAAAGTAATAATTAATTATCATTAGTTTCAAACTCTTAGCAAGATTTGGGAAATCTATTCAATGTCGGCCATCATTGGCCCCATTCGTTCGGACGTTCATAAGGCCTTCAACTCCTTGGCCTCCAAAGGCCTCCACCTCTTGGCTTCGGAGAACCTCAACTCGGCCATTCAGTCTCTACTTCTTGGCCTCGAATAGCCTACTCGTTTGGCCTAACCAATTCGGCCTCCAAAGGCCTCAACCATCTCGGCCTACAATGGCCACAACCATTCAGACTCGACCACCATGGCCTTAACTGTTCGGCCTTCAAAGGATTTAGCTTCTTGGCCTTCGAAGGCCACACAAGCCAAATTTGGTCATTCGACTAGACGACCTTAACTATAAGGACGTCCGCCACAGCCTCACAACTCAATCAAATTTGGCGACAACAATTTCACCTCACTTCGGCCTTTATTGACGTAACCGTACGGTCAATCAAATAAAATATGTACCGTACGGTACTCCTGGCCAAACGACTCTCCCAGGATAGACCGAACGGTTGCTCCAAGGTCGTCCACCCAGGTCACCATCAGGACCGAGTGTTGAAGCAAACGCTGTCCTTGGACCGACCGTACATAAAACGAGCGATCCTCCAAAGGTCGGCCATCCGAGTCGAGCGTCCAAGCTAATCGATCAGCACAACCAAGAAGCCGTCCACCCAGGTCACCATTAGGACCGAGCGTCGAAGAAAACGCTCTCGTTGGACTGACCGTACATAGAACGAGCGATCCTCCAAAGGTCGCCCATTCGAATCGACCATCAAGACCGAACGTCCAAGCTGACCGATCAGCAGAACCTAGTGGTCACCCACCCAGGTTGACATCCCTCCCCGACCACTCCTTCTGACCGGCCGTCCAGACCGACCCAGGTTAACTACACGGTTAAATACTAATGACTCATTAAAGTCCTTAACGAAGATTAAGGTATGATTGGGCCGTTATCAGGCCCACGAAAGGTAAAAGCCCATTACAATCAATATAAATAAAGGTTCCAGGTATGAGTTCTAGACAGATTGCTTACAATGCAATATACACATGCATTACAGACCACTTGGTCATGTTACTGACTTAAGCGTCGTAGTGCATTTGACAGGAACACGACCGCCCGGCTTGGAGAGCGAGGAGAGAGAGGACGAATACTACAACCAGGACTTGAAGACGAGAGAGCCCGTTCGGCCCTTCCCAGTGCGTCCAACCCTCAGCCAAGAGGTAACCGTCCGGTTTTCACCAGCTTCTAGTGCCCCCTAGAGACAGAGCCGCTCGGTCTGCTTCAGCTAATGAGAAAGCGTCCATCTAATCCGTAGCATGCGATATCATTCGTCCGCCAGTCTTTACCGGTTGTGAGTGTTTTAACAGAGTCCCACCAGATCCGATCGAAACATTTGGTGCCCAATCGAGTGGATATTCTCCATTGTAACGACAAAGAACCAATGAGGGACACTTCGTAAAAAGGTCAATGAGCTGTTTCTGAGGGACAGAAGAAATCTTAGATCCAAGTTATTTCAAGGAGCTACTTCTGTGATATATATTAGATATATCATATTTTTTTAGGACAAGTAGATATTTGGCCGTTCATAGAGTTTGGCATTGATTAGTTATAGTCTTGCATTGCACTTTTTATCATTGTAGTTTTTTATTTTTGAACTGCATCACTAAATTAAATTGTTATAAAGAAAAAAAATATTAGATATGCATATAGATATGATGAATTGAAGGTATAAAACACTTGTAATTTAATTTACCTTATTTTGTATCATCATAATTACATGTTTTATCCACTTATTATTTGATCAAAACTAATCGTTTCAATTTAAAATTTTTGAGTGAAGCTAACGTTATTTTGGTTCGTCAAACGGATTGGGTTACCTCGCTCTATCATTTGGCCGAATATCTAATTTAAACATATTAATGGATAATTTTTTTTAATAGATTAAAAAATCGTAGTAAATATTATATAAAATATGAAGTTTCTTTTTTTTAACTGCTGCCAATTTAATAGATTGAAAACCTAAGAATATTGAGCATGCAGTGAGCAAATGCATTCTATCACGCTGTTTTTTATGTTATAAAACAACATATGACTTCAAATACTCTTCCTTTCTGGCCGACATTTTTTTCACAAAGGCCGAGCTCGGTAGGCATTATGTATCATATATATTGGACGTTGGTGGTAGACTAAAGCCAACTTCAAACATGTTTATCACATGGCATAATTAAGTGACCGATGTCTAATTTATCATTTTATTTACAATAATGTTATGTGTTATTTTTTATATTCACTGTTTCATGTGACGTTTAATGCTATACGTTGAAAGTTTGGATTGTCCTAGTGATATTTTAGAAATATTCCATTCTATTTGTTATTTGAGATTATTATAGTTAGTTACATTTTTTTTCGAAGTAGAATATGATAAGATTGCTTAAGATTAATTTGTAATAAGTAGGATAAAGGTTAGAAAACATGATATTAAGTAGGATAAACTTGCAGTAGAACTCCCCCTTTCAGGGTGGGGTAGGAGGAACATAAATTGTGTTGGGAAGGACCAAATGGAACAATAACCGAACACTAGTTAGTGTTCAAGTTTGAAATTTCCAGTAAAGAGACCGAGTATGAGGCCTTTGCCTTGACCAGGGACCTAGGAGTAAAAGCTGCTTGAGTGGTCTATTGCTGAAAAAGGACTATACTGTTCGGTTCTCCCGACACATAAACCGAGCGAGCGGTTAATCCAATGTCGCCCACCCAGGTCACAATCAAGATCGAGCGTCTAAGCTAACGTTGTCTGAGCTTTCATAGACTGAACGGTCCTCCAAGGTCGCCCATGAACGGTCCTCCTAGCTAGGACTGACCTATTGGCCAACCGTACATAGAACGAGCGGCCCTCCAAGGTCGTCCATCTAGGTCGACCGACAAGACCGAGTGTCCATCGTGACCGATCGGCAGAATCGAGTGGCTTCCCACCCAGGTTGACATCCTTGGCCGGTCACCCTGCTGATGTCGACTACGCGGTTAAATACTAACGACTCATTAAAGCCCTTAATGAAGATTAAGGTATGATTGAGCCCTTTTCAGGCCCACGAAAGGTAAAAGCCCATTACAATCAGTATAAATAAAGGTCTCGGGTATGATTTCTGGACAGATTGCTTAGAATGCAATATACACATGCATTACAGACCACTTGGTCATGTTACTGACTTAAGCGTCGGAGTGCCTTTGACAGGTACAGGACCGCCTGGCTTTGAGAGCGAGGAGAGAGAGGGTGAATACTACAATTAGGACTTGAAGATGAGAGAGCCCGTTCGGCCCTTCCCAGCGCGTCCAGCCCTCAGTCAAGAGGTAACCGTCCGATTTTCACCAGCTTCTAGTGCCCCCAAGAGACAGAGTCGCTCGGTCTGCTTCAGCTTGTGAGAAAGCGTTCGTCCGTCACCAAGCGTCCGTCCAATCCGTAGCATGCGATATCATTCGTCCGCCAGTCTTTACCGTTTGTGAATGTTTTAATAGGGACCTACCAGATCCGGTCAAAACAAGTACTGTATAAGTAAAACCTATGGATGCATTCAATTCCTTATGTATTTCTTTCCAGAATTTTTGATTTCGAACTTATTTTGTAACTTAGAATACTTTAATTTTATAATTTAAATGAATCAAATTGTATCAACAAACATTAGAATATCTAAGATGACTTGATTGAATAAAATATAATGTTAGTTTGTCTTGGCACTATAATGAAGATATCTTTAAATCGAAAGATTATCAAGTCTAATAATTAAATTGCAAGTTTATATAAACTAATTTGAACGTTTGTATGATATATAAATAAACAATCTATTAAGAAGATTCTTGTTAAATACTTCTATATATTATGTAAATATTTGTAGAATCAATTGTCCGATAATTCAAATGAAATTATTTTTTAAGAGTACAATTATAAAAAAAATCTGTAATAGATTAAAAAATATTTAATAGATTAAAAAATCCTAGTAAATATTATATAAAATGTTCGTATATTTTTTTTTAAACCTTGTCATATATCTTCAAGGATGAATGAATTAGAAGAAAATAAATTATTCCAAAGACGTAAGAAACGTTCAGCTTCTCCTTTAATATTTGACCAATGTTTGCATGGTTTTCAAAGTGTGCATATGAAAAACCTTAGTAAGAAGCTCTAAAATAAAAACTTGAAATAAGATAATTTTAAAATTACTTTGTGTTTCAGTATAAATGTTGGGACCGAAATATGAACCTGATGAGTCGTGTCCTCTCCTCCTAGGATGCCTTTATCTTCACGTCCTTTTCCTAGTCAGCCGTTTCAAGGAGAATGGGGTGGGTACCTGCGAAGGCACTCCGACGCTCAAGTCAGAAAAAAGGGGATTGTAGAACTCTTTCAGTTCAATAACAGAAGAAAATCATAAGTCTTCTCTCAGGAAAAACGTACCTTTTTCTCTCTCTGCTTTTCATATTTAAAACAATTAAATAAACCGTTTACCTAAAAATTCGGTCAGTTATAGAAGTTGACCACTTGGAAATTGTAACCGTTAGATCGTGTTTAATACTGGATCAGTTAATCTCGTGATTTGTGACATTAAACAGATATTTCTAACCGTTTATAAGATTTAATATGTTCAATTTGACTAAGATTGACCGGATGTATTACCTCTGGTATTTTATTGGATTGTCGTGACATCGCTGGTTAATTGTCGATCGTTTAGTGCATTGACATAAACATGCGGTCGACATAACCATGTGATCGCTATAATACGATCGTTTTAACGATTGATGTCCAGAAGGTAAGTCGTGGGTCCGACATTGGCCTTTTGATGTGCTCGACAAATATATGATCGCTACATTACAATCGTAAGGCGGCTCGGCACTGTGTGTTCTTATTTTTGGCTTTAACGGTCGCCTGGGCTATCAGTCGACTATTGAGGCATTCTTTATCTCTTAATGGTCGCCTAGGTTACCGGTCGACAGTTAATGAATTCAGGCATCCTACGATACATGCCCCCCCAAGTCCGAGTAAACGAGCGCATGTTTTGCTTGCGAGTTTACTATAGGACGTTGAGTGTTCCTTTACTGGGGAAGTGATACGCACCGTTTTGGCGGAATGGCGTTTTAGGGTTTCTTGCTTTTTTGGGGAAGCGAAAAGACATGAAACTACAACCGTTGGATTTGAGTTGATCTTACGGCGCATGATGCGTTGGCATTCTTGGCTTCTTTAATACGAAATGGGAGGAGAAAAGACGTGATGTGCTTACCAGAACCTAAAAGCTTCCTCTTCCTTCCGGTGACATTTCTCTTGCTTTGTTACAAGTTGAATCTTCCTCCCTACGAACTTGCCAGGTAAATATTCGATCCTTTCTTCGTTCTCGTGTGGTTTTTTGCCGATAATGGAAGAAAAGGGGCAGAATGTCCATGTTGGCACACCGGGATCGTCATCGACGACGGAGCATCATGAAATCACCACCATTCTGAGTGGTGAGAGTGTTTTCTGGTGTGGAGGCGTGGTGAGCGAAGGTCCTGAAGATCGTGCTGAGCCCACGACTAGTGGTGGTGGTTATGACTGGGTTTCTCGTGAAATAAGTGAAATCCGTAGTGTGTTTAGAAGTAGAGTAGTGCTAGCTGATTGGGTAGAAAATAGTTGTATCTTGAGAACCCTAGATTATAGGTCGTGTGTTAAGTTGGCGGCCTGTCGTGAGGATGAGAGAGCTTTCCATGGAAGAGAAAATGCCACCAATGATTTTTTCTATTGCTATTCCCCGCCGTTTTATGATTTGTACCTGAGATTGTCGTTGACAACCTTTCAAATGGCGGTACTAAAAATCCTAAACGTGGCCCCTACCCAACTGCATCCCAATAGTTAGGGGTATATGCAGGCCTTCACTGTCGTCTGCCAAGCCTTGGCTATTAAGCCTACTGTGGCATTGTTTTTGTGTTTCTTTAGGTGTCGCCCGATTGCTAAGAGGGGTTGGGTATCTTTAATTTCGGAACCGGTGATGCTCTCTTGGAGCTCTATTTGTAGTCGTATAGGGGTTTTAAGGAAAAGTTTTTCAAAGTGTCGATCCTTGAGTCGGGACGAGCGTACTTTTTTGATGAGGATGGAAATCCGAAGTTTCCTCTATATTGGACACAGGATCCGTTGAAGTTCACTTTGTGGGACGAGGATAAGATGACGATCGAAGAATTGGAGGCTTTGAATGTGTTGAAGGCATTGCCACGCCCCTTTTCTTCCCGTCGGCTCATAAACTGTCTCGAGCATGATGATTTCGGCTCGAGGGTATTTGGTATGTTTCTTTTATTGTTATTTGTGTATGGTATTGGATTGGAGGGATTCTGTGTTTGGCAGAGATAATGGGGAGAAAAGGATCCTTCGCAATTGGTTCCATGCCATCGACACTGGCAACGACATTGGCAAGGCAGATGCCAGGCGCTCAGGCCCCTCTTCCAAACCCATTCAAGTCCTTCCGTCTCTCCCGAGCGTGCGGGTGGCGTCGTCTGACGAAGTAGTGGTTGTTGAGGAGCAGCCATTGATAAGGAAACGGAAAGGCAAAATGGTCGACGCCACTGGAGGCGCGTCAAAAAGAATGAAGGAGATTGCAGAGGAGACAGATCATCCCCTTCCGAAGGGCATGTGGGATCCTTCTTTCAATTTAAGCCATAAAATTGACTTTAACTTGGATGATGCTGAGAAGAAGGTGGTGGAGAGCATGACGGAGCAGCAGATGGCCGACGACTTGTTAGAGATGGCGAGTCGAACAGCTATGGCGGCCTAGACCATGACGTACTGATGACAAATTTATGATCACCAAAATATGATGTCACAAACTTGTTGAACAATCGACAAGTATGACCGAATCGTTTCAAGTAATAAACTCGGTAAGACCAAGTATCGTTCTCCCAAAGGACTCACGGCCTAGTTTAGTTATGTGATTCGTTGATTAGCTAAGACTTAAGAACGAAATAATTGGATTTTACTATGCAAAAGACGAAAATAAACATATATGCATGAGGTTGATCAATGGCTAAACAAAATACAAACACTTTCAATGGAATATATGGATGAGTATGTTGTTGGGGTTTATCAATTTCATCTTATCCACTCTCATATATTTTAGGAATTCAACATTCAATTCATCATTGTTAATGCCACTCTCTAAATTACCTTGTCAAGAAGGCCTATCCCTAATTACGAGTTCATACAATTCCTAGCATTCCTAATAATTAGTTCTTTTAGCACAGGAGCTTAACGGCAACCAATATACTATTGGGAGAAATTCCCCGGATCTAGACTTCCCCGTACGTTCCCGTATCGACAAAACCAATAATCATGCATTGAATGAGTTAAACAAAGCAAGCATTGAGCAAAGAGGAAAATCCCTAACTAATTATGAAAGAAAGCATAGGTCTTAAATATAAGATATAAACACAAATTCCATATATGAGAGTTTCACAAGACTACATTGATTCCCCAACAACAATACAAGGTTTAGTTCACCATATTCATGGTGGAACTAGATGAACAATAATGAAAGAATGAAAGATAAAACCCTAAAAAGGTGAAGAGGTAGTCTGAGCATCCAAGATCCTCCTTCAAAGGGGTGGAAGAGAGAGTGTTTGCTTCGTTTCTGCCAAAGATACCAACCTTAAGACATCTAGGTCTTTAAATAGGACATAAAAATAATAGAAAATGGGTCCAGGCCCAAACAGATCATAAAATTGCATAAAACTGGCCCAAAACTCGTATGGTTGACTTTTTTCGTATTTTGGTTGACTGGTTGACTTTTTTGGTTGACTGGTTGACTTTTCTGGTTTCTGGTCTACTTTTCAGCACTCCAATCATTCGGTACTTCAATTCTTCTTTCAAATCATTCAATTAGCCTACAAAATAAAGGGAATCTTGCACAAAACCATTAAATTCACTTTCAACTCTCTTATTCACAAAACTAAAGCAAAAATATGAGTTCAAGCTAGTTTCTAAGTCTTAAAGGTTGCTTTTAGTATCAATTTTAAGCATAAAAATAACGGTTTTTCAACCGTTATCACGTATGCTTCTGATAAAGGCGTCCTGAGGGCTGAGTTGGAGAAATCGCGGACGCAACTGAAAGAGATAGCAGACGCACATGCCGCCTATGAACAATAGCAAAGGCGATTGGAGCAGTTGTTACGTGAAGGGTAGGCCTTACTTAACTCCACTCGGGCAGCCGGCCTTGCCTTGAAGAAAGAGAGGGATGAGCTGCGACTAGCAAAGGATCAGATGGCATCCGAATTGGCGCAACTAAGAAATGCACGAAGCGATAGTGGTGGAGCATACCAGAGGCTTTAAGAAAGCGTTGAGGCAGGTCGCGCATCTTCTCCAAGTGTCGACCGAGGGAGTGGCATTTGACGTGCGCAAAGACGTCTATGAGGGTTAGATGTTGCCACTTGCGGAGATTCCGAAAGACGCTTTCCTGGAAGCTGAAGATGGTGTCGAGGATGCAACGATCGCTCCAGAAGGACCTCATGAAGTGGCCGCTGATGAGGAGCCAAGTGTTGCGGCGGCGGAAGAAGCTGTAGCTGGATCTCCAAACATTGTAATAAATTAGGTTTTTGAATTTGAATGTAATGATGAACTTGGTTTTTGTTTTGGCACGAATTTGTGAACTTTGACTTGATGACTTTTGAGTATTTGTGAACTTTGTGAACTTTTGACTTTTGAGAATTTGTGATGATGAAATACTCTCAAGAACTTTGATGTGATGACTTTTCGCATTATGATGTGTTGAACGATCGTTTAGATGAACGAACGTCTAGGTCGAATGGTTTAACAGGTTTTTATGAATGATCATCTAAGGTAAAAATCGACTAGGGAAGTAATTCCCCGAATTTAATTGGGTGTTCAAGGGAGAACATCTGCCAGAGGGAGTGTATCCCGAAAGTAACTAGGTGTTCGAGAGAGAACATCTACCAGAGGGAGTGTATCCCAAATGTAACTGGGTGTTCGAGAGAGAACATCTACTAGAGGGAGTGTATCCCAAACGTAACTGGGTGTTTGAGAGAGAACATCTACCAGAGGGAATGGATCCCGAATGTAACTGGGTGTTCGAGAGAGAACATCTACCAGAGGGAATGGATCCTGAATGTAGTTGGGTGTTCCGATGCGTCAAGGTGCGGACGCTCGCCTGTGAACTTATATCCGGCCGAGCACCTGTTTCTATTTAGCTGCTTGCGAGCGACCGTGTAATATGTCGCGCGAATTCGAAAGAGTTTGACCCTTAGACTCAACATTTGAGAAACGATGTGTTCTGAACATAAATGAACTTTAACTAAAATAATATTTGAGGTGAGTAGCATTCTATGTATTGGGGACGGGTTGTCCAGTGAGGAGCTGGAGGCGGTACGCTCCATTCATTAGATCCTCAACGACGCGAAACGGTCCTTCCCAGTTAGCTGCTAACTTGCTGTGAGCTCTATTCTTCCTGGCTTCTCCGCGTTTCTGCCATACAAGGTCGCCCATTTTGAACGCTCGGGGCTTGACCTTGGTGTTATAACGACGGGAGAGCATCCTTTTTTGTGCTTCTGCACAGACTATGACGACTTCTCGACACTCGGGCAGGGTGTCGAGATTCATCTGCAACTGTTCATTGTTAAGCGTCATATTGGTGATGCTGCGTCTTAGGGATGGCTCCCCGACTTCAACTGGGAGCATGACATCGGTGCCTTACGTTAAATTGAACGGAGTGTCCCCGGTGGATCCGTGTGGGGTGCATCTGTACGCCCATAGGATTTTGGGTAGTTCCTCCACCCATAAACCTTTAGCCTCGCCGAGTCGCTGATAACAGTTGAAAAACTGTTATTTTCATGCTTAAAATTGATACTAAAAGCAACCTTTAGACTTATAAACTAGCTTGAAATCATACTTTTTATCCATATTTTCAGGAATAAGAGAGCTGGACAGGTTTATGCTTGATTTAAGTGTTTTTGTGCAGGTTTTAAGGTGAATTTAGTGAAAGAAGTGAAGAAGGAGAGAGATGGAATCATAAAAGGAATCAAAGAGTGCAAAAAGAGAAGAAGCCGAAGTCACCGCTCAGCGACACTTTACCGCTGAGCGGCACTTAGAAGGTCACGGGACTTCCGCTGAGGGGCAAAATGGCCGCTGAGGGGAAGAAAGGAGACGCGCAATCACCGCTGAGCGGTACTTTACCGCTGAGCGGCACTTTAATGGGCTTGGACTTATCCTTTTTTAATTTACGAATGTTATATAAGCTTTAGGGGTTCCTAGGGTTAGGGATCTTTGGCAGAAACGAGGCAAACACTCTCTCTATCACCCCTTTGAAGGAGGATCTTGGATGCTCAGGCTACCTCTTCACCTTTATTGGGTTTATTCTTTCATTCTTTCATTGTAATTCATCTAGGTTCACCATGAATATGGTGAACTAAATCTTGTATGTTTGTTGGGGAATCAATGTAATCTCTTGAAGCTCTCATATATGGAATTTATGCTTGCATCTTTTAATTAAGACTTATGCTTTCTTTCATCATTAGTTAGGGTTTTTCCTCTTTGCTTAATGCTTGCATGGTTTAACTCATTCGATGCATGATTATTGGTTTTGTCGATACGGGCACGTACGGGGAAGTCTAGATCCGGGGAATTTCTCCCAATATTATATTGGTTGTCGTTAAGCTCCTGCACTTATGAACTAATCATTGGGAATGCTAGGAATTGTATGAACTCGTGATTAGGGAGAAGCCATCTAGAATGGTACTTTAGAGAGTGGCATTAACAATGATGATTTGAATGTTGAATTCCTAAAATGTATGAGAGTGGATGAGATGAAATTGACCCCCAACAACATATTCATTCATATATTCCATTGAAAGTGTTTATCTTTTGTCTTTGCCATTGATCAAACTTCATGCATACATGTTTATTTTCTGTCTTGCATATTAAAATCCAAAATATTTCGTTTGTAAGTCTTAGCTAATCAACAAATCACATAACTAAACTAGGCCGTGAGTCCTTTGGGAAGAACGATACTTGGTCTTACCAAGTTTATTACTTGAACGATTCGGTCATACTTGCCGATTGTGAAACAAGTTTGTGACATCATATTTTGGTGATCATAAATTTGTCTATCAAGTTTTTGGCGCCGTTGCCGGGGACTCGTGGTTTAACTGGTTAATTTGTGTGATTATTGATTATCTTTGACTTTAATTTTGAATTTCTGTTTTTATTTTTCTGTTTTTATTTTATTTTATCTTATTTATCTTTTTAGATTAGATTAGATTTTATTTTATTAGATTAGATTTTATTTTATTTTATCTTTTAGGTTAGGTTAGATTTTATTCTATCTTATTTTATTCTATCTTCTAAATCTTTTTATCTTCTGAATATATATCTTCTCCTATATCTTTTTGTGCTAACAAATCTTTTCTAGGGTTTTGTTTTCTTGTGTATGCAGGAGGCAATTCGAACTAGGAGTAAGAAAACAACAGAACCACTTCTTGAAGGATTAGAAGAGAGTAGAAGGAGGAGAAGAATCAGAACGTCTAGAGAACTTTTCCCTTCTCCAGAAACTCTCTTACAATCATCACCACAAGGTTATGTTCATAGCACAGGAAGTATGGAGAACAATAATGCTAGAAGAACTCTTGCAGATTACACTAATATTGCTGGACCTCAACACTTTAACAGCATAGGTCGACCTAGAGTCAATGCAGCCAATATGGAGGTCAAGCCAGCATTAATTCAACTGGTGAAGAGTAATCAATTTAATGGGTTATCTCACGAAAGCCCATATGAGCACCTTACTACCTTTAATGAGATCTGCAACACGGTCAAGATTAATGGGGTGCCAGACGAAGCTATCAAACTTAGCTTGTTCCTTTCTCATTGGGAGGCAATGCTAAGCTTTGGTTGAACTCTTTTCCAGAAGAAAGTTTCACAGAGTGGGAAGCAGTGGTTACAAAATTTTTAAATAAATACTTCCCACAATCTAAGGTGACTAAGGGCAAGCAAGAGATTTCTTCATTCAAGCAGGGCATGGAAGAATCACTGGGGCATGCATGGGACAGGTATAAAAGCTTGTTACGTAAAACTCCCACGCATGGCTTTAAAGAAGAAGAAGTAGTCCTAACTTTTCTTGGAGGGCTTGATTCACACATCAAGATGATGCTGAATGCCTCAGCAGGAGGCAATATCAAATGGAAGACTCCAGAGGAAGCAACTGAAATTATTGAAAATATGGCTACTAGTGACAACGAACTCAATATTGACACAGGAGATCTTAATCAGAAGGAGTTGTTACAATTAAATGAGGCTCTGCTTGTCCAAAATAGAACTCTCTCTCAACAGCTTGAGGAAGTAACCATGAAACTTTCTCAAATACCACAGGAAATACAACAGGTTTCAATGGTTCAAGAGCAACAAAAATGGCAGATGCAATTTACTTCAGTTGAGAAAACAACAAAGCTTGAAGAGACTTTCTAGAGATTCTTGAAGACAAATGCGTCTTATTGTCATAATGTGGATGCTGCATTTAAAAAAATGGAGGGTCATGTTGAGAGAATAGTTGACGAGATTAAACATGATAATCTTGGAAAGGAATGTAAAACTGTTGTGACTAGAAGTGGTAGAGTGTTAGAGGAGAGACAAAAAGAGAGAAAGGAGAAAGAAAATGAGAGTGAGAGTGAAAAAGAAACATGTGAATGGAAAGAAAGAGTTGAGAGAGAGAAAAAGAGAAAAGAAGAAGAGGAGAGGAGAGAAAAAAATGAGAGAGAAGAGAGACAGAGAGAAAAAGAGTATGAAAAGCCACTTCCTTATCCAAAGGGTTATTCAAGGAAGGAGAAAGAAAAGCAGTTGGAAAGATTCATGGAACTGTTTAAGAAGTTGGAGATTACCATACCATTCTCTGAAGCATTGCAACAGATGCCAGCATATGCAAAATTCTTGAAGGAACTTCTCACAAAGAAACACAAGTATATCGAGAAGGAAACTATCAATATACAGGGCAATTGCAGTGCAATCATACAGAAACTACCTCCTAAACTTAAAGACCCAGGAAGCTTCACCATTCCATGCACCATAGGAGATGTGAAAGTTGGAAGAGCATTGATTGATTTGGGAGCTAGCATTAATCTAATGCCGCTATCCATGTGCAGAACAATTCAGGGGTTGGAAATTAAACCAACCAGAATGGCTCTTCAATTGGCAGACAGGTCTCATGGAGTGGTTGAAGATGTTCTAGTGAAGGTTGACAAATTTGTATTTCCAGTAGATTTCATTGTGATGGAGATGGAAGGAACTAGTGATGTTCCTCTTATTCTTGGGAGACCTTTTATGAAGACTGCTAGAGTTTTGATTGATGTAGAGAATGGTAAGCTTAAATTGAGAGTTGATGATGAAGAAGTCACGTTTGATGTATCCAAGGCCATGACATATCCAAATGATGACAAAGCATGTTTTCAATTTGATGAACTTGATGAAGTTTGTATGGTTCAAGAAAGAATGGTGCGTAATATTTCTCCATTGGAAAAAACTCTCATTGATGCATGTGAAGATTTGGATGAAGAAGAAGAGAAATTGATTGATGAATGTCTGATGGACTTGGAAACATTGAAAAAGAGTCCAGAGGAAAATCCAATATTCGAAACAATTGATAAGGAAGAAACAATCAAAGCACAGTCGCCAGAATTAAAAAGATTGCCATCACATTTGAAATATGTATTTTTAGAAGAGGGTGAAACAAAGCCAGTCATCATCAATAACTCTTTATCTTTACAAGAAGAAGAGCAGTTGATAGAAATTCTGAAAGCCAACAAAGAAGCAATTGGGTGGTCAATATCAGATCTCAAAGGTATAAGCCCAACTTATTGCATGCACAAGATTTTTATGGAAGAGGACTATAAACCAAGTGCTCAACCGTAGAGAAGGTTAAATCCTGTCATGAAGGAGGTGGTCAGAAAAGAAGTGTTGAAACTGCTAGAAGCTGGTATCATCTATCCAATCTCTGACAGTGAATGGGTGAGTCCAGTACAGGTGGTTCCAAAGAAAGGTGGGATGACAGTAATTTATAATGATAAGAATGAACTTATTCCTACTCGGACGGTTACTGGCTGGCGTATGTGCATTGATTATAGGAAGCTGAATAAAGCTACTAGGAAAGATCATTTTCCTCTTCCCTTCATGGATCAGATGCTAGAAAGGTTATCAGGGCAGGCTTTCTATTGTTTTCTAGATGGATATTCTGGATATAATCAAATTGTGGTAGATCCAAAAGACCAGGAGAAGACGGCTTTTACTTGTCCTTTTGGTATCTTTGCATATAGAAAGATGCCTTTTGGATTATGTAATGCTCCAGCTACGTTTCAGAGGTGTATGCAGGCAATCTTTTCTGATCTTTTAGAAAAATGCATTGAAGTATTCATGGATGACTTCTCTGTCAGGAGCGGCTGCAGCGGAATGGTTAGCGTGGAATAACAAACCAAGAGGGTTTTTAATACGAACGTGTGCCTTTTAATTTCTACTCAAATAAACTTACCAAACAAATAATAAAGATAAATAAAGCGAGAGTAAGGTTGAGAGAAATTTGCACAGATGATTTTATCCTGGTTCGGATCTTACCAATCCTACGTCCAGTCGTTTATCTCAAACAAGATAAACAATTCACTAATCACAAAACAATTACAAATTACAATCACAAAGAAACAATTTGTAAGAGTTTAGAAACCACCTCTCTTGATACCACAAGAGATGAACCTACACCTCCTTTGAGTCTTCACAAAGGATGAACACCTCCTCCGAATACTTCACGAAGGATGAACACCTCCTCCGAATACTTCACGAAGGATGATTCTCTTCCGAACACCTCCTTAGACACACCAAGGATGAACCGGCTATTTCCTCTGTCACCGTAGCAGCACTTCACCAGCTCCACAGACAAGAGTTTCACAAGCCGAACAAGAACACACAAGTCTCAAGAATTTCTGAGTATTTGAGCACAAGGGAAGAGTTTCTGTGTCTCTGGATATGTCCTTCTTGAGAGAAAATGAGAGTCTATTTATAGACTCATCCAAAGACTCTTCCATTCACTAAAAGACAAACTTAACGGCTAGTTTCTCCAACGGCCATAAACGGCTAGTTTGTCCAACGGCCATAAACGGCTAGTTTGTCCAACGACCATAAACGGCTAGTTTGTCTAACGGTCATAAACGGCTAGTTTCTTCAATGACTAGTTTCCCCAACGTCCGTGTTAAGTGCGATACTCTTATCGTTAACCGTCACTATTCACGTGAATAGTGTTACTATTCATGTGAATAGTACTATAGTGTTTTGTTGCAATGATTTACTATAGTAATTTTACAAAACACTTTTCTTTTTCTGATCTACGTCCTATACATATTTCTAAGAGTATTACAAAAGCTTTCCATCACAATACAAATCTTCAGATCATTTTGATTCTTGATTGGTCTTGACTTGATTTGGACATCATCAAAATTTCATCTGCATCATTTTGCTAACATTCTCAGTTTTTGGAAATTCTTTCCAAAGATGTTTAGCTAATTTGAACACTGTCCTCAAAAGATGTGTTCAGACAAATCTGGTTTTGAATTGGGAGAAATGTCATTTCATGGTGACTGAAGGGATTGTACTAGGGCATAAAATTTCTGCTAAAGGAATTGAGGTGGATAAAGCCAAAGTAGAAGTCATTGAGAAACTGCCTCCACCAACAAATGTAAGGGGGATTAGGAGTTTTCTTGGTCATGCTGGGTTCTATAGAAGATTCATCAAAGATTTCTCAAAAATTGCTAAACCATTGAGTAATCTTCTGATGAAGGATGCTCCTTTTGTGATGAATGAAGACTGTCTGAAAGCTTTTGATATATTGAAGCAGAAGCTAGTGTCAGCTCCAGTAATTGTAGCACCAGATTGGAATCAAAATTTTGAATTGATGTGTGATGCAAGTGATTATGCAATAGGAGTTGTCCTTGGCCAAAGGAAAGAACAAAAGTTTCATCCAATTTATTATGCTAGCAAGGTGCTGAATGATGCTCAATTGAATTATGCTACCATAGAGAAAGAGTTTCTTGCCATTGTATATGCTCTAGAGAAATTTAGACCTTATCTTATTGGGTCTAAGGTGATTGTCTATACAGATCATGCAACTATCAAATATTTGTTGACAAAACCAGATTCTAAGCCACGTCTGATTAGATGGGTACTACTGTTGCAAGAATTTGATGTAGAAATCCGTGATAAGAAAGGAAGTGAGAACTTAATTGCTGATCATTTGTCACGGTTAGTCAACAATGAGGTCACTAGCAAGGAGTCTGAAATCTGGGAATCTTTTTCAGATGAATCACTCATGTATATTCAGCAGAGGCCCTGGTTTGCTGATATGGCAAATTTCAAAGCTGCAAGAGTCATGCCGGAAGACTTAACTTGGCAACAGAGAAAGAAATTTTTACATGATGCTAAGCAGTTTGTGTGGGATGATCCGTATTTGTTCAAAATTGGAGCAGATAATCTTCTAAGGAGATGTGTTACAAATGAAGAAGCAGAAGGAATTCTCTGGCATTGTCATGATTCACCTTATGGAGGACATTTTAATGGAGAAAGAACAGCAGCAAAAGTCCTTCAATCAGGGTTTTATTGGCCAACTTTATTTAAAGATGCCCATAATCATGCTAGGAATTGTGATAAATGTCAAAGAGCAGGGACAATCACTAAACGTCATGAGATGCCTTTACAAGGTATTTTAGAGGTTGAGGTTTTTGATTTTTGGGGTATTGACTTTGTTGGACCCTTCCCTCCATCTTTCAACAATGAATATATTCTGGTAGTAGTGGATTATGTGAGTAAATGGGTGGAAGCATTGACTTGTCCTAAAAATGATGCTAGCACGGTAATTAAATTCCTAAAGAGGCAGATATTCTCACGTTTTGGCACTCCAAGAGTGTTGATCAGTGACGGAGGATCTCATTTTTGCAATTATCAGCTAGAGAAAGTACTCAAACACTATGGAGTAAAGCATAAGGTAGCTGCACCTTATCATCCACAAACCAATGGACAAGCTGAGGTGTCTAACAGGGAGATAAAAAGAATCCTGGAAAAGACTGTGACTTCATCAAGAAAGGATTGGTCTCTCAAATTGGATGATGCTCTTTGGGCTTATAGGACAGCAATGAAGACGTCTGTGGGATTATCACCATTTCAATTAGTCTATGGGAAAGCATGCCATTTGCCATTCGAATTGGAGCATAGAGCATTATGGGCTTTGAAATTCTTGAATTTTGATCCTTATGACACTCAATGTACACGCAGACGGCAGATTTTGGAGCTTGAAGAAATGTGCTTACATGCATATGATTCATCCAAGGCTTACAAAGACAAAATGAAATTTTATCATGACAGGAAGTTGGTGAATAGAGTTTTCAATCCAGGACAACAGGTATTATTGTTCAATTCGAGATTGAAGATATTTCCTGGGAAGCTGAAGTCAAAATGGACAGGACCATTTGTGATAAAAGAAGTGCATCCGCATGGAGCAATTGAAATATTTAATCCATCTGCTGATGATCCACAGAGAAGTTGGGTGGTAAATGGTCAACGTCTCAAGCCCTATCTAGGGGGAGAGGTGCAACAATTTTCCACAATGATGTTGTTGGTTGATCCTTGAAAGTTTGGGTCAGGCTCGGGACGTTAAACAAGCGCTTACTGGGAGGCAACCCAGTATCTTGTAAGTTGTTTTTGTTTTTAGATTAGGGTTTGATGTACTCTATTGAACACCTGGTTTGTGTGATGGTTTGGTATTAACTGTGATTGTTTGATAAGTAATACTTGAATGATGCTTATTGATTGATTGATGTTGAGATAGATGTGCACATTAAAATGCTTATACAGGTGATTCACAAGCTTTGTGAATAAATGCATGATATCATGATTGTGATTGTGAAATTAAGCAGGATGTGTATGTCAAATGTGAATGAGCTTATATGTGAGGTTTTGAGCTTCAGAGTTGTTATTGTTGTATGCTATTCTTTGAAAGCATGAATGATTTTGCCCAGGTTTTCTATGATTGAATCAATTGCTTGTTTTGCATCATATGATCAAGGCCGTTTGTTGGAACCCTTTTTATTGGCCAAATTCATAAAGTTAGCCTACTAAAAGAGAACACTTTGTGTTCTATCCTTTGAACCCTTAGCCTTGAACATACACTGAAAACCCTTATTGAAAAAGCTCTACCTTGAGTTAAGTAGAAGATCTTATGTGGTATTGTTAAATGTTCAAGTTTGGGGTTGTTGAGGAAACATGAAAAAAGAAAAGCATTGAGCTAAGAGCTAAAAAGTAAGAATATGCAAAGAAAAAGAAAAGAAAAAGAAGCAAAGCTCAATGCAAATGCAAATGCAAAGGCAAAAGAAAGTTGGGAATGAATAAGATAATTGTGTTGTTATGATTCTCTTAACTCAAGGATTTTGTGATCCAGAAAAACCAATTTTCTTGTTAGCCTAGCCACATTATAAGCCATTGAAAAGTCCTTGTGATGATGCATGCTTGTGAATGTTTTTGATTGTGGTAAAATGAAAGGCAAAGTTGATTCATGTGACATTGTGATAGTGGAGTGAATGAGTGAAACACTTTACCTCTTATATACTTGTGTGTTGAGTGAAACACTTTACCTAGTGAGGAAATATTCCATAAGCACATGAACATCCATGCTTAATTGATTGATCATTCATGAAAAATAGCATTTGTTGGAATTTAAATGACTTTGTGAATACTAAAGCATGTGCACATCTTGAATGAACTCTTGGTCATAAGTTTGAGTGAAGTTGTTACTTATCTTGAAAAGAGGATTTTTGAATGAGTGAACCATCATAGGAATTGGTTGGAGATGGAGTTACATTTTGTTTGCTTGAGGACAAGCAAAGTTCTAAGTTTGGGGTTGTGATAACAGTTGAAAAACTGTTATTTTCATGCTTAAAATTGATACTAAAAGCAACCTTTAGACTTAGAAACTAGCTTGAAATCATACTTTTTATCCATATTTTCATGAATAAGAGAGCTGGACAGGTTTATGCTTGATTTAAGTGTTTTTGTGCAGGTTTTAAGGTGAATTTAGTGAAAGAAGTGAAGAAGGAGAGAGATGGAATCATAAAAGGAATCAAAGAGTGCAAAAAGAGAAGAAGCCGAAGTCACCGCTCAGCGGCACTTTACTGCTGAGCGGCACTTAGAAGGTCACGGGACTTCCGCTGAGGGGCAAAATGGCCGCTGAGGGGAAGAAAGGAGACGCGCAATCACCGCTGAGCGGTACTTTACCGCTGAGCGGCACTTTAATGGGCTTGGACTTATCTTTTTGTAATTTACGAATGTTATATAAGCTTTAGGGGTTCCTAGGGTTAGGGATCTTTGGCAGAAACGAGGCAAACACTCTCTCTATCACCCCTTTGAAGGAGGATCTTGGATGCTCAGGCTACCTCTTCTCCTTTATTGGGTTTATTCTTTCATTCTTTCATTGTAATTCATCTAGGTTCACCATGAATATGGTGAACTAAATCTTGTATGTTTGTTGGGGAATCAATGTAATCTCTTGAAGCTCTCATATATGGAATTTATGCTTGCATCTTTTAATTAAGACTTATGCTTTCTTTCATCATTAGTTAGGGTTTTTCCTCTTTGCTTAATGCTTGCATGGTTTAACTCATTCGATGCATGATTATTGGTTTTGTCGATACGGGCACGTACGGGGAAGTCTAGATCCGGGGAATTTCTCCCAATATTATATTGGTTGTCGTTAAGCTCCTGCACTTATGAACTAATCATTAGGAATGCTAGGAATTGTATGAACTCGTGATTAGGGAGAAGCCATCTAGAATGGTACTTTAGAGAGTGGCATTAACAATGATGATTTGAATGTTGAATTCCTAAAATGTATGAGAGTGGATGAGATGAAATTGACCCCCAACAACATATTCATTCATATATTCCATTGAAAGTGTTTATCTTTTGTCTTTGCCATTGATCAAACTTCATGCATACATGTTTATTTTCTGTCTTGCATATTAAAATCCAAAATATTTCGTTTGTAAGTCTTAGCTAATCAACAAATCACACAACTAAACTAGGCCGTGAGTCCTTTGGGAAGAACGATACTTGGTCTTACCAAGTTTATTACTTGAACGATTCGGTCATACTTGCCGATTGTGAAACAAGTTTGTGACATCATATTTTGGTGATCATAAATTTGTCCATCAGTCGCTTTTTCAATTCTGTGAGCAGACGACTTCGGCTTGTCGATTAGTTTGTGGATGTTCGACTGAGCTGGTCGCATGCTGGATCCCCAGATTTCTCAGAAAATCCTTTAATTTCTTCTCAATGAACTGTCGGCCATTGTCGGTGATGATTTTCTGTGGCAGACCGAACCGACATATTAACTGCCAGATGAATTTTTGTACTCGCTGGGCGCTGATAATAGAAAGTGGTTTGGCTTCAATCCACTTAGTGAAATAGTCGACTGCCACAAGGAGATATTTGTTTTGTGCCTTTGCGAGCGGTAGAGGGCTGACAATGTCGATTCTCCATTGAGCGAACGGCCATGGGGAGATGATACCATGCAATTCTTCACGAGGGACGTGGAAGTCATGACCGTGTGCCTGGCATGAGAGACATTTTTTGACGAACGTCTCACAATCTCGGTCGATTGTCGGCCAGTAATATCCTACTCGAAGGACGCACGCCCGGAGTGTACGTTTGCCCGAATAAAAACCGCAAATCCTAGTGTGGAGTTTGCGTAGGACGTAGTCAGCCTCATCCATCGATATGCACTTCAACAAAGGTGTTCTGTGGCCGCGCCTGTATAGGTCGTGGCCTATGTATAGGAAACGTGCGATACGTTTTGAGTCACTCGCGGTGATCCTTTCCCCCTGTTCTTGTTTCTTCATTAAGTCCCTTATAAGCTGTCTCCAATCCGTTTCCTGTTGTGAAACGCTAGTGGCGAAAGTTTCCACGACTGGATGGTCGAATGTCATCTTGATGATTGAAGACAACTGTGCTCGCTCATTGGAGTGAGTTAATTTGGACAAGAGATTTGCTCCGGAATTTTTTTCCCTGGGGACATGGATAATGCTAACCTCGACAAAATCTTGGAGAAGGGTGTTAGCTTTGTGGAAATAGCGCAGCAACTGATTATCCTTGACTTGATACATCCCGTTCATATGCCCGACCACTAATTGTGAATCCATCCTGCATTCTAGTCGAGCGATCGTAAGTTCTTTGGCCAGGGTGAGACCGGCAATCAGAGCTTCGTACTCCGCCTGGTTGTTGCTGGTCGGAAACCTGAATGTGACGGCTTGCTCGACGATTAAACCATTTGGTCCTTCTAGCACGATACCAGCTCCTCCCCCTCTGTTGTCTGAGGATCCATCCACATTAAGGAACCACATTGGTTCCGAGTTATCGGGAGTGGGTGTTAACTTAGCTGCAAAATCTACTAGGCGCTGACCCTTAACGGACCCCCGAGGTTCATAACGAAGTCCGAACTCAGAAAGTTCCACTAACCATGAGACCATCCTTCCCGCCAGGTCGGGCTTCCGGAGGATCTTGGCGATGGGGTGATTAGTTCGGGCAACCACCTGATGGCTCTGGAAATATGGTCGAAGCCGACGGGATGCTGTGAGCAGGGCCAATGCGACCTTCTCAATTTGGGAGTCTCCTGTAGCGTGCGGCTGACGAAATACACCAGCTTAAGGGTGGGGGTCTCCTGTATCAAGGCAGCACTTACAACATGGTGTGATGCTGCGATGTAGAGTTGTAAGTCGGACCCTGCAACCGGTCGCGCCATGATCGGAGGGCTGGTGATAATGTGTTTAACAGCACAAAAAGCTGCTTCACAAGCGTCATCCCAGTGTTGTGTGGTGCCCTTCTTTATGTTTTTCAGGATGAGCTTGATGTGCTCGGCTAATTTAGGGATGAAACGGGATAACGCTGTGAGTTGGCCGACCAGGCATTGTATTTCTTTTAGGGTTGTTGGGCTTGGCATTTCGAGCACGACATTACATTTGTCTGGGTTGGCTTCGATGCCTCTGCATGTTACCATGAACCCTAGAAATTTACCCGCTGGGACTCCGAAGGTACACTTGGAGGGGTTAAGGTGCATGTTGTAGCGCCAGATTTGGTGGAAAACTTCTGCCAAGTCCTTGAGATGCTGCTCCAAAGATTAGCATCGGATAACCATGTCATCTACGTAGACGTCCATGCATCTGCCGATTTGGTGGTGAAAGACTTTGTCCGTAAGGCGCTGGTAGGTAGCGCCAACATTTTTAAGGCCAAACGGCATTACCTCATAGCAATAATTAGCTCGGTCATTAATGAAAGTTGTTTTGTTTTGATCGGGCTTGTACATGGGGATTTGATTATATCCCGAGTACGCATCGAGAAAACGAAGCACAATATGCCCCGAAGCTCCGTCTACTAATCGATCAATGCTCGGTAAAGGATATGAATCCTTAGGGCATGCTTTGTTGAGGTCGGTGAAGTCAACGCACATTCTCCATTGGCCGTTGGATTTCTTGACCATTACCACGTTCTACAACCACGTGGTGTAAGTTATCTCTCTGATAAACCGAGCGTTCATCAGTTTGGTGACCTCTACTTGGATGACTGCACGTTTTTCCTCCCCAAATCGTCGTTTCTTCTGCACGACCGGGCGTGCCTCCCAGAAGATCAACAATTTATGGGCCATGATGCCCGGATGGATCCCAGGCATGTCGGCGGCCACCCACGCGAATAAGTCAGCATTAGTGCGTAATATCTGCGTCAGATCGCGTTTGTCATGTATTGCTAAACTCGCACCGATGGTTGTGGTTTTAGACACGTCCGCCCCTAGTTGGAATGCTTTGACATCTCCTTGAGGATGAAGACGTTCGTCTACGTTGATCCTGGGATCCAAATCAATCGCCGCTGTTTCGGCTCCTCTTGCCCTCGTAGACGGCATAAAAGGGGTGACCTTTAAACCCGCGACATAACACTGTCGAGTCGTTCTCTTATCAGCCCTTACGGTACATATAGTCCCTCATTCCGTGGGGAATTTCATGGCCAGATGAAGGGTGGACACGATGGCTCCGAAAGCGTTCAAGCAAGGTCGGCCTAGCAAAGCATTATACAAGGTGTTTGCCTTTACTAGTAAGAACCTGACTCTAAGCTCGGGCGCATCCCTGCCTGCTCCGAGTCGAGTTCGTAGGTCTAGGTATCCCCGAGTGTCGACTCTCTCCCCTGCGAAGCCGACGATTTGCTCATTAAAAAGGGTTATCAGGTCCTCGGACAAATCCATTTTCTTGAAGGTTGTCCAGTACAAAATGTTGACCGAACTGCCCTGATCAACGAGGACCTTGCTTACATCGTAACGAGCTATCTCGACTGTGATGACCATGGGGTCATCGTGATCAGGGTCGGGAGCGTGGAAATCGTCGTCAGTAAATGTAATGTCGGGTATGGATCGGGGTTGTCGATCTACCATGTGTACCGACTTTAAGTGTCTTAAATGTCGTTTTAGGGCGGATGCCGACGATCCTTCACGGCCGAGTGGGATTTACCGCTCGGTCTTTGTTTTCAACTTTGACGAGAGGGATTTACCTCTCGGTTGTGATTTGCAGTATCCTGTTACCTGTACTGAAGAAATATAAGAACTCGAAATTTGATATGGTGAGAAAGAGAAATGCATTAATGTCAGAATAGGTTGTTATAAGACCGGTCGGTCAATCGAATAAGATCGTTAGGTCTTCAATTTTTAGAGGAATTTACCTCTTCACCGAGTGGGATTTTACCGCTCGGTCTTCAAATCTTTATAGAGGAATTTACCTCTTCGCCGAGTGGGATTAACCACTCGGTCTTCAAATCTTTATAGAGGAATTTACCTCTTCGCCGAGTGGGATTTACCGCTCGGTCTTCAAATCTTTATAAAGGAATTTACCTCTTGGTCTTTATCTTCAATTTTGATGAGAGGGGTTTACCTCTCGGCCGAGCGGGATTTACTGCTCGGTCTTTTTCTTCAGACTTTTCGAGAGACTTTTTTCGCTGGATATACACTTCTTTAACAACGTTTGGGAACGATTGATTGGCCCTCAATTACCTGGCCTTATTTATTCCATAATCAAAGCGTAGGACAATAACAAAAGTATAAATCAAGTGAAACTAAATTTAACCATGACATTAATAGAGTTTTGGAGGTTTCTCCTTAGTTGATAAATCCACGAACCGACCGTTCCCGATGACGACTGGGACTACGACTATAGCCCCGCCCTCGCTCGTCTTTCCTAATTGCCCGCTCGGGGCTTCTTCGCGAATATCCCTCCTTGGGGAGGCCGTATCTTGCTTCCTTTATAAACCTACGGAGATGTCCCGCCCGGATAAGATTTTCTATTTCATTTTTTAACGTGATGCAGTTTTCTGTAGTATGTCCATGGTTTTGATGGTACCGGCAACTCTTCCTTTCATCTGCGTTTCTTGGAGATGGTTTCCTTCGGGGTTTGAGAAGTTCTGCGCTAAGGGCTTCTTCGAGAACTTTTGCCCTAGGTGCCTTGAGGGTTGTATAATGGTGAAACTTGAATGGCCGGGGAAGCTCCCTATTCTTATCGTTATTGTCGAACGGTCGTTTGCCGTCCTTTCTACTTCCGCCCACATCAGCCTCTTGTTGTCGTTTCCTTTGCGACAATAGCATTTCCTCCATACAGATGAACTCAGCTGCTCGCTCTTGGAGCTCCTCCATAGGTTTTGGCGGTCGTGCATACAATTTTTTCGCAAAATATCCTGGTCTCATACACGAAGGCAAATTATTGATAATAAAAGATTGATCTATCTCTCTAACCTGTCGTGCGGTTTCAGTATACCACTTCATAAAAGCCTTCAAAGTTTATCCTTTCTCCTGCGTAGTATTTACTAAATCCGCCGGTGTACCTCCTGTTTCCGATTGGATGTGTATTGTCTCCTAAAGAGGTTTTCGACAATAGCGAAGCAATCCACTGTGTTGGGAGGAAGAGTGTTATACCATTCCATTGCCTCTTCCTTAAGTGATAACGAGAAGGCTCTGCACATGATCGGGTCGCTGTCTGTATAGAATGCCATTGCATTACCGAACGTCCTTAAATGATTATCCGGATCAGCCGAACCATCATACTTATCCAACATGGGGGGAGTCTTTTCTGGCAATGGGGTTTGCATGATGGTCGCTATGAAGGGCAATAAATTGGTAGGCCGAGCGGCCTGCAGGGGTGTTGGTTCCCTTCTAGCCTGACCGTTCGGGTTGGCGTGATTATGGCTTGCCTCATTAGCATTCTCTCGATTCGAGGCGGACCGCTCGGGATGTTCCCGTTCGGCCCTTAGCGCCCCTATCTCCTCCTCATGCCTCTGCCGCATCTCTTGCTGCGCATGCGCCTGCGCTTGTATAGTCTGCGCCTGTGCCTCAATTTGAGCATGTAACTCTCTTATTAAATCTCTGGTGCTTTGCTCCTCCATATTTCTTGTGGTCACCATTGGGTTTCTTCAGCTTGCTCTCGGCCTCACGGTGGGCGCCAAAATGTTTCTGTGAGATTTGTGAAACCGAGACACTAACCTTCGACTGGTGCGCTTCCCTTGTCTGCTTCTAGTTTGGACTGATCGATCACCTTCAATATTGGCCGCTCGGTGAACTTCAATCTTGACTGCTCAGTTCTCGCTTTGGATCGGAGAGGGAGGTACCTGCAAAAGAACTGCAATATTACTTGGCAATACTGAAGTTGCCTTGAAAAGTAGTATTAATTTGATAGTTTCAACAACAGCTTATCAACAGGACAACGCAGAAACACTGATCAATATAACATTTAACAATGTTATATTGTAAATGCTAATCATACCATCAATATTGTAAATGCTTATATAACATTGTTACTTTATCTTCTTATCTATTTCTATTTTCTCGTTTTAAATAATTTTTCAATTTTTTTGCTTGCTAGATAGATCCATCAAAAGAATCCACTCGTATCGATTCATGTTAATATACATCAATCTCTTCTGTATACTCATATTCAAATAATATTTTCATAAATCCTCGTTAAAATCACAATACAATGTATACTCATAAAAGAAAAAGATCTGAATAGTTTTCTTTATCTTGATTCAGACTACTATTTTCTTTTTAATCAAAACCACCTGTTTCTATGGCTACCGATGGAACCTTTGTACAGGTAATACTTTAATGAGCCCAGGAAGCTTACCTTTCTCTCCATAAAAATCCCATCCTTCGTATTCTCTCTCTACTATGAATAACAATTCTTACTGTTTTATTTGTTTATTTGTATATGCTGGGCTGCCTGATTAAGAGTAAATAAAGACTAGAGTTTATTTGTTTTTGGCTTAATTACCTACTTAGTCCCCATGTTAGTAGGTAATTTTCTATTTAGTACCCGGTTTTAAAAATGTCGGCATTTGGTACCTATGTTTTGAAATTTGTATCAATTCAATCTTATCCAGTTAACGACGTTATAATTGATGCGAGAAATTAAGGACGTTAATGAAGATGCATTCAAACATTTGATAGCTATTCCACCCAGGCTATCATTAACGTCCTTAATTTCTCGCATCAATTATAACGCCGTTAACTGGATAGGATTGAATTGATACAAATTTCAAAACATAGGTACCAAATGCCTACATTTTTAAAACCGGGTACTAAACAGAAAATTACCTCTTAACATGGGGACTAAGTAGGTAATTAAGCCTTTGTTTTTTTACGTCTTTCTTTCATTTCTTGTTCTGATTATCTTATTTTCACTCTGTTTCAAACTTAAGTTATTTTTGAAATGGAGTGTAATTACCTGTTAATCACTTGCAAGATGAGTATTATTTGCAATTGAGACAGCTCAATCAAAGGTGAATCATGAAGAATGAAAGTGGTTTTTAAAAGTTTAAGGTAAAAGAAAAAAAAAGTGAAGAAAAGTGATGTCGTCACTATACATTGCCACCCGTAACATTTCTTAGTCACAATTGCTACTATATCTATGTTCCAATTCAATGTAGAATTGAAAAGATTTTTATATTCGCAAGTTGCAGGTATCATGCAACAGTCATCAATTACATTCGGAACTCAATAGAAGACTAGCAGTTATATTGTTTAATGCTAACTACCTATTCCTTATTCTGTGTTCCGGATCATGGTTTTCATATGGTTTTAAAAACAGATTTAGCTTAACTCACAATCTCAGTGATATCTTATGTTTTAGATGATGACAACACATAATTAATAACACATGTATATTTTTTGTTTACATGTTCTATGCTTACATGTTACATGCTTTTGCTTACTGTGTCAAATCTGTAAAAGCATATCTGGGAATATGATTGTGTTGTTCATTACATATCATTGTGTTTAATATGTGTATTCATGACATAAGTTTTTGGAAATGGAAAACCACAAGCACTTTGGTTAATGTATGGCAAAACAACAGTTTTAAGTCAATTACATTATGGAGTAAATCTATTAAAACTCGTGTGATTGCACAAAATCTTTTCAAGTGTGTCGTGAGATATTTTGAGATGAAAAGTTTTCAAAACTGTGCTAAGTGTTGTTGCTTAATCGGTTGCATGCGATTTGTATTTGGCTAAGTTAGTTGTTGTTTTGAAAACTGTTAAATGCTTGACACAACTGACATAACGATCATATTTTTAAATGTGTTGACCAAGCATTTAATGCAAGTCGATTACATTAATTGTGCATTCAATTATTTGCTTGGTGACGACAAGATGTATTCGACTACATTAGTAGTTAAATCGCTTAAAATGTGTTTGATGTGTGTAATACTATAAATTGACGCAAATTTGAATTCTGTAAGAACTTTTTGGAGAATTAACATTTTCATATCTTTTAGAGAACGTTGTGTAATATTACAGAGAAAAGAAAAGCTCCAAGAACCAGAGATTGACCGTGATGATCAAAGACTTGCAGGTTTCTTGAGAAGCAAGGCTTGCTGGGTATTGAACGTCTGATCAATCTGCACGAAGAGGTGTATTCTGCGCAATCAAGAATTTGCAATCTTTGAAGATTGGCTTAGATTCCCTACAGTGTTTGCAGGAAGAAGAACAATGTTCTTGATTTTGAGGGTGCCTCAAAGGGTTTGACAGCAGAAGAGGGTGTTCTTATTGCATGTCTGTATTGTTTATTGCCTATATTAGATTAGAGGGTTAGAGAGGTGTTTTCAACTATTGACGTGAGGTCTCTGTAAAAACCTTGTTGTAAAAATCTTGATATTTATAGTGCATTTGCTTATTCTCTGTTCCGTACACTCTTTTATTAAGTCGATTAACCTGTTTGTGTTTTCGATTAAGTTTACTGCTACATTTCATATCTTTTAACTTGCGATTCAGGAAAACTGTAAAGACATCTTATTTTGCGAAAAAGATTTTGAAAGCTTTTATTTTTACACTTCACCAATTCACCCCCCTCTTGGTGTGAGAAAAAAAGTACTTCTATTTTAACAATTGGCACTAGAGCTGATTTTCATAAAATATTTGAAAAACAAATCGATTACCATTTCTGTTTAATCGATTCGATCCTGAAAATTGGCTTCTGTTTCTCAAACAAGGAGGACAAGTGATTATGTTTTTGAAATTTTGCATGTTACTTGTAATGCTAAGTCTAATTCCATTACTAATGGATTTTATGAGTCTTTTGAAATAGATTTCTTGAGAAACAAGAAAAATGGTGGATATGAGTTGGAATCCATAACTGAAAGGATAAATCTGCAAGCTGAAAAATTTACAAGATTCCTCAATAAGAAGAAAAGTGACAAGCATCAAAATGACAATAAGGAGATTGTGCCAGGAAGTGATCTCATCATGATGGCTAAATTCGAAATGGCGAGAATGTGTTTGGAACAAGGAGCAAAAGGTTCCATGAGGTATTTGGACAGTAGATGCCAATCATCAGTATTGGTAAAATAAAAACTCCTCCATATGAAATTGATAATGTATTGTTGGTTGAAGGATTGAAACATAATTTGCTCAGTATTAGTCAATTGTGTGACAGAGGACTAAAAATAACTTTTGAACCAAAATACTATTTGATTAGCAATGGTTCAACCGATGAGTTGTTACTAATAAGAAAGAGATACAACAACATATACATAATCGATTTTAGAAAAACTTCATTGAAATTTGTTGTATGTCTTATGTCTAAAGAAGATGATGCATGGTTATGGCACAAGAGGTTAGCTCATATTAATATGGGTTAATTAAACAAGATAGTGTCGAAGGATCTTGTCATTGGTCTTCCTGGTATACGCTATGCTCTTGAAAGATTGTGTGATGTATGCCAAAAAGGAAAACAAACAAGACAATCATTTAAGCCTCTTAGACGTCTGTTTTGGGGGGTTGGAAATCTATAATATTATAGACGTCCGGCCCCTAAAACGGACGTTTAAGCGGCTGACAATGTAGTTGAAGAATTAATTACTTCAGCCTCTTAGACGTCCGTTCTGGGGGTCGAACGTCTATAATATTATAGACGTCCGACCCCCCAGAACGGATGTTTAAGCGGCTGACAGGGTAGTTGAAGAATTAATTGGTTCAACCTCTTAGACGTCCGTTATTGGGAGGCCGACGTCTATAATATGATAGACGTCCGACCCCCTCCAAAACAGACGTCTAAAAGGCTGAACACCATTAACTCTTCAACTACCCTGTCAGTAACTTAGACGTCTGTTCTGGAGGGGGCCGGACGTTTATAGACGCCCGACCCTCCTATAACGGACGTTTAAGCGTCTGCCAGGGAAGTTGAAGAGCTCATTGCTTCAACCTTTTAAACGTCCATTAAGGGTGCCCTGACGTCTATAATATTTTAGACGTTCGGCCCCCTAAAACGAACGTCTAAGTTTCTGACAGGGTAGTTGAACAGTTAATGGTGGTCAGCCTCTTAAATGTCCGTTCTGAAGGGGCCCGACGTTTATATTATTATAGACGTCGGGGCCCCCTAACGGACGTTTAAAACCCCCAGCGAATATCAATATTTAAATCCAAAACACGGCATATAAGTGACTGCCCCGACGTCTATAATATTATAGACGTCCGACCCCCCACAACGGACGTCTAGGGGCATTTATAGTAAAACGTGAACCCGCGAGGAGTTATGCTCACTGTTCATCGTCTTCCCCGCGATTTCACTCTGTGGCAGTGCATTTCCAGGTTGGTTTTTCTCTGTTTTTGACCATTTAAATGTACTTTTAATTCGATTAAATTGTTCTGTGATGAAATATCTTTGATTTGAACCGATTACAAATCGTTTTCGGTGCATTTTGGTGTAGTTTCTTGTGTGTTCTTGGGCGCGTTTTTGGCCTACGTTTTAGGTCGTGCACTCCTCCATTTCCCTCAATTTCATTTGCAATCTGTTCTTCAGGTTAGCTTCTTCGTTGATAATTTTTTTGTACGCATGTTATTGGGTTTTGTGTACGCATGTTTTAGACTTTAAGGTCTGCATGTGTTATTGGCTTTTGAATATGCATGTATTAGTTGTGTTATTATAATTTTCATGTTAGATTATAAGTATCAAATCAGTTCCCGTTTGAAATTTAACACAAACGATTAATCTTTTAATCGTTTGTGTTAAATTTTGAATTGTCCGATTAGACAATTTGAGAAAATTAATTTTCATAATTTGCAATAATATGTAAGTTGGAGTCTATGGATAAGATTGATAAAATTTCGGTTCAGTATTTGTGTTGTTCTCCGGATGCATATTTGATTGTGGTCATCATTGACTACTCTCATTTCGTGTATTTCGGAGACCAATGCGAAATGCTGCCGAAATTTATCAAATTTATGATATAGACTTCTTTGCACGTGTCTTAGCAAACTATGAAAATTAATTTTTTTAATGGGTAGGGCCTAACCTTGTGAGACTTAAAAACTTTAACTGATGATTTTACAAACATAGAATGGATCGAAGCTGGATGAATGAACATCGCATCAGTGAAGAATATGATAAGGATGTTTCAGAGTTCTTGCAATACGTTCAACAAAATGCTAAGTCTGTGAACGGGACATATTTTTGTCCTTGTGTAAGTTGTCTTAATCAATTACGGCAAGACTTAGGCAATGTGCGTGACCATCTATTCATGTTCGGTATCATGAGGACTTATACTGTTTGGACTTGGCATGGAGAAGTATTGGACCATCATACCACGTCACGAGGAACGAATTATGTGGAAGAATGGATGAGTGATCATTTAGAGGACATGATACGTGATGTCGGTGAAGATAATTTTGGAAGAGCTAATTCAGAGCAACTGTTGTTCCCCGGATGCTCAAACTTTACACGTCTGTCTGCAACTTTAAAGTTGTTTAGTTTAAAAGCAAGGAATGGATGGACCGATAAAAGTTTCACCGAGTTGTTGGAGTTGTTGAAGGAGATGCTTCCAGAAAATAATACTCTACCTATTCGTAATTACGAGGCCAAAATTTTTTTTATGTCCAATGGGTCTTGAATATCAAAAGATACATGCTTATCCTAATGATTGTGTTTTGTACACAAAGAAGTTTGCTTCGCTAAAGTATTGTCCAACATGTGGTTTATCCCGTTTTTAAAAGCAATCTGACAGAAACACTGCTGATGAAGGTAATGATGGTGCACCTGCTAAGGTGATGTGGTATTTGCCTATAATACCTAGGTTCAAACGTATGTTTTCTGTTAAAGAAGATGCAAAGAACCTTAAATGGCACTTTGACGAAAGAAAGTGCGATAATCTTCTTCGACACCCTGCTGATTCACCCCAATGGAAAAAGATTGATGAAAAATTTCCAGAGTTTGGTGCAAATCCAAGAAACTTAAGACTTGCACTTGCAACTCATTGTATGAATCCTTATGGAAACTTAAGTAGCAAACATAGTTCATGGCCAGTTATGTTGATGATTTACAATCTTTCTCCTATGTTGTGCATGAAGAGAAAATATGTGATGTTGTCCATGATGATATCAGGTCCTGAACAACCTGGAAATGACATTGATGTCTACTTAAAACCTTTAATTGATGATTTGAAATTGTTGTGGGACGAAGGGGTCGATGTGTTTGATTCACATGTTCAGGAACAGTTCCGTTTGCGTGCAATGTTGTTTTGCACTATAAATGATTTCCCAATGTATGGAAACTTGAGCGGTTATAGTGTTAAAGGTTATTTTGCATGTCCCATATGTGAAGAAAACACTAGTTACCTTCAATTGAAGCATGGACAGAAGACGGTATATACAAGACATCGAAAATTCCTTCCTCGTAATCACCCTTATCGTAGATTGAAAAAAGCATATAATGGAAGTGCTGAGGATGAGGTTGTGTGCATACCCCAGAATGGTGAAGAGGTGTATAACGAAGTCAAAAACATTGACATTGTGTTTGGAAAACATCATAAAAGTACCCTTGCAAAAAACATTTGGAAGAAACGATCAATATTTTTTAATCTTCCATATTAGTGTCAACTTGATGTTAGACATTGTATTGATGTGATGCACGTTGAAAAAAATGTTTGTGACAGTGTCATCGGAACTTTATTAAACGTCAAAGGGAAGAGCAAAGACGGAATAAAAGCACGACAAGATTTGGTTGAAATGGGAATCCGATCTAAGCTACATCCACAGATAATAGGAAGACGTACCTATCTGCCCCCAGCCTGTCACACACTTTCTAAAAAAGAAAAACAAAGTTTTTGTAACTGTTTAAGAAGTGTGAAGGTTCCACAAGGTTATTGTTCAAATATTAGTAACCTTGTTTCTATGCAAGAGTTAAAGTGATGTGATGCACGTTGAAAAAAATGTGTGTGACAGTGTCATCGGAACTTTATTAAACGTCAAAGGGAAGAGCAAAGACGGAATAAAAGCACGACAAGATTTGGTTGACATGGGAATCCGATCTGAGCTACATCCACAAATAATAGGAAGACGCACCTATCTGCCCCCAGCCTGTCACACACTTTCTAAAAAAGAAAAACAAAGTTTTTGTAACTGTTTAAGAAGTGTGAAGGTTCCACAAGGTTATTCTTCAAATATTAGTAACCTTGTTTCTATGCAAGAGTTAAAGTGATGTGATGCACGTTGAAAAAAATGTGTGTGACAGTGTCATCGGAACTTTATTAAATGTCAAAGGGAAGAGCAAAGACGGAATAAAAGCACGACAAGATTTGGTTGACATGGGAATCCGATCTGAGCTACATCCACAGATAATAGGAAGACGCACCTATCTGCCCCCAGCCTGTCACACACTTTCTAAAAAAGAAAAAGGCTTAATACCCTATTTTGTCCTCAGTTTCGCTCAAAAATGTCAAATTAGTCCATCCTTTAAAAAATGCGTTAATTACGTCCTCACTTAATAAAATTTGCATCAATAAAATCCCTTCCGTTAAATCCGTACAAATGGCGTTAATTATTTTTCTCTTTCTTTAACGCCGTTTGTACGGATTTAACAGAAGGGATTTCTTTGATACAAATTTTATTAAGTGAGGATGTAATTGACGCATTTTTTAAAGGATGGACTAATTTGACATTTTTGAGCGAAACTGGGGACAAAATAGGGTATTAAGCCAAAGAAAAACAAAGTTTTTGTAACTGTTTAAGAAGTGTGAAGGTTCCACAAGGTTATTCTTCAAATATTAGTAACCTTGTTTCTATGCAAGAGTTAAAGTTAGTTGGTTTAAAGTCCCACGATTGTCATGTATTGATGCAACAATTGTTACCTGTTGTTATTCGAGGCATATTACCTCCTTCTATTAGGGGTATTCTGACACGCCTGAGTTTGTTCTTTAATGCCATTTGAAAGAAAGTTGTTGACCCTCGAGGTTTAGATGAATTGGAAAATGAAAGAATAAGACTACTATGTCAATTGGAGATGTATTTTCCACCTTGTTTTGTTGATATCATGGTACATTTGATTGTTCATCTAGTCAGAAAAATTTGAATATGTGGGCCAGTCTCCTTAAGGTGGATGTACCCAATTGAGAGATACATGAAGATCTTAAAGGGATATGTCAAGAATCAGTATAGACCAAAAGCTTCAATCATAAAGCGATACATTGCAGAGGAAGCCATTGAATTTTGTTCAAGTTATATGCCATCTTGTGAACCAGTGAGTCTTCCCAAGAGCAGATATGAAGGAAAATGTGAAGGTAAGGGTGTTCGAGGTGTGAGAATTCAAAGTGTTAGCAGAAAAGAAGTTGAGCAAGCTCATTTGTATAACTTAAACAACATTGTTGATGTCATTCCTTACATTTCTGACCACGTTAATGAAATAAAGGCAGCAAACCCAAGAATGAGTGAAAATTGGCATCTTAGTGAACATGTCAAAACCTTCTTACAATGGTTTAAGAAAAAGATTTATGCAACTCCACATGTTTCTGAAAGTTTATTGAGGTTATCTCGTGGACCGAACGCAGATGTCATTACATATGGTGGGTACTATATAAACAATATTTCTTTTCAGACAAAGGTAGAAGATGACAAAAGTAGAGTTCAAAATAGTGGCGTCACACTACAAGCTGAGGCTGTCCACTTTGCTAGTTCTAAAGACAAAAGTCCAATCACAGCATCCATGAGTTATTTTGGAATAATACAAGAAATATGGGAAGTTGATTATGTCACTTTTAGAGTCCCAGTTTTCAAGTGTAAATGGGTTGATATAAATTTTGGTGTCATGACAGATGACTTTGGTTTCACATTGGTAGACTTGAACAAGATGAATTACACTAATGAACCATTTATCATGGCTAGTCAAGCAAGACAAATATTTTACTTAAATGATCCAACGAATAAAAAATGATCAGTGGTTTTAGAAGGAAAAAAATGCATAGACATGATGTTGACGATTCTCTTGATATACTTGAGACAACATCTGTTGCATCTAGACCTATTGAAGACCCAGTTAATGACGTTGCCGATGTGATTCAGGAAATTCGTAGTGATCACAATGAAGGGATTTGGGAGAAAACAATATCTTAATAGGTTGTGATATTTTTGTATTAACTTTATATTTATGTTCATCATAATTGAATTGTTACTAACCTTGTATAATTTTTCAGGTATGTCGGCCTCAGACTCAGGATCGGGACAGACCAGACGTGGTCGAGGCGTCACACGATTGGCAAATGTGACAGTCGGACGCGTTAATGGGCAGAGGAGACATGTTGACATTGACCCCAGATCAGGTCAGGCATCAGGGCCAAATGTTGATAGGTTTAGGAGTTATCTGGGTAAGTTAGCAAAAACCCATGTCTCTATCCTTCATGCAACTTGGGATGACGTCCCAGAGGTCGACAAAAACCTCTTATGGCAAGATATTCAGGTATGTTTACTTACAACACTATTAATATACTTATTTCTTTCGTCTTTTCAAATCAATGACATGTGTTTTGTTTAAAACAGCAACATTATGATATTCCAAACATGATACAAATTAGAAAGAAAGTGTTATCGCATATAGCGATAAGATGGAGGGATTTCAAGACAAGGCTGACACGACTATATGTCTTTGGAGACAGACAAGATCAAAAATCCATGTCAGCAGTATACGTTCACGGAGGAGGGCTGGATACAGTTTCGTGCATCTAGAGAGTCTGAGGAATGGAAGGTTTGTTTCTTAACAACTTCAAACCTTTCATTGAGTTCTTATGATTCTACACTTATTTATATACATGGTTTCACAGGGTAAAAGGTTAGCTGCCCAAGAAAGACAACAACTAAACGATGCACCACACTTGTTATCACGAGGTGGTTATGCAAAATTGGAAAAAAAACTTAGAAAGTCTAGAGCGGATGCCTTGGGACTTGATTCGCCGGACCTAGCACCTCCACCTGCTAGGTACGAGCTGTGGAAGGCTGATCGGACTAAATCTGATGAGAACATGACATCTTCCTCAGCAACATTGATCTCACAAAGAATTGTAAGTTCATATTCTAAACATTGTTTGATTGTGTATCTATTACAACATGTCTTCTAAGTATCTTCGTTTTTTTATGTGCAGGATGAATTGGTTGAGCAGCAGACTCAGGGAACATTTGTTGGCCAAGGTAGGGACAACATTCTAACAACGGCCATTGGAAAGCCCGAGCACCCAGGACGTGTACGTGGAGTTCCTGGGGCAATTGGTCTTCGTGACTACTTTGGCCCCACACAAAAAACCACTCAATCAATGAGTCAGGAGGCATTGAGGCAGATGGATCTTCAGTGGGAGGAAAGATTGAACCAAAGCATGAGATCAATGGAGCAACAATTCATGGAGCAACTACAAGAACAAAAAGAAATACAAAGAGCGCTTGAAGAGAAGTTGCATTCCATGATGCAAGGCAACACGGGGCCCGGTGAAACTCCCACGCCACCTCGTGTCAACACTAGAGGATCATGCTCTGCTGTAGACCCTATTCAGTACAACGGTCAATATGAGCTGTTGGTTGATGGGGATCCCCCACGCATTGTGGCTGTTGGACGAGTGCTTGAGGGAGGGCTCACTATTCATGGTGTTCGAATATTACCCCACCATGTGCGTGTGACGATTGATGAGATTCGGGATCCCTAGGCTCAGGTGCCTGTACCCACTCTAGAAATTAATTTTGTGGGGGAGGCCATAGGCTCATTTATAGCCTGGCCTCGAGCAATGATCATGTCACACATCACTACTCCACAGGTATAATGTCTTTGTTAATAGTATTTCTATGTTAAGTTTAAAAATATTTGTTGATAACTCTTTGATGAAATTCTTATCTTCAGTTCACACGTCCTCAGAAGCAGCCGATTCATGATAAAGTCATACATGAAGATGATGACATGGCTGAAGTAGAGGATGATCCTCTATCAAAGCTAATGACAAGATTACCCAGGTTGAAGAGAGCACCATTAGAACTATACTGAGATTTGAGAGTATTTGGTCTGCCCCCATGTGCCAGTATATATCACATTGCCTGATGCATTGGAGGTGATTGGGGGAGACATGATGTTGAATATTTCCATCATTCAACTGTGGTGCATGTAAGATAGTTAATTTTGTCTTCCATATCTCTTTTTCTTTGATTCCTATAGTTTCTAACAACTTAACTTTGTTGTTTTAGGTACATGGACACAATCGTTGTAGACCAAGGTCGGTCTTCCATGTACGAATTTGTTGAACCTCAAACCATTCAACCTTTTGGTAACACACTTCAAAACAGACAACATTATTTGCAAACATGGATGGATGAATCAAAAAGAGACGTATACCTTGTGCCATACATTGATGGGTACGTGTTGTTATATGTAAAAGTTCATTTTCCTTAATTACTTAGTTAAATAACTATTTGTCCTACGTGATAGGTCGCACTGGCAGCTGATGGTCATCATTCCCAAACAATGTAAAATTATATGGTTTTGTTCGTTGCACAGGAAGATGAAAAATGACTTGAGAACCATGCTTCAAGGGTAAGTGTTTCTCCAAAAATGACTTTGAATTTGATGTTCCCCTTAAACTTTTATGATAAATATAGTTATGATCATTTGACTTTGTGTTTTCAATCTGTACAGAGTTATTGGTAAATCTCGAGGTCAACTAGTTCAAATTTTATATCCAAAGGTTATAAGTCATTTATAGTTCTAATTCATTTTCTATGTTATTAAATGATCTAAATTCTTGACTATTTAGTTTGTCATTTTAGTGTAACCAGCAGCAGGATTCATGGGAATGTGGCTTCTATGTCATGTGTTGGATTAAGACCATCATTCGAGCTATCATTACAGATGATTGGAATGAGGTAATGATGCATACCTTGAATACATTACAAATCAAATTCATCTTTAAACATATATGAAACCATAGTGAATCTTTCTTCAATTTTGCAGCGCTTCAAGAGTACATCTCCTATATCAGAGGACACCATTAAGCAAATAAGGCAGGAGTGGACAACTTATCTTCTGCAAAGATGGAGTTAGGAACAATTTTATTTGTTGTTGAACATTGCTTAATTTTTAGTTTTATAAGTTTATATATTGATAGTTTTGGTATTGGATTATTTTGTACATTAAGTAGAACTTTCTTTATATGAAATGCAAATATACTATATTGTATATTATTCTGGGACAATTTTCTGCTTTTCAGATGTGGTTTTAATGCAAAAATAAATTAATTTAAAAAAAAACGCCCAGTAGACGCCAGTTAGTGCACTGACGGACGTCTATAGACGTCTGGCAGTGCACTGACGGAGATCTAAACCCCCTAATCCCTAAACAACCCGTTCAGGCATATAGACGTCAGGGGTGGCTTTCAAAGCCTTGGTAAGTTTGATTCCAAAGCCGATGAGGCAATCTTTATTGGCTATTCTCTTACAAGTAAATCTTATCGTGTTCATAAAAAAAGAACTATGTGTATTGAAGAGTTTGCACATGTAGCTTTTGATGAGTATATTGATACTGCCACTAATCCTGTACACTCTAGAAAGTCTATAGATGCAGATGATTTCGCTGGAGAGGAAGAAGAAAATGAAGAAATTTCGGAAGAAGAAAATTATGAGAATGTAATCGATCCTCCCAAAGCTGAATCGATTAAGGAATGGAAAACACCAGAAAATGTCTCGACAAGCAACATCATTGGTGATATCACGAGAGGGGTTTTCACCAAGCGGCAACTAAATCAATTTTGCATAAATGTAGCGTATGTTTCTAAGATTGAACCCAAAAACATTGAGGCATCACTTGTAACACCCAAATAATTTAAAAGTATAAACAACCAAACTTTATTTCAATTCAATCAAAGGACGATTCCAAACGTACAAACTTTAAAGAATACAATCTTCACCAATTAACATAAATTCGAAATTAAACTTACAAGTCTTACACGACATATATTTCCAATACAAATTTATTCTTTTTACAAAAACCCCTGAAAGTTTTTCCTAACATGTCTCTCATCATCTCTAAGCTTTTCCAACCGCATCTGCAACCTTATTTGCTCACGTATAACATGAGTTATACGATCATAGCACAAACAAATAAGAGTAAGCTAACCATATCATACAATCATTAAACTTATTTATAATATATAATTCAATCATATATTAACACAATTATCCCGATGTCATTAATTCATTTTTTTTTCTTAACTTCTTCAAAATCGTCCTTCTCATTTTCATAAATCTTACAAGTATACTATGCTTACTCATGAAGCCTTATGGTCAGACCGCTCTCTATTTGCTTCCTTAAGCCTTAACCGTATACTATGTTTTACTTTCCGAAGCCTTATGGTCAGACCACTATCTGCTTGCTTTCATAAACCTCATATGTTATTCTGCTTACATCAAGGTCTCCTGGTATCAACCAAATATACTACTCCCGGTAGTCAACATTTCTAACATCAACAAATTGTATCTTTTCATCCACCTAACTCAATCATGTTCATTCTCAAATCATAAATTGATAATAGCACATTTTCGTGTCAATATCCAAAATAAAATAAACCTATTATCAGATATCATACTCTTATTATAATCTAATCTTTCCCATAACGAGTATAAACTCAACATAATTTCACTAATCAAAAGTTATAGATAAGCCAAAATACCTCAACATGTATTAGGAACTACAAATCTAAATTTTAAGTTAATCTAATAGTTAACTGAGTAGAGATTAAGATTTATACAACTCGAAAAGATTATTCAATTGCGTTGTCGACCCTATCAAATTGAGGAATTAATTCCTTCAAGTACAAATATCTAGTTACAAATTTGAGTGCTCAAAATATAGTAATATATTTCTGGAATCATTTATCAAAAATTTTCAACTTAATCTACTGGCAAAAGAAGGGAGAATTTAGATTTTCTTGATATAAGTTAGAGATAGAAATAAAGTGATGGTTATTCTACAAAAAATTATAATATTATTTCGTCTAAGTAAAATTCTCAAATTAAAGATCCTGATGGTCAAAATTAATTTCTATGTCTTATAAACTGTATAATAAATTTTCAGATTGATCTAACGCTAGACTAATTAGCAATTAGAGTTTTACTAAGATATCTTTGAAAAAGAAAACATGATCAAGGTTTTAAATTTCACAATTTGATTGAGTGTTTACTCCCACAATCTTATAGTTTACTTATTCAATAAAATAAAATGTATTAATGACAGATTCCATACAAAATGAACGTATCACAAAATAAATTAGCCCTAATAAAATATCATAATGTAAACGTTTTGGGGAACTAAGAAATTGAATCTGGCATAGCCGGTTAGACAACTTCTTATCCTTCCAGAAAAATTCAAGAGAAAAATAAACACAATAAAAGTCCTGGGGAAACAAGAAGTTGAATCTGGCATAATCGGTTAGACAACTTCATATCCTTCTAGAAAATGCAAGAGAATATAAACACAATAAAAGTTCTGGGGAAACAAGAAGTTGAATCTGGCAAAGCCGGTTAGACAACTTCTAATCCTTCCAGAAAATACAAGAGAAAATAAACACAATAAAAGTTTTGAGGAAACAAGAAGTTGAATCTTGCAAAGCCGGTTAGACAACTTTTATTCCTTCCAGAAAATACAAGAGAAAATAAACACAATAAAAGTTCTGGGAAACAAGAGTTGAATCTGGCAAAGCGGTTAGACAACTTCTAATCCTTCCAAAAAATACAAGAGAAAATATTAAAGAAAAGTAAGCTCAAGCCCATAAGAATGCCGCTCAACGGTAAATACCACTCAGCGGTAAGTGCGTGACTTCTATTCTGCCCCTCAGCTGCAGTTTTGCCCCTCAGCGGTGACTGCGGGTCTTCAAAGTGCCGCTGAACGGTAAATGGCGTTGAGCGGTACTTGCGGCTTCTTCCTTTTATGCATTTTTTCTTCCTTTTCTGAACCCAACTCCTAGCTCCTTCACTTCTTTCACTCAATTAATCTTAAAACCTGCAAAAATAAAGAAATCAAGCATAAAACCTGTCGAACTCTCTTATTTCCAAAACTTCAAGAAAAACATGATTCCAAGCTAGTTTCTAAGTCATAAAGGTTGTCTTTAAGTTTAAAAATAACAGTTTTTCAACTATTATCACAACCCCAAACTTAGAACTGTGCTTGTCCTTAAGCAAACAAGATGTATCTCAATCTTCCACCAATCCATACAACGGTTCACCATATTCAAAACTTCTTTTCTCAAGACAAGTAAATACTCAAATCAGCTCATCACAAAGGATTTAGTTAAGATGCACACATGCTTTAGTGTTCACATAATCCCATAATATCCAATAAATGTTATTCCCATGAATGATCAATCAACTAAGCATAGATGAAATTATGTGCTCATGGAATTTGTCCTCACTATAAAAAGTGTTTCACTCAAACACACAAGTGTATAAGAGGTCACTCATTCACTCTACTATCACAATGTCATATGAATGAACTTTGCCTTTCATTTAACCACAATCAAACACATTCACAAGTGTCATCACAAGGACTTTTCTATGGCTTATAACGTGGCTGAGGTAACAAGAAAATTGGTTTTTCTAGATCACAAAATCCTTGAGTCCTGTGAATCATCTAAACAAAACTATTCTTCATTCTTCCCAACTTTCTTTTGCATTGAGCCTTTCTTTTTTTCTTTCTTTTCTTCCTTTTTCTTTATATTTTCACCTACTTAGCTCTTGGCTCAATGCTTGTAATTTTCCCTTTCTAGCCTTCCCAACAACCCCAAACTTGAACATTTATCAATACCACAATACATCTTCAACTCAACTCAAGGTAAAACTTTTTCAAAAAGGGTTTTCTAATCATGTTCAAGGCTAAGGGTTCAAAGGATAGAACACATAATGTTCTCTTTTAATGGGCTAGAATCATGCATTTTGGCTAAAAGGGGTTACCAACAAATGGCCCTGATCATATGACACATAAAAGCAAGTGATTTAATCATAGAAAATTTGGGCAAAGTCATTCATGCTTTCAATGTAATAGCATTCAATCAAAGCTTTGGATCTCAAAACCTCACATATAGGCTCATTTAACCATTCCACATACACATCCTGCTTAGCATCTGTCAACACCCAATTTCGTCCGCTTAGCTAAATAATATAGGTCTTTCTTTTTCATTGTATCTTATTTTATTTTATGTTTTTTTTATTTTAATTCTGTTTTTATTATTATTTTATTTCGTTGTTTTTATTATTATTTTATTTCGTGTTTTATTTCTTGTTTTTATTTCATTTGATTTTCAGTATTTAAAAAAAAAAAGAAAAAAAAGAAGCAGGACATGTTCCTTTTTGGCTCTCCACTACCCTGACCCGTAACCACCTCTCTTCAGAAATCCTCCCCTGAATTAGGCACACTTTTCACGCGTGAAGGCACTCTGTAGGGGACATAACAAAAAGGAACCTCCATCAGGCACAGGGAGGATCTCACGACTTACTCAACAGAATCATCCGCTCTGAAATCAATTCTTGGCTTGGGCACATAAAAGGGGTCCATCATTCTGACGAGGCTTCATGGCCTCCCACACCCATCCTTTTCATCCGAGGCCTCCATAACCTGCGACACCTCCGTTCCTGACACACAAGACTTCATTATCACCCTTCATATAATTCCTCACCAAACCAGGATTCACCACACATACTCCTATCCCATTCACTCCACAGATTCATCTCCGCATCACACAACACTCAATCCTCCTCCATTCTCTATCAATGCTGGCAACTCATATACACCCATTACCATAGCCATATGGACACCCACGATCAGCACCTACCATTTTCATCCATTTCCTCTTCATTTTCATCTCCAACACCTTATACCACGGCCTAACCTTCATCCTCATTCCCTCACCCCATGACCATCATCATTCACATACGGCCAAACACCCATCCTCCATTATGTTTCTTCCTCAGATCTAATTTTATCAGGATTTTGAATCCTCTCCAAGAAAACACCATCTCCAATATCATCATCTTCATCTCCAACACCACGGCAGCACCCACCATCTTCGTTTTTCTTCTTCATTCGTCATATCCAACACCCGAGATCAATCATACCTCCCTGCCCTCACTTCACAGGCATTTTTGTTTATCCACACCAAACCTGCAAGAAATATAAGAAGCAGCCCAACGAATCCATTTTTCAACTTTAATCATCATTTTCCCATAATCCAATCAACCCACAGAACATAACAAATCCAGCCCCTCACACTCATATGCGCACACCACGGGCTTACTGTTTCCCAGTAGACAAGATATCAAACGAAAAAAGATGATGAAGAGGGAGAGTGATGCTGGCGGCACAAATTAGGAACCGAAGTACGGCGAGGATACCGGTGGCCAGCTTTTCATCGACGATGGCTGTTTTTTGGTGGAGGCGGCAACGATTGGTGCACTGGCGGTGTCTTTGGCCGCAATTGGTAGCGGAGAGCTCGACGGAGAGCGGCGACCCTGGCTTGGTGGCATCGGTAACTTTCGACGGTGAACGGCCGGCGTCGTTCACGAGCAAGAGGGTTTCTCTCGTGCAAAGGGAAGAAGGCGAAGGGGAGCTCAGTGTCGTGGTCGGCAGTAGCTCCGACGACGTGTGTCGTCACTAGCGACGCCGTGGATCGCGGTTTGCGGTGGTCGGTTGGGTGGAGGCTGGGTCGCGGCCGTGAGTGACAGAGGTGAGTGTCTCTGAACTCTTTTTGGTCAGAGAGAAGGAGACATTGGTCTCATTTGAGAGGAACGGCGTGAATGAGTGAATGAGAATGGGAAGGCAGAACCCCTAGGGGAATTCTAGGTTAGAAACTACCCCTGTGGGCCAAGCCCAGAAGTGAACGAACGAGCGTTCATTATCCAAACGAACGAGCGCTCGTTATCCAAATGAACGAGCGCTCGTTAACCTTAAGCCTTTTCGACCGTTCGTTCAACCTTCTCACCAACGAGCGCTCGTTATCCAAACAAACGAGCACTCGTTAACCTGAAGCCTTTTCGACCGTTCGTTCAACCTTCTCACCAACGAGCGCTCGTTATCCAAACGAACGACCGCTCGTTAACCTTAAGCCATTTTCGACCGTTCGTTCAACCTTCTCACCAACGAACGCTCGTTATCCAAACGAACGAGCGCTCGTTAACCTTAAGCCTTTTCGACCGTTCGCTCAGCCTTCTCCCTAATGAGCGTTCGTTATCCAAACTTTTTGGACCGACCGTTTGGCAACCTCATCCTTCACGGACCGCTCGTTAACCAAGCTTATTCATTTGCCTTTTTTTTTTATCTTATTTCATTTTATTTTATTTTATTACTTTATTTTATTTATTTCTTTTAAATATCCACTTATTTCAAAATATATATATATATATAATAATTTTAGTTATATACACATAAAAAATAAAATTTACAAAAATAAGCTTTTAAAAGGTTAAGCACACGTGAGACCGCTCACGTCGTCCTTGTGCTAGAAACCTTCCCTTCTTTATTAGATAAAAAATTACAAAAATTTGTTTTAAAGGTTAAGCACACGTGTGACCGCTCGCATCGTCCTTGTGCTAAAAACCTTTTCTTCTTAAATAAAAAAATTACAAAAATATTTAAAGGTTTAAGCGCACGTGTGACCGCTCGCGTCGTCCTTGTGCTAAAAACCTTTTCTTCTTCCTTAAATAAATTTACAAAAAAATACGTTTTGAAGGTTAGGCACACGTGTGACCGCTCGCGTTGTCCTTGTGCTAAAAACCTTTTCTTCTTTTCTTAAATAAAATTTCAAAAATACGTTTTAAAGGTTGAACACTCGTGTGATCGCCCGCATCGTCCTAGTGTTCAATACCTTTCTCTCTTATTTACGCAATATTAAACGAGGGTATGAGTGCTCGTGCGATCGTCCGCATAAGCCTAGCACTCAATACTCTCAAGTCTTCCTAAATAAGTAGATAACGGTATGAGTGCTCGTGTGATCGTTCGCATCGTCCTAGTGCTTAATATCGTTATTTCTCTTTTAAAAAATAATTAAAAATATTTAAATATCATTCTAAAGGTATGAGTACTCGTACGACCGTCCGCGTCGGCCTAGTACTCATTACCTTCTTTTTCTCGAAAATATTAAAAACATAAAATCTTCAAAAATTAAAAACATCTGGCTTTTTTTCAAACAACAAGCAGTATTTCTAGCTAGAACTACATTACCCTTGATTCTCCATCAAAAGTGGAGATACGTAGGAGCAAGGCTAGTCCTTGTCAGGTTCATTTCCCAAAAATACAAAATCATTATCCATAATCAATCTCTCAAACAAATTTCTCAAACAAAATTTTCAAGCAGTTTCCAAAAGAACTACGTAATCCTGATTTCTCATTTTGAATGAGAATACGTAGGAGCAAGGTCAATCCTTGTCGGGCCCAAAAAACCAAAGTATATATTTTGTTTATTTATAATTTTATTTTAGCGATAGTTAAACATTTTGAAAACCACATCAAATTCGCGTATTTAGTTAAAGGTACTGCCTTATGGGCAGGCGTTGTAGGGTGCTAATACCTTCCCTACACGTAACCGACTCCCGAACCCAGAATCTGGTTTTCGCGGACTGTGTTTTATCATTTTATGGTTTTTCCGTAGTTTTCCAAAATAAACTATGGTGGCGACTCCAAAATCTCTTTTCAAAACCCGTTTCTTTTTGGATCGTCGTCCCGTCGCGATTCCGGTTGCGACAGCATCATAATCACAATCACACATCATGCATTTGTTCACAAAGCTCGTGAACCACCTGTATCTCAGCATATAATGTGCACATTCTCAACATTAATAAATATCAAAGCATCATCAAACTTTACTTATCACACCAAAGTCACAAACAAACCATCATAACAAACAAAGTTTCAAATTGAGTACATCAAACCCTATTCTACTAATAGAAGCAAATAAGTTCAATAGATTTAGAACAAAAGATAGGAAAAAGTTCATATCCTTCTAGAAAATGCAAGACAATATAAACACAATAAAAGTTCTGGGGAAACAAGAAGTTGAATCTGGCAAAGTCGGTTAGACAACTTCTAATCCTTCCAGAAAATACAAAAGAAAATAAACACAATAAAAGTTTTAGGGAAACAAGAAGTTGAATCTGGCAAAGTCGGTTAGACAACTTCTAATCCTTCCAGAAAATACAAGAGAAAATAAACACAATAAAAGTTGTGGGGAATCAAGAAGTTGAATCTGGCAAAGCCGGTTAGACAACTTCTAATCCTTCTAGATAATACAATAGAAAATGAACACAACAAAAGTTCTTAGGAAACAAGAAGTTGAATATGGCAAAGCAGGTTAGACAACTTCTAATCCTTCCATAAACTACAACAGAAGTAGAATATCATTCTAAATCCACAAATAAAAAATCAAAATTTTAAACATATTAAAATTTCATATAAGACAAAAGTAAAAGATTGCACATTCAAGACTTAAGATTATACAAAATAATAAAAGATTCAAGATTTGTTTCTCTTACTAACATATGCCCGTTTCCATCATTCATCGATTCAAAATCATCATATATTATAATTCATACATGTTTTCAAGCTCCTCTTACCTGATTCTCGCTCCTTCCTGGATGAGGAGCACCTCCTCAGAAGCTCTTGCTACCTTCTCTACAATTCAGATTCTAGTCCTAATATCTCTTTATTTTCAAAAAACGTCTTGCTCAAGCCAAAACTTCATCTCTCACTTCTATTTATAAATGAAGTTAGGGTTACTGTAGCCGCACTATAGTAGTATTGTAGTTGTACTACGTTTTACTGTAGCTGTACTACAATTCACTGTAGCGGTACTGCATTTTTCCTGTAGCAGTACTGTAGCAACACATGATTCACGAGGTATTCTTACTATAGCACTGTACATATTTTACTGTAGCACTATACATATTTTACTATAGCATTTATACATAAATAATTATTTATTTTTTTCATTTCAAACAATCTAGTATCTGAATTACAAATATTTTCACGGGTCTCGTATCACTTGCAGATGAAAACTGGATGATGGCCATGCAAGAGGAGCTGAATTAGTTCAAAAGTAATAGGCATAAAATGGGTCTTCAGAAACCAAATGGATGATTCAAGAGAAATCATCAAGAACAAGGCAAGGTTAGTTGCAAAAGGCTACAACAAAGAAGAGGGAATCGATTATGCTGAGACATATCCATCAGTGGCCATATTGGAAACAATAAGGATTCTACTTGCTATTGCCTCAGTTATGAACTTTAAGTTGTACCAAATGGATGTCAAGAGTGCGTTCCTAAATGGTAGGGGTGGGCAAATCAAACTAAATTGTACTGCACTACTAACAGTTGTATTGAACTACTACAAAAAAGAAGGGCATTACCGAAGGCCAAAAGCCCTCAGAAACAGCCAGAAACTGTCGGTACAAGGTAATTACAAACGGTTTATCGACGACCAAAATACCCTTGGTAAGTCCCTTGTTTCTAATAATTACCGAAGGGCAAAAGTCGCGATAATTACCGAAGGGCAGAAGCCCTCGGTAATTACCGAAGGGCAAAAGCCTTCAATAAGAACCAGGCAGAATTAAGTGATATTTGTATTTGTTATTTAACCAGACAAACCTGCATAACATGTTCACATCACTAATAGACCTGTATAACATTTTCAAACCACAGACAAACCTCCATAATATACATTTCAAAGTCATCCAATCATTAATGAAGTAAACAAGAATATAATAACATCATTTGTATTGTTGAAATTTAAGAACTTGTATATGTAAATGAAACATTAAACATAAAACAATTGGTCATCTAGAAAATGTAATGTAAGAGAATCATAATGTAACATAAAAAATGTTCTAACAACTATGTTCAATAACAAAATAAAACTAATAATCTAGATAGCCATCATCATAATGATCTTCATCATTCTGTTGCTATGTAGATACCTGGACTAGTGTGAGCTGGATTGGTGTGGGCTGGACTGATGTGGGCTGCTGAGGGACAACGGGTGACGGGGAGGGTCGTGACTGAGTCAGAGGGACAGTGGAATGAATGTCTGAAGCATCAGGCAGCGCTCTCATGACCAGGGACTTGAAGTTTGTAAACTCGGTTCTCAAGTCACTGTAACTTTCTCTCAAATCATGATTTTCCTGGTGACGTTGTTGTAGTAGATGTCTCAAGCCCTCGATGGTCTCTTCAGCAGTAGTTGTGGAAGCAGAAGGTTGGTGCTTTAGAGTACCTCCTCTTGATGTTGTATAGTTTGTAACAAGTTGTCCTACACCGTACACTCGTCCCTTTTTCTTCCCATCAACGACATCGACCCAACACTGTGTCCTATGGATGTTGTCATCCTCATTAGTCGCATCATCTGGTGTAGGAGCTGACCTATGTTCGGATCTAATCTGTGAAAGTCTCGTAGAAAATTCTTCCTGTTCAAACATTAAAAGCAATGTTAGGGAATGATACAATAACATAACGAGAAATTAATATTAGTACTATTGTTATTTACTTACATGAGTCTTCCAAGATCTTTCATCAACGAATTGATTAGTGCACTTCCGAACATGAGTCTATGCAAAGACCTCATCAACATGGATCGCTCGTCCCAAAGCTTGTGCCTATAACATAATTTATAGCTAGAAGTGTACATGAAATAGAAAATACATAAGTTATATATGAAAGAAACACAACAGTATTGAAAGTTTACCATACGAATGGCATGCTCATGAACCGTGATCGACCCACCAGTATGCAGGGTTCCACCCTTTTCAGAAGCTCTGTTCCTCTAGGCTATAGCACACTTATTGCGAAACTCTGCTGAATTCCAATGAGCGAGTAAAGTGTTCCAAATGTGCTCGCCCAACTAGTAAGGGCGCTCGCCTGCATTACAGGCATCCCTAAACATCTCTGACAGCCGATGAGATGCTTTCATGTGGAAATTTATGTGTATTTGAGTTTCATGTTCAGGTTTCCACTGAACCTTCATTTGTAACAATAAACAAAACAAACATTGATTATTAAACATACTAAAATAAGAATGATAATTAGTTTAATGGGTTGTTCACCGTAAAATGCTCCCAGAATGGCTTTTTGTCGTCTATAGGTATTGCTCCCCATGTAGGCAACGGATTCAAATATTATTGCTTAATTGATCGTGTGATGGCTTGAGAAGCAACCCTGGATGGAATAAACTTGCATATAAAGAAATAAAATTCATTTGAAGTAAGACAAACTTTAAACATCAAAATGGTTAAAAAAGGGATTAAAGTCTTACCCTTTACCATATGGCTCAATCCATGGTCGATCATGGAGGGGCGGGTCAACACCATCACCATCACCAGCTAAATCTGGATCAACAGATGGTGTGGCAATCTCAGAAGGCGGTATAGAAGACGAGGAAGGTATAAAAGTAGGGTCAGGGGAAGCAGTAGGGGTAATAATCACAAGGGGAGGAGTAGGGGTAATAATCACAGGAGGAGACATAATGTATGTTGTAGGGGTACAGGGAGGGCGTACTACAGGGGTAGGAGAAGGCCCCACGGATGATGGACTGAGGACAGCAGTGATAGGTAGTGTAGCAGGCACCCTAAGTACATACTTTGGTGCTTGTCGTTGCCCCTTTTTAAGCCTTCTTACCCGTTTTCCTTATTACGACGTTCTGAACCTTCTCTTGTCATGACTGCATTGAAATGGTTACAAATAAAGTGAAAGAATAAAAAAGTATAAGGAAGGAATTAGTACAAGTTAACTTGAATGTAAAATAATTGCATACAACTTTTAAGCTGATATTTTGCATAACTCAATTGGAATATTTTTTAAATGCTAGTTAAATTTGCTACAATAAATGTCCAACATTCAAATCATCGTCATCATCATCTTCGACTTTTTCTTCTTCTTCTTCTTCTTCTTCATACTCATCATCGTCATTTTCTTTTTCTTCTTCATCATCATCTTCTTTATCATCATCATCATCTTCTTCTTCTTCTCCTTCTTGTTGTCCTTGTATTAGTGCTTCTAATTCATCTCCATCACCATCCAGGTCGTGCAATGCTGTTATATGTTCAACTTCAATAATTTGTTGTGCTTGTGACGTTTGGTTAAGTTGGTAGGCGACATCTTCCTCAACCTCATTTGAGTCAATGCGACCTCTAGGCTTGGTTTGTATTGCAACAGCCTAACCGCGTTTTCAATATTGCGGAATGGTGGATATGGAACATAATAAACCTGTCTTACATTAATTGGTAGAAGGAAAGGATCAAACGGTCGATATCTTAATCTCAGGTAGAGTTCGACAATGTTAAACCTAGGATCCACTCTAGTACCAGCTCTAGAAGGATCAAACTATTCACAATAAAAAAGTACTACTCTGTTTGGAGAAGTAGTGGTGTTGTACTCTAGCTCATATATTTTATGAATGATGCCATAGAAATGATCATAGGAACCTTCAGTAAGGCCCTTAACGTACACACCACAATTTGTTGTTTTCTTTCCTTTAGGTCACTCATGTGTATGGAATTTGTAACCATTGGTGAAGTAAGTGTGTCATTCTTTCACACATCTGATTGGCCAATTAGATAGATGTCTTAACTCTTGAACTGCGGGAGTTAATGCCTAATTAAAAACCAACAAAATTTCAAAGCAAGAGACAAATTAACTTTGCTTAAAACATGGGAAAAAAGTACGGACCTGATTTTTGAACCATTAAGGAAACTCTGAGTGTATTCTAGCAGAAGCATTTCCTTCTGCGACTTGTTCAGCCACAAGAAATGAGCCGGTACGAATGAAATGAATTAGTTTATAACAATTTAAGCATTGCAAAGGTAAGAGTTGGATGATGACATACTCAAGGTACGACTTAACTTCACTGCAATTGATTAAGACATGGACATGAGCAGAGTTGAATTCAGCATCAGTTAACCAATGAGTAAGTTCTTTCCCTGCATGACGGCCTGATTGTCGAAAAACTGACAATTTACCTTGACATGGTTCGGCTTGTCATTTCATTTCATTTCTTAGATTAGTAGGGGACAACATGAAGTTTTTGAAATAATATGAACAAAAATACATTCTATGCAAGTAAGCTGCACAAATTGATCCTTCTACTCTAGCTTTATTTTAACTAAACGTTTGGATTCTCCCATAAACCTTTCAAAGGGATACATCCACCTGTATTGCACCGGTCCCCCAAGCCAAGCTTCATAAGCAAGATGAATTGGAAGATGCTCCACTAAATCAAAGAATGCAGGTGGGAATATTCTTTCTAATTTGCATAGAATAATTGGAATATTTTCTTCCATATTTCTCAGGGAATTTTCCTTTAGTGTCGTGCAGCAAAAATCTTTAAAGAAGTTATTGATTTCTATTAGTGGATTTAACACGTGCATTGACAAACAACTGAACGCAAGAGGGATGAAAGTCTCCATAAATACATGACAATCATGACTCTTCACCCTTGAATAGTAACATTCTGAACATTGGCACATCTGGACAAGTTAGAAGAGTATTCATCTGGCATTCTAAGCTCCTTGATTCATCCACAAACTATTCTTGCCTCGTCTTTTGACATGGTGTAATTGTCTTTTGGTTTGAACAATCGGTCGTTAGCTTGCGCCTTCAACTCTAAGTCTTTTCGCCCACAATACATAGGTAAATTTTTTCTTTTTTTGTCATTATCTTTTGTCTTCCCTTTAACATTCATAATTGTGTTGAAGACATTGTCAAAGAAATTTTTTTCTATGTGCATGACATCTAGGTTATGTCTTAGCAAGTTGTTTTTCCCCTAGGGAAGATCCCAAAATATGCTTCTTTTAGTCCAATTAAGTCACTCCCCAAACCCTTCTATCATATTCTGACCACATTCAGTGACTTTTTGGCAAGTATTTCACTCTTCTCCAAACATGTGATCAAGTCAACTTCGACGGGGGCATATCTGTTTCAACTTGCCCTTTGCGAAATGCCTTTTTGTTTCTTCTAAAGGGGTGATCAATGGCCAAGAATTGTCGATGGCAGTCAAACCAACTGCTTTTCTGATCATAACTCAATTGGAATGACTTTGTATGCTCCATGCAATGTGGACAAGCTAATCGACCATGCATGCTCCAACTAGATAACATGCCATAGGCTGGGAAGTCGTTGATAGTCCACATCAAAGCTGCCCTCAATGAAATTTTTCTTCCTTGAAACATCATACGTGCAAACACCATTCCATAGCTTCTTCAAATCATCAATCAAAGGTTCCAAATATACATCAATTTCTAATTTGGGATTAGATGGACCTGGTATTATACACGTTAAAAACATGTAAGGCTTTGTCATACACATCTCAGGTGGTAGATTGTATGGGGTAACTGTCACTGGCCAACATAAATATGGTGATGGAGACGCTTGAATGTATGACGTAAACCCATCAGAGCATAGACCAAGTCTCATGTTACGCGGTTCACTAGCAAATGATGGATGTTTACGATTGAAGTGCTTCCAAGCTTCACCATCAGAAGCATGATGCCAAACTCCTTCAGTTTTGTTACCATCATGCCATGTCATGTGTTGTGATGTTTGCATTGAAGTAAACATTCTTTATAATCTTGGAATTAGAGGCAAGTAGAACATGTACTTTAAGGGAATTGGTTTTTTTTTACCTCCGTCCTGCATGCATCGTATGATATTGAGGTGAGCCACAAAACTTGCATTCAACCAACAATGTATCATTTTTGCCACTGTCATTGTCATAGAATAACATACATTCATTAACACAACAATTAATCTTCTTGGCTTCCAATCCAAGCTTTGAAACACATCTTTTGGCTTGGTAATAATTCTTCGGCATATAATTGTTTGGTGGTGTCAAATCTAACATCAATTTTGTAAAGAATTCCAATGCTTGATTGGGAACATTCCAATTAAATTTACCAGCCATTAGTCTAATGCATACTGGTAATTTAGACTCAGATGAACCTTCAAATACACGTTGATTTTTCTCTGTCAGTAAATTGTAAAACCTCTGAGTAGTTTCATTTGGAGACTCTTCATCATGACTATCGTTTGCTTCTTGTTCAGAATGTCAACGAAAAAGCATTGTCGACCATCTCTTGCATATAGGTAAATTGATCTATCTCAGATGTATGTACAATATTATTCGAACCTGATGCAAGCCGCTTTTCAGCTACAGTGGAGGTGGAAGGAATTTCTTCACCGTGAAATGTCCAAACCGTGTAATTAGGCATGACCCTTTTTGCTCTAGGTGAACTTTGACATCTTCATCTTTCAAAATCCTTGTACATTCGCACTTGATGCATGGGCATCAAATCCCTCCATCAAGAGCATAATATTGATATCGTCGAGCCGCTCCACAAACTCTTCAACTATGATGACAAAAGATTCCTTCAAACCTCTCATTCCGCTATAACAACAATCGTACATCCATCCTCAGTGGTTGGGAATATGAGCCATGTTCTGCGACAAGCCAAACAAAGGCAAACTTAGCCAAAACAGCAACACTCCATGTGACATAAGTAATAAACCTATTACTACTCAAGTCGAACATGGAAGGAAATTTGAACACTACTGTCATAAGCATACAATATGTATATGCAAAGAGAAGTCCTCAGTATTGAAATGCCTTAGACATCCTAAGGGGCTGTGTATTAAAGTTGGAGGAGACAACTTATTACTACTGAAGTTCTCTTGTATAGAGTACTTCCAAATATTTTGTAGGTTCTAAGTGTTAATAGTATTTTTACCCTTCTCAATGCATTGAGAATGTGTGTAGTACCATAGGATTTTAAATGACTACTTAACTTAATCAAGTTGTAGCCTAATAAATGAAATACAAGATATACATGAACATACAATATATACATCAACATAATTTAGGAAATCAAATATCTATAAAAGCATGGATATATAATACATATTAACATAATTTAGGCAATCAAATAGCTATAAAAGTATCTAGTGATAATCACATTAGTTAGAATAAGTCTACATTGGGTCTAGTTACAAATTTTCACCCTTTAAGCACACTTTTTTGGTTCTAAATACTCAAACTTTGAGGTAATGCTTTGCTTTTGACAAGTTTCCTAGCTTCATTCCACTTGTTTAGACATGGTAGGATGTTCACATTACTTAAAACAAGTGCACATTAGGTCTGGTTGCAAATTCTCACCTTCTAAGCACACTTTTATAAGTTTCAACTACTCAAAATTTGTGTTGTACCTAATTCTTTGCTTTTGAATAGTTTCCTAGGTTCATTTCACTACTTTAGATATGTTAGGATGTTCACATTAGTAAAAATTCGTCTACATTGGGTCTTGTTGCAAATTTTCACCCTTTAAGCACACTTTTTAGGTTCTAAATACTCAAACTTTGAGAGGTAATGCTTTGCTTTTGACAAGTTTCCTAGCTTCATCCCACTACTTTAGACATGTTAATATGTTCACATTACTTAAAATAAGTGTACATTAGGTCTGGTTGCAAATTCTCACCTTTTAAGCACACTTTTATAGGTTTCAACTACTCAAAATTGAGTTGTACCTAATTCTTTGCTTTTGAATACTTTCCTAGGTTCATTTCACTACTTTAGACATGTTAGAATGTTCACATTAGTTAAAATTAGTCTACAATAGGTCTATTTGCAATTTTTCACCCTTTGAACACACTTTTTAGGTGCTAAATACTCAAACTTTTAGTTTTTGGTTATTCTTTGCTTTTCACTACTTTCCTACCTTGATTTCACTAAGTTAGACTTGTGAGGATGTTTACATACCTTAGAATGAGTCTACATTAGGTGAAATGACCATTTCTCACCTTATAAGTACACTTTTTAGGTACTAAATACTCAAACTTTGAGTTTTAGGTCATGCTTTTTCTTTTTATGGATTATTTACAATGTTTTAATCATATCTTTGCATTTGCAAACATAAACCTGCACATGCCAACCCAGAATCGAAAATTGGAGCAAACAAATTTTCAAACAACACTTGATTTGAACATTGCACAAGGAAAATGCTTCTAGTTTTTGGTTTTAAACCCAATATTGATTGGAAGTGATTCAGCAGCTCAATTGATGCATCAAACAAATTTGTATAATCATTTTAAATATATTTAAACACTGAAACAGTTTGAAAACAGATTGCAATGTGAATTCACTAGTTCACTTCCATTTTAAAGCCAATTTTGATGGTTTAAGACATGATTCTGCATATAGGCATAAAAATGATCATTTCAACAGTGCACACAACTTTAAAATGGAAAAATAAACTTGCTCAGATGTTGTATATGCACAAACATAGCAAGATTCAACAAATCATACTTGCTATAGCCAAATATGCATGAAAATGTCACCAAAACTGCACCAAAATTTTGTTGTGTCTTAGGCCATATAACATCTCCTACCTAATATTTTGTACCTAGATCTAGTGAATTAGGACTTCCATTAGCTTTGTTTATGCTATTGATAACAATTGAAAAACTGTTATTTTCATGCTTAAAATTGATACTAAAAGCAACCTTTAACACTTAGAAACTAGCTTGAAATCATGCTTTTGGTCATATTTTCATAAATAAGAGAGTTGAACAGGTTTATGCTTGATTTCAGTGTTTTATGCAGGTTTTAAGGTGAAATTGGTGAAAGAAGTGAAGAAGGATAGAGATGGAAGCAGAAAAGACATCAAAAAGTGCAAAAGGAGAAGTCGCAATTACCGCTCAGCAGCAGTTTACCGCTGAGCGGCACTCAGGAGCTCACGTTGCTCCATGGGGTTAGCATATTAGGAAGTGGAAGGGTTGCTGAATTGGACAAAGAAGTAGCTCTAAAAGTAGCAATTTGGCTTGATTTTCAACAACATTTCACCAACTTGGAACTACTTTTTTAGGTTCTAACAACTCAAACTTTGAGTTTTACCTAATTATTTGCTTTTGACTAGTTTCCTAGGTTCATTTCACTACTTTAGAATTGTTAGGATGTTAACATTACTTAAAATGAGTCTACATTAGGTGAATTGACAATTTTTTTAATCTAAATACTCAAACTTTGAGTTTTAGGTTATTCTTTGCTTTTCACCACTTCAACAACTTTCTTTGGTGAATTGAAACATGTTAAAACTCAAAATTAACTCAAAGCCAAACTGCTACTCAAAATCACTTTTCTACTTCACAAAATTGACTCAAAATTTGTGGTTTGGAAGTGATTTTGTGCCTAAGCCATTCTAACACTTTGCGAATCATTTTAACAGTTTTAACTCATCAAAATACACTTGTTTGAACTCTAATTAGGCATAAAACAAAACTGCAACTCAGATTCGCTTTGGAAGTTCCAAACATGGCTCAAATATGATGGTTTGACATACTAAATTGCATATAGGTCATTCTAACTTCATATCAATGGTTCCAATAGCTTTAATACATCAATTTGGACTTATTTAAACTTCCAAACATCACAAAATCAAAGTAGAACGAAAAATGACATGTAAAACCATTGTCCAGAATCAATTTAGGCTTTTATTCAAATTTTCAAGTCCATTGTCGGCCTTGGACTTGTAAAACTAGATTATACCATGTCCTAGAGTTGTAAGGTAAAGTAGGTTGTGTGTTATTGGACATTGTTGAGTTCAAGTGTGGGGGTATCATTGAAAAAGAGGCATATGTGACAGAGTTTATGGTTAAAATAGTTTGTGAATCATTGAAAAATGAGAGAAAAAGCTGGAACAAAATGAGAAAATTCTGGTGAAGAAGAAAAATAAGATCAGTATAGTGTTTCAAAAGCATCCCCATGTATAACAAACACAACAGTTGTAGACAGGAAACCAAAAATGGTTGGCCTTAAAATGGTCAGGAAAGATGAAAAGATCATTCAAGATCTGTCTTGATCTTTTAAAAGTGTTAAAATTAAGTACCTCAGAAAAGAGAAGGAAGTATCCAAATCATATGAAGCAGTGGTCAAATCATCTTCCAATCTAGCTATTAAAAGGAAAGATGCACATTCTGTTTCCATATCAGAAAGACCATATGATGAGGAAAACAATAATTCCACAAGGAAATCAATGCAATGTGAAAGGGAGACAAGTAGAGTTATTGTTAATGGTGGCGCTTCCACTTCCAATTTTGATCGTCACAATGTTAAAGAGAAATTTCAGGTAGAAAAAATGGGTGCATTGTTTGAGACTAAACTCAAATCTTCTCTTAAATCTGCTGTGAAAAGAACCTAACTGCACCAGAAGATGAAAAAGAGTTTATGCGAGAGAGGTTTTTAAATAAACTATGATTATATGAAGAACTAAATCTATTCAATCAAGTTGAATCACCTCTAATGTCATGTCTTCTTATACCACACACTAATTACAAACTATAGTTCCAATTATTTGGTAAATTGGACTCAACCTAAAGGGTTTAACATCATTCTCATATCCAGCACATCTAACCATTACTCAATCTCAATTCTTTTCCTACCACAACAACATTCAGCTACCATTGTTCACATATATATCATGAGCATTCAAACAACACCATTTATAAATAAATCTCATGACAAAGTTTATAGTAAACAACATAAACGATTGTGGGAAGAACAACACTTAGAAATCCCCTCCATACAACAACAACAACCTTTTACACCTATTCCATACAACCCACCCCAACACTTCCAATCTTATGAAAAATTTCCCTCACATCTACAACAATATTCTCACGCATATGATCACCATTTGGTTTTGCATGAAACTTTTGACCATAAACCTGGAACATTGACTCAGGGAATGAAGTTCCAAACCAAGGAACAAGTCATTGATGCTCTAAACACATTTCACATACAAAACCATTGTACATAAAAAACGACACATTCTAACACAATAAGGTTGAGGTGCAATGTGTACATCAACAATGTCCATGGAATTGTCAAGCCATCCTGCGTACACGAGATCAAGTATGGGAAATAAGAAAAATTGATTGTGCACACACATGTGCCACACAACTCACCACACAAGATCACAATAGGCTGGGATCACGAATCATTTCCCATCACATACGTGAGATGATGGAATCTGACCCATCCACACCAATTGCAACAATTATTGCTTCCATCAAGACTTTTGTGGGCTACACTACATCCTACAGAAAAGCTTGGTTGGCTAAACAATATGCAATTAAACATGTGTATGGGAATTGGGAAGAATCGGTCAACAAATTACCATGCCTACTACAACCCATGCAAACTTTTCTTCCTGGCTTAGTGTACAAATTGAAAACACAACCAATTACTGATGGCCAAGAAATCTGTCAAAACCAACAATATTTCAAAAGACTTTTCTGGACCTTCAAACCCTGTGTTGATGGATTCCTATATTGCAAACCGTTGGTGCAAGTGCACGGAACATTCCTATACGGAAGAAACAACATACTCCCCATTGCTTTTGCTATAGTTGAGGGTGAAACAGCAGACACTTGGTTGTTTTTTCTAAAAAACCTTAGGAGACATGTCACACCTCAACAAAACTTGTGCTTAATTTCGGATCGTCACAACTCTATTGGTGCAGCATTCAATAGACCAACTAGTGGGTGGACAGAAGGACAATGTGTGCATGTGTATTGCATTCGACACATTGCACAAAATTTCACCCGAAGATTAAGGGATACAAGTTTGAAGAAGGACCTTGTCAACATGGGTAACTACTTCTTTTTAAAAATCTTTAACCAATTAAATGTCGTCTTTATTATTCTTCATTATCCGTAATCATTACTATTTTCTTTAATATTTTTGCAGCATACGCAATGACTGAGCCGCGATGTAACTATTACTACAATATTTAGGGAAAATAATCCCGAAGCAGTAGCTTGGATTGATGAAATTTCAAGACAAAAAAAATTCACACTTATGTGTGATGAAGGCAGAAGATGGGGTCACCTAACAACAAATCTAGCCAAAGCAATTAACTCAGTCTTGAAGAAGACAAGAAAATTACCAATCTCCTCCATAGTATTGGCCACATACACAAGATGCAACTCCTTTTTCACAGAAAGAGGGAAACAAATAACTGCAATGATAAGTGTTGGTCATGTCTATTCTGAAAATGCCACGAAGGTCTTATAGGATGCTGATTCAAAATCAAACACCCACAAGGTTGTTGAATTTGATAGAAATACAACAAGATTCAGAGTCGAGGAGATGGTAAACCTAAGAGAAATACGACCTGCAGGAAAATTTGTTGTCAGATTGGATGAATGATGGTGTGATTGTGGGAAGTTTCAAAAAATTCATCTACCGTGTTCACATGTCTTAGCAGCTTGCAAACATGCTCATCACGACTTTAACATTTACATCAGTCTCTACTACAAGTTAGATGTCATAATGAAAGTGTATAATAATATTTTTGGGGAGCTACGACATGAAGAATATTGGCCACCATACTAAGGCACAAAAATTTGGCCTCATCCAACCACAAAAAGGAATGCAAAGGGTCGACCAAAATCATCCAGAATCAGGACTGAAATGGACATCAGGGAACGAGCACACCCATGAAATTGCTCATACTATCAAACCCCTAGCCACACAAGAAATCATTATCCTCACAATCCTGGCATTGGAGGGTCCACATCCCATTATGAAGAATGATTAGTTAATTACTAGTTTTAATGTTCAATGTATAATGCCAACCGTATTTCAGACTTTGTTATGCAAGACAGTTATGTTAAAATTAAAGAAAATATTTCATTCACTAATGTCAATGACTTCGTCCTCTATTAAAGTTAATTATTGTGTCTTTTGTCAATAAATTGAAAAATTGACCCAAAACAGACCATCAACCACCATAGGTACAGTTAATTCCTTAAAGCTAACATTTTATATATTTTTGTCAGCTCTGACCTTTGCCTGTTGTTTTGCTCTTAACTTTCTCCCCAAACCTCAGTTTTCAAGCTCTACTCACACTTAAACACTAAAAAGAAGTCTCATCCCTTGAAAAAATATGAAAAAATTACGAAAACTCTCTTTGACTACTTATGTGCCCACAACTGGCTCGTGTAGCCCAAGTTTTTGTACAAAACCAGAATTGTTTTCGTGTAATTGTTTATAGGGTCCTTGTAATCGATTACACGAAAAAAATTCAGGTTTTGTACAAAAACTTATGCTGCATGAGCCAGTTGTGGCCACACAAGTAGCCAAAGAGATTTTTCGTAATTTTTTCATATTTCTTCAACGAATGAGACTTTTTTTTAGTGGTTAAGTATGAGTAGACCTTGAAAACTTCTGTTTAAAAATTTCCCAACAAATGGGAATACCACTACTCTCTAATAAGGACCGAGCGCTGCTCCACCAATGACTGGCTTCTCCAATCAGTAAATACTCTAAATAAGCTAACCTACTCCCATTCAGACATCTTTTTGCCTTAAAGATTCTCTCCATATCCCTGAACCACTGGTCTGCCTCGTCCGGACTACACTTGCCATTGAATTTGGCCGGATGGTGTTGAAGAAAACTCTCTAAACTCCACTCTTGGGAATGATTTATGGAAGAAGAACCAGCGATCCCGCCCACTCAACATCAGATCCAAATATTGTTTTTGGGAGTTCTCAGTGGACACCCTAGTAGCGTCCAATTGTTATAGAGCCAAAGTGTGTTGATTAATCAATGTTGCGTTCTGTTGTTGCATTGTTTCTAACACAGATTCCATCATCCTCAGTTCATTAGAGGTATTAGGATGGTGGGTTGGAGAAGAAGAAGAAGAAGGAGGAGGAGATCTATTCGCCATTTTTGTTTACACCGAGAGAAAAATCCATCAGTCTTACTTAAGAGGACAAAGACAACTACTACACATAACTAAGAGTACACAAGCACAACCAAGTTATACTTAGAACGTACAAGATTCCTAAGGAACAAAACTGCTATGATACCATTAATGTAACATCCCAAAAATATAGCACACAACTATATACAGGTGTCAACATTTAATAATATGATAGAACATTTACTACAATAAGAAAGTCAAACTTACGGTTATTATAAAAATAACCATAAAATTTTTCGAACTATACAAGAGCTTCCTATACTGCTACCGAACGTTCATCATATAACCGAACGGTTATATTTACAAAACAAAAATAGTGAACGGTTGGTTCACCAAAACTATCTATACTATATGACCGAACGATCATCTCCTATTCAGCAGGAGTCTCACCGTCCAGCTCCTGTTCCAACATAAGCTCTTCCCCTTCTGCCTACATCCAACAAGGATCATCATTGCAATAGAAAACCGAACAGCAACATGGATAAAGACATAAAATAAGGGTAAGCTACTATAATTCAATTAAGCATGCATTCGTACATGAAATAAAACTACAAATCATTACAGACCGAACGTTATAGCATACAAGAGCCAACGTAGATATCACACATAACTTGAATATCATAATTCACGTACGACTAACACTTGACTTGACCATCCGGATTGTATCAATACGTAGCTTGAGGTCGTTCGTGCACTCGGGTGGTGTAGTAACTGGAAAACCATCAGTTGCCACCCGAGGTTAGTCCGTTATAACTCACCCAAGAACCTATGGGCTAGGACCTCCCGCCATTCTCACACAATGACTTATCCATCTCTACTTGAGAACTGGTAATCATCAGAATATCAGGATGAACTCCATGAATGTCACTATCCATATTCATACTTTACTACAACATTATCCTTACACTGAGACATTCCTCCCCGGAATTCTCTTCCACATTACTTGAAACATAAACTTTTACTTGAATACCAATAATACTTCCCATACATAATAGATCATTGCTATAAGTATGCAACCAACACCAATCCATAACATCAGCATTGAAAGATCAAACCCCATTTCATATAAGAAGATCGAACACTTAAATAACACAACCCTTAATTACAAAGAACGGAAAGGATCTAAACAACACACGAATATAACCTAACGTTTATTTAATAGATAGGACTTTAACATGAGTCGAACACAGCTTAAGAATAGAACACTCGAATTAAACCAAATTCTTAATATAAGACCGAACCATATTTAACTATCCTCAATACTAGAACGAACGGTATTTCACTATCCTCAAAGTAATAACGAACAATATTCTACTATTCTCAAAACAAGAACGAATGTTATTTCACTATCCTCAAAGTAATAACGAATGGTGTTCTACTATTCTCAAAACAAGAACGAACGTTATTTCACTATCTGACAAAACCGAACGCTTAAAGCTTATACTAAACACTTATAATTACTCTTACAAACTATTCATCAAACCTAATACTTTTAAAGAAACCTAACGTTAATACCTTTTAGCTGAAATACACCTAAACTGGTATCCGATCATAAACGAACGTATTTTAAGCCTAGTCCCATTACGAAGTCTACTAATAATAATATATGAGTTATCACAAACTAAAATACCTAATCCAATAAGGCTGATTATAAATATATATAACCATCAAAACTTAATATATTTATCACTCCCTATAAACCGAACTATTATACCCTGGTAAGGTTATACTGCTAACTCTATTGATAACTTATTCCCTGACCATAACCGAACGGTTGAGACCGAACACCCAACCATTTTAACTTATTTTTGCAGAATCCTTATAGACTTATACATAACCACCAAAAACCCAAAAACATGCATTTCATACACTCATATACAATTCATCAATAAACTCATTCCATATATACACAAAATCATCACATGCATAATTAAATTTAATAGCTTCCCTTACCTCTTAACAGACTGATCGCTCACAATACGAACTTTGCACCACGACCAACACTCAAACGCCCAGATTCACTGTTTAAAGAAACAACCAACCCAAGGACCGAAAATATGATCATATTTGAAGAAAAAGAAGAAGACAACTACATGCAACCAGAAACTAAACTTGCATGTACCCAAAAAAACTAGATTTTCTTATAAGTAAAAGAACCTACCAGTTCAAGCTACTAAACGATCGGTTGAAAGAAGGATCCTTGCCACCAGCAAGCTTACATACCCTCTGATGGATGATCAGATGGAAGAAAACGTGAGAATTAATGGAGGAAAAGATGATAATTTTAGAGAGAAAGAGGAGAAACCAGTTCAGAAGATTTGGAGGAGAAGATTGCATGCAGAAACTGGAACCAACTTTTAAAATTTTAGATTATATATTTCCTCAGCAAACCGATTGATGAATCATTATTTTCTTCACTTCACTTAGTTTATTGTACTAGAATTAATCAGGGAATTGTGCTTAAATGCCCAGTATTTTCCTATTTTTCTTAATTGTGCTTAAATCGATCAGAAATTCTTATTTTAATTAATTTGAATTATCTGATGTTAATTATTTGCATTATCAATTGTAGGAAAAATATTGAATAATATTTTGGATTTGAAAAGATAATTTCTCATCAATTACATTTTAAATTAAAATGAAAAAAACAAAGTAAACTTTATTTGCATTTTGTAGAGAGAAATGGCTTATGGAGACCGTCCAAAAAGGAGCTATGCTATATCCACCTAGAGAAGAAATTTAAAACCATTTGGTTGGAATGCAAAAGTCCACATAAGCATTTGGTCTTGGACCTTATTTGCAAAAGAAACTCGCGGCACCACACCAAACTAGCCAAGAAATCTTCTTTATTTAAGGAGTAAAAGCACATGAAGAAGGGCCATGAAGAAGGGCCACCAAATGAAAGTTCACGTAGGAGCTCATGTGTGGTGAATTTTATTATATTAATATTATATTAAGGGAAGTGGTTTCATGGCTCCACAGCTTGAAAAATTGGAGAAAGAAACAACACACCACTCTCACGGTTTTGGCTTGCAACAAAAGAGAGAAGTGTGAAAGGTGTTAAAGGGAACAACAAATGAATTATGGGGTCCATTCATCACTAAGAAATTGATTCAGCAAAAACTCAAAACCAAGTGCAACCCACGGTTTTGTATACACTAAGTCTCCATGAAAAATTCATTTTCAAATAGCAAAACATTTAAGTTGAAAGCAAAGAAGGGGCCACCACATTTCAAGAAGCAAATCACGTCCATGCAAAGGAACACATGGCCCCCTTCTTCTTTGTCATTGAATAAAATTTTACAAAATGCTAAGGAGAGAAGGCCATCCTTTCAGAGCATATGGGAATGAAATGCTGAAATTTATCAACGGAAGTGGCCACATGGAAATAAAAGGTGCATGTGCATATTTTAACTCTCCTCCACTCCACATAAGCTCACGGTTTTCCTCTTTTCTTTGGCAAAAATATGGTCATGTGCACACGTAGAGGAGCGCATATAATGAACTTTGAAGTGAGATAATGGAGGGGCACCTCACGGTTTTCAATTTGGTGTAGAATTTTTCACATGGTTGTCCACATAAAGCTCACGGACCTATCCAACAAAACAGCAGCAAGAACTTCACGTCTAGCTGGGAGAAAGGTAGAGAAGGAAACTACAGCTGCCATGACTTGGAAAAGAGGGTGTCTCGGTCCAGTAGCACATCCAGCAGCTGCAACGTTGAGGAGAGAAGAGAAAGATGGTGTCATGGATGGAGAGGAGCTCACGGTTTTGAGGCATGGTGCAGCAACTGGTCCAGTTGAGAAAGATGCTCCACGGTCTTGGTCTTGGAGAAGGATGTGCGTGAAGCAACAAAATGAAGAAGAGCTGGAATGTGGAAGCAAAGGAGCCAAACTCACGTCCATGGTCCAGCAGAGGAAACTACAGCCGTGAGCAATGTAGAAGATGACAAAGAGTAGTTGGCAAATGGAGGGCCCTACCTACTTTCTTGGCACGACTTAGAGGTGAAGAAAATCAGGAAGCTAGGGGGACAATAGACAAACAACCAAGCTGCAGAGAAGTCACGGGAGGAAGTTTAGATTTTGGCTATAAATGAAGCAGCAGCAGAGAGTAGATGGCATTAGAGTTTTAGGAGTAGTTTAGGATAGCTGAGAAGAGGCTCTCGCCTCTTCCTCTCTGTTTTCCATTTTAAACAGTAAAATAATGTAGTGTTTTATTTCTGAAAGCATGTAATTTGTCTCAGCAATTGGAGCAATTTGATCGGTTTGATTTTTATTCAGTAATTTTATTTCAAGTATTAAATCTTTGAAGAATTTTATTTTAGTCAAGTGCTTTTATTTTTATCGTCTCTTTTATTTTGTAATTTAATGTTTTCTGAAACGTTAAAATTCTGTCAATGTATTTTACTGTTCATCTCATTTTCAGACGTTGTTTTTACCGTTTATTTTTACTGATGCTTTTGGTAAATTTTAATTACAATGTTTTTACCATTTCTGCATATTTACTGTTCCGTTTTTACCGTCTTTCACTGTTCAGTTTTTATTGTCTTTTAAATGTATTTTAGTATTTTTAATTCTGTTTTGTTTAAATTCCAGTTTTAATTTATTTTACCTCAACGAAAAACAATCACAACCCCCCCACTTCATGTTAAATCTAAGACTGAACCATAAATTGGTCCTTGAGAGACGACCTAGGAGTCACTTCCTAGTACTGTACTGCATTAATTTCGCAATCAACTTTTGTGAGCGGTGCGACCCGTTCATCACCGATCGTCCACTCTCTTGTAGTCACCTGTCTTCCACTTCTTAAGTCTCATTCCCCTCTTGCAGACACACGTTTTCCACTAAGATGGGAAATTTAATGGTTCTGAAAATAACTGGACTAAAAATAGTTTAGTTCAGTTATTCTGAATTATTTTTTTAGTTCAGTTTAATCGAACTATTTTATAGTTAGTTATAATTTTTTATAATTTAGTGCAGTACAATGCACTTTGGCCAGCCCTACCACTAACAATGCTAAGTTAGCCCACTTATCATCCTATTAATAATTAACCACTAAAACATTCAATATAATAAGTTGTTCGAATATATAATTCAGTGCCAAGTGTAAAAAATTAATGATTTTTTTTTACTAAGAACCTTAATTATAGCAATATAGAAAATGTCATTTATGTAACTAATTTCAGCAAATGAAAAAAGAAAAAAACCTTCAATCATTGATGTCATAGTAGGCTCACCGAGTCAACTAATTTCACCTAAAGTGATCAAAAGAGTGTTAATTAAAGAAATTAATGTACGGCAAAATGGAGTGGGAGGAAGTTTATTTGTGTCCATTAAAAGGAGACGAACTTGTATAACCCATAATAAAAATAGTGAGTGGAGTTTTCAAATTAGCAGCTTTCACTAAAGCCCATTATGATTCCATAGATAAAGATGGACCAAATGGAGTTGGTCCATAGATTATTACATGACTAAAATCAAATTAACCATACTTAGTTTTTTATTTCTTTAAATATAATAAAAATATTTATAAAATTTTATTTTAAAATTATAATGGGTGGTCTGTAGTTAAACTTTTAGCCACTTTCCAATAAGGCTACGAACATAGACACGTAACCAAGGCTAAGAAATGTAGTAGCTTACGTAAATTTAATGTTCTACTTTTACTTGTAATGCTATCTTGGCTTCTAAGACAGAAAGTTAGACTAGTTGATACGCACGCTATGTATATACGTATTGCATTGGTCTTAATGCCGTATTTCTCATTGCAAGTATCGATACATTTCACCTTACACATGCACCACACAACTCAGTCCAAGCAATGCACTCAAATGCTTCAAGTCTTCTTACACATGGAACTCTTCAAATAACATGATTTGCTTCTTGACTCTACCACCATTATTCAAACTTCATTTGTGGATAGTTTTGTTGCACCAGTGGCAAGTTGGTAGCATGACAATGCCCATGCTTCCGTATCATGAATATATTTCTTTCCTCCTTTTCTCATTATGTTATCAGTATCACACATTTGTCAATTTTCATCAAACTTTTATTTCTTATATCATATGCATGAATAACTTATCTATGTTAACAAAGTTTTGTTAAAGTATTTAATGATGTTTGACCATCTTTTTTCTGTTTAAGAGATATACGAATCTAAGATATTTTTTTGTCATGAAAATTTATACTCGTATTAAAAATCTTATAATATTATATCTAATAATCTCACATGATCTAAGAGAAGAACAGAAAGTAATTTAAATAATTTTTTACTTGTTATTTTTTAGAGATGATTTAAGAACAAAATGGTAAAAAAATGTAAGACTTCGTAATAAAAATACTTCAATAATATAAAGATGAAGAGGTTTTACGTTGCAAAACAGATGATACTCAAAAACATGTTGGAATAAAAGGTTTGTGTGATGCTAAAACACAAGAGGACAAGACCGAAATGCCAATTTGATGTCACAGTCTTGACTGGATTTTGGGTGATTGAAATAAATTTTATCTGCGTCAGTTGTCAGAATGTCACTATAGGCTGGTTAGCGTTTTTGAACATATAAGCATTACCAGTTTGACTGTGAAGCTGCTGCAAACAAAGGTCATGATGTTGGTTGAAACACGAAGTGAATTGTTCATGGAAATTTCCACACTGGTCTGGTCTTTGCAAACCCCACTCACTAAAAATAAAGATATAGCTGGCCTATACCTATCTTTTTCTGTTAGTATCTTGTCTCTTTTTGGTTTTCGACATCAAATGGTGTTTAGTATCTCTGCATTACATTGGTTGGTGCTTAAAACCTTTTTCTGGGATTCCTTTTACTCCCCACTAACGTTAATTAGTCGACCATTGAATATGATCATTGAATCATGAGATCGTGTTTTTCTTTTTCTGCTCCGAAAGTTGCCCATTCAATATATCCAAACCAGATAGTCAACGCAACAACAAATGGAAATAGGTCAAATGCCAATTATAGGGTACACAGTAAGAAAATTTCAAACACTCCACTAATAACATGTCGTGGAGAAGACCTGTTAATATAATTTGGCATGACATGTTCTCTTTGCTTTACTTTCACTTCAATTAACAACAACCTACATTAGATAATAATCATCATCATCATCTTTGTCTTAAACCCCACCTTAATTTTCTATCCCTATCCACGTGTTTTGCACAAAATCAGTGTACTCTAGTTGCCAATCCTTTTCTTCATAAATCATAGCTACCATGTCCCTCTCTTTATTCCCTTGTTTCAGTCTACCCTATAGTGGCACAAGTGCTAGACTCATGTAGGTATTTTTCTGTCACGATTGGTTCCTATCAAGTTTTTCAATTTTAAATTTTCTGCTTCGACATATTCTAACTTATCCTATATGCTCTCATAGTTAGTTTCATGACAAGCCAAACACAGATGTGTTAATGTTAAATCAAAGTTGACCTAAACTCTAAACATATATAAAACATGTTGTCTATGCTAATATTAGATGATTGATTGAGGGTAACACACTTTATCGCTCAAAGTACATTAATAAATTAGAGTTCATACTTTGACACATGGTAAGGGTTTTTTAGTATTTCAAATATATATAGTCACTTTTATAAATAAATCTTTGAATATACCATGGTTTGGAGAAGGGTTCATCCCTATCATCAAAAAACTTTATACGAAATATTTAGAGAGAAAATGGAATTAATGTAGGTTATTTGGTTTTTTAGGGTAAAAGAAAATACAAATAATTTTAAAAAGGGGTACATATATTGTGTTTTCTCGTGTATTTTTGTTAATTTTTCTTATTTCTCTTTTTTATATATTTTTTAGCTTTCAATTTATTTCTTTTATATTTCTGGTCATTCATTTTACTTTGGTCCAACTTATTTCTCTTATCACCATCAAAGAGAGCAAAGGAGTTAAAGAAAGTTTGAGTTAGACACCACTAGATTTAAAATTTTGAGCAGAAAAATAGAGGAAAGATTGGTCAAATTTATTGTGCAAAAAAGTGTGGACATACGAAAAGGATAGAAAACACTAGATACATAAGCTTGTCAGAATAGTAAAAGGAAACAAAGAGATTTGGATGAAGTAAGATGCATTAAAGATAAAGAAAAACATTTAAAACTACTTTCATACTCATTTCTCCTGGGTGCAAAACTAAATCCATTCTGCAATTCTAAAATATGAATTATAATTTTAATATAAAAAAGAATCAATAACAAAAAAAAGTACCCATATCTTACCATTTTTTGTTATTAAGATTTAAAGGTGTAAATACGTTGAAAATTCCATATCGATTAAAAATAAGACTAACTTAAAATACATAAATGGATGTAAATCTTATCTTATAAATCGATGTTTTAAAATTGATTTAAACTTAAAATTCATTTCTTAAGACTCACACTTTATAAGTCTAATTTAAATCTAATTGAGTTAAGTTGAGACTTGAGTTAAAATATATCTTAAAATTCATATTTAAACCTAATTTAACCCAAAAAAAAAACGTAGTATCTGAAATAGTTTTGGAGTTATGGCGATATCTGAAACAACATATAAGGGAATTGGGTATAAATTTAACAGCAGAGGGTAGATGCATGAATTGTGTAGAATCCAAAGGGGTCTAAAAGTAGGGTTAGGAAAGGTTAATAAATGAGTGAAATGAATGAATGTGTTCCCTACAAACGGTACCAAGATGGAATTCCCCTTCAAAGTTTCCTTCTCCTATAGCTTTCTATGTGTCAGCCCTTTAATGGATGTGGCAGAGAAGAGGATGAAAAATGGTCCAGCACCACCGCACCCGTGCCACAAAAGTGAAGGGACCCCCCCTATCTTCAATCCATTCCTTCTTCTCTACTTGTAGTATTCTCTTCTATCATACCCTTTCCACAAATACAATACCACACGATTCCCATCTTTTCATTATCACACCTTCTTCTGCTCAGCACGCCATACATATACTTCGTCTACCCTATCATTTTTAATTTTCTCTGCACAAATCTCATATCAGTAAAAATATAAGTGGATCAATCATTGTTTGATTGTAGAAAAATTTAGTAATCAGTAAAAAAAATGTGATATCACTTGTGAATCAAGATTAAGAATAGTATATAAATACATTATTATCTTACCCAATAATGAGATACCTTTTTATCTTATCAAAACAATTATTGCACTACGAGAATCACTATATAGGTTGAACCCTTTTAAAAATAAAATTATAGCACTAAAATATTCTCGTACTTATTTAACACGAGAGTATACTTTCATGGGTCCTGGTACTTTTACAAGTAGATGTAGATATTTATAATTTCATGACGTGTTTATTGACTATTGATTCTAAACGACACTAATAATGTAATGTCCTAAAGCAATGTCCATACCAATTCCTTATTTATAAGTCATATATGAAAAAGAAAAAGAATTCCGCAGGATATTAGAAAACGTTTTCAAAAGAATTGAAGTCAAGTAAGTTTTGATGAAGTGTTCTATTACTCAATGTGTTGATCAATTTAAAAACTTTTGTAATAAATAATTTATAATAGAATATTACATTTACATTTATCATAGAAAGATGCACAACAGATTGAAAAAACCATAAGAAAACATTATGCACGGTTGAAAAGACCATAAGAAAACATTATTTCAGAAATGTATTGGAATAATCAATTATCACTTATGATATTCCAATTAAATTTAGAATTGGCAAAGGCTCGCTATACATTCTAGAACACAAGTGAAATAGAGTTTAGGCACTCCTATACATTCTAGAACACAAGGATGGATTAAATGATGAAAAAGGATGAAAGAAGATAAAGTTCTTGGGTACTAAAGTGCCTCATCGTGTGTCTTGAACTTCAGCTACGTTCCTAGGTCCAAAAACTCCTTTTTTTTTCTTCAACTCTCGACAATTTGAAAGGTCAACAAAAAGTGTTTTCACGTTGGTATTGGCCAAGAGGTCACTTTTTAGGCATGTGGCTTTTTTCAGCTCGTTCGGCCTCTTGGTTGCACCACTTTTGGCAAAACACTTAAATATGCTCCAAACTTTCAATTTCTTGCCAAATAACCCCAAAAAAAGTAAATATCTATCTCTATAACATTTGTATACAAGTCTTGCATCTTTTCATGAAATTTAACACAAAATACATGATAAAAAGACATCTAAGGGGTTATAATAAGTGTGAATAATAAGTAATTATCACACATATCATATATTAGTGAAATTTTGAGGAAGTTTAATATGAAAAACTGCAATGCTTCTTTAATACTCGTCATTGACAACATGAAATTAACTCAAGAGCTAAATGAGAAGATGGTTGATGCAACTCTATATAAATTATCACTTAGATATGCATGCAACAATAGACCTGACATTAGTTATGGAGTTGATGGAGTTGGACTTGTCAGCAAATTTATGAATGACCCTAGAACACCACATTTGACAAAAACAAAGCATATACTAAGGTATCTAAAGGGTGTAGTAGAGCTTAAAATTAACTGAAGAGTTGAATGAAAATATGGTTGATGCAACTCTATAAAAACAAATTATGGAATCAAATATGCATGTAACAAGAGACCTAACATTAGTTATGGAGTTGGACTTTGTTAACAATATTTTTTATCTCTAGAAACGAAACCAAAAACTTGTTGATGGATCGGCAAGTGTACCGAATCGCACAAGTAATATAAAATGGTAAGACCAAGTATTGTATCCCTGAAGACTCTCGACACTAAACAATTGTGAGATAACTCAATTAATTAAGACTTAAATAAAATGAGATTGTTGGTTTCAAATGCAAAGACATAAAATTAAATATGAATGCAAATTGATCAATAGTAGAGTAACACAGAGATAAACGGATGTTGTTTATAAAATGAGATGATTATGTTGTTAGGGTTTGATTTCACCAAGTTTACTCTCATGTATATAAGAATTCTTCTTTTTACATTAATATTAACGTCACTCACTAAATTACTTAGAACCCGATCCTTCGGCGCAATAAGCTTGCCTTAATTCCTAGTTCGTGCAATTCCTAGCGTTCCTAGAAAATTAAGTCTGAAGATCAAGAGCTTAAGATGACCAAGTACTCATACCCTCATCCCTGAGAAATATTACCCTTGGAAAAATTCAACAAGAACCTAAATTGTAAGGAACCTCCTGACACTTATGCAATTCATAAATCATGCTACTAAATGAGTTAAATAGAGCAAGCATTGAAACATATGAATTCCCTAATAATTAATGAAAAAGCATATAAATTAAGAATCAATTCAAATACATGAGAGTTCACAAGGTTACATCATTCCCCAACAACAAATAGAGTTTAGTTTCCCATAGACATGGAGAAACTATATGAATAATGGAAAAGCATGAGATAGTGAAACCCTAAAAGTAGAAGAGGAAGCTCCCGCCTCCAAATTCGCCTTCAAAGAGTAGAAGAGTGTGTTGTTGTGTTGCTCCAGCCAGAGATACAAAACCTAGAGTGCTTGGGTCCTTTAAATAAAGTTGGAAAAGAGTAGAAACAGGATCTAGTCCCAAAGAGTCGAAATAGAGCAAAATTTGGGACGATCCTCATGTAGGACTTGAGCTCCAATTGGACGCCCAGGCTTCGGGAACCGCTGCCCAGGCGGCCTAAGAGGGCGCCTAGGCGGTGGACATCAATTTTCCGAGGCTCAAGCCTCGGACAAGGCGTCCAAGCTTCGTGCGGTTCCTCCTTTAGGTGCTTTTCCAAGCCTTTTTGAGTCCTAACTCCTTAGCACTTCATCTCTGTTTTTCACATTCTCTCATTACCTATCAAAACAAGGGTAATTAGTCATAAAATCATCAAATTCAACCTCAACTCTCTTATTCACACAATTAAATGAAAAAAAACATGAGTCCAAGCAAGTTTCTAAGTGAAAAAGGGTGTATTTAATATCAAAATTACATCATAAATAACGGTATTTTCAACCGTTAACAGACTTGTCAGCAAATTTAGGAATGACTCTAGAACACCACATTTGACAACAACAAAGCATATACTAAGGCATCTAAAGGGTGTCGTAGAGCTTAGGTTGTTCTTTCGAAGGGAAAGAAATCAAGTTGGAGGAATTTTGGAGGCTTAGTACAATTCCAACTAGTGTGGAGAAAAATTTGATAGAAGAAGCATGTTCGATTACTTCTTCAAATACATGAAAACTTCAATCTCTTACTGTTCTATAAAAACAAAATGTGGTGACAGTCTCCTCTTGTGAAGTAGAATACATTGTTTCTACTGAAATATCATGTTAATGTTTATGGCTTGAGACACTTCTGAAATAGTTAAAGCTATTGAGTTTAGAAAATCGGTCAACTATTAGTAGACAACAAATTTGCTACAGAAGTAAGCACATAGAGACAATTTTCACTTTTTAAGAGACTCATTAAGAAAAAGGCATATTGGAGCTTGTACATTATGCTATAGAAGATCAAATAACTAATGTGTTTACTAAATCTCTAAGAGAGAACATATTTGAGAAGCTCAGAGATTTTTTGGGTTTGGAACTAATAGACTCTTTTGGATTAAGGGGTGTGTTGTATGTTGTAATTGTAATAATTGTAAATGATAGTTATATAGAGTTTTTCTTCTACATATAAAAAATCCTATATACTATCTTTGTCTAATCAATGAGAAATACTTTATTTCTTTTTATTCTCTTTGTAGCATCTATCTTGTATGTGTTTGTTTTAATTCCCTAATCATATCAAACCCAGATCTAACAATGTTGACAAAAAAATTGATCGTTTCACGCACAACTTGATGGAAATACACTAAGCTTTGTATTACACACTAAACACCAAATAAATCTACTCTCATTCAAAAGCCACAAGTCATCATGTTAAAATTGGTTTTAACAATAAACAAAACAAAGATGGAAATGTGGTTTCAAGTTCAAAGTATCCCCAATTTTGATTTGCACATAGAGGAAACATAAGAGAAAAAAGAGAAGAGAAATAATAATAATCAAACCCTAAAAATATGATAAAGTTGTTTTGTGTTTACTGCCTTTCATATACGGGGCTGCACAAGATTACAATAGACAAGGAATTAAAGTAATGGTAAAAGATATGGTGTTGGATACTCCTATTAGAAATTCGGTGTTGATTCCTCTTTGTGGTTATGGTTCTCAATGTTGTGCTACACTATTTTGTTTTTGATAAGGATAATGTGGCAGTTGCAAGGTGAATGAGGCCAAGAGGAGGGGCAACGAAAGGGCTTGAAGGAGGGGAGGAGCAACTAGAGAGGGTAAAGATGGAGAAAAACGACAAGGTGGGTAGGGGAGGGGAGAGAAGGGATAAAAGGGCACGCATGATCAGGTGTCCATATAAAAAAATAATGTCATTAGATGATGAAGACTTCATTTATAAAGTATAGGGACTAAATAGGATGAAAATTTGAGAGATGGGCGAATTCCAAAATCACATTATAGTTTAAGGACTAAAAACATAATTAACCCATATATAAAACATATTAAAATCAATTTTAATTTTAGTTTTACTAACTATTTTTTCTCTCACCTAAAATTATATGTTCAAGTATTCAATACAATTATGACAATTCTACAATGTATAAATAACACAAGGTTAAACTAATTTTCATATTAAGTAATTATGACAATTCTATAATATAATATGAGGGTAAACTAATTCTAGTAATCATATCACAATAATATACAATTTTACACCTCATATAATATTTACATCACTACACATTATAAATTTCACATTTACTTATAAATTGTTCTTAATTTTTAATAATGTTGGCATAATTTGTCAAACTTAAGAAATTGGAATAATAAGGTTGTCTTACACAACACTACCACTTAAACCATAAAAAATAATATTGAAAAGTTCACCTTACGTCTCTTAGGATGATTTGTTATACCTAAAAGTCTTATGAATGAGATTTCCTCAACTTTGCATCACTTAATATTTTAATTTTGTATAAATTAGATTGTGAGTGATGCTAGAATATCTCATTATATTTTTATCATCATATATGTTCATGCGCATTTCATAAATATATATATATATATATATATATATATATATATATATATATATATATATATATATATAATGTACAATAGTAACATATGTTCCAACATATATTAAATTTCACATGATGAATACCATATTTTATCATATCATTGTATATAAATTGCTAAAACAAAATTATTCTTGCTTTTAAACAAGGAAAAACTTCTTCACTCAAACAACATCTCCTTTGCTGAAACAAGAAAAGACTCGATCTTTCTTGAACGACCAATTCCAAAAAAGAAAAATCAACTACAAACTCTCACTCATGTGTCACTTTGTCATTTGAGTGATGTAACTTATTAATCAACCACCAAATTCCAAAACTTCCTTTTCACTTGAATGAGAATCTATTACACGAGTGAAAAGAGTTCTGAAAAAAAAAAGTTGATTTCATTTTTCTTTTATTCGAACTAAAAAAGATTAATCTAAACTCCTTTTACTACAATAAAACATAAATTTAGCTTCCAAATTTAGCATTGGTCGAATTATTGTTGAAGATCTTACATTGATTAGAGATAAGACAATTTATATAAATGGATGCAAAGTCATCTTAGACGCTGGTCTTGTAAGATTGAGTTAAGTTTTAAGTTTATTTCTTAACATAATATTAGAGTTATGAGTTTGAGCATATCCTAGTGAGACTTGTGGTTTGTTATGCCTATCGTGCCACCCGCTATTAGGCCACTACCGAACCATCATAACTCTTTAGTCTTATGCTCGATATGTATATACATTTGCGTGAGGGAGAGTGTGTTGAAAATCTCGTATTGACTAAAGATAAGATAATTGATAATATATAACTAAGTATAAACCTCATTTTATAAGAAAATTTTGTAGGGTTATGTTGGGCTTAAAGTTTGCTTCTTAACAATTGCAAACTATTAACTTGGACTTAATCGACAATAATACAATAAAAAATTTAATTTAAAAAAATTAAAAGAACATGAAATTACTTTTATATTTTTTATTAAATATATATTTGAGTTTTATCATTGTCTTAGCTAAAATAAATATGTTAATGTCACTAACCTTATTATCTTTAATTATACATTTATTTAAGTTATTATCGACTAAGCAAATTTTGATTATAAAATAAATTAAAATATATAAGGTTAAATTGGGTTTATTATATACTAACCTTATTTAATCTTAATATTTATTTGTTTAAGTAAGGGTCAGATATGCAAATGTTCGATATAAATAAATAAAAAGAAATAAAAAAAATGTAAGGTTAGCATAAGTATTAACTTTATTTATTTTTAATATTTTATTTATTTAAAATAGTGTTGATTTAGTAAACAGTAATTATAAAAAAATAACTAATATAAATAAGATTAGTTGGGGCATATAGATCTAACGTCATTTATTTTTAATATTTATATTTATTTAAGTTAGCGTCACTTAAGTTAATGTTAAGTTATATAGTTTGAATCTGTATGTATTTTTCATATTGAATATGGACCATAGATTATTTTTAATGAAAGACTCAAATTTAAAGTGACAAATCTTCTAACTTATAATTTCTTTTCTTACTTTCTATAAAAATCTCGTCACACTCATCCTCTTCTTTCACATTTACAAATCTTCTTCATGATCTCTTTCATCCACATTTCTCTTCTCATCTCTTTTGTTCATATTCATCTCCTTTATTCACATTAATTTTATTCGTTTACACTTATCTCTTTAATTCATTATAACTATTTTTTTCATTTATATTATTTGAACATGAGAGTACTATACAATTTTATTTAAGTTATTGCCATTAGTATAACATTCCATAATCTCACGCTTGATAATTCATATATTTTAAAATTACATGTAAGGTCACAACTCGTAATCTCACAATTGAAAATTTATAGTTTATATTTATTTATACATGTTTTAAACTCAAATTTCAACTCCGAAATCATAAATATAACTTGAATTCTTCTAGTTTATTCTTCTATCTCTCTCTTCATTGGCATTGTTTCAGACGACATTCCTTCATCTGCTCCCGTATAACGAATTATACGATCATCGCACATACCCAAACACAAAAACACAAACAAGTAGGGTGAGCTAACATGCAACCAATCATTTATGAACATGCATGCAAACCTCATATAATAATTATGTCAGACATACTCATACCATCATACAACAATCACATCATACATACTCATCCATTACTTTGATACACATGGTAAAATGACATCACAAGACTTGTTACTTTATAACCCGACTCGTCCGGACTAGAATGATTACCGAGCTATGGCGGGTCTTGCACTCGTGGTGACTTTATGAAACTTGGGCACTACCGCCCGGCACTACCGCCCGGCACTACCGCCTTATGAAACTTGGACACTACCGCCCGACACTACCGCCTTATGAAACTTGGGCACTACCGCTTTATGAAACTTGGGCACTACCGCCCAGCCACAGTCACGAGGTTAATCCGTTATCACTCACCTTGGATCATATGGAAGCACCCAAGACTAGGACCTCCTGCTACTCCTCACCACATGGTTCAGTCCTCTCTACGTGAGAAGAAAGACCATTGGAGTTTCAGGATGACCCCCAAAACTGAGCTACCATGCAATCATTCTATACACCCCCAAATCACCACCATGTATCCTCTCCTTGAGGATCATGGAATTACGTATATGAACCATACTGTCACTTTGAAACTTAACCCAAGACATGAATAACCAGATACTATCATATTATCACAGTGAATCCAACATATCTCATGCATTCACATACTTCCCATATAAATCACATCATTATAGTTCACAACCATTTTCAGATGCATAATTCAAATGTAATATAATAAAATACAATCATCACAATTATAATTCATATATCTACCACAATAACATGAATTCATCAGACATTTCCATTCCAACAAGATATATTGCACAATAATTTAATAGTACATAATCTGTTAAATAGGATTTAAGTTAAAAACTTGTCGAGTAGACTTCCAGGAAAGAGAGGTGCGTCATAATGGACAACTTAAGTACCAAGTCTTTCCTTAGCCAAAGTGTTCCTCAACTAGTTTTTAACAACTTTCTTATTTACAGATTCAAAACAACAGCATATAATATTTACACCGAATTTCAACATAGATAGATATACAGTAAGCATTAACAGTATTCACACAGAATTTCAAGATATGAATAGTAATAAAACAATACTAAGTCATAATATAAAAGCATAGAAATACTAAATCATAATATAAGAGCATAGAAAGGTCAGCTCCCATACCTCTTTTTCTAGAATTATTTTCCTACTAGAAGCTGTTCCCCGAAAACTCTTCAGAACCTCTACTCTTTCTGCAACTAAAAATTTCTTCCTAACTCTTTCTTCTCTATTTCTCAAGCTCTCACTTGATTCCGATTTTCTTGGTGTAGAATACCCTTTTCTCCCATGGCTATTTATAAGTAAAAAAAAATTTACTATTCATTAATTTTTTTAATATTATTTATTATTTTAATATTATTTAAAAATAATATTTTAATAATCCATTTGGTTAAATCTGATCCTAATTCCATTCATGCTAAGGAATCCTAATTTCTTCCATGCTAAGGAATCCTAATTTCTTTCATGCTAAGAATTTATTTTTACTATTCACTTTTTACTATTTACTATTCACTCTTTTTTTTTTTACTATTCAATTTAAAAAAAATACTAAATAAGTTACCAAAAATTTGAACCTCTCCTTCTAAAATTACTATAATTTTATATCAAAAATTTACATTTTTCTATCCATTAAAATTATTATTACTAATAAAATACTAAAATTTACTGCTATAAATATTTTATTTTTCATGAGTCTTACAATAAGCATCACTTAAGCCATCACAAAAAAATTAAAATAAAAACATTTTAACATTAATCAAACCAATACTAAAATACTTTAATTAAAAAAGTAATTCAAAAATTAGTGATGACTTAACTAATTAACAGGGTTAGAATCGGTCTTTAAAAATTAATACTAAGAAATTAGCGTATATGATGATTATAACATCTCATACTTGTACCATGCAAAATTAACGCTAAATAATTTTTTTTGGAAGTGTGGTCAAAATCAATTTAATTGAAACCAAATATTAGTCCAAGCAAAGAATACATTTCAATCTATCTAATTTGATACACAAGTGAATAAATATGAAATTCTTGTAACCTGTAACTTTAGTGAAAATAAAAAAACTATATCTCTAATATCTTAATATAGTAAAATAATTTCTTATCGCGTAAATAATTGATCCCCTTCCTTATATCAAGCTTTCCTTACGAAATAAATGGAATTCACAGCGAGAATGCATGCATTATTTCAAAACAAATTTGTCTATAAATTTTAAATGTTTAAATTATCTCATTTAAGAAAAACATTTTATTTAAAGGGAATCCGTGCACGTTTTAAATACTACTTGATTAATAATTCCATTTTGTTGGTTTTCCCTAAAGAAAGTTTATTTTATATAGATAACTATTGTTATTGCCGAAAGATTTAAAAAAATAATGTTTAGAAATAATCCGTTACTAAATTAAAAAGATGGTTTCTTTTATGAAATAGTTTGGAGATAAAATAAATTAATCCGAACACATTAAATAATTGGTATAAAAATCTCGCGCAAGTTGTTTAGCAAGGTTTGATTTGTGTTATGTTAGAAATTGTTATAACTTTATAGGAAAAAAGACCACGGTGTCTATCTATATTCACTTGCCATTTGTTTTTCACAATAAAATGTTATATTAAAATAATAGTCATAAATATAAATAAAATAATAATTTTAAAAGTTGTAAGAATGTATAGAAAATTGAAGGTTACAAAGTACAGTGACCCTAAGTTATGCAGAGGAAGGTAAACTAATATCATGATTTTTTTTTTCTTTTTAATGTTAAAATATTAAACGAACAAAAAAAGCAAGATGATTAGAAAACAGAAATCCAAAATTAGTTGTTAAATGATACATTTAGAGTCTCACTGGAAAAGTAGAACCAGATATATATAGGACAAAATTTTAAAAAGAATAGAAGGGAGATTCTTTGAGTGTTGGAGTAAGATATGAATAGTCAAAAACAATAGAAGAAAAAAAGGTCATGTATTAAATTTTAATTTGACTTTTTGTGCCCATTCTTTTAATTCAGTTTAATTCTCATTCATAAGAAATCATTGTTAGAAATAAATTTTAGTTATTATGAAAATAGAATAAACTTCATTGATGATTACATTATTAATACATCTCTTATTTAATCCTCAAACTATGTCTACCTTGGTATTTAGAAACTAAAATTGAAGAATAAAAATCAAAAAAATATGATGGAAAATTTGAATTTAAAAAATATTATATACATAGTTAAAAGTAAAAGTATCTTTACGGCTAATTTTGTGATAAAGTAAACGTAACTATTCTATTGGCATGCATACACATGAATGAAATTCTTATATTATATACTCAAAGAACTTAGACACTTAATTACTTGTGTCACATCTCATTGATATAAAAAATAATATCTAAGAGTTTTGTGTAGTTGGTTTTGTCCAAAGAATTGAACATGTTCATCCTTTTAACATCATTTTTCTCAAAGAAAAAACCTTTACCATTGGCCAAACTTCGTTTGACTTTGATTTGAAAATATCACCAACTTTTGTCCAAATAACAAATGCACACTTGAGTTTTGACTTTTCACACTCCAACCAAACGTGCTCCCTTTTGCGCACGAGGGAAAAGGTCAACACCCTTTTTGGTAAAAGGATAATTTTTGTGAACACTTCAAGAAAATTGCTAATACCCACAAATAACAAAGATAAATATCATAAATAAATAATAAGAGGAAAATAAAAAACATATATAAAAAACAGATATAGATAAATTGCATATATATTATAGATGATAACTTATAGTAAAAATCATGCATTGGAAGTGACAACACTATCCACAGCGTCCTCCATTGATTCATTATTTCTTTCAGTGTGAAGAGGATAAAGGGTTTTGGCCACTCACTCTTTTTGAAGTGATTGTTTTTTGTGTTTGACAAGACATTTTTCGAGGGAATGGAGCACAAATAATTAAGCAAATTCTTTTTTATAATTAATTACAAAAATATTCACATCAAACATCTTCATTGATTCTTTAATCTTGGTGCTTTCTTTTTTCTTCAACTCTTTTTGGTTTATTCGCTACCCTAAAGTTCTTTACTTATGTACCTTTTATTTTCGTTTTTTAAACCTTTAGTGGCCTCACTAAATCTAAGAAAAAGTGGCAATTGAATAAATTATACCATTGGTATGTTATTATGCTTAGGGACACGTGTCGTTATCTTATCGGTTTGGTTTGCTCTTGTTGAATAAATACACGACTTTGAATTACATTCGATTCGATTCCAACTAAAACGGGAGAAACACGAAAATTGTAATAACTGAATAATTTAAAAAAAAATTATGAACTTGGTGTGGTTAATATCCAAATCCAAATTAAAAATACTTTGGGTATCTTAAAATTTCATGTAGATTAAAAATTCGAAACGTGGAACCACGTATGGAGTTAGATATGGTTATGATTATGATACATAAGACATGGTTGAAAGAAGAAAATATTTTGTGGGGATTATGGAGAAAGAGGGGAACAAACACATCTTCGTGAAAATTATGTCAGATGTAATGTTTTTTCTTCGCAATCTACCAAAGATTTTTTGTACCGTAAAAAATCTAAAATTCGTGCATTGAGTGGGAATAATCCGTACCAAGATACCAATAACCTTTGATCCATGTAGTAATAACACAAACGTTAATATATATATATATATATATATATATATATATATATATATATATATATATATATATATATATATATATATATATATATATGGTTTACTAACACGTCTGTTTTTCAGTATAATTTAGCGATGTGTACTGAATTTTAGTAGACAAAAATACTCTTATATATCATGGATTCTAAGTTTTAAGGTTAAGGATATTTTAATAATTTTCATTTTCAAAACTTAAAAAAAAAAAAGAAACCTCAAAGTCTTACTCACATCTCTCATTACTCTTAATCATTTCTCTTTCATCATATGTATATGTTGAATCATCATTTTTAAAAAAGCCAGCCAGGCCAATTACCAATTCTTTTGGATGTCATTATGCTTGTGAAAATTAGATAAAATTATATACGACAAAAACTATAAAATGAAAACTCATTATAAAGTCATTTTTTGTAAGAAATTGTTTAATAACGAGTGTTTCTGATTTTTTCCAGGCAAATTACCAATTCCTTTGATGTCATTATGCTTGTGAAAATTAGATAAAAATAGATAAGACAAATATTATAAAATAAAAACTCATTATAAAATCATTTTTTATAAGAAATTGTTTAACAATGAGTATTTCTGATTTTTTCCAAGTCAATTACCAATTCCTTTATGCTTGGATAAAATTAGGTAAGACAAAAATTATAACATGAAAACTCATTATAAAATTATTTTTTTGTAAGATTGTTTAACGACAAGTATTTTTTATTTTTTTCAATTGAGACTGCAGTAGGGTTTGAGGGGTTTCTTTTTTTTTTTTTTAGTTTTGAGAATGAAAATTATTAAAATACTCTTAACCTTAAAACTTAGAATCCATTATATATAAGGATATTTTTGTCTACTAAAACCCGGTATACATTGCTAAAATGTACCAACTGAAAAATAGACGTACGCAAACCCATATATATATATATATATATATATATATATATATATATATATATATATATATATATATTACACATAAATAAAGACAAATCAAATCATCAATGCACCACAACAACGTGGAGCACTCCTTGTCTTTGGCCTTATACCATTAAAGTCAAATGAAATCCTTTCAAACATGATGTTGTTAGACAAAAAGCAGATAGACATATAAAACAATATGCAAAAAGAAAATAAGAAATAGGATACAAGTTAAACATAGATTGTCACTAGATGGAAGGAAAAGAACTAAAGAATTTACTTATGTTAATTCAAAAACTTGTTAGATTAATAGTGTATGAGTAATTCATTTTAAATTGTTTATAGTTTAAAAGTTTTAATACATTTATTGCTATGCGTTGTTTTTAGATAATTGTACAAAAAAGGGAAAACTATTAGATAAACGAGATATTTTTGTCATATAAATTATGTTTAATTACTAAGTATTAGTGTTTAATTACTAAATTTAAATTTAAAAATAAGATAGAGAATTAAAATAATTAAGATGTTAAGAAAACTTTCTAAAATAATGCCTACTAAGCTTACAAACTTTCAATAAAACTTAGTATATATACAACTCAATTACATAAATTATCAAGACTAAAAATAATTTAAGAATTAAAAATCAAATAAAAATATATAATTCTTTTGGTTTCCATAATTTTTATTTTTATTTTCATCCTTTGATGCTACCATTCAAACGATGATGTAGGTCAACTATGAAATAGAATGTGTGTTACCAAAATAATATCATTGAAATGATGATGTATCTCTATTATTAAATAGAACGTGTGTTAACAAAAAAATTAAACAAGGAGTTAACGTTGCTGAAAACGAAAACTAATAAAAGAAAGTTTTACAAACTAATGTCTCACAAATTCTTGCATAGAACGTAAATTAGCACCCTTAATAAAATATACGAAAATGGTACTTTATTCCATTTTACATTGAGAGGTGGATAAAAGAAAAAACAATTATAGATAAATGATTTATTTTACTATCATGGCCGAATCATTTTCCTACTATATATTTTATTTAGATCCCACACCAATTTCACCAGTTTGATTTAATTATTATGGATCTCATTTCCAATACTACGATGTTTGATTATCATATGTTTAGTAGTGTTATGGTTTGATGAACACTCCAAAGGCTATATACCTTAGTTGCTTATACTTAACAATAATAACATATTGGAGTTTTTCAAAAAATGGGTACAACATTTTATGAAATTTATCCTAATGGATAATTTCTAAAAGAAAAATAGTATATAAACTATCGTTTGAAATATAACCTCAAAATAAATAACGTCGTGCTTTAAATATTGTTTTGTTTTAATTTTTTTATAAAATGCAGAACTCGTCGAGCATAAACCTTTCTAGTACTTTTATTTTATTTTATTTTCGAAGTGGTGTTGACCACATTTTAGTTTAAATTTTTCAGTTTATTGTAATTTTTTAGGTAATAAATTTTTTTGACAGTCATAATATTTTAATGGAGTTTCTTGAATTATGTTTACTTTATGTTATAAATGTAAAAGAAAAATACAAAAGCAATTTGATAGTGGAAATTTTAAGATATCTGACTTGCAAAAGGTAATAAATTTGAGGGAGTCATGACTTAGACAGGTAAATTAAATGGCATGTCATCTGATGGTGAAGAATTTCAGAGTCCATATATATTTGTTTTTTTATGTATTTATTGTCCATTATAAATTAGTACAGTTGACTACTGATCTTCATATATAAAGTGAATTTTCCATTAATTATATATATATATATATATATATATATATATATACTTTTTTAACATTATCTATAAAATTAACTATATATACTTATATATTTGTAAATTAAATATTATTGTGACATTCCAAAATATAGTATTAAACTATATAAGAGCTATAATAGTTAATAAAACAAAAACACTTAACAAAGAAGAAAAATAAAGTTAATTAGAGGAATTTAATACAACTATAAATTAAAACTTTACTTACAAGATAACTAAACAAAACTACATACACGTAATTGATCTATCAAAATCTAAACATGAGTCCTCCTTCTAGAGCATGCTTCACAAAAACATCATCACCTTCTGCTCACACTCACAAAATGATCAATGCCAAAGCACAAGAACATACAAACAAATCACAAATAAAAGAGTAAGTTAGTAATACAAACAATTTATAATACAGCTAAACATTTAAACATTCTACACAGGATACATATATCACACAAGACCAACCAAACACCTTATGCATGACAAGACTTAGACTGGACTATCTAGATTAGTATGAATATCGAGCTATGAAAGTTCGTGCACATGTAGTGGTGAACCAGCTGGTCAACCCCAAGCTACCACACATGGTTAGTCCATTATCACTCGCCTTAGGTTAAGGCAAAGCCCCTAGACTAGGATCTCTTGCTACTCTCACCACGTGTCTCACCCCTCTCTACTTGAGAATAGATAACCATTAGAGTGTCAGTATGAACTCCAAGACTGAGTTTCCTATATTCATACTTACAATACTTTGAAACCACAACTAAAAAATTCCTTACCATGTTTAATTCACACATAAACCATCATTCATCAATGCCATAAAATACATGAATCACTGAACATATATTTACAGAATCATAAACATCCATTACACATCTCATCAATACCCATAAACCAACTAAGATAATATAGGAAACTGACGCTCAAGTGCCCAAAAACTGGCTCTCAGTGTTCTAGCTGTTGTTTTGTTGCCAATCAGCGTCCTGAGTCTGGCGCTCAGCTCCCTAGGCACTGGAATGTGGTGCTCAACGTCATGTAGGGATGCCCAGGCGTTATCTGAAAAACAACACCCATTTTAGATCACTTTCAACACTTATCCCAAAACTTTGAATGATTCCTAAGACCTTCTAAACACCCTGAAACATTTGAAATATGATCCTTAACTCAAAATTACTTCTTCAAACCAATTTACTACATTAAACTATACCAAATTCAATTCGATCACTTGCAATACCCAATTTATGCAACTAATAGCTTGAACAAGTCATAAAGGACTTAACAACAACCTATCAAACATCATAATTAACCCATAATACCTAATTCAAAATATCACTTGTCAAAACCCCTTAATTTAGCCAAAATCATGTGCAATTCAACATGCCAACTACCAAAGAACCTAACATCAATTTTCTATCATTTTTAAAGGTTCAAACCAATTTTAAATTACCCCAAAACCAACTTAAAAACTTTATATCATATTTATTTTCTCTAAGTTTTTACCTATCAAAACCTCTAAACTACCTTAGAAACAACCTTAAAATCTTACTATTTTGACTAACATTCTATTCCAAACATTTTATCAATTCATTCTTACCATCAATAAGTTACCAAAGACCTATTAAGCCATACAAAACCACTCTTCCTCTCCTTAGACCAACATATCAATAATTCACTTCTCCGACCTCCATTCTAGACCAAAAACCTACTCTTTTCTTACCATTGATACTACCATATGCTAATAACAGTTTAATAAGTTCAACAATACATTCAAACCACCATTTAACTTATCAAAACAACTATAACACTCAGCCTATCAATTATACACAAATTTCATAGATTCCCACCTTATTACATAACAATTTCAAGCAATTTAACACACAAAAAGTATCATATCAATTTACCCATACAATTTAACACATCATTCTCATTTAATAACATATTTTGAAAAATTTATTAAATGAAAACCACTTAATCTAGCTTCCCTTACCTCACAAATTACCCATTAAGCTCTACAACCGTACACTCATTGCTTCCGACTCAAGGAACTATAAATATACTTACGAAACACCGAAAAGATATCAAAGAGAGTCCTTAGGACCTTTGATCAACAAGGAACTCAAAGAAAGGATCAGATTACACATGTGATGGAAATCTCCATGCATGGACTCAAATAAAGAACCAAGAGCAAAAATGAGCTTAAAGTTACTTGCTCTATTGTAGAAACTGATCGGATAGGAACGTAGATCTTATTACCGTGGTCGATTAGGCACCTACTAACTCTAATACTTGGTCTCATTATTTTAAAACACCTACTAACTCTAATACTCTATTTTCTAGGTTCTTACAATTATCATAACAATTCACATATACAATATAACATTCATATATATTATATTATAACTATACAATAATCATTTTTAACTAGAATCATCAATTATACTTTAATGAAATAGTATAGTTTATTATATTCAATGTTTTTTTTAAATATTTATACCATACATATTTCATTAGAAATTATCAACTTGTTGAAAACACCATTAAGAACTTTATGTTACCGTGAATACTTATGTTACTTTATGTTAGTGTGAATACTTATATTACTTTATGTTAGTGTGAATACTTATATTTGTTATAGAAATCCTTAATATAGTAATATCATTTTATTTTATTTTACATATAGTTTGATTGTGATTAGATGATGATAAAACATGATATATCTTTTTAATGAATTTTATGTTTAATATTTCAACTTTTAACTCTAAACACACATGTAAAAGCAACACACCAAAAAACAAAATACATCTATATAAGATCATACTCAATAAAACAATATGTTATACATTTTATATTGTCAATAGTCCAAGTGATGTTGTATTGTTTAAGTGGTTTTATCTTATTTCAACAATTTCACTTCCTAAAACAGGAAATAACCTTTTCACTTGAATAATGTAACTTTGCTTAAACACACAACTCTAGGGAATATAATTAGTTTTGCCTCTTCCTCACTTAAATTTTCACTCAATGTTTGAGCATCATTCTGATGCTCGAGTGTTGCACTTATTGGATCACACATAATAAGTTTGGTACTATATGTGTTCAAAGACTCATCAACCCTGTCAACTATATCCTTTGGGTTACTTAAGACAAATACATAATATTATTTATCGAGTACCTAGTGTCGAATAACTTGAAACTAGTAAGGCGACTACTGAATGCTCCATGAATGAATCACTTAGTCAAACACCAAGACCAAAGACTGAACTACTTTGGCAACAATGTTGTTCATTAAACTAGGATGCCAACTATCAGTCTCTCATCATGCTTGTTGAGGACATTCTTTGGTTGAATAACTTACCTAAAAAGCTATTTCAGTTTCTCAAATGTAAGTTGGCCATTGGGCCTCTAGACCAATAGGCATATAATTGTGGCCCATTCGAGTAGGGGCTCATGGTCAACAAGGTAAACCTATAAATATTATTATAATAGTAGTTTTACTTTCACTTTTGAATTTAAATTTGACTAGAATCTTTGACCAAGTATTAACTTAAGTATTGGAGAATCTTCTATAGGCACCCCATCATTCAGTAATGGATGAAGGAGGCATGAAGGACTAGTACACGGTAGTGGAGATTTTGTGGGAGTAGGAAGCAACTTTGTAGGGTACATTCGATTCCACAAGAATAAGTTACAAAAGCGTTAAAGTCATTCTATCTTCAACACTTGAACTTTAACATGTAGTTGCATATTCTCACACCTTCCAAAGCCTCATGCACCATGGTCTATTTGTAAAATCATTTTGTATTTTTCCTATGTTCCTAATTTACTCTAGAAAGTTATTATAGGGTCTTAAGATTCATGATTCTCACATATTAATGTTCGGAACAAGAGCAAAAAAGAAGAAAAAAGAGAAATAAAGGAGACAATAATTTAACATGGTTCAACGTATAAATGACTACGTCCTTCCATGGTAAGGTGAAGCCCTAGAAGGTGGCCGGTGGCAGATAGCTAGATGAATCATGGGAGGTGGAGAGCAAGAAATGCTCAGTGGCATGACCATGGGTCTGCAATGTACTCAGATAAGAGAAGACTTTCGTTGTAGGGGAGGTGAAGAACTACAGTCCTTTGTTTGATGAGATGAACAAAGAATAAAACAAGAGATGAACATGATTTTATATACACATAAGATACCTCCCTTGGTAAGAGGCCTTTTGGAGTGGTACCAAAAGCAAATCTGTGAGGACTTAACCCAAAGCGGACAATATCTTACCAGTGTGGAGATCTATGTGTATTGTTGAACCTCCCTATAGTGTAATGAAGGTGAATACCTTTGTAGTGCTACAATTGTTCTGTTAGACCTTCTAATCATGACTTCAGGCGTTTCTAACTTTACTATATGTTATGGTTCTAACTTAGGCTCTACCTTTGTATTCTTTCTTTTGTTGACTACATCACTCTCTGAAATTTCTTCTAATGATACTTGTTATGGCGATGAATTAACCAATTCTGCAGTCATGTCCTTATAGAACATGTTCTCATTAAAACTAAAATTTCTACTTTTGATAATTTTCTAATTTTGGTCATCCTAAAATTTGTAGCCATACATGTCAAATCTATAGCCCATGAAATAACATTGTTTTGCCTTACGGTCCAAATTATCTCTACTATTAGAGTCCAATAAAATATATGAAGCACTACCAAAGACTTTTAATTGTGAAAGGCTTACCTCATTTCAAGATCACACCTCTTTAGGTAACTTATAATCTAAATGAACTAATGGTCCTCTATTTATAAGATAGGCTGTTGTGTTTACTACATCTACCTAAAATACTTTGGACAGTCCTGACTAGATCCTCATACATCTTGCTCTCCCATTTATGGTTCTGTTCGTTCTCTCTACAATATTGTTTTGTTCTGGTGTTCTTGGAACTGTCTTGATCGTTATAATCCTATTCTCTGAGCAAAACTCCTTGAATTCATTTCTATCATATTATCCACCATCATAAGACTTCAAACATTTAACTTTTAAACATATTTGAGTTTGAACCTCCATTTTCCACCTTTTAAACACAAAAAACACATCAAATTTATTCTTATAAAAATAGTTAGATAATAGTTCTAAGGACAGTGTAGTATGAAATAACGCACATGGGTCTATAATCCATAAGTCAAAAGAATGATCTAAAATACATAATAAGACATCTATAATTTCATTTGTTGCTACTGATGAGTCAATATTTTCTTGACTTCACTTACCTTATTGTACTAGATTTAATTAGGGAATTGTTCTTGAATGTCCATTGTTTTCCATTTTTTGCTAATTGAGCTTAATTTGACCATAAATTTTTGTTTTAATTAATTTGAATTATATGAGGCTAATTATTGTCAATCTTAACTGTAGGGGAATTTTTGGAAATATAATTTGGGACATCAAGGGAGCAGCCACATCATCCTTCACTTGCCACATCAACATTTTTATTTAATTTAAGTTGTAATTTTGTTTTTAGGCATTTTTGGGTAGATTTAAGTTTTAGGTAGGCATTGTTGGGTAGATTTAAAACACTCTTTTATGCTCTCATTTTCATATTCTTAGGATTGGACAATAAACGGAACTCTCTCCCATAGGTTTCATTTTACATTTTTCAGCACTTTGAATTGGAGCAATTTAATTTCAATTTTTGCACTTTTATGTTGTCCAATGCTTTCGTTTTTCTCTACCTTCTTGCTGTGCACTTTCATTTTGGATTCCCAATCTGCATTTGAAATTTCATTTTCTTGGGTTTGCGATTTTGTGCTTTGAAGTTGCGTTTTTCTTCATTTGGTTTTCGTTGTGATGCATTGGAATTTCGTTTCCTGCATTAGATCCTAGTTTCGTTTTCTATTTTAGGGTTTTCGTTTTCTATTTTTGGGTTTTCGTTTTCTATTTTTATTGCTTGGTTCTATGTTGAAATTGGTTAAAATGGAAGGGTAATTCTGCTGGGTTGGACACTAGAAAGATTGTGTTGTTTCATGAGATTATTGTGCTTAAGCGTATGTTATTCTTGAGTGACTTACATCATAATTGAATCTATTTTGGTCATTCCAATTGGGACACACTTAGTGTAGTAATTGGGTTTAATTATCGCTTAGTTTAATTAAGTTGTATGGTCCAAAATCGACTAGTTATTGATGCATTGCGTTTGCTTAATTCACATTTTATGAAAATGGGATTTGTCTTCGCTTAGTTGATTGATTCTATTGGATTAAGGGTGAAAGGAACATTTAATTATTGTTAATGTAGGATTGAAACATTTGCAATTAAACTAGTGGCCAACCTGTTTTGAACTCTTGTTTGATTCGGGCTTGAATTTGGTAGCATTTTAGTTCACAAAACTGTCATAAACCACCCCCCACCATGTGATCGACTTAATTCCTGAACCACTAATTGGTCCTTGAGAGACGACCTAGGAGTCACTTCCTAGTCTATATTGCACTTTAATTGAGCATTAAATTTGATTCGGGTATGACCCCGACCAAATTTTGGCGCCGTTGCCGGGGACCAACAGTTCGATTTTAGGTTTGCTTTTTTATGTGCAGGATGAGTTGGTTGAGCAGCAGACTCAAGGCACATTTGCTGGCCAAGGTAGGGACGACATTCTAACAACGACCATTGGAAGGCCCGAGCACCCAGGACGTGTACGTGGAGTTCCTGGGGCGATTGGTCTTCGTGACTACTTTGGCCCTACACATAAAACCCCCTAATCAATGAGTCAGGAGACACTGAGGCAGATGGATCTTCAGTGGGAGGAAAGACTCAACCAAAGCATGAGATCAATGGAGCAACGATTCATGGAGCAGCTACAACAACAAAAAGAAATACAAAGAGCGCTTGAAGAAAAGTTGCATTCCATGACGCAAGGCAACATGAGGGCCGATGAAACTCCCACACCACCTCGTGTCAGCACTAGAGGATCATGCTCTACTATAGACCCCACTCCGTATAGCGGTCAATATGAGCTGTTGGTGGATGGGGATCCCCCATGCATTGTGGCTGTCAGACGAGTGCTTGAGGGTGGGCAGACTATTCATGGTGTTCCCATATTACCCCAACTTGTGCGTGTGACTGTTGACGAGGTTCGGGATCCCCAGGCTCAGGTGCCTATACCCACTCCAGAAATTAACTTTGTGGGGGAGGCCATAGGATCATTTATTGCCTGGCCCAGAGCATTGATCATGTCCCACATCGCTACTCCATAGGTATAATGTCTTTTTCCTTAGTATTTCTATGTTTATTCTTCAAATAATTGTTGATAACGCTTTGACGTAAATTCGTATCTTCAGTTCACACGTCCTCAGAAGCAACCAATTGATGATACAGTCATACATGAAGATGATGAGATGGTTGAAGCAGAGGATGATCCTCTATCAAAGCTAATGACAAAATTACCCAGATTGAAGAAAGCATCATTAGAACTGTATTGGGATTTCAGAGTATTTTGTCTTCCCCCACATGTGCCAGTTTATATCACATTCTCTAATGCATTGGAGGTGATTGGGGGAGACAGGATGTTGAATATTTCCATCATTCAGCTGTGGTGCATGTAAGATAGTCAATTTGGTCTTTCATATTACTTTTATTTACATTGTTATAGTTTCTAACAACTTAACTTTGTTGTTTTAGGTACATGGACACAATCGTTGTAGACCAAGGTCGGTCTTCCATGTACGGATTTGTTGAACCTCAGACCATTCAACAGTCTGGTAACACACTTCAAAACAGACAACATTATTTGCAAACATGGATGGATGAGTCAAAAAGAGACGTATACCTTGTGCCATACATTGATGGGTAGGTGTTGTTATATGTGGTCAGTTCATTATTATAGTTTCCTTAATTAGTTGAATAACTATTTGTCCTTCATGATAGGTCGCACTGGCAGCTGATGGTCATCATTCCCAAACAATGTAAAATTATATGGTTTTGTTCGTTGCACAGGAAGATGAAAAATGACTTGAGAACCATGCTTCAAGGGTAAGTGTTTCTCCTAAAATGACTTTGAATTTGATGTTCACCTTCAACTTTTATGATAAATATAGTCATATTAATTCTACTTTGTGTTTTCAATCTGTACAGAGTTATTGGTAAATCTCGTGGTCAACTGGTTCAAATTTTGTATCCAAAGGTTGTAAGTCATTTATAGTTTCTAATTCATTTTCTATGTTATTGAATGATCTAAATTCTTAACTATTTAGTTTGTGATTTTAGTGTAACCAGCAGCTAGATTCATGGGAAAGTGGCTTCTATGTGATGTGTTGGATTAAGACCCTCATTCGAGCTGTCATTACAGATGACTAGAATGAGGTAATGATGTATACCTTCAATACATTACAAATCAAATTCATCTTCAACATATATGAAACCATAATGAATCTTTCTTGAATTTTGCAGCGCTTCAAGAGTACATCGCCTATTTCAGAAGACACAATTAAACAGATAAGGCAAGAGTGGACCGCTTATCTTCTGCAAAGATGGAGTTAGGAATAGTTTTATTTCTTGTTGAACATTGCTTAGTTTTAGTTTAAGTTTTATGTTGATAGTTTTGGTAGTGGATTCAACTCCACATTAAGTAGAACTTTGTTTATATGAAACGTATATTTATATTATTGCAAAATTATTCTGGGACAATTTTCTGCTTTTCAGGTGTGGTTTTATTGCAAAAATAAATTATTTTAAAAAAAAAAAACGCCCAGTAGACGTCGGTTAGTGCACTGCCGGACGTCTATAGACGTCTGGTAGTGCACAAACCGACATCCAACCCCAGCCCCTACCACAAACAATTCAGGCAACTGGACGTCCGGGGAGGGAGGAGCAAACGTCTATATAGACGTCCGGTGTTTCAGGCCGAACGTCTATATAGACATCCGGTCTGGCACACGGGACGTCTATACGGACGTCTGAGGGTGTACACTGGACGTCTATATAGACGTCCGGTGTGAGTCCCCCGACGTCTGAGTAATGTCACCCACAAAGACGTCGGGGGAAGATCGAATGTTAAAAGGGCAAAAGAACGGACGTCTAAAGCCTTTTCTGCACTAGTGACAACAACAAAAATATGACTTGTCCAACAACAGGTACAATCAGGATGGAGGAATAACCCAAATCTTAGATGGTCCAATGCTCCCTAGCATCAGCAACAACAACCACAATAGCAGCAGGCACCACCTTTCCAGAATGTTGCAGGTCCGAGTAGACCATATGTGCCTGATAACAGTTGAAAAACTATTATTTTCATGCTTAAAATTGATACTAAAAGCAACCTTTAACACTTAGAAACTAGCTTGAAATCATGCTTTTATTCATATTTTCAAAAATAAGAGAGCTAAACAGGTTTATGCTTGATTTCAGTGTTTTTGTGCAGGTTTTAAGGTGAATTTGGTGAAAGAAGTGAAGAAGGAGAGAGATGGAATCAGAAAAGACATCAAAAAGTGCAAAAGGAGAAGCCGCAACTGCCGCTCAACGGCAGTTTACCGCTGAGCGGCACTCAGAAGCTCGCGTTGGATCCGTTGAGGAGCAAAATGGCCGTTGAGGGGAAGAAACCAACTCACGCACTCACCGCTGAGCGGCACTTTACCGCTAAGCGGCATACTTATGGGCTTGGGCCTAAATTTTCTGTAATTTTAGAATAGTATATAAGCTTTAGGACGTCCTAGGGTTTGTATCTTTGGCAGAAACGAAGCAAACACTCTCTTCTCCACCCCTTTGGAGGAGGATCTTGGATGCTCAGGCTACCTCTTCACCTTTCTAGGGTTTTATCTTTCATTCTTCCATTATTATTCATCTAGTTTCACCATGAATATGGTGAACTAAACCTTGTATTGTTGTTGGGGAATCAATGTAGTCTTGTGAAACTCTCATATATGGAATTTGTGTTTACATCTTATTTTAAGACCTATGCTTTCTTTCATCATTAGTTAGGGTTTTTCCTCTTTGCTCAATGCTTGCTTTGTTTACTCATTCAATGCATGATTATTGATTTTGTCGATACGGGAACGTATGGGGAAGTCTAGATCCGGGGAATTTCTCCCAATAGTATATTGGTTGTCGTTAAGCTCCTGCACTCAAAGAACTAATAATTAGGAATGCTAGGAATTGTATGAACTCGTAATTAGGGATAGGCCTTCTTGCAAGGTAATTTAGAGAGTGGCATTAACAATGATGAAAAGAATGTTAAATTCCTAAAAAATATGAGAGTGGATACGATGAACTTGATAACCCCAACAACATACTCATCCATATATTCTATTGAAGTGTTTGTATTTTGTTTTAGCCATTGATCAAAACTCATGCATACATGTTTATTTTCTGTTTTGCATATTAAACTCCACTTATTTCGTTCTTAAGTCTTAGCTAATCAACGAATCACATAACTAAACTAGGCCGTGAGTCCTTTGGGAGAACGATACTTGGTCTTACCGAGTTTATTACTTGAAATGATTCGGTCACACTTGCCGATTGTTAAACAAGTTTCTGGCGCCGTATTTCGGTGTTCATAAATTTGTCATCAGTGCCTCCACCAGTTCAGCAATATCAGAAGAAACACCAGCAGCAAGAGATACCTGCCCAACCTGCTCCTCAACCTTCTACTTCTTTTGAGCCTACATTGGAGGAACTTGTGAGGCAGATGACTATTCAGAATATGTAGTTTCAGTAGGACACAAGAGCTTCCATCCAGAGTTTGACAAATCAGATGGGGCAGATGACCACGCAGTTGAATTAGGCAAAGTCTCGGAATTCTGATAAGTTACCATCCCAGACTGTGCAAAACCCGAAGAATGTCAACGCCATCACCCTTAGTTTCGGGAAGCAAATTGTTGTACCCATAGTGCCATCTCTTGCACCTGCATTTGCACATGCATTTGCACCTACACCTGCACCCCAGCTTCATCCTGTGACTTCTTAGAGAAAAGAGGACCAGGCTGGTCCAAGCAGGACATTTGAGGCAGGTGGACCTTCTTCCTCTTCCGGTGGTTGTTCTTCTTCTTCAAGTGGACCTTCTTCTTCTACCACCACCACTAGTGCATCTCCTACCTTGCACCGCCCGATTCCTCTTCCATTCCCTTCGAAGGCGATACCTAGCAAAAAAATGGAAGAGGTAGATAAAGAGATTTTGGAGACCTTCAAGAAAGTGGAGGTGAACATACCTCTACTAGATGCAATCAAACAAATTCCAAGGTATGCCAAATTCTTCAAGGAGCTACACACAAAAGGAAGATAAAGGGAGATGGAAGGATTAGTATGGGCAGAAATGTGTCTGCACTTATTGGTAAGTATGTCCCGCAAATTCTTGAGAAGTGCAAGGACTTAGGTACATTTTGCATCCCTTGTGTGATTGGGAATAGTAAGTTTGAAAATGCCATGCTTGATTTGGGGGCCTCCATTAATGTGATGCCTTTGTCCATATATAAATCCTTGTCTCTTGGTCCTCTGCAACCTACGGGTATGATCATTCAATTTTCCAATAGAAGTGTTTCCCACCCGACAGGTTACATAAAGGATGTTTTGGTTAGGGTTGGGGAATTGATTTTTTGTGCTGACTTTTATCTTTTGGAAATGGAGGAGGGATTCTCTTATGGATTCGTCCCTATTATTTTAGATAGGCCCTTTTTGAAAACTGCCCAGACCAAAATTAATGTGTATGCTGGAACTTTGTCCATGAAATTTGCTGATATTATTGTTCACTTTAACATTCTTGATGCAATGAAGTTTCCAACTAAGGACCATTATGTGTTTAGAATTGATATTTTGGATGATGTTGTTGCGAAATTTGTTGCTGATGAGTTTGATTATGTGTAAGATAAAGAGCATTCTTTTCTATCTTCTTTGTATACATGCATTGAATCAGATTTTGAATCAGAATATGTCAATGATGTTGATTATGATGTGGATTTTGATGTTGATTGTCATATTGTTAATATTCCTGATGTTGATGATGTATCTTATCTGTCATGGATATTGTTGTTGACTCTAATGAGATGGGTGTTGTGCCTTTACATGTGAATTCTTTAGAGTCCGAATGCACTAACCACTTTGTAGGAAGTACAGATGAATCTGACTTGCAGACACCTACTCTTGAGTTAAAACCACTCCCAGATAACCTCAAGTATGCATACTTGGGGGATGATGAGAAGAACCCCGTGACCATTTCCACCTCCCTTGATGCTGATCAAGAGGAGAAGTTATTGAGTGTGCCGAGAAAGCACAAAAGGGCCATTGGTTGAACATTGGCTAGCATACCTGGCATCAGCCCATCTACTTGTATGCATAAAATTCTTTTAGAAGATGAAGCAAATCCAGTTAGGCAGCCACAAAGAAGGCAAAAGCCTGTGATTTTGGATGTCATCAAGAACGAGGTGACCAAGCTTATACAAGCTGAGATCATCTACCCCATATCAGATAGTTAGTGCGTGAGCCTGATCCTTGTTGTGCCCAAGAAGACTGAGCTTACTGTGGTAAAGAATGAGAGGAATGAGTTGATTCCTATAAGAGTGCATAATAATTGGAGAGTCTGCATTGATTACAGGAGGCTCAAGAAAGCAACCAGGAAACATCATTTCCCCCTGCCATTCATTGATCAGATGTTGGAGCACCTGGCAGGTAAGTCACATTATTGCTTTCTTGATGATTTTTCTGGGTATTTTCAAATAAATATTGTTCTTGAGGATCAAGAGAAAACCACGTTCACTTACCCCTTTGGCACTTTTGCCTATAGGAGGATGCCCTTTGGCCTATGCAACGCCCCCGGTACCTTCTAGCGGTGCATGTTTACCATTTTTAGCTACTTTCTTGAGAGTTGCATAGAGGTGTTGATGGAAAATTCCTTAGCCATGATCAAGCACTTTCAAGAGAGTTAAAGTACTCCTTGAAGATGGTGTCAGTTTGATGAGTCATTATTTTCTTCACTTCACTTGGTTTATTGTACTAAAATTAATTACGGAATTGTGTTTAAATGTCCAGTATTTTCCTATTTTTCTTAATTGTGCTTAATTCGATCAGAAATTCTTATTTTAATTAATATGAATTATCTGAGTTGATTATTTGCATTAATAATTGGAGGGAAATATTGGAAATATTTTGGGACTTTAAAGAGAAATTTCTGATAAATTAAATTGAGAAACAAAGTGAAATTCAATTTATTGTTATGCTAGGGACTTCATTCATTGGAAAAGAGGAGCAGGGCCCATGGACAAATAAATGTGGAGTAGCTTTGAAGAAAGCAAAAATGGAACAGTCATGGGTGATTCACGTGAAGAGGAAGTTGCCACTTAGTGATATTGGTGTATGGTGTTTTGGTTTAGTGTGGAATTGAGGAATAAATCATAGAATGGTGATGCATTTTAACGTGAAGCACATGGATTCAAGGATTGCTGCCACGTCTTTCATACTTCAAGTGTAATTCTTGGAAATGGCTGCCACATAATGTCACGGCCCCACACATAAGAAATGCATCTTGAAGAAATGTGGATATACACACAGGCAGCTATCAAAGAGGAATCTACTTTCTTGAATTTTAAGAAGCATATGGATGGGACCGTTTAAGGAAGTGGAGGTTACGGTTTTCTCAATTATTTGGAAGAAGTTGCAGGGTGCCCATATGAGACAATTTATTTTGGCAAACATCAACCAAAGTAAATAAAAGTGGGAGCCACCACTTAGCATTGGAAAATTTTTCTTTGGCTTATGAAATGCAAACCCGTAAAGCTGGATGGAGAAGGGGCCGCCTCACGACTTTCTTTATTTTGTGGCTGCAGCTCACGTGAAGAAAGAAAAGGGAGAGAGTTGGGACGTGTTGGAGAGGCTGCGCATCATTCAGAATTGTCCAGCAAAAACACTTCTCAGTCCAAGCTTGGGAAAGCTCTCGGTCACACACCAAAGTAGTCCAGCTGCGTCCAACAGAAGGGAGGAGAGCATCCAGGGGAGTCCACGGTCTTGATTCAGAAAAGAAGAGGGTGCAGCATGGGAGACCAACACTGCCACGTCCACACCCCAGAGAAGAGGAGCTCACGGGATTCCACTTAGTTGGTGTGCATGGGAATAAATTAAAGAGAAGCAATGGAGGAAGCAACATTTTCACTCTACACAGCTGATGCAGCAAGCGTCCAAGAAACTTCATGGTGGGCAGCCACTCTCGATCCATCATCATCCAACAGCAATGCTTCATCACCACCAGCAACCAGGCAACACACATGGAGCAAGTCACAGCATCTTGAAGGAGCAACGTCCAGCTTGGGAAGAACATCACCGTCCAACTCCAGCAGCTCCATGCACACGGACCACCAGGCAGTAGCAGCCACCGAGAGGAAACCTCCATCCAGCACAAGCTTCAATCTGTTCAGCAATGCAAGAGTGCACTGTCCAGCAACCTTCACGACCTGCTGGAAGTGCTGGAACACTTCAACCAAAGAAGCACAGCCATGACAGCTTGGGCAGCAGCAAATTGCATCCAGACAGCACACAGGTTCACGGTCCAACAACAAAGAGAGGGAGATGGCCGTGTGGGAGAAGGATCCACGTTGGAAGCTCACATCCATGGGTCCATGGGAAGAGTTACAAATTGAAGTGCTGAATATTTTAGTAAAAGTGTTGACATGGCCCATGAAGGTTTTGGATTTTCAATGATAAATGGTGTGTTTGCAGCTTTTATTCTTCAAAGCTCACGGGTTTGGAAGATTGGCCATGGATAATTCATTGTGAATACAAAAGGGGACCACCACATTGTCCAAAGATCACGTATGGGAGAAACTTATTGAATTCTGTTGATTTAATATTAGTAAGGGAATTGGTGTTTGTTAACAAATCACGCTTTAATAGAAGAAGGGCCACCTCACGGGTCTCATTATTTTGTGGCTGCAGTTCACTGAAATGAGAAGAGTTGCTCACGGGAGGATATCAGGGAAGTGCTATAAAATGAGAGCAGCAGGCAGATAATTCATTAGATTTTAGTAGTAGAATCTAGAGTAGTTTAGGAACCCCTCACGGTCCCTGGAAGAGGCTCTTGCCTCTTCTTCTTTCAAAGCTCTCTGTAATTTATTTTCAACAGTGCCAAAATATAGTTTTCATTTCTGAATGTGTCACCTTTGCTCGTTTCCTTTTTACTGTCCAGAATTTTAATTTAAGTGTTCAATTTGTGATGAATTCCATTTTCAGTTAAATGTTTTTATCTGTTAAATTTATCGTTCAGTATTTTCTGTACTGTTAAATTCAGTCATTGCTTTTTACCGTTCAGTTTATTTTCAACGTCATTTTTACGGTTTATTTTCTATCAACGTATTTTCACTGATGTTTTTATTTATGCGTTTAATTTTACCGTTCAGTTTTTTTTACCATCTTTTACCGTTTAGTTTTTACCGTGGTTAAATTTTATTTCAGTGTTTTAAATTTAGTAGTGTTTAATTTCCAGTGCAGTTTTAATTTATTTTACCAAATCAAAACATTCACAACCCCCCACTTTGTGTAAAAAAATCTGAGACTGAACCACAAAATTGGTCCTTGAGAGACGACCTAGGAGTCAAATCCTAGTACTATACTGCATTCCTTTATGCTCAACTTTTGTGTGCGGTGCGACCCGTTCATCAAAAATTGGCGCCGTTGCCGGGGACCAATCAATAACGGTTTGGTTTTAGATTTTTGTTGTATAAAGTTTTGTTCTGTTAATATGTTTGTTTTGTGTGTTTTGTCTTGTATATTTTTGCAGGCGATAACGACACCTTCAACAAATTTTGGCGGCGTTGTCACTTCAGTTCCAGGTTTTTTGTTTTAGATTTTTGCTGTGTTTTTCGATTATGCTGTGTTAATATATATTGTGTATATATGTGTTTAATTGTGCTATGTTCTGTATTTAGTTGTTATTAAAAAAAAAATTAATTAAAATTTTTTACTATTGATGTTCTGTCTTGTGTGTGCTTGTAGCATGTATAAATGTGTTTTGTTTTATCTGATTCGTAATTTTTAGTTTTTAGTTTTTACTTTTTATTTGTCCATGTCTACCAATTTTGATTACGTGAATTCTGCTTATTCTGTCGATGCCTCTAGCTATGACTATCATTCTGGATATTCCTGTGATTTTAATTCTGCTGATTTCTATGATGAGAACAATATGTCTCATCCTCAAACTTCTGAGAGCTCCCTTTGGGAGCCGGTTCCACCAGTTCAGCAATATCAGAGTCAGCAGTATGATGCTCCTGCCCAAGTAGCTTCTCAGCCTTCAACTTCTGAACCTACATTGAAGGAGTTACTAGAGCAGATGACAATGCAGAACATTCAGTTTCAGAAAGGGAACATGCAGTTCAAGCAAGAGAGCATGGAGTTCCAGCAGGAAACTCAAGCTGCCATACAGAATCTGAGTGATCAGATCAGGCAGATGGCCACTCTTGCACCTGAGGAGACTGATGAAAATTTTGGGGACCCGGCAGAAGTAAGCAGTAATCCTGAACCAGGTAGACCACCTTCACCTTCCCACACTCTAGAAATCTTCAAGGAAGAGGAGGTAAGCATACCTCAATTTGATTATATTGATGACTATGTTGTTGAGAGGTATGCTGATGACTATATTGTTGCTGAGCATGATTTTAATTTTTCCTCTGTGCATGATGAGGACCGCTTTTTACTATCACATTCAAATATTTGTTCTCCATGCACTGAACATGAATCTGAACCTGTTATAGATATTGTTTCTACATTTGAAACGGATTCATGTTATGAGGTTGTATCTAAGGCTCGGTATGATGAATTGGGATTGGGTGTTATACCTCTGCATGATATTTCTGTGGAACCATTTTGCACTAACCATATTGCAGGAGGTACATATAAATTTGATCAGCATGCACCCACGCTGGAAGACAAAGGTGCCAGTACATACAGCAGTTCGAAGATCAAAAGGCACCTACTGAATCTGCTCAGTGACAATATTTGCTGCTTAGATCCGGCGGTGGAGGATATTTCTCTGCTTGATCAGATTTGGAGGATGAAGCAATTTTTCCTCAAAATTTCCGTCTTGGATCCTGAAGAAGACATCTCCCTACAAATCCAAAATTGGCAACTGCCACCCTGACCAGGGAAGTTTTCTTTTTCTTTCTTCCCAGTTTTCATATTTTTAGTGCACTTGTCCTTTATCTGTTTGTTGTTTTAGTTTATGATCTTATGCTTAGAAAACATTTAGGACAGTGTAGTTTAAGTGTGGTCTCGGGAAGATTCTGATTTTTGTTTTTCTTTTAAGTTTGTTTTTCCTTTTCTTTTTAGTTTTCGAATTATTATTATTATTTAAAAAAAAAAAAAATTTAAAAAAAAAAAAAAAACTTTGTGATAAAATATTTTGTTTTAAGTGTGCCAAATCTGTATTCTAATATGTATATTTATTTATTTAATTATTTATTTTCTTTTTCTTAGTTTTCAAATTGCTATCCTTAAAAAAAAAAAATTTCAAAAAAAAAAAAAAAAAAAAATATTTGTTTTGCATAGTCCATGATTTTTTTTTATTCGGCCCTCAGCTTCTTATTATTTCATACCAATAATTCATTGAAAATTTTTTCAGATCTCATTTTTTTCAATTTTCCTTATTTTCTTCATTGTAAATATATTTTCTTAGTTGTCTCATACATATCTTTGATTGAAAATTTTTAGACTAAGAAAATATTTCATTCATCAATGCAAAAATTACAGTAATGGAGAAATAGAGATTTAACAGATCTGAAAATAAAATTGCAGTTGATATATGAAATTTAAGTTGTTCGGGGGTCGATCATTTCTGATCGTTAATATTACAAACCAAATAAAAAACAAAAACAACATAAAAAAAAAAAAAAAATTAAAAACATAAAAAACATAATTGTTCAGATTACATGCCTTGTCCATATTCTGGCCACACTCGGCCAACAAAAACAAAAAAAAAAAAAAAAAAAAAAAAAAAAAAAACATTAAAAATGAAAGAATTCACGAGCTGGTTGTGGTGGTCTAAGGGAGAGCTCCGTTGAGGGAGCTCTGGTTCGAAAAGTCACGAGCGGAGGCTTTGGTGGAGGAATTTCTCGTTCATTTCTGTCGTCATCAATAATGATCGGAACTGGAAACAAATTCAGCAGCCTCGGTGCCCTCATTATCACCCAGTTGTTTTCTTTCAAACAAAAAAATAAAAAATAAAAAAATAAAAAAATAAAAAACTTGTGTTAATAATAGAAGAGGAATGGAAAATTCAATGGAGGTGTGATCAGAGGTCTTACCGTACATGTATAGCGGCAGTTGTGAAAAGAGAGTGCCTGTGGGGTCTATCTCCGCTTGCCAGCGCCTGACCCGATTGCCATGGTTGTTAAACCAGCAGTGCACGTTGTATTCAGTGGCTTCGCCGAAGGTCCTTAGTCGAGACGCGATCTCGACGACTTGCGCTCGGCTTGGGTGTGTGACCCCATAGTTGTAGATTTTGGTCATCATCGTGATCTGATCATCTGTAGGACGCCATCGTTGACTGGTATATCTCTCTGATTCCATATCACTCATCCTTCCTCTCGTAATATACAAATACATAAATAAAAAATAAATACATATAAAAAGAACAAAAACAAGAAAAAAAAAGCATAACATAAAAAAAAAAAAAAAAAAAAACATAAAAACATTATATTCTTAATTCAGTGTTTTCTTTATTTGTTCTTGTTTCCTTTCAGATTTATTTTGTCCAGTCATGCTTTGATGTTTCAGTTTTTGGTCTCAGATCTGTTTCACGGTCCTCGCAAAGGGTCCTAAACGGATCTACGTCCAGTTGTCCTTGTCCATATTGTTCTTGTATATTATGTTTCTGTGTTTTATTTATTTTTAAGTGGGGTACGTGGCGTTGTTCTACCCGATTGTCTCTGCCATACCTTCAATCGAAGGGAGATTAACGTCTGGTTTCCAGCCGATATACCCCTTAAGTTTTAAGACAATTGTGTTTTATATGTTTTAAGTGTTGATATTAGAAGCTTGCCAAGTCTATTTGTGTTTGTTTTCTTGAGTGCATTGAGTGACATTGATTTACCCTAGACACTTGAGAGAAACACTATGAATGCATCTGTGAGGTTTTGTTATTTTTAAATCACCTCTTGAACTGATTAATTATTTTTACCATGTTTTGAATTGCTTGGATGAATTTCTGTGAGTATCTGCTTTCCATGATTTTGTGTTGGATATTGTCTACATCTTTTCTCTATCCAGATTTCTTGAGAACTCTGTAAATTCGGTTTGTTTCCTTGTGAGTCTTTATTTTCTGTACGCTATGTTTGTGTCGTACCCTTGAAAGTCCTTTGAACCATTTTCTGATTTGTGTCTTAATTTTGCCCAGGAGTGCAAAAGACTAAGTGTGGTCTATTTTGATGAGTCATTATTTTCTTCACTTCACTTGGTTTATTGTACTAAAATTAATTACGGAATTGTGTTTAAATGTCCAGTATTTTCCTATTTTTCTTAATTGTGCTTAATTCGATCAGAAATTCTTATTTTAATTAATATGAATTATCTGAGTTGATTATTTGCATTAATAATTGGAGGGAAATATTGGAAATATTTTGGGACTTTAAAGAGAAATTTCTGATAAATTAAATTGAGAAACAAAGTGAAATTCAATTTATTGTTATGCTAGGGACTTCATTCATTGGAAAAGAGGAGCAGGGCCCATGGACAAATAAATGTGGAGTAGCTTTGAAGAAAGCAAAAATGGAACAGTCATGGGTGATTCACGTGAAGAGGAAGTTGCCACTTAGTGATATTGGTGTATGGTGTTTTGGTTTAGTGTGGAATTGAGGAATAAATCATAGAATGGTGATGCATTTTAACGTGAAGCACATGGATTCAAGGATTGCTGCCACGTCTTTCATACTTCAAGTGTAATTCTTGGAAATGGCTGCCACATAATGTCACGGCCCCACACATAAGAAATGCATCTTGAAGAAATGTGGATATACACACAGGCAGCTATCAAAGAGGAATCTACTTTCTTGAATTTTAAGAAGCATATGGATGGGACCGTTTAAGGAAGTGGAGGTTACGGTTTTCTCAATTATTTGGAAGAAGTTGCAGGGTGCCCATATGAGACAATTTATTTTGGCAAACATCAACCAAAGTAAATAAAAGTGGGAGCCACCACTTAGCATTGGAAAATTTTTCTTTGGCTTATGAAATGCAAACCCGTAAAGCTGGATGGAGAAGGGGCCGCCTCACGACTTTCTTTATTTTGTGGCTGCAGCTCACGTGAAGAAAGAAAAGGGAGAGAGTTGGGACGTGTTGGAGAGGCTGCGCATCATTCAGAATTGTCCAGCAAAAACACTTCTCAGTCCAAGCTTGGGAAAGCTCTCGGTCACACACCAAAGTAGTCCAGCTGCGTCCAACAGAAGGGAGGAGAGCATCCAGGGGAGTCCACGGTCTTGATTCAGAAAAGAAGAGGGTGCAGCATGGGAGACCAACACTGCCACGTCCACACCCCAGAGAAGAGGAGCTCACGGGATTCCACTTAGTTGGTGTGCATGGGAATAAATTAAAGAGAAGCAATGGAGGAAGCAACATTTTCACTCTACACAGCTGATGCAGCAAGCGTCCAAGAAACTTCATGGTGGGCAGCCACTCTCGATCCATCATCATCCAACAGCAATGCTTCATCACCACCAGCAACCAGGCAACACACATGGAGCAAGTCACAGCATCTTGAAGGAGCAACGTCCAGCTTGGGAAGAACATCACCGTCCAACTCCAGCAGCTCCATGCACGCGGACCACCAGGCAGTAGCAGCCACCGAGAGGAAACCTCCATCCAGCACAAGCTTCAATCTGTTCAGCAATGCAAGAGTGCACTGTCCAGCAACCTTCACGACCTGCTGGAAGTGCTGGAACACTTCAACCAAAGAAGCACAGCCATGACAGCTTGGGCAGCAGCAAATTGCATCCAGACAGCACACAGGTTCACGGTCCAACAACAAAGAGAGGGAGATGGCCGTGTGGGAGAAGGATCCACGTTGGAAGCTCACATCCATGGGTCCATGGGAAGAGTTACAAATTGAAGTGCTGAATATTTTAGTAAAAGTGTTGACATGGCCCATGAAGGTTTTGGATTTTCAATGATAAATGGTGTGTTTGCAGCTTTTATTCTTCAAAGCTCACGGGTTTGGAAGATTGGCCATGGATAATTCATTGTGAATACAAAAGGGGACCACCACATTGTCCAAAGATCACGTATGGGAGAAACTTATTGAATTCTGTTGATTTAATATTAGTAAGGGAATTGGTGTTTGTTAACAAATCACGCTTTAATAGAAGAAGGGCCACCTCACGGGTCTCATTATTTTGTGGCTGCAGTTCACTGAAATGAGAAGAGTTGCTCACGGGAGGATATCAGGGAAGTGCTATAAAATGAGAGCAGCAGGCAGATAATTCATTAGATTTTAGTAGTAGAATCTAGAGTAGTTTAGGAACCCCTCACGGTCCCTGGAAGAGGCTCTTGCCTCTTCTTCTTTCAAAGCTCTCTGTAATTTATTTTCAACAGTGCCAAAATATAGTTTTCATTTCTGAATGTGTCACCTTTGCTCGTTTCCTTTTTACTGTCCAAAATTTTAATTTAAGTGTTCAATTTGTGATGAATTCCATTTTCAGTTAAATGTTTTTATCTGTTAAATTTATCGTTCAGTATTTTCTGTACTGTTAAATTCAGTCATTGCTTTTTACCGTTCAGTTTATTTTCAACGTCATTTTTACGGTTTATTTTCTATCAACGTATTTTCACTGATGTTTTTATTTATGCGTTTAATTTTACCGTTCAGTTTTTTTTACCATCTTTTACCGTTTAGTTTTTACCGTGGTTAAATTTTATTTCAGTGTTTTAAATTTAGTAGTGTTTAATTTCCAGTGCAGTTTTAATTTATTTTACCAAATCAAAACATTCACAACCCCCCACTTTGTGTAAAAAAATCTGAGACTGAACCACAAAATTGGTCCTTGAGAGACGACCTAGGAGTCAAATCCTAGTACTATACTGCATTCCTTTATGCTCAACTTTTGTGTGCGGTGCGACCCGTTCATCACAGTTGTACCTTGTGGACCACCTTTGGAGCCATCATGAAGCATGGATTGAAGAGTAGTATAGGAATTTAGGCCATTGTATTAGGCCATGTAGTGTAGGTTTGTTTAAGGCTTGTATTAAGGCCTAAGTAGCATAGGATTTTCCTTAAAAGTTAGACATCCAAACCAAGTGGAAAGTGTGTGCCATGTGTGATGCTTCCATTAGAGATGATTTACTTTTTAAAAGGTAGCCACATGGTGCCTTAGGAGTGGAGAGTTTTTTCTTTTAGTAACTCTAGGAAAGGAGAGGATTGTGTTTTGTGAGTGACCACATGTCCTCCCATCATTGGAGAGGATTTGTGGACACTTGTGCACTCCTTAGAAGGCCTCATTTTTTGTCAATGAGAGCAAAGGTGGAATATCATGCTTTTAGGGTTAGAAGGAGACACCCTTGGCCTATAAATAGAGGTGTCTCCACCCTTGTATATCATCTTGAAATTAAGTAATGTTATGCTGCCAAAATATGGTCATACTCTTTCTTGATCAAGATTAGAACAATCCTAGAGGCCCTTCTAGTCACCTTGAGTTGGCCTAACCTCTCTTGGAACCACCAAACACTACACCACCACCACCATATCTCGTAGAGGCTTTGAGCTTCTACCCCATACATACCTTAACTCATCATCTTTGGAACATTTACCACCACATTTCTGCACCATTCATCCAAGGAAACACCCCTCCATGTACATCTCCTAGCTTTGGCCCAACCTTGCCAAGGAGGTTGCCATCAGGTGTTCATGGATGATTTTAATGTATATGGATCCTCATTTGATGGATGTTTAGAGAGTTTGGAAAAAGTTTTGCAAAGATGCATTGAAACAAACCTTGTTCTCAATTTTGAGAAATGTCACTTCATGGTTGAACAAGGTTTGGTTTTGGGGCATATTATTTCTAGCAAGGGAATAGAAGTAGATCCTGCTAAGATATTTGTGATTTTGCAATTGCCTTACCCCTCTTGTGTGCGAGAGGTTCGATATTTTCTTGGACATGCAGGTTTCTATAGGCGCTTCATCAATGATTTCAGCAAGAAGGCGCTTCCTTTGTGCAAACTGTTGTAGAAGGATGTTGAGTTTCACTTTGATGACAGATGCAACAAGACTTTTAACTGCCTTAAGGAAGCTTTGACTATAACTCCTATCATTCAGGCACCAAATTGGATAGCCTCGTTTGAGCTTATGTATGATGCATCCAATTATGCATTGGGGGTTGTCTTGAGGCAAAAGATTGATAAGTTGCTGCGAGTGATCTACTACGCTTCCCAAACTTTAGATGTTGCCCAAGCAAATTATACCACTATGGAGAAAGAGTTATTAGCAATTGGTTTTGCTCTTGATAAATTTAGGTCTTTTTTGCTTGGTTCTCCTGTTACTATTTTAACTGACCATGCAGCTCTAAAGTTTATTTTGAAGAAGGCTGAGTCAAAGCCAAGGCTAAGCAGGTGGGTGCTTCTACTCCAAGAATTTGATTTGCAAATCCAAGACAGGAGTGGACCACTTAATTTGGTTGCAGACCACCTTGGCAAGATTGAAAGAGCTGAGGATGAAGCCAATGTCTTGCCCATCCAAGATGACTTTCCAAATGAGAGTTTATTGACGGTTTCAGTTTCTTACCCTACTCCTTGGTTTGCAAATATTGTTAATTATTTGGTTGCTCCTGTTTTTCCTCCCTTAGCAACTCGTGCTCAAATTGCTAAAATTAAAAGTGATGCTAAGTACTATATTTAGGATGACCCGTATTTGTGGAAGTTGTGTAGTGACCAGGTTACAAGGAGATGTATTCCGGACTACGAGATTGACTCGGTCCTACAGTTTTGTCATGCTTCCTCACCTGGCGGTCATCTGGGGATTAAAAGAACGACTCATAGGGTTCTTGATTGTGATTTCTATTGGCCTTCCATCTTCAAGGATGCGGAGAGGATTTGTAGCACCTGTGTAGCATCCCATATGAAGAGTATAAAACTACCAAAATGACATGTTACATAGATGCTAAAAGAACAAATAGGTAAAACAAACCTAGCTCAAAGAAGAGATCTACTTCTGTACATCTATCTAACAACTCATCTGCTACTCCCTCACCTCAAGCTGGAACAACTGAAAAGGTGAATCCCTAAGCTCACACCATTAGGAGATCATCACAAAAGATAAACAAAAAACAACATACAACACAAAAGCAATGGTAATCTAGATACAAAACAATTCATATATTAATATAACTTACAACATACACATAAGTAGTCATACAAAACAAACTAGTTCAAACATCCTAACATGTTATGACCTAGACTTGAAAGTTCGGACTTAGAATGATTGTCGAGCTATGACGGGTTTTGCATTCGTGGTGGCCTCTACTGCTTTGCAAAGCCATTGCCAATGGGTTTCACCCTACCACACTCACGAGGTTAGTTTGTTCCGGACCTCGAGGCATACTGGAAGCCCCCAAGACTAAGACCTCCTATTACTCCTCACGACATGGTTATATCCTCTCCACTTGAGAATGAAAGACCATTGAAGTTTCAAGATAACCCCCAAGACTGAGCTCCCTGCAATCATTCTAAACAAACTTGAATCTCACATAGAGATTCCACTTTGAACTTACTTTCATCACTTTGAAACCACACTTTAATTCCATTTGAATCACAATTTATCTCTTTGATACATATATAACTCAGTACATCCTCATACATAATCCAAGATAAATCACAACATCATTCAAATCAAACAAGAACACATAAGAAAAATGTAAAATAAAACCTGGACCAGTTGCTAAGCACATACCCTCGCTAAGCGAAACCCACCAAACAGTGGATTAGACCTCAACTCACTCGCTCAGCATACACCATTCGCTCAACGAATAAAAATGACAACACTCCCAGACCCCAACAATTCGCTCAGCGCACACCATTCACTCAACGAATGTTCTTAGACAAATAACCCACCTCTATAACTACTCGATGAGCGAATCCACTCGCTCAGCGAGTTTGCATAATTCTACAGCACCAAATCTGCAGAATTACGCAACCTACACTAAACTTACCAACTCAAATTATTTTTCCCAACCTTTAACTCTCCTAGATTGTTTTATATACTTAATTAAACTTAACTTAGTGAATTTAAAACCCTTCTAACATCAATCTAAACAAGTAGCAACAAGATCTCAATCAAAAACTCACAACAACTCAACTTAGAGACTCAAATTGAATTCTACCAATTGTTTTACAATTTCAAGTAACTTAGGGGCTCTAACAAGTCCCAAATGACTTACCAAGACTGCCCAAACTGACCATTTGCACACAGAATCCCAAACTCAACTTTTCACTACCTCACTTCCTCAAAATTGAGTTTTAACACAAGTAGAACTCTATCTCATCACCACCACTCAAACACAACTCAGATTTCTACCATTCTAGACTTTTGAACATGACATAACCAGCTCATACTCAACCTCATCTGCATAAAAGTACTTCACCAACCATTTTATTGGTCATTTTCTTACTCAAGAACTCATTTCTAGACCAAATAACCTATAACCCAAAATTTCCTTTTCCTTTCAACAATTTAATAAACACAAAACACTACAACAATGCAAATACAACATCTCACACACATTCACACAGATTCCTTAGGTAATACACATCCATCATTACAATGCATCAACTTCACTATTTTACTTCCATCATCACTATCACACAATAACATTTTTCATCCTAACAGCTCTGAATTCACAAACTATTAAAAACATACTGCATACTTAAATTTAAAAGTAAATATCTAGCTTCCCTTACCTCTATCCAATTCGCATAGCTCTAGAAATACCACGACCGAAGCTTGCACCACAAGGAATTTCTAAAAACACCTACAAATCACCGATTGACGATTAAAGAGAAACCTTAGAACCTCAGTTGAACCAAGAAACAAAGAAGAGAGAATCTTGATCCATGCAAAATAGAAACGTCGTGCAGGATCAAGAACCCTAGAATACCAAAGAAAAGGGTTTTTGACTTACTTGCTCTAAACAACAAATTGATTTGTTGAGGTTGTAGAACTTGACACCGTGATTGTCTAGGCACCTCCTTATTGTCAAATAGATGACTTGAGATGAAGAACTCTTAGAGAGAAGGTAGAGAACTCTAGAAAAGTGGTTTCTAGAGAGATGGTACGTTTTAAACTATTTGACGAAAACTATTTATAATAAAACTGTTTAATATTAAAATAATCAAGTCTCACGATTTTTAGACTACCACCACTTCTAAAACACCATTTTCTGGGGTTTTACAACCTGCAAGCCATGTTAGAGAGTAGGAGGATCACTTTCATGGACACAACAAATGCCTCAACAGCCCATGCTATTATGTAAGGTATTTGATGTCTGGGGTATAGATTTTATTGGTCATTTTCCTGTTTCTTTTGGTTTCTCTTACATTCTCCTGGCTATGGATTATGTTTCAAAATGGGTGGAAGCTAGAGCCATCAGGACTAATGATGCTCGGGTTGTTGTGGATTTTGTTAGATCTCACCTCTTTTGCAGGTTTGGAGTGCCTAGAGCGATTGTTAGTGATCAAGGAACCCATTTTTGCAATAAGTCCATGCAAGCTTTGCTCAAGAAGTATGGGGTAGTGCACAGAGTCTCTACACCATACCACCCCCAAACCAATGGGCAAGTTGAGATCTCAAACAAGGAGATTAAGAGCATTTTGAAGAAGATTGTCCAGTCTAACACGAAAGACTCGAGTAATCGGTTGGACGATGCTCTATGGGCACACAGGACTGCCTACAAAGCACCTATAGAGATGTCTCCTTATTTTGTTATATTTGGAAAGGCATTTCACTTACCCGTGGAAATTGAGCATCAGACATACTGGGTTGTGAAGTTTTGCAACTTCTCCATGGGTCAAGCTGGAGAGGAAAGAAAGTTGCAACTGAATGAATTGGATGAGATCCGATTGGAGACCTATGAGAACTTGAAGTTTTACAATGAAAGGATAAATAAGTTCCATGATAGTTCAATTGTTAGAAAGGACTTCGAGGTTGGTCAGCAGGTTTTATTGTATAACTCTAGGCTCGGACTCATGGGGGGTAAGTTAAGATCAAAGTGGATTAGACCTTTTGTTGTGACTAATGTCCTTGGTCAATCCCGTCTCTCTTTCCCCCTGACTCAGGGAGTTTTCTTTTCTCCTTCTTTTCTCACTTTTATTGCACTTTGTCTATATGTTTTAACTGTTCTGATTATTGATTTGATGTTTGTGAGACATTGAGGACATTGTGTAGTTTAAGTACAATCTATTGGGAAAGATTTTTCTTTGTTTAGGTTTTGTTTTCTAGGTTGGTTTTGTTATGTCTTCTGTACAATTTTGCATGTTTCTCTTGATTTCTGGACTTTGTTTTAGGTTGCAAGCTTCTCCTTCACTTCACTGATACTATGATTGGTTTGAAATCCTTGCTTTTCTATGCTTGAAAAGATGAGTATGATGTTTGAGAGGTTGAATTGATTGTGACAGAGATACCTTGTGTGAGAATTTGAGCAACTTGATATTATTTCTTGTGTGTGATATGTCTCTTGATTGCTTGAACATATGCCTTGGCTTGACTCTTGTTGATAATTCTTGATTGATATGCATGTTTGTAAGTGATAAAGGCAATTTTGTTCTTGAGTCTCTCTAGCCAAATAAGCCTACCTTATTTTTAATCCTTTGATAACCCTTTTGAGCCTATGCTTTCCCTTTTCTTTGTTTTGAAGCTTATACATTAGCCCTAAGTGAAGAACCATAATGACCTGGGGAATTTTGGAGCTTTGGAATTGTTTTGGAAACAAGTGTGGTCTCCTTGGGGATTCCGATGTATTAGCTAGTTGGTTCCTCTTCTTGGTTGTGTTGAAAATAAGTTGTGTATCTTGTCTCTTACAGCCAGTTGTGTTCTTAAAAGAAAGATTAGAAAAGAGACAAGAGAAGAAAAAAAAATATAGAAAAAAATTTGAGAAAAATAAAAGTTTTGAATAATGGAGTCAAGAAGAGGATTGAATTAGAGGTTTTGGGTATTATTTGATTGTATTTTCACTTGTTCGCAATTTCTCCTCTATTCTTTTTGGTTTGTAGCTTCTCATCCATAGTTTATCCTCCCTTGTCCTTGGCCCCAATACAACCATGAAAAGACCTTTTGATTTGAACATGCATATGTTTTAGGTGTTGATATTAGAGGATTCCCAAGTCTATTTGTTGCTTGCTTTCTTGAGTGCATTGAGTTGACATTGTTTACCCTAAACACTTGACAAAAACATTAATAGTGCATCTGTGAGGTTTTGTTACTTTTGATTCACCTCTTGAGCTGATTGATTTTTTTCAATGTCTGGAATTGCTTGGATGATCACCATGAGTATCTAGTTTCTCTAGTTCTTTCTGTGGATGTTGTCTACTCCTTTTCTTTGTCTAGATTCCTTGAGGACTGTGTAAATCTTTTTTTTTCTTGTGAGTCTTTTGTTTTTGTGTGCTGAGGTCGTGTCACTCTCATGATGTCCTTTGAACTATTCCTTGATATGTGTCTTGATTTTGCCCAAGAGTGCAACAAACTAAGTGTGGTCTATTTTGATGAGTCAATATTTTCTTGACTTCACTTATCTTATTGTACTAGATTTAATTAGGGAAACTTTCTTGAATGTCCATTATTTCCCCATTTTTTGCTAATTGTGCTTAATTTGAGCAGAAATTCTTATTTTAATTAATTTGAATTATCTGAGGCTAATTATTGTCAATCTTAATTTCAGGGAATTTTTGGAAATATAATTTGGGACATCAAGGGAGCTTCAACGTCATCCTTCAATTGCCACATCAACAGTTTTATTTAATTTAAGTTATAATTTCAATTTTAGGCATTTTCAGGCAGATTTAGGTTTTGGTCCATTTTTCGACGTTTTTGGAGAGGCTCATTAGTGAAATCCGACCTAGGGTTTTGTGCAATAAAGGGATTGGAAAACAAAGGGAACTCTCTCCCATAGGTTTCATTTTACATTTTTTAGCACTTTGAATTAGAGCAATTTAATTTCAATTTCTGCACTTTTGTGTTGTTTATTGCTTTCGTTTTTCTCTACCTTCTTGTTGTGCACTTTCATTTTGGATTCCCAATCTGTATTTGCAATTTCGTTTTCTTGGGTTTCCGATTGCGTGCTTTGAAGTTGCGTTTTTCTTCATTTGGTTTTTGTTGTGATGCATTGGAATTTCGTTTTCAGCATTTTGTTTTACTTTTCGTTTTCTATTTTAGGGTTTTTGTTTTCTCTTGTTGGGTTTTTGTTTTTGTAGATTTTATTGCTTGGTTCTGTGTTGAAATTGGTTGAAATGGAAGGGTAACTCTACTGGGTTGGACACTAGAAAGATTGCATTGTTTCATGAGATTATTGTGCTTAAGCATATGTTATTCTTGAGTGCCCTGCATCATAATTGAATCTGTTTTGGTCATTCCAATTGGGACATACTTAGTGCAGTAATTCGGTTTAATTATCGCTTAGTTAATTAAGTTGTATGGTCCAAAATCAACTAATTATTGATGCATTGCGTTTGCTTAATTCGCATTTTATGAAAATGGGATTTGTCTTCGCTTAGTTGATTGATTCTATCAGATTAAGGGTGAGAGGAGCAGTTAATTATTGTTAATCTAGGATTGAAACATTTTCAATTAAACTAGTGGCCAACCTATTTTGCACTATTGTTTGAATTCGGGCTTGAACTTGGTAGCATTTTAGTTCACAAAACTGTCATAAACCACCCCCACCATGTGTTCGACTTAATTCCTGAACCACTGTTTGGTCCTTGAGAGACGACCGAGGAGTCACTTCCTAGTCTATACTGCACTTTAATTGAGCATTAAATTTGATTCGGGTACGGCCCCGATCAACTACATTTGTTGATTGATCATCATCATGATTTTTATTTGTTGCTCTTCCTTGAAGCCCACCGTTGATTAGTAAAGAAACCATTTGTCTGACAATTCTAACAACTAAAATCATTCCATACTTTTGTTTGTGGTCTCCCTCTAGATTTGATATGCTTCAGCCTTGATTACGACATTTCTGACTATGTCTTACTCTATATTCAACACTCAATGTTGAACCAAAATTAGAACTAGAAGATTTCACTAAACTTCTCCTGTGAACATTTTCGCTTAAGATCAAGTGATAGGTGTTATTAAACTTTAACTTGTTGTTGCTTGAAGAATTACTAATTGTAGTAATAGTTGCACCACAACTTTCCGAAAGAGATGATAATAAGATTAATGTTTTCACCTCATCATCAAAAACTTATCCGCACTGATCTTAATTACGAAATAATTGTATTAAATTCGCTAATATGATTAGTAAATAAGTTACCTTCACCCATTTTGAGGTTGACAAGTCTCTAAATCAAATAAACTTTATTTGGTGTAGTGGGCTTCTCATACATATTTGACAACGCCTGCATCAAATTTGCAGTTGTTTTCTTGTTCATGATGTTGAACACAACATTCTTGTCTAATATCAGCTGGATCACACCAAGGGTTTGTCGATCTAACAACTCCCAATCTGACTACTCCATGTCGTCTAGGTTCTCTCCTCTTAACTGTGGATACAACTTCTTCTCATACAGGTAGTCCTCTATCTGCATCTTCCAGAACCCGAAGTCATTGCCATCGAATTTATCAATCTTCACCTTTCCTTCTTCCATTGCCAATGCTCCCGCTGCTTTTAAAGAAAGCTCCCACGACTTCTCTAAACTGAGATACCCAAGATAAAGAAAAACCAAACCTTTTCTTATATGAAAGATCATACAAAGCTGCAACCACAAAGCATACTAAGAAATAGACTCTTGATACCAGTTGTTAGGAACAAGACAATACAAGAGGAAAGAGAGAAATAAAGGAGATAAAAATTTAACGTGGTTCAGCATACAAATATCTACGTCCACGACTATACTAGTAAAAATATTTATATTTTGATGTATCTCTCAAGCTTTACATAGGGTTGCTTATATAGCTAAATAGAGAACAATATCTTGCAGTATTAAGCAATGTGAGACTAAATTAAATTCCACAATACTTACAATTAACACACATAAATCATAATAGGATATTAACCTTGATCTATGAGAGATCCAATGAAAATGTGTTCTTTAATTTGTGTTCTTCAACCTTCTTTTTTTTAATCTATTTCTTTGTCTTTCTTTCTCCTCTCACACTTTCTTGATTGCTTATTATGAAAGAACCTTATTCCTAGAGACATAATCTTAATCTCTTTTATGAACCAATAGGTCCTTTTCAATATGTCTCTTTGAGTTTTATTTTATCTTTATTTTATTATAACTTTCTATGATAACTAATAGGTCGTTATATATTATTAAATCACATTTGGGTCCATCATAATATTTGAAATGAGTCACGTAATGGAATTAATTCGTTAATTATTTTTAACAGTCTCCCACTTGACTAATGATGTCATAATATTATATGATTGAATACACAAATCATAATATGCATTAAAGAACCTTAGATAAATTTGTTCCATCATTATTCATAATCAAAGATATAAAAATAACAAGAATTTGGGTGATTTCACATCATTCAACATGTTTCCTTTCATGTACTATTTATCATTTCTTTCTCCTTAATATGACTTTACAATTAGCAGTCCATAATGGGTTCGAACATTAATATCAATTCTATAACAATAACAATAGCAATAACATAATTTATTTTCTTCATCATAATCTACATACATAAACATAAAGAAAACTTAAATTTTAAAAATTTATACATCAACGAGCTCAAAATGTCACATAAGCATTAATTAGCCCACCATGGGTTGGTCACTTATTGAGCCAACCCAACTCGACTCATTTATTAGCGATCTAGAAAAACTCAAACCCGGCTCGACCCACAACAAGTTGGTGGATTAAACGGGTTGACTCACTGGCTCACTTAATTATAGTTTTTTTAAAATAAAAAAAATTAAAATTACAAACTTTTTGTAATTCAAATCTAAATAAATTTCACTCACAAAATGATGTTAAACTCAAGACAATTTAAAATAATCAAAAAAAGTAAAATATAATCCAAATGTCATAAAAAAATAAACACAAAAAACATACAAATAAGTTTCTTATATTAATCATTTTTTGTGTCCCTTATCCATTTACAATATTAGAATCTTGAATGGATAAATCCATAATATTTTGCTCTCTTGAATCATCTTCTTCTTTATCCCCATCTACAATATAATAAAAAAAAGTAAAATATAATCCAAATGCCATAAAAAAATAAACACAAAAAACATACAAATAAGTTTCTTATATTAATCATTTTTTGTGTCCCTTATCCATTTACAATATTAGAATCTTGAATGGATAAATCCATAATATTTTGCTCTCTTGAATCATCTTCTTCTTTATCCCCATCTACAATACAATAAAAAAAAGTGTTAACTAATAATACTGAAACACAAAGTAATAAATCATTAAATTAATTTCATAGTACTAATAATAATGTTACCTATTAGTTCAAAACCTTGTAACCAATTTTGAGTTTAAATGAGTGCATCAACATTCTCTGGAAGAATGGAGGAACGATATTTGGTTAGCACACGAGAACCAAGACTAAAGGCAGTCTCACTAACAATTATTGTGATTGGAATGCTAAGAATGTCATAAGCCATCTTAGATAAGTTTGGATAACAATCACAAAGATCCCTCCAATAACTCAATACATCCAACTTATAAAAAAAATTGGATCAAGTTTCCTTTCATCTAAATAAAGGTCCAATTCAAACCTTCTAGTGACATTAACATGTTTGCTCAAATAATCTATATATTCCTAAAACATCATGACCAGTGTGTGGAGAATCTATTTTACAAAAGGCAATATTCTTACTATTCAACTTCCAACCAACATCAACAAATAAGAAGTCAAACAGATAAACCCTTCTTGTAGATCCTCCTGAATCACAATCCTTCCATGTTATGTATGCTTTTCTTTGCTTATTCTTCTTTCTGTCTTGGTTGTACTTCTCATCATCTTTTTGCTTCCTCTTCAAGTCTGCACAGTCAGGCTTGATGTGTCCCTTCTTTCCACATTCATAACATGTAACCGTTGTAGCTTTTCCTTTTCTCATGCCTCCTCTAGAACTGCCTGCAAAATTAGATACAATATTTTTATTTTTCGAACTTTGTAAATTTCTTTACCATCATGTTCATCATTTCTTTTTGTGAAATGTCTGTATCAAAATTAGCATCATACTCGTGGCTTCTTCAGGCTTTTTTACTTGATACTTTGAGAGCTATGGACTGCTTTTGTTCAGTCTCCTCTTCCTTTCTCAAGCTTCCTAGCTTCAATTCATGTTCCCTAAGCTTGCCAAACAGTGGGGCAATATTCATTGTAGTAAGATCTCTTGATTTTGACATAACTATTACCTTTGGTTGCCAACTTCTGTTAAGACTCTTCAAGATCTTTATGTTGATTTTTTATTTCTCAAATACTTTGTCAAGTGCAATTAGATGGTTTACTATGTGGGTGAACCTTTTCTGTACATCATAGATATTCTCTCTAGCCTTCATCCTGAACATCTCGTATCCTTGGATTAGAGAATTTTTTCTAGCTTTCTTTACCTCGACAATCCCTTCATGAGTCACTTCTAGGACTTCCCACATTTTCTTTGCGCTTTTATATGTTGATACCCTAAAACATTTATCAATGGTAAGTGTAGAAGAAATAACATTTCTAGCTTTTACATCATATTGAGCCCTTCTATTTTCCTCTTGATTCCAATTAGAAAAGTTTTTCAAAACAGGTTTTCCACCAACTATTTTTGTAGGTTCAAAAGGACCATTAATCACAACACCTCATACACCCTTATCTACAGATTCAAGAAAGATTCTCATCCTTCATAAAGGATAATTTTCTCCCGCAAACAGAGGAGGTTTGTTTGTCGAAGCACCTTCACCGAAGGTCTGAGAAATAGAGGCCATCAGGATCAATTTATCGATTTAACAGAAAATGTAATCAATTATTTTTCGAGTAATTTTCGAAAACCAGTTCTAGTGCCAATTGTTAGAAAAGAAGTGCCTTGTTTCTCTTACCAAGAGGGGGGTGAATTAGTGATCAATAAAAATAATTTATTTTTAAATCTTTTTGTAAACTAAGAATGATCTTTAATGTTTCTTGAAATTCAAGCAATAAAGCGCATGCAATGAAAGAAAAAGAGATAAGGAAAGAAATACAAACACAGGGTTTATACTGGTTCGGCTTCAATGCCTACATCCAGTGTCCTTTCAATCAACCTGAGATTGAAAGACAATTGCATTATAAAGATATGAGTTTTTACACCAAGGCTTTACAGCGACCAATCTGTCAAAATTTAAATCACCTGTCTAACTCACTAATCTAATATAGCCAATAACAAGACCCTGTAGCAAGAACAATTCTCTTCTACAATCACCCCTTTTGAGACACCTCTTAAAGTACAAAGAACTCCTTGCTCTTCTTCCTGGCCATATGCACAAGGAACAACACAATCCAAGATTACTAATAAACGAACTCTGGTCAGTCAAGACTACACCTTAGTAGTGCAGTAATTGATCAGCAGTGAAAACTAGATCTGTTCTTCAAGAAACCTTCAAGAAACCTTCAAGATTATTAACAATTTTAATTGAATGCATATTAATGTAATCGATTGCTAATAAATACTAGTAACAAAATTTGAAAAATATGATTGTTATCATTGTTATGACTTAGCTTGAAAACAATTTTCAAATAATAACAGACTTAATTGATTACATAAACAGTGTAATTGATTAAACTATACACTTAAACAGATTTTGAAAACATTTTCACTTCAAAACTCATCACAACATATTTCAAAAAGATGTTTGCAAAGACACGAGTTTTAATCGATTATACACTTAATGTAATCGGTTAAAACTTGTTGTTTTGCCACAGTTTAAAACGTAAGTTGTCTGATGAACTTAATTGATTACAACATCACTGTAATCGATTATTTCATACAGAGTTGTTTTGTGCTTGTGGTTTTATCACATTAAAAACATTTAGTATGCATACAGAAGATATAAACACAATTAAGATCAACGTAGTATGCAGACCAATCAACATGTCATCATATGTATCAATCATAACAAAACATTTACATACCAACATATGTATCAATCAAAAATACCCATTTTTGTTCTTTCATGAAAACATATATGTGTTGTTAATATCAATGTGTTGTCATCATCAAAAACCAAACACATCAGGGATTGGGTTTAGCACTCATATTGTTCCCCCTATCAACAACTCTCTCTTTGTATTCATGAAATTTCTTTGAAATATTAGAAACAATTGTATTCCTACTTGGAACTTTTACATCTGGATTTAGATATACAAGTAATTCTTTAACTTATATTCAACAAAATTATATGGAAGCCCATGTTGAATAATTGTCATTGAAATAAGGTCATTTACAACTTTTTGGTCAATTTCCCTAGATCTTACTTTTCCACCATGATCAATTATCATTTTCCCCACATCATTGTCTTTTAATTTCTTTAGGAACAAACACTTTAACAAATGACGCAACATTTTTTATGTCAATATTTTTGTTCCACCAGCAACATACTCTACACCACATTCATTGCACTTTGTCTTTTCTTTACCATCTTTAATACCAATTTTTGTAAAATGATCCCAAACTTTTGAAGTACTTATCCTAGATCTCTTACTTTCTCTATCTAAATCCTTACCCTCATTTTCAATATCTTCCATGGTTGGTGGCAAAGAATAATTCAAATTATTGTCTACGGTTTCAGAATTCATTTTGTTCTGTAATAAAATGGAACTTCGTAAACTGTCTTAAGACTCAATTACCTAAATAAAAGATACAGACAGAATATTACCAAGAGAATGTAGTAAATGTAAAAAATGGGGGTTTAAATACATCTGCTCGAAGGATAAAATACATATCAGCATTAGTAAAACCGAGATAAATATTAAATTACTGCAATTAAATATGAACCATAATGCTTATAGTGAAACAAAAATACCCTTTTGGAGATTATAAATCTAAAATTATGATACAAATCATTATTGCATGGAATGCAAATTTCACAATAAAAACAAATGTTTTTTTTTCAAGAATGCAAAGTTTATTTAAAGTACATAGAGAACCAATAACCAAAGGTACACAAAGTTTATTTAAAGTACGCAACATGAAATATATTTATTTAAATAAAATCAAGTTAACATAGGACTACTTTTCAAAAAGTAAAATAAAATAAGATGGATGAGAGGGAATCCACGAAACAATTCAAAACATCTACATTGACTTAGAATTAGTATTTCTATAAATCAATATCATAATATAGCAGTAGCAATAGCATGTAAATTGTTGATTGTGATTCTTGCAAAGGCTACTTAAAACTACCTTAAGAAAGTGTTGTGGATAGGAGATTTTAAACCTTCTATCTCGAAAAAGGGAAATCATTGTTGTATAAAAGTTGACATAGTCATGAACAAAATTTCTTGAGGCATGTAGAGTCACTGTCCTTAAGGACTTATCCGCGGTGTATTGCGCAACTCCCCCAGGATACAACAGGAACTTCTCAGAATATTTATGAGAATCTCAGAACTAGCAAGGATCTCTAAAAAGAGTATAAAATAAACCCAGAATAATTTTAGAAGTGGAAAAGAAGAAAAGAGAAGGAGAGAAGCCTGCTTTTGGTGTGTTTTTGGAATGGAGGAAGAACTCTCTATTTATAGAGCTAGGGAAGAATAAAATCAATAAAAGACAATAAAAACCATTAAATATTTTACCGTCTGAGAACTTAATAAAATGAATTTAAAACCAAAAATTAACATGTCATCCATATACAAACATATAACGACACAATCACCATTTTCAAATTTAGAGTACACACATTTATCAGCATCATTAGGTGAAAAACCATCACATAGCAATACATTGAGAAACTTCTTAAGAAGTTTGGGTATTATGATTTCAAACCCGTGAGTACCCCTTATGATGGTAACTCTAAATTAATGAAAAATAGAGGAGAATCATTATCTCAGCCTCAGTATGCCCAGATAATTGGGAGCTTACTACACTTGATGAGCTTTTCTAGACCTGATATTGCTTATGCAGTAGGTAGACTGAGTAGGTACACCCAATGTCCAAATCAAGAACATTGGGATGCACTTTCCAGGCTTATGAGATACTTAAGAGGTTCAATGGATTGTCATTGAATATAGTGGATTTCCCGTTGTACTAAAAGGGTACAATGATGCTAACTGGATATCTAATTCAGATGAGACAAAATCCACTAGTGGTTATGTATTCACACTTGGGGGTGGTGCGATTACATGGAGATCAACCAGACAAACTATTATTGCAAGATCAACAATGGAATCTGAGTTTGTCGCTTTTGAGATTACTGGTAGTGAGGTTGAGTGGTTGAAAAACTTCTTAGCGAACATTCCATTAGGAATGAAACCAACGCCATCGGTATCTATACATTGTGATTGCCAATCGGCAATAGCTATAGCTAAAACAAGAATTACAATGGAAAGAATAGACATATCCAATTGAGACACAATTTGGTGAAGCAGCTGCTAAAGAGTGAAACTATTTCCATTAATTATGTGAAGTCAGAACAAAATCTAGCAGATCCTCTAACAAACCCCTAGGAAGACAAATGATATTAGAAACATCAAGGGGAATGAGACTTAAGCTACTTGCAAACAAACAAGTGATGGTAACCCAACCTTTGTGATTGGAGATCCCATGAATAGGTTCATATGGGTAAAAACAAGTCACTTGTTAGTTCTGATAGCACTAAATTGATTTCAATCAGTTATGTCCCTTCCTATGGTGTGTGTGAAAGTGCTAGAGACTGTAATATTGAGAGGTTAAACTTTGTCGTTAAAATTCTATGTGGTGAAAGAATTTTAGCCTAAACAAAGTTTTTAATGATTTTCATATCCCTTGTGGGTGGTGTATGATTTGGAGCATACACTTGATGAAATCACCTATATGAGTGTCGAGTGGGGCCGCTTGCATGAGATCTTGGCATGATCTCTAGAGAACTCATGAATATCAGGCACGTGCATGGCCTAGTTAGCGCAACACAGCGATAACAACAAGGATTGTGGGGGTGTATTATGATTGATAAACCTCTAACACACGTCAAGTGTCTTTGGTTCATATAGCTTGTTATACCAACTACACTGTGTGTTAAGTATTTCAATCTAAGACTAGTTCATATAGCTTACTATACCAGGTCTGATGCATTACATCCTATGAGACCCAGAATAAAAGTTTCTTATCTTTTTTCTTTTGCAATAAGTGGGGGATTGTTGTAATAATGTTAGATTATTGCAAAAGAAAACGTTAGATTGCAACGGTCAAAACTTTAATTGTCAATAACGTTTAAATTCATTTTATTAAGTGCTCAAACGGTAAAATATTTAATGGCTTTTATTGTCTTTTATTGATTTTGTTATTCGCTAGCTCTATAAATAGAGTTCTTCCTCCATTCCAAAAAGACACCAAAAGTAGTCTTCTCTCCTTCTCCTTTCTTCTTTTCCACTACTAAAATTATTCTAGGTTTATTTTATACTCTTTTTAGATATCCTTGCTAGTTTTGAGAAGTTCCTATTGTATCCTGGGGGACTTGCGCAATACACCGCGGATAAGTCTTTAAGGACAGTGATCTACACGCCTCAGGAAATTGCGGTTTGAGTCTTAGTCATTATTTTTACTACAATCTTGCTATACCAGTTCTGGTGCATTACATCTTATGAGACCCAGAATAAAAGTTTCTTATTTTTCTTTTAGTGTTTGAACTATTTGAGTCAAAGACTATTTCTTTCGACTCTATTTTGCAATATATGGGGGATTGTTATAATATATTATTATTATATTGCAAAATATGAAAACGTTGTTGCAACATTAGTATTTGGCAACGTTAAGATTCTTTTCATAATTGTCATCGTTAACTTTTTAATAATAATGTTCAAATAATTAATTGGTGCAACGTTAACATTTTAATGTTTTTAATTTCTTTTATTTATTTGATTCTTTCCTAGCTCTATAAATAGAGAACTTTTCCTTCATTCCAAGACACACCAGAAATCAATCTTCTCTCATTCTCTTCTCTTTTAAGTTTCATCCTTTGTCTCTTTCTTTTTCTAAAAATATTATGGGTTATTCTTATACTCTGTTTAGAGTTCCTTGCTAGTTCTAAGATCCTCAAACATTCTGAGAAGTTCCTGTTGTATCCTAGGAGACTTGCGTAACACACCGCGGATAAGTCCTTAAGGACAGTGACTCTACACGCCTCAGGAAATTTTGTTCGTGATTCTGTCAGCTTTTTACAACAATTTTGTTCATTGATTGCCTGATTGGGCTTTGAGCTTATGTATCTGGCTGTCTTGAGAAGATATGTCTAGAGTATAGTGATACTAGTGTTGGCTCAAGTGGTAGGATCAAATTGCACCGACTTAGAGACAAAATTATATTGCCACTAAAATTTTTATGGTTTAGAATGTTTGTACTCATTAGTAATTTTAGCAAACTAATAGAATATCTGACATTGAGCTCGTGATCATGGTCATGTTTGTGCATAAGGGCCTTATACTTTTATCAGTTTGGAGGAAGCAATAGAGAAAAGAAATATATGTTCTTTCAATTCCAATTTCTCTTTTTTGAAGTAAGAGGTTTCATTAGGGTTTTTTACGAAAACGTGTTTTCTTGCTATGCAGTAACGCAATAGATCCGGGAATAAATTCTCTGCGCGACATGTTCAGGGAACGAGCAGTGCATCCCGATTACTTGAATACTAGTAAACCTTTTCATGAATGCAGTGATTACTGTTTTAGAGTAAATCTTGATAAAACTATAGTAGTTGAAATTGCTAAAACTGTGTGTTTGAACGGGGTCTTCAGAAATACAATGTGTTTTCCAAATAAAATATGAGGCAATTAACAACAACTAACCTGGGTTGGGGGTTGGGAATGATCAACAATGAAGTGAGAGCACCGTGAGAGCAAAGCAGATTCGCGAGAGCAACATGAGGTTTCTTTTTTAGTATACAGTCACAGTGACTTAGTGAGTGAGGAGATTATTTTTTAGGGTTTCATAAGATAATAAATTAATAAAATAAAATTAGGTGGGTTTGTGAGCCAACCCGGCTCACCACAGATTCAATCTGGATGAGTTGGGTTTAAATGAGCTGGGTTAAAAATTGACTAACATAAAAAAATACATTTTTTTTCAAACCCAACCCAGTACAAACCCGTAGTGGGCCGAATTGGCTCGCGGGTTGTAACCTATTTTGACAGCTCTAGTTAACCTCGAGATTATTAATTTGTTGTTCTTCTTTATTGTTGTGTGCTTCTACAACATAGGGAATAATGACTTTAGAAAAATAGGTACTAGCTACAAGAACTTGCACTGTACTTTCCTTAATCTCCATGTTTTGTGAATCTTCACTCCTACTATGAGTAGCATAATAAAACATTTACCATTTTTTATTTTTTTGGATAACCAATTAAATATCCATTTATTGTTCTTTCATCTAGTTTCTTTTCTTGTGGATTGTATATTCTTACTTTTGCGTGACAACCCCAAACATGTAGGTGTCCCAAACTAGGTTTCCTACTTGTCCATAACTCAAAAGAAGTTCTTTGAACAACTTTACTAGGAACCATGTTCAATAAATACATGATAGTTTTTCATACATTCACAACAATATATGTAAACATGATTTACTTAACATACTCCTAACAATAACCATTAGGGTTTGGTTATGCCCCTCTAACACACCATCACTAGTACAAAAATAGCGTACAATGTTGAATATTTTAGGCCTTTCACATCGAATTTGAGGCCGACGTCATATCAGAAGATGTTAAATTGACATCGAATTTAAAAAATTCGACGTTAAATTAATGTCGAATTTTGTCAATATTCAACGTTAATCATTTTTTTTTTGTTTTTTTTAATTAATTATGATCCGTTTTTACAATTCTACGACACCTGAAAAACAAATTTAAAAAATTCGACGTTAAATTAATGTCGAATTTTGTCAATATTCAACGTTAATCATTTTTTTTGTTTTTTTTAATTAATTATGATCCTTTTTTACAATTCTACGACACCTGAAAAGCAGAAAAATAACAAATTTCAGTTTTTGGTATTTTATAAAGCATGAACTATGAACGTTTAGTGTAGTATCAACAACAATCAATAATAACCAAGAACAAACAAGTTCAATCAAATAACAACAACAACAACAAACAATTTCAACCAAACAACAACAACAAACAAGTTCAACAAAAAAACAACATCAAATAAGGTCAACAATTAAGTTCTTCAAAACGAAAATGAAAACTAACCTTCAAAAGGTGGGTTCGTCGGAATAAAGTGTCGTTACCAGTGAGAGAAAAAGCAGAATACGCCTATGAAGGACAAAAACACGAAAATAATCGGTCAAAACAAACGAAAATCATACATAAAGTAGTTAATTAACATGCATTTGTATCAAATGAAAGAAAGATTACATGTGATGGTCGTCAAACTTCTTTCGAGAAAAGTTTGAGAAGAGAAGAGGGTCTCACGCGCTAAGATAAAGTGAACGAATTTTCAATCTCCCGCTCAAATTTTTACTGAATTCACTAAACTTTTGACGTCTAACGCTGAGGCATTTGACGTTTTATATCCTTTTACATTGAATTAAAATTCTAAACGACTTCTAATAATTGCATTTATTTACAAAACTGTCACCGGTCATTTTTAACATTGGTTATTCAGTAGTTGGACATTAAACGCATGACATTATACGTTGTTTTTGCAGTAGTGCATTATGTTGTGGTGTGATTAACATTATGTATTGAGCAAAAATACCACGTTTCTCAAGGAACTAAGCAAAAGAACTAGAGTGTTTTCTACTTTTATTATATCTTCCATAATACTTACTGTTAAAATAGAATGGCTCAATTTCTCACACCAAGAGAGAGGTGAATTGGTGAAGTATAAAATTTAAAACTTTCAAAATCTTTTACACCAAAAGAGATGCCTTTATACTTTTCTTGAAATACAAGTTAAAAGATTTTCAATGCAGCGGAAATTTAATCGAATGAGTATAAAGTATAATCCATTGAATGTAAAAGAGTAGGGATAAGAAAGATCAAACGCTGACTTTTTATACTGGTTCGGTCAAGCCTACATCAAGTGTCCTTCCAATCACAGGAAGCTAATGCACTATAATGATCAAGGTTTTTACAACAAGGTTTTTATAGAGACCTCACGGTAAAAAATATAAAAACACCTCTCTAATCCTCTAATCAAAATATAGGCAGTACATAAACAGACTAGAAGCAAGAATCCTATCTCCTACAGTTTAACCCCTTTGAAGCACCCTCAAAGTCAAGAACGCAGCACGTCCTTCTTCTTGTAATCACAACAGGGAACTCAACTCAATCTTCAACAGATTGTAAAACCTGATCTTGTAGTAGACACCCAAATGTGCAGATAGATCAGACTTTTAAACTCAGCAACCTTGCTCTTCAAGAAATTACAAGCAGTTGATCACCCAGGTCAATCTTGTTTTCTTGGAGATTTTCCTCTTTCTGTAAGAATCAACCTTTTTGCAAAAGAATATAAAAATGTCAGAATCACAAAAGTTCCTACAAAAATCAAATTCGCGTCAATTTATAGTATAACACATCTCTGCCGCATTTTAATCGACTAAGCTACTAATGCAAACGAATATAGCAATTCAGTTATAATAGTTAGTAGCTGTCAAAGCAATTAATTGAATTCACAATTAATGCAGTCGAATAGCATTTAATGTTTGGTCAACACATTTAAAAATATAGTCATTGTGACAGTTATATCAAGCATTAAAAGATTTTAAAACAGTAACAAACTTAATCGAATACATATCGCATGCAATCAATTATGCAATAATGTTAAGCAAAGTTTTGAAAACTTTTCTCTTTGAAAAACTCTCACAGCACACTTGAGAAAAGTTTGTGCAAAGACACGAGTTTTAATCAATTCAACCCACAATGTAATCGACTTAACATTGTTGTTTTGCCACACAATTAAAATTCAACATTAGTGCTTGTGGTTTTTCTCATCCAGAAACATGTGTCATGCATTCATGTATAAAATTACAAATATAACACAGTGAAATGTAATGAACAACACAACAACAACACAATCATGTTCCCATATATGCATAGAACATGTAAGCATAGAACATATAACACATAATTCACATGTGTTATTAATTATGCGTTGTCATCATCAAAAACTCAGATATTACTAAGATTGTGGGTTCAATTAAACCAGTGCTCCCCCTATCAAAAATCTCAACACTTACCACCTTTATCCAACCTTACAATTTTCACCTTCGTGTCTAATTTTCTTTCCATTTCATTTATATAAACTTCCAAGGCATTCATTGTTTGAGATTTCTCATGCAGTAAGTAGACATGTCCATAATACGAAAAATTGTCAATAAAGGTGATGAAGTACTTCTCTTTATTGAAAACATTTACATCAAACAGATCACATATATCAGTGTGTATGATTTCAAGAAGCTAAGTGCTTCTTGTAGTTCCTTTGTTTGTGTGTTTTGTTTGTTTTCCTTCAATACAATACACACACACATTCATATTAGTTAAATATAAACATAGAAGGATTTCATTCTTTTTAATAATCTTTGCATCCTTTCTTTGGAAATGTGTCCCAAACACTTATGCCACAAATAAACAAACCATTCATCCACTAAAGTGTGTTTAGTGTCAACATTATGATGCAAGATCATACGAGTTTCAACACAGAAATTATTCAAATTAAATTTATATAAACCAGCGTAATTGTATCAGATCCAATCAAACAAGTACACTTAAATAAAATGAAACAGTCAACCCCAATCTTAAAAGAATATCCAACAACATCAAGCTTAGACAAAGAAATTAAATTTCTAATGATACTAGGCACATAAAAAGTGTCCATAAGGTCTAAGTGGATATCTAGTGTCAATGATTAAACTATAAGTTTCGACGACTTCCACTAGAACTTCTTCCCCATTTCCCATGAAGACAAACTTCTCATTTGGGTTTATAGTTCGGGTTGAAAGGAATCCCTGGATCACATTAGAAACATAAGTCGTTCACCCATTTTAAATCCACCAAGTATAATGAGGAACTTCAATTAAGTTTGATTAAAAACATACGTAAGCATTATGCCCACCTTTCTTTTCAAACCAAACTCTACACTTATGTAGTCCTTATGGAAATTTCCAAACTTCATAAATGACATGTGTTATTTTTCTTCTAGATTTTTGTTGAGGACTCGTCAATCTTTAACGTTTACCTTTTTCATGTTTCCTTAGAACTTTCTTTCCAACTTTTTGACTCCTCACATAATGAATTGAGTGGCTTCCTAACTTCTTAAGTTTGGTTTCCTCTTGAACTAGCATACTATGCAATTCATGCATATTCCACTTGTCTTTCATGGTGTTGTAGTTCATCTGGAACAGATCATGCTCAAACAGTAATGAGTTCAAAATGAACTGCACGAGAAAACTTTCATCCACTATTATTCCTAAATACTTGAGTCATGTTGCGATATTTGTCATCTCGATCATGTGCTCATGCATATTATGTGAATCATCAAACTTCATGGTGGTTAACGTACACATTCATGTCCCAACAAGGGACTTGTCAACAATTTGGGAGCACTCTTCCACAAAACTCATAAACTCTTTGGCACTGTCAATTTTCGAAAGAGTAGACTTAATGTTGTTTGTTATGCTTATTCGCATAAACATCAAGATAAGTCTGTTTGACCTTTCCTAAGCTTTATAAGCTTTCTCTTCTTTTCTACTAGTATTAGGGATAACAACATGTTTTTCAACAAGAAAAACCAAATGAAGATCTAATACACCTAACTGAAATTGGACTTGCTCACTCCAGTAAGAAAAATTCAACCCATTAAAAATTAGAACAGACATAAAGATAAGAGAGAGTGCAATTCACACATACCTAACATTTGAGTCATAAAACAAAACATAATTATAATTATATAGATTCAAACATAAATAATCATTCAATATGTACTAATGTTTTTCTTTGGGAATTGTCAGGGAGCATTTAGTTTAATAATCATGTATTTTCATATATTTTCATATATGTTTAATTGTTATAAGCATACATGGTATTTTTATATAGTTTTTAATAATCATGTATTAAAACATTTAGTTTGCCAAACAGCAGGAGGCTTTGCGACTCACACACGTAACATAGTATGCAATTTAAGCACTTAATTCACGTGAATAGGCGTCATTGGATGAAATAATTTTCATTCAACATACACATTCGCGTAGCAGGAAAAGCTTCATCAATTCATAGCATCGAAATCAATTAAAATATTTAGTTTTCGATTCCTGTCACACCTACAAATATTTTTTCCAATTCAAGTATAGGGATTCTCATAACAGCCAAACGCACGGTTTGTGATTAGATTTCACTCCAATCGTAAAGCAGCAAAAAAGTATAAACTTTATTCATAAGATGAAACGAAAACAAATAACATCTCCGAAATTAGGGTTCATGCCAAAAAGAAAATCCCTAAATTCATAATTAGGTTTGTCTTAGTATGGAAAACACTATTAGGGGTTCATTTTAATTTTGAGAAGAATTTAATTGAGAGAAACATTATAATAAGAATCATAAATCTTACATTACATTACGATATCACATGCATGTAAAATCATTTTATATTTTTCTATGTTCTTAATTCATTTTAGAAAATTATTTTAGCATTAATATTCATAATTCTCACATATTAAAATACATAAAAATTATAATAAAATACTAAGTTTGATCTATGAAATATTCGAAAATGTGTTGCTCAATCTCTATTTTCCAATTTTTTTTTCAATTTATCTCTTTGTTTCTTTTTTCTTCTCTCTCACTTTCTTGATTGATTTATTATAAAAAAACCTTATTCCTAAAGAAAAAAGTTTAATGTCTTTCATAAATCAACGTTTATCCAATTAGATTTTATTTTATTTTATTTTTATTTTATTATAACTTCTCATACTTTATATCTTGTTAAATCAAAATATATATATTTAAAATATTACGTTATATATATATATATATATATATATATATATATATATATATATATAAATTTTTACTATATAAATTCAAGGTATATATTCAATAAAAAAAATTACCATTTAATAAAATCAATACGCAAATAAAAATAATTTTTATTTTATTATAACTTCACATACTTTATATCTTGTTAAATCAAAATATATATATTTAAAATATTACGTTATATATATATATATATATATATATATATATATATATATATATATATAATAATATAAATTTTTACTATATAAATTCAAGGTATATATTCAATAAAAAAAATTACCATTTAATAAAATCAATACGCAAATAAAAATAATTTTTATTTTATTATAACTTCACATACTTTATATCTTGTTAAATCAAAATATATATATTTAAAATATTACGTTATATATATATATATATATATATATATATATATATATATATATATATAAATTTTTACTATATAAATTCAAGGTATATATTCAATAAAAAAAATTACCATTTAATAAAATCAATACGCAAATAAAAATAATTTTTATTTATTATGTAAAAAATATTTAAAAAATGTATAAATTTATTATTGCTATTTACTAATTATAAACTAGATTAAATACAATATTTCAAATCATTATTTAGTATAACTTTAAGTTAGAATGACTAAAATAATAATAAAAGTCGTATTTTTTTAAATAAAATGTGTAATGTTAAAATAAATTAGTTATGTATATATATAAATTATTTACTATAAATATGAAGATTGCATAGCGTTTTTTTGAATTTTGTTCAAGGAGGATTCGTATAAACAGAATAAAAGGTTTATAAAAGTAAAAAACTAAAATTACAATTATCAGTTTGAGAGTAAATGATAAGGACAAAAATTTTGTACTATATTTAAACAATCAAATAATAATTTTTTATTAATAAAAACTAAGAATATTAATTTGAATTTGAATGAAAGAAACATATAACATTTTTATATATAATTTTATATAGTAATTTATTTGATATTTTGTTTAAGAATACATTTATTTAATAATATATTTTATGTATAATGTTTGAATTTTTTTATGTAATAAATATATAAGTTTTCTCATTATTTATTTAAAAGAATATGTAATGTATGGCTAGGGCTGGGCAAAATTAACTGATCTGTACTGTACTATAGTTAACTGTACTATATTATACTTAAAAAAACTGATCCACTTTTACTAAAAGTTCAGTATACTATTTTATGCTTTAGTTTTTAAAAACTGAACTTATAACAGTTTCGGTTCAGTTAACTGTGAGAACTGTATCTCCTCTTTTCTAGTTCCCGTTCAATTGCTCTGTCTTGCTAAGAAAACGTTATTTAATAATAAAATATTAATAAAAGAAACCGTTCAAATAAAAAATTAATAATGAATTTTTTAAGACAAAATTTTTTTATCATAAATTTTTATATTTCTTCATCAATAAACATATATTACTTTTTAAATAATATTATTTTAAGTAATAAAAGTAAAATATATTTTTTTAAATTTAATTTTATTAAATGATTAAGTAATATAAATCATAAAAAAAAGACTATATAAAAAAAATAATACTTTAAATATATTATATTCTTTAACATATTATTAAATATGTAAAAATATGTTAAAAAAACTTTTAATGATATTAAAATGTGTGTAAGCGCAAACACTAAAATATCTATTTGTTTTAAAAGTCAACTTACTTTAAAATAAATATCAATATTATTATTTTTAAATTATAGTATTTTACATACTAAAACTAAAATATATTTTTTAACATTAAATTTTATTAAATGAATATATAATGAAATATCATAAAAAATAGTAATGTACCAAAAATAATTAATATTATAGAAATATCAAATGACAAAAAAATTAACAAACGTTTATTAAGAGTAATTTTTCTAGTATAATCTTTTATTATATTATAATAATTAATAAATATTAGTTTAATGTTTACATAATAAAATATAAATAATAAATAATTGATTAATAAAACAACTTTACGAGGAACAAAATAAATATAAATAAAAAATTAAAAAAATAAATATAAAAGTAAAATAATATTCATGACAAAATAAATATAAATAAAAAAATAAATAATAAAATAAATAAATAATAAAATAATTTCCATACACATATAATAATAAAAGAAATATAAATAAAATAGAAAATAATAATATCAAATAATTAAAAAGTTAATTTGTATGACACTTATGAATAAAATAAAATAAATATTAAAATAAATTTCAATTTAAAAGAACATGTATTGTTATACTATTCATTTTAAAAACTAGTACAATTCAGTTTAAAAACTAATACAATTCAGTTTAAAAACTAGTACAATTCAGTTTAAAAACTACTACAATTCAGTTTAAAATTAGTACAGTTAGTAGTTCAGTTTAGTTTATATTGTAGTTTAGTACAATTTAGTATAGTTCAGTTCAGTCCAGTTTCATAAAACAAAAACAGTTCAGTTCAGTTTCTCTGAACTGTTTTAGAGCTCAGTTCAGTTTATACAAATTAGTTTTTAGTTCAGTACAGATTTTAGTAGTACAGTGCAGTTCAGTTCTATTTGCCCACCCCTATGTATGGCAATACGACCACACATAGGGTTTGACTGGGTAAGACCACCGAAAAGGAATGACTATCTAAATAGGTTGTGGTTAGCACCATAATGCGTTGTCTAACTAAGATAACGGAACTATGCTTGTTAATCGATAATACGACAATGAAGAGGGGATTTTGGACGGACGGATGACCCCCAACAGTAAGGATTCCTAAACATTGCTTCTAATCAAGATTACTAGTAAGAGTTACTTAGTAGATAATGAGTCACAATTGGGTCGTGATTAGGATCTCAATAATCATAAGTCTATCTCGAAATGTATAAATAGATATCAAAGGTAAAGAGGTAGTTGATTGCATTTATTGCGAATTTAAGATTTTTCTGTGACCTCAATTGGACTAGTTACTGACTTGAACGACGGAGCACCTTTAACAAGTACATCCAAGCGGTTTGGAGTGCAAACGAGGAAGGATTTTGACTAAAGACATTCAAAAATACCTAAGTAAATTTCGACTAAAGTGTGAAAGAGTGTTTTGTGGGAATCCTCGACCCTACACCCGAAACAGAATATATTTTATTATAAATATAAATATAATATTAAAATTTTAATTAATTTAATACATTTAACTTTTTGTATCATATGTGTTTGAGGACATCTCGACCACTTATGCCTAGATTTATTAAGTCTTTATGGTATGGTCACAAAAAAAGAAAGCTTTTGTGAATACATGTTGGCCAACCATAATAATGTTCCTCATGCGTTCAAATATATCTTGACCACTCGTGTCTAGATGTACTTGATACTCATGGTATGATCCTACATTATGACAGTTTTGTTGAATACATGTGAGCCAATCAGAATCAGTAACTGTAAAATGTTGACTAGGTTGGTTAGCTTAAGATCGGGGTTAAGGTATGATTAAGTAGATGGATTACCTTCTAACGTACTTGACTGACTTGAACGTCAGAGTGTCTTATACGGACACACCCATATTTGACTTAAAGAGAACAAATACTTTTGAAGAGGGCGAGTATTATAGTGTTTGTTAAGTAAATTTAGTTCCATAAAAGCACACACAACAATGATTAGTTGTTAGTATTTTTGTTAACAGGGATCATTGAATTCAGAACCTCTCTCACTTTCTTTTTCAAATCCTTTTAACCAACTTTATAACTCTCAAATATTAGTTGGAAGAGTTGAGCCTATAATCTCTCACACCATCCCTTCCAACTTTATACGTGTAAACTAAACTAAAAGAAAAAAAAAATTGAGATTGGAAGAAAGAAAAAACTTACTCTAATTAAAATGTTGATTTTCACTTCACCTTACACTTTCTAACGAAGAAAGATGAAAATAATCTCCAAAATCTTCAGAAAAAGAAAAAAATAATAAAAGAAAAATAATATATATTTCAGAAAGAATAAAAGACGAAAATTATCACAACGATCAACTTTAGTAATATCAATTTTAACTTATTTATAATTACACTCGTATAGAAATACTTGCTCAATAAAATAATGAGAATTGAATTTGATTACACGGCTAAGCTATAGAAGCCTAGGTTTTCCAATTATTATTTAAAAAATAATAATTATAATAGAATTTATAATTATTGTTTTCACAAAACATACGTTAAAGCGGTATAATATTTTTATTTGTAGTAGAATAATGTATTAATAGCATAGAATGTTGAGTTAGAATAAGTTATTAGATGAGTTTAATTGGAAATCCTAGCCAAAGAGGCTTATAGTAAACGATGTTATTGTTTATTTGATTTATGTGGATACCATAGATGGATTGTGACTTTGCAATACTTGTGTATTGCTACATTGCAGACAACTACCTTACACATTATGGCTATTACAGATATATTTTCATATTTTTTTAATCCTTTATTTCTCAACCACAAAACATAAGGATATTATAACTCAAGATTCAAAGGAAGAAAATATAAGAACTCTATCATTTACTTCCACAATAGGTTTTGGAAAATATGGTTCATAATTTAGTTTTCATATTTTTCTTTTTGTGTAGTATTAGATCTCTCTGGATATCAGAGAGAGAAATGTTCCAATGTACAAATCATTATAAAGGAGCCATTTGAATAAAATATCGTTATTAAATCAAGTATTGACATGTTTAATTAGAGAATTTTCTAATTTGTAAAATAAGATAATTTAAAATTTTTTTTATTTTGTTAAAGGTTATATATATTAATATATATTTAAAAAACGAGAAATGAATCATGAATGAGAACATTTTATTTCATAGAAGTCTATTCGTATTTCTTGTTTCTTTTGTATTGTTTTTAACTGATTTCTTTTAAATAAAATACATTAAAATAAAAAGTTGTTCTTCAATAATTAAAAAAAAAATAGCCGGACTAGTTACGGGTGGGCTCATTGGCTGAATAAAAAGAAAAAGAAAATCAAAAGACAAATATAATAATGAAAAAAAGGGAAAGATAAAAAAGAATAAATAATGAAAGTTTGTTTTAAAATTTCCTTTTTATTTTTTATATTAAAGTTATTATTTTAAAATTTTATAATAAAAATTATATCGTGATATTTTATATAAATTTATTTATAATTAAGTGATGTCAAATATTTTCAGTGTCTCTTAAAAAATACGTATAACATTACAACTTTTGAAGTGGTTCAAGCTTTGATGGAATGGAAAACTATCTTTGATGAACATTACATTGAATGCTGCATAATCTGAAAAGAAAAGTGAATAATGCTATTATTGTTTTCTTTGACTATCAAAACAAATGATAAAAGTGAGAAAGAAATATTAGGTTGGATTATCTTATATACTCTTAAATGAATCCTTGCTTGAACCATTCATTGGCTTTGTAAATAATATAAGACATTACTTTCTGAGGTAGTGTTTGATAACGAAAGTACCTATAATGTCTTACTTTCGTTGTGTTTTGTGCCCTCCAACCAAAGAATGACATGGTTGTGGTGCTGATTTGGTGACAACCTTATAGTTATACACATGTCTCAAACATAGTCTTATTGGTTCACACTTGTAATGAAAACTTGGTTACTAACTTTAATTATAAATTTTGGGAAACTTTGATGCATTGAAGCTATAAAATTTATATTTTTGGAGGCCTTGAGTTATATATTCAATACTTAAACTTAAAAATCTCCTAACTAAATTATAATTCAGTGGACATAGAAGATGATTCAAATATAAGCTTTTAAATTCCATGAAATAAATAATATGAAATTTGAACTTATCCATGCACACAAAGCTAGGGTTTCTAAATAGAGTAATTCAAATAGTGTGATTGATCACATGAGCTTAGTTTTAATTTAATCCAACTTGTTCTAATATAGAATTGTTTCTCTCATGCAAGTTAAGCTTATAAAGTGATGGGCTAAATCCGTTTTCCCAATTTTGTACTATTTTATTATAAATTTGTAGTAATCACTTGCACTTTTATTTGTTGAGTGCCCACTTCGATAGCACTTAGAATATTATTTTTCATTCACATGTTGTCTCACCAATTTGATTTGATACGTGTTGATTTCCAAATGGAGGTTTACAAAATCAATTCTATGTGGGTAGAATTGATTCTCCCATAAAAGTCAACATTTTTTTATTTTTTTCATGAGATAGAAAGAACTTTAGGTGAGACTTGAAAGTTATATCTTATGCACCCTTTAACAAAATCAATTTACTTAAAATCAATTCTACCTAAATAACTGGTAAAAATATACAAAACAAATGAAAACTTGACTCATTTCATTAATGCAACAAAACTATATCTTTGTGTAGAAAAAGTAATAAAATAGAAACTTTTTGTTGTTGTTTATTTGAGTAAATTTGGAGGTAAGTAAGAGTGAATTTGAAAGTAAAGTTTGTGAGAATTTGTGTAAGATTTAATTAATGTGACATATTAAAAAATTTACTTTCAAATTCACTCTCATTTATCTCCAAATTCACTCAAATAAACAACAATAAAAATTTCCCTTCAAATCTCCTCCATCACTCTCCTCAAAATCCATTTAAGACATCAAAGCCTTACAAAGGTTAATGCAGGCATGTTGATGGAAAATGCTGGATATTATTTATACAAGTTGAAGAAAAGAAGATAAGGTGAGAAGAGAAGTGGTTCAATTCTACAAAAGCACTACTACATAAAGCGGAAAAGATGGAGAAGAAGACAAAACTTGACCTTAGGTGTGTTCCCCTCCAAACTGCAAATAAGATGGGACCTGTACCACATCTTGTTGGAGAAATTGTGCACATGAAGAATTAGAGGAATTAACAGCAACACAAATAACACAGCTACCCTTTTTTTTATTCATAATAAAGTTGTGTTTGGTGACATAGTTTGAGGAAAAAGAGAGAAAAATATTAAGGGTAGAAGAAGCTTAAGGTGGAGAGCAAGTGGTGATGCAAAGACACTGTTCCAATTTGTTGTCATCTGAGAAATAGACAGAGGCAATAATACATGGATTTGTATGTACAGTTTGAAACAGGGCCCCCCAATACCCTTCTTCTGTACATATTCTCTATTGCCAATTATTGTCATCATTCTTTTACTACTCTCTCTCTCTCTCTCTGCAGATAGATGCTTTGTGCATGCATTTTTCTATCACTGTTCTTTCTGTTCAACCTCATTCTTCCTTTGCTTATTATCTTTATGTGGTACACACACTATACTCTGTGTGTTCATGGGAAAAGAGGAACATTGCTTTCTACCCTTTTTCTTTGCCATTGTCATGACCTCATCCACTACTACTCAATGTGCCTTCTGCCATGATGTCAAAAACATTGGTAACATTTTTTTTCAACTTATTAGTGTTATTTGGTAACATTTTATGTTGCTTACTAAAGTTCACTCTTTGTTAGTGGGGTCATTCTTTCTTTCATCCACTGTTCAAGAAGCTTAATTGCCTCTGCTAAATGCTTGTCATTCATTCATTTCTTATCACAAAAACACCAAACAGTTGCAGATAATGAGGTTGTTTAGTCACATTAATTAAGATATGGTTCATCACCTTCTTAAAGAAAACACCTGTGTTAAAATATCTCTTTGGCATTTCAAGACACTATTAATTTTTGTGACAGTTTCATGCATTTTAACATTAGCAAATGGTTTTGGTTTTGATGAAAGAATAAAATCACATCATTTTTAGTAAAATTGAAAACAGAAAGCATGATAAACTTCTATACAAGCTAAAACTAAATCTTAAGATATTTTGGAAGACATTGTTAGAAGAAGAAGGGAAACTAAACTCTTCATCGTGTTATCATGTCTCTCTAAAGAGATTGATTCTAACTGTTTGTCAGGGGAATTCTTGCTGCATTTTTACATTTTTTAAAAGATTACTGCTACTTTTTTTAGCTACAACCAGAGAAAAACATCATTTAGTAAATATAACGTTTTTTTTCTAACACATTACAGGAGTGCAAGAGATTAAGGTACGAGATTTTTTCTGCATAACTGAAATAATGCATCATTTTATTTGGTGTATCATTGTTAAAGATAAGGGAATAAGAATAAGAACATGATGCTCAGAGAATTTACTTACAGTGAGTTGTTAGGCCTAGTGTTAATGGTATCAGAGGCTGTTTTTCTGTTTTTAGTTCGTTTGGCTTTTTATGGAATGGATGAGTGTACCAAAGTCAGGTAGAAATCCCTTTTGCCCTGCCTCCAACCCCTTCTCTATCTATCAATGTCTTTATGAGGAAGTAATTAAAAAAAACATTCTTTTTTTCTCAAATGCAATTATTACTAATACAACCTGAAGAAACAAAAGAGGAAAAAAAAAGATGGGGTATTAATAATACAACCTGAAGAAACAAGACAAAAAAGGAGGGGCAATTTTATCCTACAGTACAATCCAATAAATGAAGGTAAAAAAATGTGGGCGGGCCAAAAAAAAAATAAAAATAAACTCTGGTTAACTAAACTTGAGTGTGTCTGGTGGTGGCAATGATCAGTGGATCTGTTTCAAGTGAAGAAATATTGGTAAACTCATCAGAAGCAGCAGTAATAACTATCTCTTCAAGACAACAAGCATGAACATTGTTGTTCATATTAGCCTCTTTTGGGGTGAGTGTAGGTAACTTAGAGTTAGAATCTGGAGCAGTAGCAGCAGCAGAAGAAGAAGTGGTAGTAGTTATTGATGTTGTTTTTGTGAGTTCCTTGGCTTTTTCTACTTCCACATTCCAATCTGTTCTGCAAAGGACATAGAGCATGAGGCCTGCACAGGAGACTTGGGCTGCAAGCAACCCAAGCCAAAGCCCTGCAAACCCCATTTTGGCCACAAAGCCCAGAAGGATAGCCACTGGCATACCCACCAAGTAAAATGAGCCCAAATTGATGTTGGCACCAATTGCAGGTCTTGCACTGCCCCTTAGGACTCCACAGCCTGTGGTCTGTGGGCAGTTTCCAAGCTCACAGAGGCCAGCAATTGGCAACACCAGTGATGTGAGTTCCAAAATTTCATGATCATTGGTGAAGAATCTGCCCCATTGGTGCCTCATCAAAGTGGTGAACAGCATGGCTGCAAGGCCTAATGCCACAGCACAAAAGAGTGAGACTATCATGGAAAGTCTTGCTTTTCCAGGGTTGTTTGCACCTAGCTCATTCCCTATTCTTGTGGAAACACCGAGGCTGAGTGATGATGGGAACACATAGACCAAAGATGTTGTTTGGATAAGGATTCCCATTGAAGCAATGGTTGCTTTTGGATTGGCCAAAAGGCCACATAGCATTATCATGAACTCATACCACCACCACTCAAGGCAAACTGAGACACAGGTTGGAACTGCAAGTGACAGCAATGAGGACCAGCCCTTGATGCAGTCCACGCTTGGGGGAACCCATGAGGCCTTGTATGCACCGGAGAAGTAGACAAAAGAGGAGAGGAAGAGAATCAGATTGAGGTTGGTCAACACCATTGCAGTAGCCACCCCAGCAATTCCCATCTTGAGATGAACCACCAGGAGGAAATTCAAAGGCACATGGAGAAGAACTGAGACGGTTGAGCAATATGTCAATGGCAATGTGATTCTCTGAGTCCTGAGGTAGATTCTCAGAGGGTGGAGAAGTGAGAGGAGGAAAAGGTCAGGTATTGAGAAAATGATGAATGTTTGAGCCACTGATGCTATTTCATTGTCTTGGCCAGACCACAAGAGGATTCTCTTCATGTTGAGCCACATGAATGAGATGGGGATGGATGTTGAGAGCAGAAGGAGCACAGTTCTCTGCAGTGTCAAGCCAAGTAGCTTCCATTGCTTTGCTCCATAAGCCTGTCCACAAATTGGCTCCATCCCCATGGCCAATCCAGAGATCACAGAGTAGCCAGTGATGTTGGCAAAACCAATAGAGAGAGACCCTCCAGCTAGTTCCATCTCTCCAAGATAGCCAAGGAAAATCATAGAGATCATAGCTCTTGAATACAACACTAAACCAGTTATGGCTGTTGGACCTGATATCATCCCTATAGCCTTGATTTCTGCTATGGCCTGAATCAATGCAGAAACACAGAAAGATGAGCTGAATAGTAGTTCATTAATATAAATGATATAAACTGACACTGTTATTTGTTTTTAAATAGCAGTATTAGTATGTCACTGCTACAAGGGACACAGTAGGATTAGTAACCTATTACTTCATTGAATTTACTTTTACATAAAAACAAAAAGCATGTGTGTATTTGCTACTTGCTTTGTTCTGGTTTCATTACCTCATTGAAGGTAGGCCATCTGTGCAATTCATCTTGAGCCTGATCATCATCATGAGGAGAAAGATAGAGAACTTTGGGGTGAGATTTTAAGGGAGTAGGAAATGAAGATGGTGAAGTTGGGTTGGGATTACACATGACTATGGTAAAAAGTGTTATGAGGATAGAAAAGAAGAGAGTTAAAGATAGAGAGAGTGTGTTTGTGTAAGAAAGGTAGGAAAATATGTGGTATGTTCCCCTGCTACCACTCTTCTCTTGCTTTTGCCTTACAAGAGTGAGCGTGCGGTTTGTTTGATTGAGAGTAGCAAGCTTTGTATGTGGGAGAATGAACTAAGGGGAGGCCCTTTTATGCATGAAAGATTGGACCTTTTCAAATTTCAACAAAATCACATTTTTTTTAATATAAAATATAAATAACTTGCCAAAAAGGTGAGATCTCAGTCAAAAATCACTCTTTAATCACCAATCAACTAGACTCAAGTTCAATTTTTAAACTAAAAAATATTGTTAATAAATTTGCAATAAGTGTCATGCATCATGATGTTAATAAGAAAGTGTAGATAGAAGTTGAAGGAAAGAAAATGGTTGTGGGGTGGTGGCATGGTAACCAACTTTGATCACTTTGTGATTACGTAAGTGTAGATAGAAGCTAATTTTATTTATTAAAAAGTGAAAAAAGAAAAAAAAAAAAGGGTTGATAAGTGGTTTTCTTTAGCATTGAGTGTGGAGTGAAAATAAGTTCAAAGCTATCATCTTTAGGAGGGTGAAAATCCAGAGAAAACAAAAAAGAGAACAAAATGCCTTTATTCCCTTTGATGGATTTTTTTTTCAGCCGTCTAAAACGACAACTTTGGTTCGATAATGATGCACTCGATAGTGGTTTCAAGTTTTATGTTATTGGAAATGGATAACCTTTTCAATTAAAAAGAAAAAAAAAATACCATGTTTTGGGTTCTCGTGAATGGAAAATAAAGAATTTTATACTGAAATTTGGTAAAGTGGGGGTTATGAGAAGTCAATTCTTGCATGTGAAATTAAACCTCTTAGGTTATTACTTGTAGACTATGGTTGAAGTATTTCATTCTTTATTAAGTGCAACTAATTTTTTAATAGTATTATATATCGTATCATGTATGGTCACTTGATTAGAAAAAAAGACTTAATTTTTCAATAGTTGCTAACTTATTTGTTATCATATATCCACGCTTTCCAAACAACATGATAAGTTAATTAATTAAATATACTATTTTATTTGTGAGTCTATTACATATTATTACTCTATTATGAGTTTAAAAATTTTATGTTGTAAACTAGTTAAATATATCATAGTAAATATAACTTCGATGAAGTTATTATAAAAATAACAAACTTAATTTGTATATATATGTATATAATTGAATAATTGTATAAAAATTATTTCAATATCTATATTATAATTATTGTGTTATTGGCTTCTAACTTTTTTCTTTTTTTGAGGAATTGAAATTGTTTATTTCGTCTTACGTTTTAGTTTTCCTACACATCTAAACCAATTAAAATAAGATTCTTCCACTATGTTTTTTTTTTCACAATAGGTTTCCAACATTTTTATGCATTGTTTTAATCATCTCTTGCTTAAAATAACACAACACTCATAATTTTTAAATTGAGGTTATTTGTCGTTGCCTTTTTACCGTCCAAATTATGCATACTTTTATACAACATCTCAATATGATTTTGTTGTAAAATATTTTTTAAATAACTTTAGTACTATTTTGTCACATATAAGATTCAATGCACATCCAATCTTGTGGTTAATATCACTCTCCTTTTTCTTCCTTGTTTTTATTTTTATAATAGTATACTATCAAAATATCTAAACCATGCTTAGCATGTGATAAGCTATGGTCTTCAATTTTTTCTTCTCTAAGCATTGAATGTGAACTAAACTTACATTTTATAAATTCTATCACTTCTACTTAAATAAAAGTTTCTAATGTTTGTCTTCAAATTTGTCATTAACTTCCTCTGAACTTCAACTAAAACTATGTTATTCATAAAAAGCACACATGGTGTTGGATGCGTTATAAATATATATTGAATGTGTTATAAACACATTCAACTAATATTAAAGCTTAATACCTTTTTGAACTTAATAGTTATAGTAATTATTTAATGTTTTTTCTTAAATTTTTTATTTAATGTAATTCTACAATTTATTAAAAAGAATCAACGTGGTTCAATATGTTATATTAGTAGTACTATTGTTGGAAAATGATGAGTTGATAAAATGATGCATTTGTGTTTCTAAAAGAAAAAAATATTCATAGAATTGAACAATTACTACAAAAGCTATAAATAAAAAAGTATTAAACCTTACTACTAATTGAGATAAAAATAAAACTTTGAAAAAATATTTATTAAAAAGGAAACTTACCTTTTTTCCCTTTAATTTCCTCGAAAACATATACTATTAGTGTAGATTTATAGTTATAAGAAAAGCTGAGGCCTAGACTTATTGTTGTCAACTTCTCACACATATCATTGCTCAATTATGAATGAAAGCAAAAGGCTCTTCTTTTTTTATAAAATATAGGGTTTTTTGTATTCCTTTTTCAATCATATGTAACCAATTTTTTTTATATGCCTTTATAGCCTTAGATAAGATCTTAATTAGAAATATAATATATATATATATATATATATATATATATATATATATATGTATATATATGGGTCATCTTAATATTATATTTTTTTTTGTAGTTTTTAAGTTGTGAAATCATTTAGTAAAGTTTATTGTCAAGCAATTTTAAGATTTCATATTTAGCAAAAACATAGTGCTAACCCACTTAATCTATGTTGTAACATCATTAAATTAAGATAAAATATAAATAATTTTAATTTTGGAAAGTTTCATTCAACAATGAAAAAATCAATTTGATTTAACTTAATATCTTTATACAAAACGTTGATTTTTTTTTTATTAACATTCTTCAACCCTTTCAATTAAAAAAAATTTATTAAAACCTGTATACTCATTTAATTACTTATCATGCTTGCTTGCTTCAATAAATTAGTGAATGGATAAAATAAGCCTTAAACTGGGTTATATTCCATTCACAACTAATGAATGTATTTCCCTGGTTTAATATTGCTATTAAAACAAATTGATTATCACTGACACGTACATGCATGAAAATGACTCTAAGATAGGGACCCACATGAAATTTATAAGAGAAAAAAAGAAAAAAAGTGGTTTAAAAATAATGTGTCAAAGAGCAATCATATAATTAGCATTGTTCTTGTCCTATATTAAAATTTCTCATATGTATACTGCAAATGCAACATGGTTTGTTTTGTTTTGAACAATAGGTTCTGATTTGGAAGGCAAAATGTTTTGCTTTTGCATGTTCTCTGAGGCATCCAAGTGTTGCATGTTCCATTCTTTCCCAACCAATGTCATAAAACCCCATTCCTAACACAACTCCTGCTGTCTAGTGTTGATAGAAATAGAACCATATTTCAAACCCCAAAACATTCCATTCCATTCCATTCATCACTACTTTCCCAAATTCTAAAGATGGCAACTTTTCATTACATATCTAAGTTTTGGCCCCACTCTTTCTACTCCTCTTCCTCTATTTCCCTTCATATTATTGCTCTTTGAATGACTGCACTGTTGTTACATATGCATATGTAACATCTGTAATGGGACTGGTTTATGTGTGTTAACCAATAGAGGGGAAATGAAATGTCTAAATTAAGATTGTTAGCAACAGATGGTCTTTTAGAAGACAGTAGTACCAATGACAAATTGCTAATTGGTTTTGTGCCTTAGAGGGTTTTATTTGTAGTGCACCCTTCTTAGTTTCCATTTGTAAAGGTTTTCTTCATCTGAATCATTATATATAATATATATATGTTTGTATGTTTATATCAGTAAGTGAAAATATGGAATGGATTGGGCCACTAGTGGCCATACGGAGGAGAGACAGATGGGAAATTGGAAACATTAGAGAGAGAATATGAGTGCTCCAATCACAACATCCATTTAATCTGTATGACAAAGGTCAAGTCATGTGTATAGGATACCATTACAATTTTCCTCAGTGATCAACCCAATTGGATATAGTTCAACAGAGTATTATCTCTTTCAGTTTAAGTTCTTAGAAATCCAAGATTGAGTTTGAAGTGCCGCATTGAGTAGTAGAAATGAAAAAGTTTGTATATAAGAAAAACAAAACTCAAATACAAAGTGAGTTTGAATTTCACATTGAGTAAAAATAAGAAAGTTGAACACCATACAAAGAACAAAACTTATAGATCCTCCCTCAAAAGATCCATTAAGTCTTAATGTTTTATGTTGAGGAACAACTCATACTGGTCAATTTCGCTAGTCTATTCCAATATAAAAAATTATAGTTAATTTCTATTGAGAAAATAAAGAGGTTTAAACCTGGTTGGTAAACACGATACATCAAAACGTACATGATTGAATAAATTTTTTTAGAATGATGACTTAGGTTGACAGAGAAATATCACAACAAATAGTTAGTTTTTGTGGTATATATTTGAGTATGAAAAAGAAAGTCTTTCTAAGGAGGTAATATCTGCATAGTCTTTGAGTTTGACCAAGCTGTCTTAAAGTTAGAAGTCAAGAATTTGAATCCATTGAATGAATTAATCTCTTTGAAGACATGTTTTTTCCATTACAAAGCTTCTGATATGATGTTTAAAGAGTGGAGAAAGTGGGTAATTAATAGAATGTATTGTTAAAAATATTGGTTGTTGCTTGGTAAACTTACAAGAGAACAAAAGTGAATGATTAGGCTAGAAAGAACAGAAAGATGATCAACTTCTTCTTTGTAGGGTGTCATGAAGAGAAAGTACTGAAGTACTAGTAGCTAGTAATAGTAGGTTACTCTACATTTGGTGCTTAGTTTCTGACAAAATGGTAACATTGCTGATTAGCACATGCTAGCCCCTATTTTGGAAATAGTGTGGACCTGTTTTTCACAACAGATAGCAGTGTCCCCATTTAGATTCTAAGCAACACAATACATATATTAAAAGGGTTTGCCATTGATGGTAAGGGACCAAGCACAACCAATCCAAAATTCCACTTCAGTTGAAAAACTAAAACCAATTATCTCCAACATGCACATTCTTAATATTTCTGCTTCTGTTATGTAGCCTAATTAGGTGCTTTTCCTTATTCACAACCTCACCATAATTAATGCTTCGTCTCTCACAGGTCTAGTACTATGCACGTGCACCAAGTTGCTGTTAGTTTCACATGCTTCTACCGTTACTTAAATATGAGTTAGATGAACAACTATTAGGGATTCTCCCAAACTGCATTCCCTTTCTCTCCTTTGGTAAATCCTTTTTTTATGCCAAAGTATATAAAATATGTTAACAAAAAGAGTGTGACAGCTTTAGACAATATAAATCCCATTAAAGACCCTCTAGTTGTACACTCTAACAACCTGTTGTTAGTTGCAAAATCTTTAGCAGGAGGATCTTGGAAATGATATATAATAGTAGGTAATAGTTGGAAAAACTGTTTTTTTCTTTGCTAAACTTCCCTTTGTATATGCTTTGAAATTGATAAGCATTTTGTATGTAAAATGGCATAGGTTGAAATCATGATTCATGTATTTGAAGTAAAGTAAACGTTTCCAAAAATATTCTTTTGAGGGAATATTTTGGTAAGAAAATTGAAGTATTAAATAAAGTGATATGTTATTTTAACTGGTTTTTAGTTGGAGTCACGGGTATAGCATCAAAAGAATCAGTACTGAGGATGGGAAGATAGAAAAACGGTGTCATCCAAAGAGTGAACATGAGTTAGAAATTTGGAATCCAAATTCGAATTTGGCATTTTAATTGGGCAACTAATTCTCCTTCCCACCTGAGAGGGGTTTATTTCATAGATACCCAATACTAGGATCACGTGATTGTGCTCTCATCAATTTAAAACACATCTTAGGACAAGTTCGGTAGATAGATTAGAAAGTTTTTTTTTTTCTTTTTCCTTTGGGAAATTCTCTTACAGTTATCTGCATAATTAAAATAGATGAGAGACAGAGAGATACAAATTAAATTTTAGTAATATAATAGACAGACATAAAAAAATGGCTTATAAAAAGTAAAGCACATGAGAATAATATAACTCAAGCTGATTAGAAAAGTAGATGAGTTGAGGAATATGGCTCAAATTTTAGGGATATGACAGTGAAAACTACAACGCTAGCTGGGGCAAAAAGAGTGACAAGACAAATGAAATATTAATTTTGACAATGTTATGCTTCTCTAGAAGATGGAACAGATTCCAAACTTGTACTGTATCCATCTAACCAAAGCTTTTTCCCATGAATGTATTATCATGGGGTCAAATATTCTACCATACAACCACCAAATTCATCCTCAATTCTCTCCCCACAAATCAAATTACATCCTTTTCTTTTGGTTTATCTTCAGTAATCATTTACTACTGAGACATACTTTCTCCATTTTCTTGACCAGAAGTAATAAGCATAAGCATCTTTTTGTCTTGCAAATCAAATATCTCAGGATGAATGAACATTAAGTTTTGATGAGCCAAACTGTGAAAAGGTGAAAATCTCCCTTTTCACAATTATCAAATCTTATCAAAACCAATTTATACAGTTATTTGCTCATGGTTCATCAATCCATCGAAGAGATTTTATAGCCAATCAAAATATGTGGTGTGTGAAAAAAAGATATTATGCGAAAGATGATTGAAAGCAAATCAGGGTGAAGTATATCAAACACGAATTTATTCCATCATACAAAAGCAGCAAAACGATTGGAGGAATTTGTCCCTAAGCATTCATTATGAATTGAAAAGAAAATATCTAGAAAAAAAATTTGCAGCTTTCAAGGAGAGTAAGAAAATCAACAAATATAGTTGTTTTTCATAAAAAAAAATCTAATAATAACATTAAACGTTCCGTTCAATATTTAATTAAAAAATTTCAATTTAATTCATTCACCATTACTCAAATTGATAGAAAAATCGTGAATGAAAAGTAAGAACATTAAATATGATTAAAATAAGTAGTTTATTCTTTTAGTGATTATGATGAATTAAGAGAAGGACACGTAGTCCTTAAAGCATGTCTTTAAGGCAAGAGCTAGAAAGCATTAAACGAACACGATAAATGAGACCAGTTCTTGAAGAATTTTGTTCTTTTTGAAAGAAAAATACTTATACCAAAATAAGGAGCATTATAGACATGTCTCCATCAAGGTTTTCCATCAGAAAAATTCACATACTCAGTGTTGGCCACTAAACACGTTCATCCCACTAATACAAACAAGTCACACAAATGTAGAAGATTCCAACACTTCAATATAGCAGCACTAATACACAATCAGAATTGCCTTTAAAAAAAACAATATTTCATCTCGAATAATTCCAAATCAGCAGCAACTCGTGTTGGTGGGAAAGAATGTTGCCTGAGATGAACTTTAGAACCCATGGAAGATGCCATAACTACTTTGCAATTAGCCACGAAAGGAACATCTTGCACGGGAAGAACTAATTTACAATGAGGAAGGTCTCCACTGATTGCACAATATTTCAACCAGAATTTGGTGACAGCTTTTATGATATCATATTTACATGAGATTCCAAGATGATGGGAAAGGTAATGATATATAAATTTTCTGTTTTAGATCGTTCCTTTGACATCAAGAGTATTCATTCACCCTTTTCTACAGCTTGTCATGTCTCATGATTTACATAGCCAACCAACCTCACTGTTTTAAACAGACAACTGGCTCATCAGGATCACACACAAAAATTGTTCCTAGAGCTTTCTTTGCTTCAGAAAATAATAACACTCAGAAAACAGGTCATTTTGCTTCAAATAATGACCAATAATATTAAAGTACAATACAACAAACATACATTTATTTTATTAGAGGACAATTGGGAGTGAAATCTTTGCTCGGGAAAAAGGATACAATAAAAAATAACTATATACAAATTCTTGCTACCTGTTCATTTTCACCCTCCTCCTTCGAAAGGAATAAATGCTTTAACATGAACATGATACCTCACGCATGACTTCGAGCCTTTTGAGCACCAGATCGAGGAATAGCCAAGATAGCTATGAGTCCACTGATAATGGTTGAAACAGCTCCTACTGCAAAGGCTGGGGAGTTTCCTCCACCAAATAGCTGATCCCATGGTCCACTTCCCAGGGACACTACTATCTATTAAAAACAAAGGATTATTATGTAATCTGGGACCGAAAACACTTCGTAAGTATTGCTCTTTTATAAAGTTTCCGCTTAGAGAGCACAACATTATTTGCTAAAAACTACATACTAGTATGCTTGGTTGGATTAAATTTGACTTTAGCTTTAATTTATTAGAAATGAAAACTTTGCCCACATTACATTAGTGATTTTATTTTACCTATATTCTAAATAAGGGTGGTAAACAAATTTGATGAAACAAAATAAATTCAATTTATCTTAGAGGTGCTCGTACAAACAAGAGAATGATTTGCAAATCAATTCAAATTCTATTTCTTGAGGGAATCATAACTTTAGTCCTGTAGAAGTGTGTCAAATTTAGTCTTCGAAATTATTAAAATGTCTAAATACTCTAAAATAGAAGATTCTCAACTTATTCCATCCGTTACCCCCACTCAAAAATGGCAACAAGCGTGCTAATGTAGCGTGTTAAGTGCCCTACCTATGCCAACATTGACCCACGAGTAGAAGCCTAGTCATAAGACATCAACAGTTCAGTCCCTAAAACTGTAGGCTGCTGCCAACTTAGTCCCAGAAATGATTAAGATCTCATGATAGTTCCAAAATGGATTTTCCTTTTTTTTACTATGAACATGGTTCACACAGTATCTAAAATTGAATATCATCACTCAAGTTAATACAATTGTTTCCTTAGTAAACTAAATGTCAGACATGCTAATGCGGCACATTAAGGATCAGTTTTACTGTTTTTATTTCTTATTCTCATTTTTTTATATTTTTTAATTACAAAAGTAACACCTTGATTTCAATTTGTTTCATCTTATCAAAGACTCGTGTAGAAAACATTGAAAACATTTTTTCTTTGTTGTGTATGTTTCCCCAACAACCATCTAAAAATTGAAAACAGAAATCAAAATCGGAAATAAAAGCACAAGTAAACGGACTCTAATTGCCATGCCAGCTCCCATTTGGCAGCCCATTCACTGGGACCATTCTAACAGTTTTGGCAACTTTCACCTTCTTTCCATTTCTTCAACAGTTCAGAACCGTCCCAAGAACTATAGAAATAAAGCTTCAAAAGGAACAACACATGGGAGATGATATTTCCCAATATAGGACCATTTGTACAGCCTAGACAACAAAAGAAAGGCATGAGTGGAAGTTGGAGTGCGTTTGCAATCTCATGGATCAATGGTTGGAAAAACAACAATTTTTATTTTTTGCTATGGTTTACAATAGGGGTGGACAAAATTAACTTAACTGCACTTAAATCAAAACATTGAACTGTGTTACAATAAAAACTAAACTGCACTATTTTATAGTTCAGTTTTAGAAAACTGAATCTCTAAAGTTATAGTTCAATTAACTATTCATTAACTTAAAACTAATTTTTTTTATACTTTTTACTTGTTTGAAAGTTTCTAAAGTTGTAGAACTACTGCTAATTAGACCAAACTTTGATTGAGCTAACTTGGCCAAATTTGGTCTATTTTCGGCCGGAATTGACTCGACCGAGTTTCGACCGTGCCTGACTCAGCTGAATTCAGCCAATTTTTGGCTGAGGTTCACTTGGCCGAATTCATTTTTGATGGGGACCATGTCGACCATTCATGGCCTTCCCAACCGAATTCTGCTAATTTTGAACCAGTGCCGACTAAACCAAATTTGGCCAATTTCGATCGGGACCAACTCGACTAAGTTTCAATCATGGTCGTCCCATTCAAATTCGGAAGATTTTAGTCAAGGCCAATTCAGTCAAATTCGGCAGATTTTCGGTCAAGACTGAATTGAGCAAGTTTCGACCATGGTCGTTCCAAACAAATTTGTCAAATTTTCAATCGAGGCCGACTTAGTCGAATTTTGGTTGAGATCGACTTGACTAAGTTTCGAACGTGCCTGTCCCGACTGAATTTCGGCCCTAACTTGTTTTGACAATTTGCCTAACTTGGGTCATCTCAACTTTTGGTTTAACCCAACACATCTTAACCTTTTAATTTTTTTATTTATGGGAAAACTTATGTTCTTAAGTAAAGACAAACCTTTCCAATCTACTTATTAGTTAATTTGTCTTTTCGTTTCAAAAATTTTAAATAATAGTTCAGTTAAGTTTGTTAGAAAAAAAAAATAGTTTAGTTCAGTTCAAACAAACTATTTTTTGGTTTAGTTTTAGTTCAGTTGTTTAATTATTTATAATTGTTTCTTAATTTTTTATTAGACTTAATTAGAATTAATCGGTAAAGCAATTATAAAAACATTTGAAATAACTAAATTTTAAATCGTATAACTTGATTAGAATAAAGATTCAATGAGATCGAATAATGTGAACTCATCCTAGTACATTTTTTAATCAATGCATTTCTAATAGAATTCTGATATTTACAACAAGTAGTACTAAAGAGGAGTTCTAAACTTTAATGTAAAAAAAGAAAAAGTCATTTTCTTAATTTTTATTAACAAAGATTTCCAGGAAGATATAATTATTAAGAGATTTGTTTATGGGGGAACCTATGTTCTTGAGTAGAGACAAAATTGGTTATAAGGAACCTATATTATAAATGAAGTGGATAAATACTACCTTTTTTAGTCTTTTAATTCAAAAATATTATGATTCTGTTCAAAATTAGTGCAATTCTGTTAAAAAATAGTGTTGTTCAGTTTAAAATTAGTGCAGTTAAGAAACAAGTTAAGGTAATAGCATATGCTAATCAACAATTTGCCTATTTACAGGAACAAAACGCCAAAAGTAGATAGTAACCTGCTATAACAAGTATTTTCAGTAGTTGCCCATGTGAACAAAAGCTTTGCTTCAGTGTTAAAATGCACGGTGACACAAAGAAGAAATCAGTGTTAGGGTAAATGATGCACTCTCTCTTAAAGTTCTGAATCTTCATATTCTTGGGTTGAAATGATTTTTTTTAATAGGAGGCCAAAGGTGAATGTTACAGAAAATAGGCCTTGCGACTGGTTAGCCACATATGGGCCATATCAGCATCTCTGACGTTGTTTGTTAACTGAGGGGGCTGATTGAACTAATTTGAATAGTCTTCAAATGCCTGAACTATTTTAGAATTTTAATAATTTTTAGACTAGGTTAACATTCTTCTACAATTTTAGGGGCTGAAATAGCCACTATTTTTTTATGTTTTGTTCAACTTCCAAATGAGGGAATTGGCAGCCAAATCTAGTTACCTTCAGTGTAATCCTATCAAATCAATTTCTTATTTCTATGATTTCAAAGACAACAGTTAATATGTGCACTCTTAATGCAAGTGGTTTCTTTCAAATTCAAACACGTTTGTTAAAATATCATACAATTTCTTCATGGATCATATGGTTCATTCCACTAACGGTAAGTAAGAAATGAGAGACCAATAGCTTAGTGCAAATTCAATGGGATTCATTTTCTATTTCCCAACGACCTCCCATACCTACTATCCTTGCCTATCTAAACCACTTATGTTTGTGGAAAAAGATGCAGCAGGAAATGTCTTATGATACGCAACTGACTTCACAATTTATGTGTACCATGTTAAGATCTGCCAATTTCTTGAAATATTATATTCAGGAGGAAACAGAAATGCACTTTATGTTCGTTATAAAAATGTAGTAGAACAAAAACATGTTATATAGAGAAGAAGATTAAGAGAAATCTCCCTAATGTGTTTAGCATACACATAGGGTAGTTTATTTATAATATAGGATAAGGGTTTAAACCCTAAATACAGAATGGGCTAAGCCCAATTAACAGAAACACACAATATAAAATCTAACACTCCCCCTCAAGCTGGAGCATATAAATCATATGTTCCAAGCTTGTTACAAAGATAGTCAATTCTAGGTCCTCGTAAGGACTTGGTGAATATGTCTGCCAACTGGTTGCTTGAGTTAACGAACTCAGTTTTGATATCTCCGGATATGATTTTTTCTCTAATAAAATGACAATCAACTTCAATGTGCTTGGTTCTCTCATGGAAGACAGGGTTAGAGCTAATATGAAGAGCAGCTTGATTATCACATATAAGTGTCATGTGAGTGGCATCTCCAAATTTCAATTCATTAAGTAATTGTTTAAGCCACACAAGCTCGCAAGTAGCAGATGCCATAGCTCTATACTCTGCTTCTGCGCTGGACCTTGCCACAACACTTTGCTTCTTACTTTTCCAAGAAATCAGGTTGCCACCAATAGAGACACGATATCCAGAAGTAGACCTCCTATCAGAAGGGGAACCAGCCCAATCAGCATCTGAATAGCAAACGATTTTTGTATCGTTGTTAGGGCCATATAGCAAACCTTTTCCAGGTGATCCTTTAATATACTTCAGTATGCGAACAACTGCATCCCAATGGTCTTCACATGGGGAGTTTAGAAATTGACTCACCACACTAACTGCGAAGGAAATGTCAGGACGCGTAACAGTAAGATAGTTTAATTTACCAACTAATCTTCTGTACCGTTCAGGATCTGAGAAAGGCTCCCCCTGATTTGGTAAGAGTTTGATGTTAGGGTCCATAAGTGTCTCAACAGATTTACAGTTCATTAACCCTGTTTCCTCCAAGATGTCTAACGCATACTTCCTGAGATATGACAATACCATCATTGGATTGTGCTACTTCAATACCTAAAAAGTACCAGAGTTTGCCAAGATCTTTGGTTTGAAAATTATGATAAAGGTGTTGTTTCATCTGAGAGATGCCAAGATAGTCACTTCCTGTGAGAACAATATCATCAACATACACTATTAAGTAAATACATCCAACACTTGAATGGCGATAGAATACTGAATGATCTGCTTCACTGCGAGACATACCAAATTGTTGAACAACACAACTGAATTTACCAAACCAAGCCCAAGGAGATTGTTTTAGGCCATATAATGATTTGCGAAGACGACATACCAATCCAGATGACTCCCCCTGAGCAACAAAGCCAGGCGGTTGCTCCATATAAATTTCTTCATGCAAATCACCATTTAGGAAGGCATTTTTGACATCAAGTTGGTAAAGAGGCCATTGTCGAAGAGCGGCCATGGCAATGAATAGGCGAACAGAGGTCATTTTTGTCACTGGAGAAAAAGTATCACCATAATCCAAACCAAAAATCTGTGTGTAGCCTTTGGCAACCAGTCGAGCTTTTAGACGATCAATTGTGCCATCAGGGCCAACCTTGATAGCATACACCCACTTGCAACCAACAATAGACTTTCCAGATGGTAATTGGACAAGCTCCCAAGTTCCACTTTTCTGTAAAGCACTTAATTCATCTAGCATAGCTTGACGCCAGCCAGGATGAGTTAACGCATCACCCACAGATTTAGGAATTGACACAGAAGAAATGGATGAGAGACAAGTGTAAAAAGATAGAGATAATCTGTGGTAACTAAGAACAGTATAATGGGGGGAAGGGTTACGGGTAGAGCGTATACCTTTACGGAGGGCAATAGGCAAGTCAGACTCATTTGCTGGAGCCGGAGGAGACACAGGAGGCGGCACTGGAAATGAGTCATGAGGGAGACAATTGCGGCGACTATAAACCTGAAGGGGTGGCGGTGAAGGACGATCCTGTGGTGAATGAGAGTCTAAAGAAGGAGGAGACAAAATGGGTGGAGCATCACCAGGAGGATCACATATAAGAAGAATATCAACAGTAACAGGGAGAGGTACAGAACTAGAAGATAAATGTGTAAAGTAAAAAGAAGATTCATCAAAAGTGACATCAGCAGAGATAAAATGACGATTGAGGGAAGGGGAAAAACACTTCTAGCCCTTTTGTGACCGTGGAAATCCTAAGAAGACACATTTGTGAGACCTAGGAGATAACTTATCAAGACCAGGACTAAAATCATGAACAAAACATGTAGACCCAAAAACTTTAAGAGGTAATGGATGTAGATGGTCTTGAGGAAATAATATAGAATGAGGGATTTTGTTCGCTAGGACGGAAGATGGCATGCGGTTGATAAGATAACATGCCGTGAGAACAGCATCACCCCAAAAACGTGAGGGTACGAGTTGTTTCAATAAGGTGTCTATTCTTGCGCTCAGCCACCCCATTTTGTTGAGGGGTATAAGCACATGAGGTTTGGTGAAGAATGCCATGAGAAGCCATAAAATGTTTAAACTCTTGAGAAAGGTATTCACGGCCATTATCACTACGTAAAGTGCGAATAGAAACCCCAAACTGAGTTTTTATTTCATTGAAAAAAGTTTTAAAAATAGAAAACAACTCAGAACGATTCTTCATGAGAAACAACCAAGTACATCTAGAATAGTCATCAATAAAGGTAACAAAATACTGAAATCCTAAAGTTGACTTAACACGACTAAGTCCCCAAATATCATAATGAACCAATGAAAAGGGGGATGACGCTCGTTGGGAAACACTACGAGGAAAGGAACTACGAGTATGTTTACCTAACTGACAAGACTCACTCGACAAACTTGATAATTTGGACAGACTCGGAACAAGTTGTTGCAGTTTGGCAAGACTGGGGTGACCTAACTGAGCATGAAGAAGGGATGGTGACTCCATGATTACGTCAACATGTGGAGAAGGGCTGAGATGATATAGGCCATGAGACTCACATCCTGTGCCAATCATGTGTTTCGAACTCCGGTCCTGTAACCAAACAGAATCTTTGGTAAATGAAATAACACAATTAAGGGAACGAGTTAGACGACCTACGGACAATAAGTTAAAAGGAGACCCAGGGACATAAAGTACATTATCAATGGATATGGACGGAAAAATATGAACAGTACCAATACCATGAGATGAGACTCTAGACCCATCAGCCATCGTTACCGAAGGTAAATTAACCGGACATGACAAGGAAGAAAACAAGGACTTGTTACCAGTGATATGATCAGTGGCACCTGAGTCAAGGACCCAAGATCTGAGAGAGTGAGTCAGACCGACAAAAGGAGGACCTGTGCGTATAACAGAAGCAGATGTAGTGGAACTAGAGTGCTGACGGTCCTCATACCATCTGAGAAATTCCTGAAAGAGTAAAGGGTTATTTATGGGATTTGATGAAGTAGGATGGTCTGCAGACGGTGATCGGGGAGGTGGATCAGAATTAGCCATTGGTATAGGTTGAGGAGGACGTCCATGAAGTGCATAACATCTATCAATTTTGTGGCCTAGCTTGCCACAGTGGTCACATTTTGGACGTCCTTTACCTGGTTGGCGAGACAGACTCCGATCATCAAGTTGGGCAGCCATGGAGAGGGAGAAACCCTAAAAATTCAAAGTACTATGATTGATGCAACGACCACAGATCCAGAAAGAGGGCGAAGAGGAAATCACGACGATGCTGATCGGCGGCGGAAAGCTCCGGCGACGCGCCGACATGCGCGGCGGCAGCGGCGGCGGTGACTCTTGCGATGGCGCGTGGAGGCGCGTGGGAGGTCCGTTCGCCGGGTGGTCGCCCGGTCGAGACAATTCCGATGGTGTGGTCGCCGGTCAATTCTGGAACTCCGGCGACGGGGTGGCAGCGACTGCGGCGGCGGCGGCGACTAGAACGACAACGGCAGTGATAAGTGCCGGAGACCGTGGACTTGACTGGAACTATTCTTGTGCTCTAGATACCATATTGAATATAGAGAAGAAGATTAGGAGAAATCTCCCTAATGTGTTTAGCATACACATAGGGTAGTTTATTTATAATATAGGATAAGGGTTAAACCCTAAATACAGAATGGGCTAAGCCCAATTAACAGAAACACACAATATAACATCTAACATATACCATGTTAAGATCTGCCAATTTCTTGAAATATTATATTCAGGAGGAAACAAAAATGCACTTTATGTTCATTATAACAATGTAGTAGAACAAAAACATGTCATGCTGGTTAAATTTACTCTTATCCAACAATAACTGTTCTAGGGACTTAAGACCCGTTGTTTCATAGAGTGAAAGAAACTGTAGATAATGTGACTCGTGACTGTCTAATACCTTGAAACTGGATAAAAACTAATTGTCGGGTTCAGAAAATGAACGCACTACAGATATATTTCTTTAAGCAAGAAATCAACCACACACATAGAACTGACAATATTAAATAGTGAGACTCGGTTATTTTAATATTAAAAAGTTTATTTATAAATAGTTTTGTTATAAACGAGTTTTATTATTATAAACTGATGTGGGGGTTAGAAAGGGTAGAATTGAAATTGAGTAGCTTGTAGAAGTGAATTTGGGTTTTAAAGTGTCAGTTTGAGATAGGGTGGTGTTTCGAGAGGTTTTTCAATGTTTAGAAGGTCCTAGGAATCATTCAAAGTTGTGGGGTAAGTGTGTGAAGGGATCCAAAAAGTGTAGAGTTTTTCTGATAGTACCCAAACAGGGCGCTGAGCGCCCGTTTCCAGAGGCGCCAGCTCTGAGTGCCAGCCCCTGGGCTTTGAGCACTTAGGCACCATTACACCAGTTTCAGGGGGGCATTTCAGGGTTCTGGATATCAGTTTTGGACATTTTTTAGGTCGTTTTAGAAGGGTTTCAAAGTTGGTTTCCTTACTAAATGTGAGTATCAAGATGCCATGAAGAAATTGTGTTATCGTGTGATTTTTGATGACTTGTATGGGTGTTTCTATTTCTTTAATGTATGATTAGTAGTCTCATATATTAGGGTGTACTATGTGAATGTGAAGTGATCTCAAGGGTTTCAAAGGTATGGAAGAGAGTTCCAAGGAGGAACTTATGAGTGGTGGTTTTCAAGGATTGTAAGTATGAATGTAAGAAGCTCAGTTATGATGGGTTATCCTATACTCTAATGATTATCCATGCTCAAGTAGAGAGAGATGAGTCATGCTGTAGGAGGTCCTAGCCTGGAGGCCTTTCTTCAGTTGGCAAAGGGCAAGTTAAAGGATTAATCTTGTGTGACAACTTAGAATGGGTCAGTTGTTCCACCACACAAGTGTAGAACCCACCATAGTCCTAGCCAGGGGGCCTTTCTCCATCTCGGAAAGGGCAGGACATGTTATAGCTCGACATTCATAGTATATCCGGATGAGTGATCCTACTTAGGTAAATTTCTTGGGTTGAGTTGTGATATATATATATATATATATATATATATATATATATATATATATATATATATATATATATATATGTATAAATATGAAAATTTAAATATTATGTGATACTTATTTTCATACTAGTTTACTTTTGCTTTTGTCTTTGTTTGTTGGTATATGTTTCACTTTTGCAATAACAACCTTAAATGGTGTGAGCTTAGGGAGGGACAACATGAAGAGGAGGGTGAAGCAGCAACATAGATAGAATTTATTCTTCAAGTGTAGGATTTCCTTTCTTAGTAGTTTTGGAAAGTTTCTTGAAAGTTATCAGCTATGTAACGTTACATTTTCGGTAGTTTTATACTATTAAAATGGAATGTTACATCTCGCACCCAGAATACTGAAAAGAATTTGTTTATTATTCTTGAGAACAAAGAATACAGAGTACACTGTCCAAACACTATCAAGGGAACACCCTCCCTTCACACAGGATGCAATTGTCCTATTTATACCACAAAGCAAAAACATGTTTGTCACCAGACACCCCTCTCCCCTTATAAAGCTACCCCTTTCATATACTTTTAAAGCCCTATCAACTACTGTTAGGAAACAAGGTATGAATCCTAACTATCTTCCTCTCTCTCAAGTCAAAAGAATAGCACAAGCAATTGAATCAATGTATAGTATGGTATTCACATCAAGAAACAAGAATACAATGGGATATCAGGAGTTTAACCTCCTTCACCAGGTACTCAGACCGGTCTGCACAAGCCAAGTTTCTAACTGTCTACCGAAAACAATAAAAGAGCTCCTCTTATATAGACATTTGTCTCGCCCCCTTAACCGCTCAACAGTTCCTTATTTCTCTATTCTTTTCCTCCTTTACTATACTCTCTAAGTCCTAACATTACTCCCCCCTTGAAGATCAACCTTGTCCCCAAGGTTAAACTGAAACTGCTCATGCAACGCTATCCTATTCCGCCAGCCGAGAAGGCCAAGAGCTCCATCAGTTTCAGCTCCCTTCTACCACCTCCTCTTCTACGTCCTCCTCTTCATCCTCAGCCAATAACACTATTCGTAAACTCTTCTTAGGACATTTGTCTCGCCCCCTTAACCGCTCAACAGTTCCTTATTTCTCTATTCTTTTCCTCCTTTTCTATACTCTCTAAGTCCTAACATTACTCCCCCCTTGAAGATCAACCTTGTTCCCAAGGTTAAACTGAAACTGCTCATGCAACGCTATCCTATTCCTCCAGCGGAGAAGGCCGAGAGCTCCATCAGTTTCAGCTCCCTTCTACCACCTCCTCTTCTACGTCCTCCTCTTCATCCTCAACCAATAACACTATTCGTAAACTCTTCTTAGGACATTTGTCTCGCCCCCTTAACCGCTCAACAGTTCCTTATTTCTCTATTCTTTTCCTCCTTTACTATACTCTCTAAGTCCTAACATTACTCCCCCCTTGAAGATCAACCTTGTCCCCAAGGTTGAACTGAAACTGCTCATGCAACGCTATCCTATTCCGCCAGCCGAGAAGGCCGAGAGCTCCATCAGTTTCAGCTCCCTTCTACCACCTCCTCTTCTACGTCCTCCTCTTCATCCTCAGCCAATAACACTATTCGTAAACTCTTCTCAGGGCATTGGTGCCCTGGCCTGAAAGGTCCCCCACATCTGTAACACCTCCCTTCTTCTCTTCGCTTCAGAAATTCTGGGTAGGGAAGGTTCCACGAGTTTCTTCCTCTGTCATCACTTCCCCCAGGATTTCCTTCTCTCGCCGCACTACCCGTCGTGCTGTCTCTCCTCACCGATCCGACGCTCTCAATTGCGACAGTCCTCCTCGGGTTACTCCTCGCCGCTTCGGTTCTTGCCACCACTGCTCCGCCGTTGGTGGATCGCCCCCATAAAGGCGGGTTCTTGGCCCCAAACCACCCCAACAAACCCAGGCCACGAAGCGCCTCCTCAATGTTGCGCGCGATCCTCATCAGATCACGTGGGTCATGGGGCCTCATTTGACACCTCAACTCCTCGTGCAGTCCTGCCAAAAAATAACCCAGCAACTGGTTATCGAAAAGCTCCTTCGTCTGTCCGGCTAACGCTTCAAACTCCCTCACATATTCCTCCACAGTGGTTGTTTGCTTGATCGCCGCCATCCTCTCAAAAATGCCGCCCCGGTATCGACTCTCGAATGTGATCAACAACGCTTCTTTGAGCCCCTCCCATGATCGATCGCTCGCCTTTTCCTTCCAAAATTTAAACCAATAACCGGCGCTTCCCTCCATACTGATGTGGGCCAGTTCGATCTTCTCTGCCTCCGCCACCTTCTGTATCTCAGAATTTTTTGGCCCTATTAATCCAATTCAGCGGATCAGCTCCTTCAAACGTGGGTAACTCCACCCGTCGCCTCCAATTGGGTTGGTTCTCTGATCGTTCCCCTTCTCTTTCTCCTTCGGCTTCATCTCGCCGGCCACCCCCATTATCATTGACTGAACCATGGCTCCCGTCAGAGCTCTCCCCGTTTGTCTTACTTCGCACACCCATCAATCGTAACAGTTCTTGGATGTCTTTACGCATTGCTATCGAATCTTGCCGGTTTGCCGTTGATTCCGCCTTCAACCCGTCTACTGCCATCTCCAAGTGTTCCATACGTCCTTCAACTACGTTCATTTTTCCTTCAATTCTGTTCTCCAGAGCATGTAACTTTCCCTCCATCGCGTTCTATCTCTGATTGCGATCCGGCAACTTCTTGATCCGGCAGTCCCTTCCCAAGCGGATCCGGCAGGTCGGACCACTTTGTTAGGAAACAAGGTATGAATCCTAACTATCTTCCTCTCTCTCAAGTCAAAAGAATAGCACAAGCAATTGAATCAATGTATAGTATGGTATTCACATCAAGAAACAAGAATACAATGAGATATCAGGAGCTTAACCTCCTTCACCAGGTACTCAGACCGGTCTGCACAAGCCAAGTTTCTAATTGTCTACCGAAAACAATAAAAGAGCTCCTCTTATATAGACATTTGTCTCGCCCCCTTAACCGCTCAACAGTTCCTTATTTCTCTATTCTTTTCCTCATTTCCTATACTCTCTAAGTCTTAACAACTACATTCTAAAGAAGGATAAAAATCTAGTTTTTGAGCAAGGCTTAAGCACAAAGAAAAAATATCCCCCTAACATGGAGCTTTCTCTCCAACACAGGAAATAACAATCTGACTCCTTAATTTCCTTTTACTAACGGGAGTTTCCAAAGAAACTCTTATTGGAAGCTGTATAGCTGTCACAACAATACTAAGTACATTCCAAGGATTCCATGTGCTGGCTGACAACGAAAATTACTGCAATTATATTCAAAATCAAATTCTGATTTTAGGATATTCTCTCCCACAAAAGTGGTAAGCAAATGTGTTTTTGTACAGAACTTGAGAAGCTCGTGTGAATCAGGACCCCTATTTACATTCAATTCAGGATTCAAGATTACATATTGAATTAAAGAAGTAGACCTAGTTCAAATGAAAATCTACCAAGAATATATTTTATACTAGCAAGAATGACTTATATGTTGATATTATTCTCCATTTATATATTATATTTTTATCTTACCTCTAGACAATGTGATATCTCAAACAATACATACTTCAAAATAAAGGCAGTTTGACTTCAATCATATATCTATTCATAGAAGAAATACCTGTGGGACCACTATTGCCAGATTTAGGACACCCATTGATAACCCTGCAAATACCAGCAATGCATATAAATAGTTCTACACATATAAATTGTTAAACACACGTACTCAAGAAATCATAAACACTGTAATGAATAGAAGTCAACCTTGGCCAAGTCCTAAAGACTCGATATGTGTGGAAATTAAGGCATATGGAACACTATAAGTGATCTGCAATAAATAAATATTAATCAAACAATATTTAGTACCGTTTACAAACTTCAATTTCTAAGAACAAGTTATACGAAAATAAAATGTATGACAAGGGTTCCCCCAAAAAAAATTAAGAGATTGTACAACATAGGACAAAAGCAAGTCAAATACTAGAATTCATATGTATTAGTCACATATTCAATGTTGATATGAAAGGAACAAAATGCTTTGTGTAGTAGAATAGGGCAACTTACTGCCAGGGGAAACCCAAGAATGGTAAAGATAATCAATGCGGCTATCACAATGCCAGGTGGAGGTAGATCTTTGCCTGCATAGCCTATGCTACTGGCCACATAGGTTAATACAAGCATTGCAAGAAAGCAAAATGTCATCACGATATTTGAGATTCCCCACACAAAACCAGCCCCCCTCTTCCTGCATAACCTTTCCATGAGCAATGATGTCAATGCAAGAACAACTGAATTAAGCAACAAACCAAGTGCTCCCATTCTAACTCCAGTATCATATATAAGGCCTTGATTTGGATCACCACCATAAATCTCTCGACCCATCCAATCAGTATCAAATAGAGTAAATGGAAACCATCCAATCCATGTGAGAGCAGTAACAGACAGAATTATCCATACAGGGGTTGAAAAATATTTGAATGTCCCAAATAATTCCCACATGAAAGCTTCTTCGGCACTACCTGACTCCTCGGCCACTGCTTCAGCATGGGCCACCACATTAGAATTTAGAGGCACTTCATGAGCTGCCATGATGCTGATATATGTTGTGACCGCAATAAAAGCAATGTCAAGAAAGAAAGCAGACTTGAGATTTGCACAACTAATTGTGCAAGCAGGGGAAAGTGTAAAAGGGAAAACCTTGTACCAACCACTGTATGATCCAGTTGCATAGCCAAGAATATTACCAATGGCCATAAACAGTGAGTAGTACGCATTTGCAACACGTGTCCTTCTAGGATCCTTGCCTAACATTCCAAAGAAGATGAACATTAATGTCTTGCTGTTTTCCAAATTGATCATTTTCGTATAAATGATGACAGACACAATGAAAACGTAATTTTTTTGGTTCATGAGGGGAGGGAGGTAATTCCCACAAAACACACAAGACTCTACCTCTCTCTGAAATGAGCATTTATACGTCCAAGTATCAGAGATATTTACTGAAGCATAGAAAGATGCATGATTTCTCGTGAAATTTATTCAGACAATTTAGGTCATATGTTGTAAAATCAAAAGATAATTACTATATCCATTTAATTTAATTGAGAACTGAATTCAATAATATGGCAGAAGATTGTATAGGAAGTGGACCTACAATTTCAGTCAATAGAGGAAACTTATTTTCAAATAAGGTTGCTATACCCCACCTTATCAGTTACCACATGTGATTAGACACATGAGAGTGAAACTACTTTTCAGTTAGTACATTAGCAGTTATGATTAGTTAGAGTATAGATTCTGCTAGTTGGATTAGTTGGTAGCAGCTTACTCTTTTCTGTCACAACAGTTTACATTCTATATAACATGTACTTGTTAACAGGTGTGAAAAACATTTTTCTTCTCATTCAAATTTCTTAGACACCTCTAAATGAGATGACATTTGTTCAGCTCTTGGAAATAGAAGTTTCATTATTTCAGGCTCTTATGCCATTATAACATCCAGCAGATATCCCATAATTTAATATGGTATCGAAACTTATCATAAATCTAATCTTAGACAACCCTCAATTGTCCAAAAATCTACCTAACCCTGCAGTTTTCCCATGCGATATTAAAAGGAAAAATAGTCCCACAATGTCCACAGTCCAGATGTGGAATCCTGGGCATTAATGAGAAGGTAGAGATCCCACATCAATTATAGATATGGCCAAGTAGAACATATAAAGGCATGAGCTATCGTTATCTCATGAGCAAGCATTTTGAGTTGCGTCAGGCTCATACCAAATTCAAAATGATAACAGAGCCCATCGTAATTCAAGTATTAGTCACTCTTAACTATTCCAAAATTTATCTAGGTCTGCAGCTTTCCCAATGCAAAAAAAAATACTCTTACAAAGTCTACGTTCCAGTTCAATGCAAATTAAGCTTATAAAACTTAGACAATCCTCACCTTACAAACTGACTTTTGGGGTCTCGAGCACAACTCAAATATTCAATGTTGTATTAGAGCCTATTTTAAATCTAATGCTAGATCACCGCAAATCAAGTTGTAGACGGTATAAAAAGCCTATGTGAATCTAAAATTTATGTTACCCTCAACTATCTAAAACTCTACCTGGTTGGTCCAATCTCCAGATGTCACAATCCTATGCATGAGGATCCCTCAAAGACAACAGACAAGGACAGACTAAAGCTTATAAAGGTTTGGAGGGTCCTCACTTCATGAGCTCATCTTTGGGATTATTGAGTTAGGCTCACCCCAAATTCTAGACAAACCAAGGGTAACTAGTCATGAGGGCTGAAGAGAAAACAAGCCAAAATATTACTTACATTAACTTCTACGCTACACCTCCTCATAGAATCAAAACCTTTCTTTCATGAAAAATCTAAATCACAGGTTATCTAGTTTTTCTAAAAACAAGATCGTCCAAACGAAGTAACACAAGGATTGTGATCCAAGGGGGTGCCCACTAAACCAGCCAACAGTCACCGGAGAGAACCTGACATTCAGCCAGCAAAAACCATCAAAAGTTGGTTCTTCCCTTAGGTAGTAGTTTCAAATTTGATTGCTAATTCAAAAGTTATAGAAATATTAACTCAGACGAAAGATCATGACCTAAGAAAATAAATTCTGACAAACAGATGACCTTAACTACATAACAAAAGGCTCAATCCAAACATAAACCATAATCACATCCTTAAAAACATATCAAGTTCAAGTGTTAATCAACATTGAATAAAAAAAATGAATATCAGGGACAGATACTAGTTGTAGCCACATTAATAAACAAAACCATGGTTTCAATTATCAAATATTTGGCAGTAAGCACTAATTTCTATATAATCATATGTGTACCCTTTTTTTCTTCTATGTATATATGTTGTTTTTCCATTTTTTAATTTGTAAACGTAAGATTATTTAGACACTGCTTTTCGTTTTCAACAGATATTAGTTTCTTCATCAATCAAAGAAAAACATTTACAGTTCAACAGGCAAGGATGTAACTAAAGTAAAGTAAAAATCTAGCAAACCCATGAGTTTAAAGCAAGACAAGAAGCACTAAACAAATCTAGCAACAGAAGAAGCATGTAATGAAAAAGATAACACCCCCCGACTCCAACAACACAACTAGAATACAGAGAAAGTGTACAATGATCGTGAGAATTTTGGTTCCCCCGAGCTTCCTAGTCGCCATTTTGCCGCAAACTAATTAAGTGCCACTACCAGCCTTATCCCAACAAAATAACCCTTAACAAAAGACATAATTGAATCTTCGCGTTTTTCACTTTACATTTTTACGTTCTGCTTTCTCCGTAACAAAAAAAGAAACAAGTTGGCAATCCATACAATAGCTCAATCTAAACAACTTTCCAAACCAAACGCCAAATTTAACATTAAGTACAAATTTCACAGTAGAAGATTTGGTCAAACATGGTCAACGGTAACAACGCATGCAGATCATAACGGTCAAAGTTCAGTAAATGAACCAAGTCAAATGCAATAAACATAAGCGAAATCGAGCAATCTCCGAAACAGAGTAAGATCCAAGAAGAGACAAGGAAGTCAACTAGGTAGCTCGATCTTCGTTGAATTGAACACCTCAGTTGCATTCGCAAAATCAACTCACAAAAAATCAATTAGCCGAGAACAGTGATAACTGGAATTAGAATTGTAAATTGTGAATTCAATATCTGAGATAGGAGGAGAGGAATCAAAGCATACTGGTGAGATCACTGAGCAAGGCTCGACAGGGACCTTGAGTGACGTTGTTGGCGACGTCGAGGATCCAAAAGCCGATTATGAAGACAGTTATGGCAGCCGGTCGGTAGGTGGCGGTGTCGCCAAGGACCCAACCGATGTCGGCGGCGTAGGCGATGATGACGACGGCGATCACGATGGAGACAGCGCCGACGAAGATGAAGGGGCGGCGGCGGCCGAAGCGGCTGGTGCAGCGGTCGCTCATGTGACCGACGAGAGGCTGGACGAAGAGGCCGGAGACCGGGCCGCAGAGCCAGATGATGCTGGCCCATTGGTGAGGGATGCCAAGCTGCTGGACGTAGGGAGTGAGGAGGGAGAGCTGCAAGGCCCAACCGAACTGAATACCGCTCGCCACTGACGCCACGCGCAGCAGCTGGCGCAGAGAGGCTCGGGCCCTGACCGGCTGCCGCGGCGTTGCTGACGTAGAGGCACGGGCCCGGGAGCGGGAGTGTTGGCTGCGGTTAGCCTCGGGATTCGGCATCGCAGGTGGCGGCACTTTTCCCGGTGCCCCCTCTCTCTAACGAAAACCGTTTCGTCAGGTATGACACAAAACAGAGAGAGCGTGTTGTGTGGTCTGTTTCTGTGGCGGTTCGTCTGTGGTGTGAAGCAGAAGCAAAGGTGGTGCGGTATGGTGCAGTTCAGTGCGATTCCGTTGTAACTTGCGAGGTGGGACTTGTTATCACACCATATTCGACCTCTTAGCCACAATTATTTACGAAACTGCCCTCCCCGTTTATCATTCCTAATTCTACACTCAAATTTAGTTGATAATAAGTGATTAGATTTTAGTTATTAAATTAACTTAAATCCAATTCAACTGAAAAGAAAAAATACATTAAAAATTAAACAATTAAGAAACATCAAACAAATAAATGGTTAAATTGGTCAATACAATATGAAATGAAGTGATGATAGTAGTAAAATTCTTGACTGTATTATTAGAAATTTAATTTCGAAATCCTTTTATTTGAGAGAAGATATATTTAGGGATATTTTAGTCACCTAAAATATCATGAGAATAACATTTGTCTTGTAATTATGAAGAGAAGTTCAAGTGGTGAATGAAACGACAAAGGATTTGGATAGGAACGGATTCGTTTTAAATTTGTTATAATATTATTAATTAATAATAGTGTTAGGTTAATAGGTAGGGTGTGACACAAGATTAGGGATAAAGAAAAGGTGGTGGGAATGGGTTGGCAAGGCTAGTTAAGTAATAATTATTATTGGTTAGAAAAATGGTTCACTGATTAGAAGATATTTTGGCTTCGGCTATTGGCTTTTGGCTTTCGGCTTTCGGGAGAAGAACTTAAAATGCATCATAACAGTAGGTATAGTATGTTTAGACGTACATATCGTATGGCCCAACTCTTTGTTTTTTGTGGGGTAGAATATCCTAAACTGACCCTCATTCCCCATTATTTGTCATTACTCATTCTGTTCTTAGTACTTGTCTTATTTCCATTAAGGGCAAAAAAAACTTACAACATACTTTCTGTTTTTCTCAACAAATACGATGCAAACAAAAAGGGTGTATAAACAATTTGTATTTGTATTCGTATTCGTATACAAATGTCTGCTATAGTAATGGTTTTAAAATATCATTACCTGCGATTCACGTTTAGAATTGAAGAAAAAAATATGTTGTATACAGTACAGAAAAACGATTTGTGAAAATATTTTTCTCAAGGGAAAAGACAAATGATATGATAAAAAATAGAAAATATTAAAAAATAATAGTAGAAAAAGATGATGTATTAAATTAATATGGAAAACAGTGATGGAGTGTTAAGGTAGGGGCCACAGAGCATGCACTTCAATCATTTTGGTTAATTGCATGACAGAAGAACTTGAGGCAATTACAACACATCGTATTTGTGAGATGGTTTACTCTGGAATTTCGTTATTCCTAGGTTTCGGTTCGACTTAGGAACAAAATAAATAAAACCATTTTCTTCTAAAAAAAATTTAAGAAAATTGTCGTGGTCGTGAAAGATGAAAAAGATTCGTTCATCTATTTGATTCGTACTGAAGTAAAGTCACGTGCCAGATATTTTTGTGGGGGTGACGTCAACATCATATTCGACCTCGAAACTAATTTAATTTCGACCTGTTGCACATTGAAAAGTAATTCTACAGTTTGCATTTAAGGGGGGGAAATTTATTTTGATCTACAAACAAATGCACCAACAAAACGTTCACAAAATGATGCATTTTTTAACAACAATTTAACTAAGATAAAAAAAAATGGATTTGTTTATGTTTAATGAGAGGAAGAGTTTTTTATCCAATGACACATGACCCATGGGTGAAAGTGGTTGCGACATGCAACGGACCTCATATTCTATTTAATGTTTAATCCAAATAAAATAATAATTACTCCTCTTACAAAGTCAAAGAGATACTGTATAAAGATTTCAAAATTTTAATTCTATGAACTTTTTCGATTTTTACTCTTCAAAGTGTCCTTAGTATTAGTCCTTTTAAAGTGAGTAGAAGTTATGTTTGCAGAATTTCAATATTAAAGTAAGTCTCATGGTATTAAATGTAATTAATGAGAATATAAAGAAATTATGCTATTTATAATATATTTTTATATTGTTGATTCTTATTTATTTTTGTTTAGATTTGATCTAATAACTCGTTTGTCTTGAGTGAGTGTTTAATCATATTGTGCTAAGGTACAAAGTAATCGGTATACCATTGGTTCTATAGACCCATAAGTAATTGGTCAAACCGCTAAGTGGTAGTCATCATGTAAGTTGGATTTGTTTGAGTGCAAAATAATAAATGATAAATTATATAGAAGTGAAGTGTAGCATAACTGATTAAAGCTCTTTATAATGAATTGGAGGTCATGTGTTCGATTCTTTTTGTGTGTGCATTGGATGTGTTTTGTTTCTTTTACTATTATATTTTAGACGTGTTGTATGTGATGTTGTTTGTATTGTTAGTGGTGTATGTGAATGATAAGATAAATGTGATAGTCTCTTTGATTTGGTGTGTTCAAACCTTAGTTAGAGTATAAGTATATTATTTTAGGGTTTTCCATTTTTAGTGAAAGGTGAAGAGATGGAAACATATTCATTAAAAGGTGAATTATGAGGCAATTTTAAGAGTGAATGTACCATAGCTTTTTTTTTTAGGAATATGTGGATTTTGAGTATGTTGCATGTAAGGAGAGCTATTCTCATTTTGACTATGTTTTTGTGTACATTGAAACAACTTGTAGTGATATGTTCCTTTTGTTTTTTTGGTGTGATTATGTATTGAAAGGTCAAAATGTTTTGTTCATGGTAATATGTTATAACCACGTGTTTGATGAAAATGGGTGGATTCATTTGTGTATTAGGGAGGAAAGTTTACTTAAGTATATATTCTATTGCATGTGAGTTTTGGAATGCTACTGCCAGTGCTTAGCGCCTCTGAGCGCCAGTTTTCTTTCCGCAACACGCATGGGTGTTAGCAAAATGATGAAGATGAAGTTTTGATGATGTCCAAATCAAGTCAAGAGAAATCAAGATTCAAGATGTTATGAAGACGTGTATTGCTATGGAAAGCTTTTGTAATAATTGTAGTTTAGTGTCTAGGACTTAGATTTTTAGTGGTTTTGATTCCATGTAATTTTATATTATATAATTAATGTACTGAGTCAAAATCGCACTGTTTTAATCGATTAAAACAAGTATTAATCGATTAAAACGAGTAAAAGCTGAAAACTCAACCTTTTCTGTTTTAATAGATTAAAACTTTTTTTAATCTATTAGCTAATCGATTAAAATACATTTTAATCGATTAAAGCTGACCGTTGGAGCTTTCAAGCTTTTGAAAACTAGCCGTTGTACTCATTATAATCGATTAATCTTTGTATTAATCGATTAAATGCGTTAGATGGCCCATTTTCGAAGAATGGAAGGGTATGAGGCTGAGTCTATAAAATGGCTCACTCTCCATCTCAAAAATAACTCTTCCCTTGTGCTCTAGTACTCATAAATCATTGAGACTTGTGTGCTCTTATTCAGCTTGTGAAACTCTTGTCTGTGGAGCTGGTGAAGTGCTGCTACGGTGACAAAGGAAATAGTCGGTTCATCCTTGGTGTGTCTAAGGAGGTGTTCGGAAGAGAATCATCCTTCGTGAAATATTCGGAGGAGGTGTTCATCCTTTGTGAAGACTCAAAGGAGGTGTAGGTTCATCTCTTGTGGTATCAAGAGAGGTGGTTTCTAAACTTTTACAAATTGTGTTTCTTTGTGATTGTAATTTGTAATTGTTTTGTGTTAGTGAAAAAGGTTTATCTTGTTTGAGATAAGCGACTGGACGTAAGATTGGTAAGATCCGAACCAGGATAAAATCATCTGTGCAAATTTCTCTCAACCTTACTCTCTTTATTTGTCTTTATTATTTGCTTGGTAAGTTTAATTGAGTAGAAATTAAAAGGCACACGTTCGTATTAAAAACCCTCTTGGTTTGTTATTCCACACTAACAATTCTGCTGCAGCGATTCTAACAATGGGCACCTTATTTAGGGCGCTGAGAGTCAGCGAAGTAGGCTTGGACCAATTTTCTGTTATTTTTTAGTTCTATTTAAGGACTTGGACATCCTAAGGATTGTATCTTTTGATGGCTTAAGCACATAAACTCATTTTTCACCCCTTGGGGGTAGATTTGGGGATGTGACGGCTCTCATTTTTCCTTAAGGGTAGATTTGGGGATGTGACAGCTCTCCTCTTCTCTTTCTAGGATTTTTCTATCTCTTTCATTCTTTCATTGTTCATCTAGTTTCTCCATGATGATGGGGAACTAAACCTTATTTCTTGTTGGGGAATGATGTAAACCTTTGTAAACTCTCATGCATTGAATTGATTCTTAATTATATATGCTTCTTTCATTAATTGTTAGGGTAATTATTCTTCACTCAATGCTTGCTTTGTTTAACTCATTCATTAGCATGATGTATGATTTGCATGATTACCGGAAGGTATCTTATAATTCAGGTTCTGGACAATTATTCCCAAAAGCAGTAATGCTCAAGAATGGGGTATCAATTCTGGTTGTCTTAAGCTACTAGTCATAATGTAGAATTAATTGTTATGAATGCAAGGAATTGTGACCTAGTAATTAAGGATAAGCTTTCTTTACCGAGGAATCGGGTTTTAAGTAATTTAGAAAGTGACATTGAGATTAATGAAGAAGATGAATTCTTATATGCATGAGAGTGATTAGGTGAAATCTAAACGCCAATAACATATTCATCTCATATTTTCAATATCATTCATTCATATTTTGTGTTTAGCCTCAATTAATCAAATTGCATTCATGTTTATTTTTATTGCATTTGCATTCAAAACCCCAAAAATTGTTCTTCTTAAGTCTTAATTAGTTAAGCAATTACACAAATGTTTATTGTCGTGAGTCCCTTGGGATACGATACTTAGTTTTACCATTTTATATTACTTGATACGATTCGGTACACTTGTTGGAGTCTTAACAAGTTTTTAGTATCGTTGCCGGAGACTCGTGATTTAAACTATTTTATTTGTGTGATTCTTAACTGATTAAACTTTATCTTTAATTTTTATCTTTTTATCTTTTTATCTTTTCATCTTTTTATCTTTTTATTTTTTTATCTTTTTATCTTTTTTATCTTTTAGTGCTAAATAGGTGCTCTAGTGCAATGTTCTTTAGTGTTTGTAGGATTAAATCCGAAAGTCTGTACTAGGAGCACAAAATCATCAAAAGAAGAAAGTTGAAGAAGTTCGTAGGGTGCCTGGCCTCCCCTTTAAGGGCCTTCGGCGTAGGATGTCACACATCACCGCCTGGGCGCTCCATTGAGGACGCTGAGCGCCAGCCTTCAAGAGCCATGTTCACTAAGACTTTATGCATGAAGTGGTTAAAGATATCAAAGAGAATTGAGTTATTGAGATTGAGACTCCTTATTCAAGGAGGGTAAAGATGGTGAACAAGAAGATGCTATAGATAAGTTGGTGTGATGAAAGCTAAAGGAACACCAACATCATAGATGCGGATTGTGCTTAATGGTGTCAAGCTTGTGACGTTAAACAAGCGCTTATTGGGAGACAACCCAATTTTTGATTTTTTTAAAATTGATTATTTGTGTGGTTTGGATTTGATTTTGTATTGCAATAATGACAACATCTATTGATGGATGCTGGACAACATCTACTGAGGGATGCTAGGAGGACTTAGATGACAACATTTACTAATGGATGTTGTTATGATGAGGGTGATGAATTATAGCGTCTACTAATGGAGGCTATGTGATTAAGCATCTACTAATTGGTGCTACTGACAACATCTACTGATGGATGCCGATGAAGATGAGAAGATCAACATTTACTGATGGATGCTGATCAGAAGGATTAGACATCTACTAAGGGATGTTAATCAGAGCATCTATTGATGGATGTTATGCTCTAGACATCTACTGATGGATGTTACTAAGATCATCTACTCATGGATGCTGATGTAAAGGATTTGCATCTACTGATGGATGCTGGAAGATTCAGATGAAAGCATCTACTGATGGATGCTGCTGCATCAGGATTTTTATGTTTTTGTTTTATTATTTATTTGAATTTTGTTTATTTTGTTTTTATGTTAGCTTTTTTTTGTACTTGGTTTAATGAATTGTGCTGCAATGGTTTGGTATGATGTGATAAACTGTTGTTTGTGATGAGTAATATTCTTGTGTTTGCTCTATTGTTCTATGATGCATGTTGAGTTAATGAGTGGTGAGGCTTTTAATCATAAATGATGGTTGCTCATAGTTTTGTTAAAAATTGATGCATGATTTCAATTGGGATTAATATGTTGGGCAAGATGTTTATCAAATTGTGAAACTTGATTTAGCCTGTGAGAGAGTGGGCTCTAGAGTTTTTGATTGATTGAATGTTATTGCTTTGGAAGCATGATTGATTTTTCCTAATTTTCTATGATTGAACCACTTTCTTGCTTGTTACATATGATCAAGGCCATGTTTTCTTCTCCCTTAGAGTTAATGCCAATAGGTGAACCCAACAAAGAACAATGTTTCTTTTTACCCTTTGAACCTTGAGCTTAAAGTTGAATGGGAAAAACCCTTTTTGAAATCCTTACCTTGAGTTAAGTAAAGTATGTTTTTGTGGTAATGAAGAATGGTTCAAGTTTGGGGTGATGAGAAACCCAAAAGAACTTTGTGAAATTCCTTAAAGAGCATTGGGCAAAAGAAAGAGCAAAAGAAAAAAAAGAGAAAAAAAGAAAGAAAAGACAAGGTTAAGCTCAATGCAAGTAATCTTGGGAATGAGTTGAATATTGGTTTCTCACATAAAAGAAGAAAGAGAGTTGATTGTTAATGTGTGAATAAATGAATTATGCACTCTCTTGACTCAAGGATTTTGTTGTCTAGAAAAACCAATTTTCTTCTTAGCCCGACCATGTTACAAGCCTTGAAAAGTCCTTGTGATGATAACTTGCTTGTGAGTGTGTTTGATATGTGGTTAAATGAAAGACAAAGTTGATTCATGTGACATTGTGATGGTAGAGTGTAAGAGTGGCATCTCACTATACACCTTTGATTTTGAGTGAAACACTTTTGAGTGCTTGAGTGAAACACTATCCTTGGTGAGGAATTGTTCCATGCGTTATAGGATAACATTCTTGCTTAGTTGTTGATCTTTCATGAGTTTGCATCTGTTATATTTTATGAATATGTGAGCACCATAGTTGAGCTTGATTGACTAAAGCATCAATGCATCTTGATTGAGATTTTTCTATGATAAGCATACATGAGTGATTTACTTGTCCTCGAGCAAAATGCTTTTTGGCGTGCTAGACCATTGTAGTATGATTGCTTTGTTTAAACCAAGTTACATTTTGCTTGAGGACAAGCAAAATTTCAAGTTTGGAGTTGTGATAACGGTTGAAAGTACTATTATCTTTGATATAATTTTGATATTAAACGTACCCTTTTTGACTTAAAAGCTTGCTTAAACTCATGTTTTTGCTTTAGTTTTGTGAATAAGTGAGTAGAGGTTATACTTTATGATTTTATCACTAAATTGTTACCAATGAGGATCATTGGTAAATTTGAAGATAAATGATTTTGATGATGCTGAAAGACGATAGATTGTTATACTTGTTTTAAAAGCACTTTGTAGATTATAAATGTATTAGGAAAAGCCTTAAACATCTAATACGTAGAAAAATTCGTATTTCTAGAAATGCTACGCATTTAATCGATTATTAGAAGCTATAATCGATTATCCTGAGCCCTTCTAAAAAACCTCGTTGCTCTGGAATAATCGATTATTACTCCAAATAATCAATTATCACTCCAAATAATCGATTATCACTAGTTCTGATGAGAACTGCCAAAGTCTCTGGAATAATCGATTATTCCTCAGTATAATCGATTATCGCTTTTGAAAAACCCTGTAACGGACTCAAATAATCGATTATCACTAACAATAATCAATTATCTGTGGCAGTTATAATTCATCTATGCGAACTTAGACCAGTTGGCTATATAAGTTAGTTTCAAAACTCTTAGAAAATAACACTGAGCTTTTGAGAATATAGTGTGATCTGAGGAAGTTTCATAAGCTAGTTCATTGCACTGCCTAGTCTCGTGAAAAGGAGAAGCTCGCGCTTTGTGGGTCAAAGTTCGGAGCGATCCTCTTCGAGTTGGCATCGCTACTGTTCTTCCAGTTCGTTGGTCGAAGGAAGAACTGTTCTGCACTGTTCCGGTTTGTCAGTCGAAGGAAAGTGTAGATTGCTTGCTTCTAGTTCGTTGGTCGAAGGAAGGTTTTATCTCTCTGTTTTTATTCACTTTTATTGTAATTTGTTGAAACTGATTTTAGTGAAATCGTTAATCACTTTTTATAGTGATTAACAACTGGACGTAGATTCTTTTAAATCGAACCAGGATAAAAATCCAGTGTGTCAATTCTTTTACTCCCTATACTCTTTTCTGTTTTATGCACATCAACTATTTGACAAATTTTCTCTAAGAAAATTAAATTTCTAAAACGGACCATCTTATTACGAGTTTGACCGAACACGCTTTCTGCTATCTATATTTTATTCTACTGCACGACTCTATAACAGTACCGATTGTTCCGAAAATTGGTATCAGAGCTTGCTTTGATATTTTTTCAAACTTTTGCGAAAATGGCGGGTCATCAAAATCAAGTATATGTTGAGGGCGCATCCATCAACAGACCACCTCTTTTTACTGGTGATAACTATGCCTTCTGGAAAGTCAGAATGGAAATTTTTATGGGGTCTGTTGACAGAGGCATCTGGGAAGATGTGCTAAATGGTCCCTATATTCCTAAAAGAACTGTTGATGGTGTAGAAGTAGGAAAACCATACTTTAACTGGACTCTTGAGGAAAATAGAAGAGCCCAATTTGATATTAAGGCTCGTAATATTATTTCATCTGCTATAGTACTTGATGAATTTTATAGAATTTCAGTGTGTAAGACAGCACAGGAAATGTGGGAGGTCCTTAGAGTCACACATGAGGGTACAAACGACGTGAAACGTACAAGGAAGAATACACTCATCCAGGAGTATGAGATGTTCAGAATGCAACCTGGAGAAACAATATCTGATGTCCAGAAGCGTTTCACTCACATTGTGAACCACCTAACAGGTTTAGGTAAGACTTTTGACACTGATGAATTGAATGTGAAAATATTGAAATCATTAGACAGGTCTTGGCAACCAAAGGTGACTGCCATCTCGGAGTCTCAAAACCTCACTCAGATGTCAACGACGATTCTCTTTGGGAAGCTTCGTGAGCATGAGCTTGAGCTGAGAATATTAACTACAGAAGAGGATCAAGGTAAAAGAAATACGCTTGCCTTCAAGTCTGAAATCTCAAAAGGAAAGAGTTCTAAGAGAATTGAGAACGATGATTCCGATGACGATGAGGAAAACATGAGTCTTATGAGTAAAAAGTTTGCTAAATTTATGAAAGCAAAGGGAAAAGACAAATACCATGGAGAAAGGAAAGAAAATCAAGGATCTCCATTAAGCATTAAATGTTATGGATATGGAGAAAGTGGTCATGTGAAGACTGACTGTCCTAAAAATAGGAAAAGTGAAGAAAAGAAAGAAAGAAAGTTTCCAAAGAAGAAGAAAGCTTACATAGCTTGGGAAGAGAATGCTTCTAGTTCTTCAAGCTCAAGCGATTCAGATGAAGAAAAAAATTTGTGCTTAATGGCAAACTTAGAAGATGCAGGAAGCCAAGTAAGTGATTCTAGCTTAGAGTCAAGTGATGAGTTTGATTTACAAAAGGCATTTCTTGATTTGTTAAATGAATTTGAAAAACTTGATATTGCTCATAAAAAGCTAAAGAAAGAGCATAATGAATTGAAATTGAGGTATGAAAAAGTACTAGATGACGAAGTTGTTTTGGAAAACAAAGTTAGTAATCTGGAAACTAAATTATCTGAATCTGATGTTGTTGTACAACTTGTTGAATGTCTATCGTGTAAGAGTCATATGTTTGATATTGACATTCTTGAGAATTTACTTGCAAAGGCAACCAAGTCTAATTCACATGTCAAAACAAACTTTACAAGAAGCAATGCTGGAAATAGAAACATGCATCAACACAAAAAGCCTAAAGTAAAAATAACTCAGAGAGTTTGGGTAGAAAAAGGGACTTTTGTGAAAAATAAAGTGTGTGAGGCTTGTTGTTTTTACTGCATGAAATATGGTCACACCTCAAACAAGTGCAACAGTAAACATTTTGGTGTTCCAAATGGTAAATATGTATGGGTTAAAATTGTGAAATGATGTGTGTCTGCATAAACTAACCCCAAGGACCCATAATAAGATTGGGGACCTAAATTCTTGCTCAACTTTGTTTTGTAGGAACCTACTAAGTCAAAGAAGTCATTGTGGTATCTTGACAGTGGTTGTTCAAGACACATGACCGGTGACAGGAAAAAGTTTATATCTTTTGAGAAGAAGAAGCAAGGATTTGTGACCTATGTGGATAACAACAAAGGTAGAATCATTGGAACTAGAGACATTGGAGGAGGAAACACATTGATAATAAAGGACATGTTATGTGTTGAAGGTCTCAAACACAATCTCCTAAGCATAAGCCAACTATGCGACAAGGATCTCAAGGTAACCTTTGAAAGTGATAAATGCAATGTATATTTTAAAAATTCTACTGAGATTGCTTTGCAAGGTGTTAAGCATAATAACATTTACTTAATTGATATTGAAAGTGCATCTAGTCATAATATAACATGTTTAGTTGCTAAAGAAGAAAATCCTTGGCTATGGCATAAAAGAGCTGCATATATTCATATGCAACATTTGAATAATGGTAAAGATAATCTAGAAAAATTTGATGCTAAATCTGATGAGGCAATCTTCTTAGGATATTCTTTAACTAGCAAAGCATATAGGGTGTTTAATAGAAGAACCTTGAAAATTGAAGAATCAATGCATGTTGTCTTTGATGAAATTGTGGACCTTGAGGTGAACCCTCTTGAGTGAAATAAACCAATTGCAGGTGATGAGGATTATTTGAGGGAAACTCTTGAAGAGATGTATCTAAATGAAAACTATCCTCCAGAAACTCAAAATGAACATCAAGTAGTTGATCCTAAAAGCTATCAACAACCAAGAGGACTTTCTCTGGACAACATCATCGGAGATATATTAAAAGGGGTAACTACTAGACACAATCTTAATAATTCGTGCTTAACAGTAGCTTTTGTGTCTCAAGTAGAACCTAAGAACATAAAGGAAGCTCTTAAAGATGATAAAAGGTGTGTTGCTATGCTAGAAGAACTGAATCAATTTGAAAGGAATGATGGTTGGGAACTCATTCCTAGACAATATGATTATCAAATCATTGAAACAAAATGGGTGTTTAGAAACAAGCTTGATGAAGATGGAAACATCACAAAGAACAAAGCTAGGTTAGTTGCAAAGGGCTACTGTCAAGAGGAAGGTATCGACTATAATAAAACTTACGCCCCAGTAGCTAGGTTAGAAGCAATTAGATTCTTACTTGCATATGCATCTTTGATGAAGTTTAAATTGTACCAAATGGATGTGAAAAGTGCATTTTTGAATGGTTTCATTAAAGAAGAGGTATACGTTAGTCAACCTCCTAGTTTTGAGGACTTTAAATATCCTGATCATGTTTATAAGTTGAAAAAGGCCTTGTATGGTCTTAAACAGGCACCTATGTCTTGGTATGAAAGACTTAGTACTTTCTTGATTGAAAATGACTTCTCTCGAGGAAAGGTTGATTCAACCTTGTTTATTAAGAAAGTAGGAAAACATATCTTGATTGTTCAAGTATACGTAGATGATATCATTTTTGGGTCTACAAATGATTCATTGTGTGAGGGATTTGCACAAATAATGCAAGGTGAATTTGAGATGTCTATGATGGGTGAGCTTAACTTCTTCTTAGGATTGCAAATAAAGCAAATAGATGGGGGAACTTTTGTCTCCCAAACTAAATATTGTAGAGAAGTTCTTAAGAAGTTTGGTATGGATACTTGTAAAGAGGCCAACACACCTATGGCAACGTCTTGTTATTTAGATAAGGATGAATCTGGTGAAGGAGTAAATGAAACCATGTTTAGAGGAATGATAGGATCCTTACTGTATCTAACTGCTAGTAGACCAGACATTATGCAAAAAGTGTGTGTGCTAGGTACCAAGCTAATCCTAAAGAATCTCATCTAATTGTTGTCAAACGAATTTTGAAATACCTTAAAGGAACCACATCTTTTGGACTTTGGTATCCTTTTGATGCTTTACCTAGTTTGATAGATTATTCTGATGCAGATTATGGTGGCTGTAAAATTGATAGGAAAAGTACTAGTGAAATGTGTCATTTTCTGGGTTGTTCTTTAGTATCTTGGCATTCAAAGAAACAAGCTTGTGTAGCCTTGTCTACCACTGAAGTTGAATACATAGCTGTTGGAAATTGTTGTGCTCAAATTTTATGGATGAAACAACAACTGGAGGATTTTGATATCTTCCTTGATCACATTCCTCTGAAATGTGATAATACTAGTGCTATCAACCTAACTAAGAACCCCATAATGCACTCAAGAACTAAGCACATTGAAATTAGACATCATTTCTTGAGAGACCACATTCAAAAGGGAGATTGCCAAATTGAATACATTGACACTTTACATCAATTGGCTGATATCTTCACTAAAGCACTACCTAAAGATAGATTCTATGAGCTTAAAAGAGAGTTAGGGGTGTTAAATATGTCCTAAACTCCAGATTTATGAAATTTTCTCAATTCTCGTACGATCAACGCTTTTAATCAATTATCATAGGATAATAATCGATTATTTTTTACTTTGGCAAAAGCCTCTATACACAGATAATCGATTATACCATAGAATAATCGATTATTCATATTCAAACCCAAACTGGACATTCATGAGAAGATAATCGATTATCTTCATACATAATTGATTATCACACAATTTTTGGAAAGTGACTTATGAGTAGATAATCGATTATCACTTACAATAATCGATTATTACGCGATTTGTATCAAAAATATTGTCGTTACAATGAATTCTAACAGCTGGAAATGGTCATAAATGGCTAGTTTCTCCATTTTTCTTATAAATAGCCCCCTATAATCGATTATTACTCACTTATTTGCACCCAGAAAACTGCTGCACCCAAATCTGAACCCAATCTCTTCATCTTTCTTTTCCAAAGTTTCTTTTTGCCCACTTCTCTCATGGCTGATTCAAGAAGAACCCGAAAGAGGACTATTGGTGCTTCTTCCTCTTGTTTTCAAAATGTTCGTCCTGCTTCCATCAAAGGTTGGATTTCAGATGAGGAGCAACATGGTGACTATGTCCATTTCTGGCAAGAACGACGAATTATGGCTTTCAATTTTCAGATCTATTTCATGCTCAAGGACTTACTCATCTTGTGGAGCAAAAGGGGTGCATCTACCTTGATCTCATCCGTTGATGAAGTTGCTCCAACGAGAATGACAGATTGAATGCAGCGGAAAGTAGAATCCAGAGATGGCAGCGTAGATGCAGAGTGAAAAGACAATGGCATAGTTGATGGTTGAAGAGCTGTTTGGAAGGTGGAGAACTAGCTCAGGCGGCCTTCCACTGGAAGGGAGCTAGATGGAGAAGGAAAGCTCATTGGGATGACTTTTGGGCAGAGTTTTAGGTGCTGGAAAATGCATCAGCAGAATAAAATTCTATATTCTCAAAAGTATCTTTACAAGGGTAGCTACCATGAATTTATAGGTGATTCATGGAGCTGCAACGAGTAAGAAAGGTAATGACCCATGTGTAAAATGTGAAAGACTTACGAAAAATGTGATAAAACTAAAGCAACACGTGATCTGGTGGTGTTGAGGGACGGTGGTGTGCTTAACAAAGCGTAGTGGTGCAACTAGCAACTTGGACATTCATATGGACAGATTTGCCCCTTCTCTTGGTATCTCCCAAATTCCACTTAAAATGAAGGAAGAGAACTTGCCTTGTTGTATCCATATCTTCAAGTTCTTCTTGGATTCTTCTAGCCATACTTCTAGTAATGGGTCCCTACCTTAAGTCATCATCTCCTTCCCCTTGAAGAGGATTTGTCCTCAAATCTATTGGTTTGTCTTTGTGAGGACTTATTTGTGTAGGATCCATCAAAGTTCCTCCCGGGTCAAATATGAATCTGCCATAATCATCAAACATAGCTTGAATTAGATTTATTTGACCCAATAAGATACACAAAAAAGTATGTTTAGAAGAAGGTTTCCTAGTTTTGAAATTTTCAATTTCGATACAATAAAGAAACCTTACTTCTTTTGAAATTTTATTTTTGTCTTGAGTTATTTGTAACCACAAAGATAACAATAACTCAAGTGAATTGCCACATTTTTCAAGTTGTAACATTGTTAAGGATGGAGTGGTAAATTCTTGGAAAGAAAAGTAGAATTTTGAAAACATAAGGATAGATGAAAGAAAATTAAAGGATATAAAACCTCCCCTTAAGAGTCTTGGTTCTATGAGGAGTGTGGATAGAGGTTCTATTCTTCCTTCTTTTCTTCTTTTCTCTTCTCTTTGCTCTTGCTCTTTTTTTTCTTGTTCTCTTTTCTCTTCTTCGTTTCTTTCCTCTTGCTCCTTGTTGAGCTTCATTTGTGTTTGATCTTTGGCCACCTGGGTAGGTGACAGAGGATGAAGCACAAATTTCTTATCATTTTTTTGAACAATTATGGTATTGGTGAGACCATGGTGTGTAGTGTCATTATCAAATTGCCATGGTCTTCCCAATAGTACATGGCAAGCTTCCATAGGAACTACATCACAAATAACATCATCTTTGAAGTTTCCTATGGAAATTGCCAATTTAACTTGATTCTTGACTGTTATATCCCCATCTTGATTTAGCCAATAAAGTTTGTAAGGTTTTGGATGGGGTATCACAGTAAGATTCAGTTTTTCAACCAGCCTTGTGCTACAACAGTTACAGCAAGATCCACTATCAATAATGAGAGAACAATATTTTTCTGCAATTTGACATCTTGTGTGAAAGATGTTCTCTCTTTGAGATAAGTGTTCTGGACTTGGTTGACTATTAAGCACCCTTTTCACCATGAGAAGTGGACCCTCACAAGGATATACTTTCTCTTCATTACCTCTTTCTTGCTCATTCTCACTTTCACTAGGGGTTTCACTTTCACTGCTATATATGTCACTACCTCTTAAAATGATTGTTCTTTTGGTAGGACATTGAGCAGCTATGTGACCCCTACCCAAACATTTAAAACACTTGATCTCACTAGTGCGAGGGTGTGAAGAGGATTCCTGTTTGGGTTTTTCAACTATATTGGCTAGAGGTTTGAGGGGTTCTTTTTCTTTTACAATCTTCTGTTCAAAGGGGGATTGAAATCTTTTAACAGAAGCTTTTCGCAAATTTTGTTGTTTTACCTTTATACACATTTGAACAAGATCATTCAAATCTCTATAAGGTAGTTCAACCCTATCCCTGATATCAAGATTCAACCCACTCAAAAATTTGGCCAAGGTAGTTTCCTCGCCCTCTGTTATTCCTGCCCTCATCATGTATAGTTCCATCTTTTGTCTGTATTCTTCAACAAACATAGACTGTTGTTGCAATCTTTGGAGCTTATCCATGAGTTCTCTTTTGTAGTAGGAGGGTATGTTCCTTTTCCGAAGGGCATTTGTAAGCTCATTCCAATATTTTATTGGAGGAAGTCGTTGTCTTAGTCTCTCTTGGACTGTAGCAGTCCACCAGTACATTGCATACCCTTGAAAACTTAGGGTAGCAAGAGAGAATTTTCTTTCTTCTCCTACTCGATGGCAAGCAAAAATTTGCTCTACCTTTATTTCCCAATCTAGGTAAGCCTCAACATTATCTTTCCCATGAAAATGAGGCAATACCACATTAACTTCCTTAGGAGGAGGAGGATTTTCAAATTCCCGCCTGTGTCTTCTTGATGAAGAGGGTTGCTGATGAATCATTATTTTCTTCACTTCACTTAGTTTATTGTGGTAGAATTAATCAGGAAATTATGTTTAAATGTCCAGTATTTTCCCATTTTACTGAAATGAGCTTAATCCAATCAGAAATTCTTATTTTAATTAATTTGAATTATCTGAGTTAATTATTTACATTATAAATTACAGGGAAAATTTTGGAAATGTTTTGGGACTTCAAGATAGATGTGACATTAATTTTAAAGAAGAATTTGCATGGCTGCCACATTTTTAAACCAATGTCACGGTTACATGTCCAATTGATAAGAAAATCATTTTTTTGGTTTGAAAGAAATTCTGCATCAAAGCCACGGCCACAGTTGAGTAGAAAAAGAATTGGTCCATGTGTTGCACGTGAAAGGGAGAGCAATTCAATTCTTGAATTGTGAGAAGCACAAAACCACATATTCCAAATGAAGCTCACGGTTTTGGCCAATTTTGTGTGAAGCATTAAGCACATAAAGAACACATGGCCCCGCTGGAAAAAAAGAAGCTTTAACTTTGGACAAAGAAGCAATAGGAAACAATTCTCATTCATTTCTATGAAAGCAAACGACCATGCACATGATGGAGGGGGCCACCACTTTGAAAGGTTACATCCAAGGAGTTTTAAAATTCTTAGCTTTTGAATGATAAAAACAACCACATGGCCTGGACAAATTGAATTTAGCAAACATCCAGCAGCTGCCACCTACGTGTTACACACATATACTTTTCATTTTGAAGAGCACAAGTTCCGTGGGAGACACTCTTGGTAAATTGGAACAACATCAACGTTCCAAAAATAATGAATAAAAGGGTTGCACATGGAAGCTTTCAACGGCACACACGTAAAGGAAGGGCGTTTATCTTCTAAAAATTCTGCACCAAGAAACACAATGGGCCCACGGATAAGTAAATCTCCAATAAGAATGGGTGGCTTCTATTGGTTTTATGATGGCTGGAGTGCAAACTGAAATCTTCAAGCTTCAAGCTTCCAGCTAGCACCTTCAAGCATCCTTTGGTTGGAGACGGATAGCCAACAGCTGCACACACATCACACCAGCAACACGTTGAAGAAAAGAAAAGCTTGGAGAATATGGCAGCAAAGAGAAGCCACCAAGAGAAGTGTTTGGACAGCAGCACAGCCTGCAACATCCAGAGCTTGGGAGGCACTCACAGTTCACATGAAGAAGCAATGATCTTAAAATTCCAGTAGCTGAAGGTGCAGCATGAGAGACCAACTCCAGAAGGTGCTGTCACGGTTTTGTTGGAGAGGCATCCAGCAGCCACATCCAAGTTCAAGTATTCACACGGTCCAGCAGAACACACATGGAGACCACCTTGAAAGCTCACGGTTTTCTCTGGCTTGGCAGTAGCTTGGAGTGGAGCTCTCGGTCACTCCCCATGGCAGTAGAAGCTCACGGCCAGCAGACTGCTTGCATACGGAAAGGTGTCTCGGCTGATTTCTCCCATGCAGCAGCAAGAATCAAATGGAATTGAAGTTGGAAGGGAGAAGCATTCACGGCCCAAGGCAGAAATGAAGTCAAATCCAGCAGCTGCCACATCCAGCTTAGGAAGAGCCTTCACATGGAGGTCCAGCGGAGATGGAAAGGAAGGAGCAACACATAGTGGGCTTGAAGTGAACTAATGGAGTTGGAGCCCACGGTATCCCAGCAACAAGACCATGAACATTTGGAGAGGAGCATATCCAGCAGAGAAAAGAGAAGTAACATGTTGCTAGCAGCAGGAAATTAGAAGTGGCACACGGAGGAGTCCATGCACACCTTCATTTCTGGTTTTTGTTTGAACATGAAATGGAGAAGAAGAAACACACTCTAGAATGAAGGAGGGGGCAGTCAAGCAGGAAGAGTGTCACGGCTGGAATGGTGTGCAAGAGGACAAGATTTAGGGGCCCTCACCCTATTTTCTCACGACCAAGAAACTATTGCTCAGCATGCAAGGAAAAGATGATCACGGGAGGCAGCAGCAGCAACAAAATTCTGAGATTTTGGCTATAAAATGAGAAGATCAGATTTTAGACGGGAGGGAGGAGTAGGAAGTAAGAAACTCACGGCCCTGGAAGAGGCTCTCGCCTCTTCCTTTTCCAGTAGCAAGCTCTTAGTTTTTCATTTCAAACAGTGTGAAGAATTTTAATTCTGTAGTGTCACAGTAGTTGCTCATTTCATTTTCTCTTGTACGGTCAAGAATTTTAATTTAAGTGTTGAATCCTTTATAAATTCCATTTTCAGTTAAATGTTTTTATCTGTTAAATTTACCGTTCAGTATTTTCTACGTCGCTATATTTTGTCATTTTACTGTTCATCGTATTTCCAAACGTTGTTTTTACGGTTTATTTTCTGTCAATGTATTTTCACTGATGTTTTTATTTCTGCGTTTAATTTTACCGTTTCTGAATTTTACTGTTCCGTTTTTACCGTCTTTTTCCGTTTGGTTTTACTGCTTTAAAATTTATTTCAGTGTTTTTAAATTCAGTTGTGTTTAATTTCAAGTTTTAAATTTTATTTATCGCATAAAACATCCATAAAACCCCCCCACTTCGTGTTAGATCTAAGACTGAACCGACACAAATTGGTCCTTGAGAGACGACCTAGGAGTCACTTCCTAGAAAATATACTGCATTATTTTCGTGCAATCAACTTTTGTGAGCGGTGCGACCCGTTCATCAGTTGCTGATAATATTCTCCTACTCTTAAGGCCTCTTGTTCATATTGGGACTCTCCACTATAATTTCTCTCCCTATTTTGGACTTGTTCCTCTCTCAAAAGTTTCAACTCATTTTCAACCATGGCACTATGTAGTTCTCTTTGAATCTTTTCTTGCCCTATTTTCCTTTCAATTTCTTTGAGTTGATTGACAAGAGTTTGAAAACAAAATTGATCTTTAGGCTCCTCATTAATTCTAGGGGAGTGTCTTCCAGACATTTTATGAACCTAAAAAATTTTCTTGAAGTAAAGACTAAGAGAATTCACTTGAGGACAATATTCCAGGTAAGAGAGGTGGACTTTGTAGGTCGCTTAAGTACCAAGTCTTGCCTTGCCAAATATATCCTTAGTTACTTACTAAAAGTCTTTAAATCAAAATCACTTCTAAATTCACTAAATATATGGAGACAAAACAAACACAAAGAAAGAAAACCTTAGACTCTAAAGCCGGACTATAAGACTTCCTATGCGAAACTTTGCAAAAATAAAAGGAAAAAAATAAAGATGAAGTCTCCTAGGTGAGGCTTAGACTTTGGATCTAAGTGATGGACAAATTTATGAGCACCAAAATATGATGTCACAAACTTGTTTCACAATTGGCAAGTATGACCGAATCGTTCAAGTAATAAACTTGGTAAGACCAAGTATCATTCTCCCAAAGGACTCACGGCCTAGTTTAGTTGTGTGGTTTGTTGATTAGCTAAGACTTAAGAACGAAATATTTGGAGTTTAATATGCAAGACAGAAAATAAACATGTATGCATGAGTTTTTGATCAATGGCAAAAGCAAAAGATAACCACTTTCAATGAAATATGTGAATGAATATGTTGTTGGGGGTCAATTTCATCTTATCCACTCTCATATATTTTAGGAATTCAACATTCAAATCATCATTGTTAATGCCACTCTCTAAAGTACCTTTTTAGAAGGCTTCTCCCTAATCACGAGTTCATACAATTCCTAGCATTCCTAATGATCAGTTCATAAGCTCAGGAGCTTAACGACAACCAACATAATATTGGGAGAAATTCCCCGGATCTAGACTTCCCCGTACGTTCCCGTATCGACAAAACCAATAATCATGCATCGAATGAGTTAAACAATGCAAGCATTAAGCAAAGAGGAAAAACCCTAACTAATGATGAAAGAAAGCATAAGTCTTAATTAAAAGATGTAAAAACAGATTCCATATATGAGAGCTTCAAAAGATTACATTGATTCCCCAACAAACATACAAGGTTTAGTTCACCATATTCATGGTGAACTTAGATGAACAATGAAAGAATGAAAGAATAAACCCTAAAAAGGTGAAGAGGTAGCCTGAGCATCCAAGATCCTCCTTCAAAGGGGTGGAAGAGAGAGCGTTTGCCTCGTTTCTGCCAAAGATACAAACCCTAGGACGTCCTAAAGCTTATATACTATTCTAAAATTACACAAAATTTAGGCCCAAGCCCATAAGTGTGCCGCTCAGCGGTAAAGTACCGCTCAGCGGTGAGTGCGCGTCTCGTTTCTTCCCCTCAGCGGCCATTTTGCCCCTCAGCGGATATCCCGTAAGCTCCTGAGTGCCGCTCAGCGGTAAAGTGCCGCTGAGCGGTGACTTCGGCTTCTCCTTTTGCACTCTTTGATTTCTTTTCTGATTCCATCTCTCTCCTTCTTCACTTCTTTCACTAAATTCACCTTAAAACCTGCACAAAAACACTGAAATCAAGCATAAACCTGTCCAGCTCTCTTATTTCTGAAAATATGGATAAAAGTATGATTTCAAACTAGTTTCTAAGTATAAAGGTTGCTTTTAGTATCAATTTTAAGCATGAAAATAACAGTTTTTCAACTGTTATCACTAAGACACACTCACCGTCTACCAATTTTAAAGTGATGAGACTTTAAGTCAAGTTAGCAAATGAGGGAAGAACACTTATGAGCTCTTCCACTTCACTTGCTTAAAATGGCCAACTTACAAGAATGGAAAAGAAAATCAAAAAGTAATACAATGGAAACAACAACAAAAAATTTATAAGAGCACAAAGGTAGTTTAATGTGGCAGCTTTGGTTGCTCTCAAACAAGTAATGAATCAGAAGTGATTCATGCAAATCTCTCAGCTGCAGAGTGAAAATGCCACCAAAATTCATGCAGACCAATGAAAAACGTGGTCCTGCTGCACCAAAAATCAGCCCCAATGTTGATCTTTCCTTGCTCCAATCCACTCCCTAAGATGCTACCAGTGTTGTGGTACGTTTTGAGATAGTTCTGCACCCAACAGAGAGCTCATACAAACCACCAATAATCAATTATTAAGCCAGAAAATCAACAGTGCTGCTGCCAGAAAACTGTTAAACCAGAATGCACAACTGTAGTTTTATCAAACAGCTTATGTGCAGGATTTTCAAACAACTTAAATCAATCAATTAATCGGTTTCCAATGAATGGTGGCACTTAAAATGAACTTAGGAAAGGATCTAGAGTGGATTTGAAAAGCAAGAAACAAAGATAAGTTGCAGCTATGATCAATTCGAAACCAAATTTAAACTAGGCAAAGTGTTTGACAAAATGCCTAGCAGAAGGCTGAAAAAAATGTGCATCAGAGTTTAAAATTTGCCTGACACTGGTTCACACAGCTTTTTACAGTGCAGTTTATGGTAAGATTTGAATTGTGCACTTCTTTTAATTCAATTGAACCAAGCTTTTGCTACCAATCTGAACTAACTTTGATGCAGTAATCACAACAAGCTTTCAAATTAAAAATCTGCAACTATACCAGAAAAAAAAATGCTTAAAATTTGGTGGTTTGAATGGTCATTTTGCACAAACGAATTTGGACTCTTAATTTTATGATTTGAGCAAATTTGTTTTACCAAATATGACTTGTGCAAACTGCCAACAGAGGCTAAATGCTTTTAAATCAAAATTTTACTAGTTCAGTTGCTTTTTAACACCAAATTTGACCAATTCACTAACCAAACTTCAGCAGAGGATTCAAACAGAATTGTAAACAACTTTCATGACTCCAGGACAACAAATTAGACTTAAAAAAAGACTCTAGAAATGAAATTAAGAGATGTCCAGAAGGGAGTTCTAAACTGGACAAATTCAAAAATCAGAAAAAAAATTGGCTCAAACAATGATGATTGCAGTTCGGTCAAGCTGCTTAAACAATGATTTCCAGATTCTGCAGAGTGGTGCAACTAGATTGATTGTCTTGGACAATTCCTTGTTCATATGGTATGCACACATCACATTACAACAACTCAAACATCGCCAAATTTAATTTCACACGGTGCATTAAAGAAAACAAATTTTAAATCAAATTCAAAACAAATTTGAATTCTGCATTAACTGGAACTGCACTGTGATGGAATTCAAGATGCACTGAGCTCATCCATCATTGCTCTTGTGATGTGCATCTATTGAAAAACCATTCCAGATATGCAGATTCACCCAGGCACCAAACTTACTCAGAATTTTGCCAAAATTACAGCAAATGCACATGACTGGACATGACTAAATAAGATTGCAAAATTAAAATACTCAAGACAAAGATTGAACCGATTAAAATGATGGAAATAAATCAAGTAAAAGCTGGAACAAAGAAACGATGTAATGAAAACTACTGGAATTGGAGAAAGTAATGAAACAGTGCACACAGAGGCAAAAACACGAAGGAAAATGTATTGACAGTGTAGAATGAAGGAAAATTTTACTCAGCTGGACCGTGATGCAGAACCTAGGCTCTGAATACCACTTGATGAAGTTGCTCCAACGAGAATGACAGATTGAATGCAGCGGAAAGTAGAATCCAGAGATGGCAACGTAGATGCAGAGTGAAAAGACAATGGCATAGTTGATGGTTGAAGAGCTGTTTGGAAGGTGGAGAACTAGCTCAGGCGGCCTTCCACTGGAAGGGAGCTAGATGGAGAAGGAACGCTCATTGGGATGACTTTTGGGCAGAGTTTTAAGTGCTGGAAAATGCATCAGCAGAATAAAATTCTATATTCTCAAAAGTATCTTTACAAGGGTGGCTACCATGAATTTATAGGTGATTCATGGAGCTACAACGAGTAAGAAAGGTAATGACCCATGTGTAAAATGTGAAAGACTTATGAAAAATGTGATAAAATTAAAGCAACACGTGATCTGGTGGTGTTGAGGGACGGTGGTGTGCTTAACAAAGCGTGGTGGTGCAGCTAGCAACTTGGACATTCATATGGACATATTTGCCCCTTCTCTTGGTATCTCCCAAATTCCACTTAAAATGAAGGAAGAGAACTTGCCCTGTTGTATCCATATCTTCAAGCTCTTCTTGGATTCTTCTAGCCATACTTCTAGTAATGGGTCCCTGCCTTAAGTCATCATCCGTGTCTTCTACTTCAATATGCGTTATCATGACGACATCATCACAACAAAAGTGAAAGGTGTTCCTATAATTTTGGATGATGACATATGGACAAATGTTGCACAACTCACACTATGGGATGATGCTGTCAAAGTCCATCTTGGAGTTGAGGACTTTAATCGTCTCCTCACCTTTCAATCCTTTTTGTGTCATCCTAAACAACAAATCAATCGTCGACAGCTGCTTGTGGGTGGATTCAAGGTTGAAGAAAGGATGATTCACTACCTAATTGTATGGATCCTATGTCCTCGTGCCACTAACCATGATCAATGCTCGGAGCAAGATCTTCTACTACTATATGGCCTTTTAAATCACATCCACATTGATTGGCCAGCCCTTATCTCCGACACAATGGTAAAGGCCAAGAAATATCCTTCTTATCATTTTTCATATGCACTTCTCATCTCTCGAATTTTAGAATACAAAGGTGTAAGTGTGGACGGCGAACTCACTACCGCCATTCAAGCAATTGGCACTGAAATTGGTGAGACAACATTTCGCCAAATGGGTTTTGTTACTCGTGGTCGTGTGATCATTCACAACGATGATGATCGCCACTTAGAGGCCAATGATGATATGGACACCCATATGGCTAATCCAGTCCTAGCTGCTACCTCTGCTGATGTTGGTCCTTCTCACATGCCTTCTAATTCATCCCTGACTATGGAGGAGCATTTTGCAAACTTGTCAAAACAACTGGAGGATATGCGTCTCTTTCAACAGACTCACTAGTATAGGTAATATTCATGTTTGTAAATACAATAGCAAGTAATTACTTTCTTCAGTCAATAACATCAATTTCTCAATTTGGTGTTAGAGCCACCTACAGCAAATCAAGATTCAAATGATCAAATCTCAAACAGTTTTTTCAATGAAAGCTCAAATTCTGATGTCCAAGTGCTGTTGTGTCTTTTTCCTTTGTTTTTTTCCCTTTTCTCTTTCTTGGGTGATATTTTTGTTGTTTCGAATTCTGGTAAAGGATGCTTGTTGTTTCGAAGGGTTAACTTGTGTTTACCTCTATATCTCTATTTTTTTTTGTTTTTTTTTCTCTTAATGGCTAATTGGCAATTTTTGTATATTTTTTTCTAATTCTTTTCTTCTAGAAGATTTTACCAATTTGTAAAAACAAGGACTTAGTCACATGCGACACAAGCATGAAAATTGGTAGATTGATTGTGGATGTTAGGTAGTGGAAAGTGGAATCACATGTTTGTGGAAACGGTCCCAACCAACGTATAGTTATACTTGCCTGTTTGAAACCTTCTTGAATTTCCTTTTCCTTCTCAATTAACAATTAAGCTTCTTGAAAATGGGATGTGAGTATAAAGAGTATCAAAGTATTTTTTTTCAATAAAAAGTTATACTTAGTCAACATATTTTAAGTGTTGATGTCCAGTATCGAAAAAAATATCAAAATAATCTAAGTCATGCAGATACGTCCATATGGATGTCTAGAGAATGACTGACTACTCTTACTTCTTACGTATAAGTGATATATAGAACATTGTTCTCTTATTTGTGCATTAGATATCTGTGATTTGCTATTATGGTATTTTTATCGTTGCTTTGTCTATTGATAATAATTTGAAAAGAGATTGTATTAACTGCCAACTCCCATGACTAAGAAATTTCTATCTGGAGTTCTTTGTGACTAATGTTCATATGTTTTTTCTCAGGTGATACCTCTACATCTTCCTCCAGGTGACACATCAACTGAAAGAACATTGAAAATTTATGGGACACTTGAGCAAATTGAGTCGTCAAAGGAGTTGGTTAATCAAATCATCAGTGGTGAGGTATGTTAATGGTGCTTCTTTTTTCCACATTTGGCTTAGGTATATCTGTCTGGTTATGCCAAGTCTCGTCTAGAATTGTTGTTTTTCTACTTGGTTTTGGTTCGATGTATATGTGATTTGGTTCCTTTCTCTTACTTCCTTGTTTTGTGTATCAGTTTTATTATCTTCATCTAACTTCACGCGCTTAATCTATTTTGCAGGTTTTAAAGCACCACTTCTAAGGTATGGTGCTTAAATTAAATTAAATTTAACAATTGAATGTCTAAACCATAAATTATAATGAGCTTGGTTGTTCGAATATATTGTTATGAGATTGTAGAAGAACAACTTAAACATGAATAATTTTTCTACTCATTACTGAATTCCAAGAGTCATTCAAGTTATAGGAGAGTTTAATATTCATATATTAATATTAAAAACGATGTTTTCATAAGGGTTAAATATGTTTTTAGTCCCTAAACTATTGGTCGTTTCTGGTTTTCGTCCCTCTTTCAAAATAAGGTACAATTTGGTCCTCATTCTTTTCGAAACTTCGGTTTTAGTCCTCGAAAACTAACAGTTAAAAATGTGCTGATGTGTCTAATGTCTCTGTCCACGTGTAATTGCTTTTTTACTGACGTGTGTTAAGTCATCTGGGGATGGAACTGATTCCTCTTTAATCTAGAATGAAATTGGTACTCAAAATCAGTTACAATTGGTGTTGGTGTTGCTGTTCTTTGTTTGGGTTTGGTTCGTGGTTCATCTGCGCTTGCATTTTCGTGGTTCATGTGTTCGTTCTTTGTGTTTGGTTCGTGAAAGAAAGGGATTTCTTTGTGGTTCGTTGAGGTGGTTCGTTGAAGAAGAAAGGCGATTGTGTGTGGTTCGTTGAAGAAGAAAGGCGATTGTGTGTGGTTCGTTGAGCAAGGTAATATTTTAGTTTAAGTTTAACTTGTTTTCTCTGTCATTCGTTGAACAAGAAAAGCAATTGTGTGTGTAATGGGCATTCCAATGTGCATTGTCAGTCTAATGTGGGAAGTTTTCATTTGACCTTATAGGAAAAGTGGTTTTTGACGTGTGTTTGTATCATATGGGGAAGTTCATGAAGAACAAGGGTCTACAACATGTGGGAGGAGAGATACATTTTATTAGGGGAATCGATCCCGACATGTGGTCATACTTTGAAGCGGTGGGATTTGTTAGAGAATTCAGGTACTGTGGAGAGTTCAAACTTTGGTGGAAGGGTTCCAAACAAAAGGCAATGAACAACTTCAGACCACTGACAGATGACAGAGAAGCCATTTTGTTGGCTAAGTATGCAGAGGCAAATAAGGAGGAAGTTGAAATCTATGTTCAAGATGGCCAACCTAGTCAGGCAGAGGAAATTACTTTTCTTACATTTGGTCAGGAGGTAGAGGAAGTAAGAGTACATGAGATGGAGGAAGAGGTTGTTATGGATGGAGAAGATATTGGTGGGGTGGAGGGAAATGTTGAAGTACAAGACTTGGTAGTAGATGACGAAGAGGAAGAGGGGAATGTTGAGGGAGATTAAGAGCAAGATGAAGAAGAAGATGAAGAGGGCAATGTTCTTGAGGACGAAGGGGTGAAAAATGTTAATGACAGTGAATAGGAGTGATGAATCATTATTTTCTTCACTTCACTTAGTTTATTGTGCTAAAATTAGTCGGGGAATTGTGCTTAAATGTCCGGTATTTTCCTGTTTTTCCTAATTGTGCTTAATTTGATCGGAAATTCTTATTTTAACTAATTTGAATTATCTGAGCTTATTATTTTGCATTATTAATTACGGGAAAATTTTGGATATCTTTTTGGGACATTTGAAGGCTAAATGAGAAATGACAATTGAGCCCAATGCATTTCAGCCACTTCAATTTTCGCACAGTGCTGCGTGAATGTTGTGTCAACTTGTGTGTCTTCGTTCGAGTTCAATTCTTATCCGTTTTCCATGCAATTTTTTTTCATAGTTTCGTCTAGATGTCTATGTTCACGTATAGTTTTTATTTTGTTCAAATTTATTATGTGTTTTTCCCAGTATTTTGTTTACTCCCCTATGTCAGTCTAGTGCTTACTGTTTGAGTGACTTCTAATTTGTTTGCATTGTTTGATTATTGTTTGATACTTGTGGTGGCTGGAATTGATCATTGGACAGTGCTAAGACCTCCCAACACTCACGGATTCAACACTCATATTGGCACATTTTATCGCTCATTTCAAAAAGTAATATTGGTTGATTTGGAAAACATGCTAAAACTCACGACCAAGAGAAGTTTGCTGAATTTTATTTGTAAATAATGGAAGCACACATAGTGTTTTGTTTTTTTAAAAAAGAAAGAAGGAGTAGCTTGGAGAGCCCCTCATGGCTTTGGCACGTTAGCAATTGAAGAATGAAGAAAGCCTTCATCCAAGAGAATGGAACTCACGGCAATTTGGCAAGCATTTCACATGGCCCCTCTTTTGTCTTATTTTGGCTAAATTATTTGAAGAAAGAAGGAAGCCCCAAAGGTCCAACTCACGGCACATGAAGTCTTCTTTCTCTTTGCAAGTGAATGTGAATGGGAGACAACATATTATGGAGGGGACCACCATGTTGAAAGCAAACGGTTTTGCTTGAAAGAGGCATGCCAACACTTATACGTAAAAAAGAAGAGGAAAGTGGAGTTGATGACTTGGCATGCAAAGTGCTGAATTTGTTGAAGTAACATTGCTATCACATGGCCTCTTCAATTCACGTCCAAATAGAAATTTCTAGTGGGAGCCACCACTCATGGTTTGCAAAGTTCACGGCCACATGGAGGAGTGCTAAATGAAGTGATGAATTTTATTCTATTAGTATTAAGGGAAATGGTGCCGCGTCCCTTTGAAAAGAATCTGCAGAATTTTCCTCTTCCACTCCACAAGCTCACGGTCTTGAAGAAGGTACACAAGGAAGAAAGCATAAATGTTGGCTGGATGTGTGAAGGAGAAACGTTGAAAGAAGAAAGAAGAGGAGTGCTGCTGCCACATCCACAAAGTCCAGCACGTTGGGGAGGAAGGAGTCCAGCTTGGAAAGCTCACACCCACCATGAGTTGAAGAAGTATTCCAGCAAGCTTCAATGCATCCAGTAGTTGGCAGCAAAAGTAGAAAGCAACGCCAAGCACACAGCAGCAAGCCTTCACACGTTCCAGCATCTGATCATCTTCCATCACCCAACCTTGAAGAAAGGAAGCAGCGTCCAGCAACCATGGCAACAACTAGAAGTTTGAAGTGTCACGGCTGGAAGGTGTAGTCACCACCAAAAGGAAACACAACCTTGGTTCAGCAGGGGTGCATCCGTCCAGCAAGGAAGTAGCAGGCATGGCTTCCGCAAACCAGCAGCTCCTTTCCAGTTTCGGCACAGCCTAGGAGATTGCTGCATCCAGAAGACAACACACATCCAACGTTGAAGATGATCCATGCATCCAGAAGCTTGGAGTGGGAGCCACAGTTGAAAAGATTTTCCATGAAAGAAGAAGCAACTCACGGGCAAGAAATGAAGGGCCACCTTTTGCTTACTTTTTGGCACATATTGAAGAAAAACAAAGTGTCACGGAGAGAATGAAATAGAGAAGCGGATTGGAATACGGCTGGAAACAAGGAGTGGATACGGGAGAAGACAAATTTTTTGGCATATAAAATGGAAGGCAGCAGCAGAGAAAAATTCATTAGATTTGAGATTAGAATTAGGAGTAGGAATTAGGAAGCAATTTATGTGCTGGCTTTGATTTTTCTTCCTCCCCGTTGGGGAGGTTTTGTTTCCATTTTCAGTTCATTGCTGATTTCCAATTGCACAATTTAATTTCTTTCAGAAGTGTATTTGTTTTGCAATTTATCTTTTTCTGGTCTAGTTTCTGGAATTTTATTTGAAGTGTTGAAATTACATGAATCTTTTTCATTTTCAGTCAAGTGATTTTATTTTACTGTCTCTTAATTTTACCGTCTGCTATTACGTTTTATGCACGTTTGCAGTTCCAGCATTTTGATTTCAAACACTGTGTAATTTTCCATTTTCCATTTTTTACCGTCTTTTACCGTTCAGCTTTCACTGTGTTAAAATTTATTTCAATGTGTTTTAAATTCAGTTGTCTTATTTAAATTCCAGTTTTAATTTATTTTTCCGCACAAAACCAAAAATCACAAACCCCCCCCCACTTCGTGTAAAAAAATCTGAGACTGAACCACACAAATTGGTCCTTGAGAGACGACCTAGGAGTCAAATCCTAGTCTTATACTGCATTAATTTATGTGCACATCAAATTTGTATGACCGCGACAGTCGTATCAAATTTTGGCGCCGTTGCCGGGGACCAATCAATGGAGGTTTGGTTTTAGATTATTGTTGTGTAAATTTTTGTTCTATTAATATGTGTGTTTTGTGTGTTCTGTCTGTTGTATTTTTGTAGGCGACAACGACACCTTCAGCAAATTTTGGCGGCGTTGTCACTTCAGTTTCAGGTTTTTCATTTTAGATTTTTGCTGTGTTTTTCGATTTTTACTGTGTTAATATATGTTTTGTCTTTTATATTTTTATTGTGTTGTGTTCTGTATTTAGTTACTGTATTTTTAAAAAAAAAAAAAAAACGAAAAAAAAAAATAATTTTGTTCTGTCTTGTTTATGCTTGTAGCATGTTTAATTATGTTGTGTTTTATCTTGTGTTGTGATGTGATGTTCTACTTTCTGTATGCGTGTCGTATGTGTTTTGTTTGTTAATTAAAAAAAAAGTAAGAAAAAAAAAATTAATTAAAAAAAAAAAAATTTGTTCTGTCTTGTGTATGTATTGCATGTATAAATGTGTTGTGTTTTATCTGTTTTATAACTTTTAGTTTTTACTTTTTACTTTTTATTTTCCATGTCTACCTATTTTGATGATGTGAATAGTGCTTATTCTGCGAGTGTCTATAATCATGATTCTCCTTCTGCTTGGTACTCTGATTGTAATTCTGCTGAATTCTATGATGAGAATTATATGGATCATCCTCAAATTCCTGAGAGCGCTCCTAGGGAGCCGGTTCCACCTACAGAGGATGGTTTTTATTACGTTCTAAGCACTGGACTGACATATTTGCTGCCTAAGTTTCATGGTTTTGCAGGGGAATGCCCACATAGACATTTGGAGGAGTTCCACATGGTGTGCTCTTCAATGAAGCCTCCAGATGTTCCTCTTGATCACATTTTCTTGAGCGCATTTCCGCATTCATTACAAGGAGCAGCTAAGGATTGGAAGGACTCTCTTCCTCTAAGATCTGTTACCGATTGGGGATATCTTGAGAATCAGTTTCTGAGCAAATTTTCCCCTGTGCAATATGCTTATAACGACGATCCTGGATGGAATGACCCTAGCTTGGGATGGATCGATGCTCAACAGAAATATCAGGAAGCACCATCTCAGGATACTTTTATGCCTCCACCAGTCCAGCAATATGAGAATCAGCAGTTTGATGCTCCTGTCCAAATAACTCCTCAGCCTTCTACTTCTGAACCTACATTAAAGGAGTTACTGGAGCAAATGACCAAGCAGAGAATTCAGTTCGAGCAAGAGCGCATGAAGATCCAGCAGGAAACTCAAGCTGCCATGCAGAATCTGAGTGATCAGGTTGGGCAGATGACCACTCTTGCACCTGAGGAGACCAATGAAAATTTTGAGGAACAGGCAGATACGAGCAGTAATTCTGAACCAGGTAGACCACTTTCATCCTCCACTACTTTACCAATCTTCAAGGAAGAGGAGGTAAGCATACCCCAATTTGATTATATTGATAATTATGTTGTTGAAGGGTATGTTGATGATTATATTGTTGATGAGTCTGTTTTTAATTTTCCCTCTATGCATGATGAGAGCCAATTTTTTATATTACATCCGTATGATTATTCTCCATGCATTGAACATGAATCTGAGTCTGTGGTTAATATTCTTTCTGAATTTAAAATTGATTCATGTTCTGAGGATTTATCTGAGGTTCAGCCTATTACATTGGAATTGGGTGTCATACCCCTGCATGTTATTTCTGTAGAACCACATTGCACTAACCATGTTGCAGGAGGTACACATAAACTTGATCAACAGACACCCACAATTGAAGACAAATGTGCCACCATTCACCAAAGTTTCAACAGCAATAGGCACCTGCTGAACCTGCTCGTCAACAATCACTGCTCAGATCCAGCTGTGGAAAACATTTCACTGCTAGATCAGATATGGAGGATGAAGCAGTTTGTCCTCAAAACTTCATGGCTGGATACTGAAGAGGAAAACATCTCCCTGATGATCCAAAATTGGCAGCTTCCACCATAACCTACGGGAGTTTGCATTTTCTTTCTCTCCCTTTTTCCTACTTTTATTGCATTTGTCCATAATATGTTACCTGTTTTGATTGCTGATGTTATGATTAGAACACATTGAGGACAATGTGTAGTTTAAGTGTGGTCTATTGGGAGAGATTCTGAATTTTCTTTGTTTTTGTGTGTGAAATTTTTTCTGTTTTGAGTGTTAAATTTTTTCTATTTTAAGTTGTTTTTAGTGTGTTTTGGGTGAAATAAATTTTACATTTTTCTCTTGATTTCTGGATGATGTCTAAGTTGTAGATTTTTCCTCCACTTCATTGATACTTAGTTTGAAATCCTTGTTTTTCTCTGCTTGGAAAGATGATTATGCGTTTGAGAGGTTGATTTGATTGTGACAAACACCCTGTGTGAGATTTGAGCCACTTAATGTTCTTTCTTATGTGAGATATGTATCTTGATTGCTTGCACATATGCCTTGGCTTGATTCTTTTTGATATACTTGATTGATATGCATGTTTTAGAAGTGATAAAGGCATTTTGTTCTTGAGCCTCTTTAGCCAAATAAGCCTACCTTGTTATTATCCTTTGATACCCCTTTTGAGCCTATACTGTATCCATTTCTTTGTGTTAAAGCTCATACACTGATCCTAAGTGAAAAACAAATGATTACCTAAACCTTAGGGAAGTCTGGAGCTATAGAAGTGTTTTGTGAATAAGTGTGGTCTCCTTGGGAATTGTGATGAATTGGCTAGTTGGTTCCTCATCATGTTCTTAAAATATAAATTATATCCTGTTGTGTGATAGAGAGAGAAAAGGAAACAGACAGGATGAAAAAAACAATTTTGATGAGAAAAAGAGAAAATTGAAAAATAATCGTGTGAATAATGGAGTTGAGAAGAGGATTGAATTAGAGGTTTGGGTGAGATTTCACTGTGTTTACACTTTTTCCCCATTGCTCCTCTATTTCTTTTGAGCTGTAGCTACTTATCTATATTTTATCCTTCTCTGTCCTTGGCCCCATTACAACCCAGTAAAGACCTTTAGATCTAAACGTGCATATGTTTTAAGTATTGATAATTAGAAACTTGCCAAGTCTATTTGTGTTTGCTTTCTTGAGTGCATTGAGTGACATTGATTTACCTTAGACACTTGAGAGAAACACTGTAAGTGCATCTGTAAGGTTTTGTTGTTTTTGAATCACCTCTTGAGCTGATTAATTATTTTACCAAGTTTTGAATTGTTTGGAAGATTTCTATAAGTATCTGCTTTTCAGTGATTCTGTGATTGGATATGGTCTACATCTTTTCTCTGTCTAGATTTCCTGAGAACTTTGTAAATTCTGTTTATTTTCTCTTGAGTCTTTGTTTTTCTGTCTGCTGAATTTGTGTAACCTTCTTAAAAGTCCTTTGAACCATTCCCTGATTTGCGTCTTGATTTTGCCCAGGAGTGCAAAAGACTAAGTGTGGTCTATTTTGATGAATCATTATTTTCTTCACTTCACTTAGTTTATTGTGCTAAAATTAGTCGGGGAATTGTGCTTAAATGTCCGGTATTTTCCTGTTTTTCCTAATTGTGCTTAATTTGATCGGAAATTCTTATTTTAACTAATTTGAATTATCTGAGCTTATTATTTTGCATTATTAATTACGGGAAAATTTTGGATATCTTTTTGGGACATTTGAAGGCTAAATGAGAAATGACAATTGAGCCCAATGCATTTCAGCCACTTCAATTTTCGCACAGTGCTGCGTGAATGTTGTGTCAACTTGTGTGTCTTCGTTCGAGTTCAATTCTTATCCGTTTTCCATGCAATTTTTTTTCATAGTTTCGTCTAGATGTCTATGTTCACGTATAGTTTTTATTTTGTTCAAATTTATTATGTGTTTTTCCCAGTATTTTGTTTACTCCCCTATGTCAGTCTAGTGCTTACTGTTTGAGTGACTTCTAATTTGTTTGCATTGTTTGATTATTGTTTGATACTTGTGGTGGCTGGAATTGATCATTGGACAGTGCTAAGACCTCCCAACACTCACGGATTCAACACTCATATTGGCACATTTTATCGCTCATTTCAAAAAGTAATATTGGTTGATTTGGAAAACATGCTAAAACTCACGACCAAGAGAAGTTTGCTGAATTTTATTTGTAAATAATGGAAGCACACATAGTGTTTTGTTTTTTTTAAAAAGAAAGAAGGAGTAGCTTGGAGAGCCCCTCATGGCTTTGGCACGTTAGCAATTGAAGAATGAAGAAAGCCTTCATCCAAGAGAATGGAACTCACGGCAATTTGGCAAGCATTTCACATGGCCCCTCTTTTGTCTTATTTTGGCTAAATTATTTGAAGAAAGAAGGAAGCCCCAAAGGTCCAACTCACGGCACATGAAGTCTTCTTTCTCTTTGCAAGTGAATGTGAATGGGAGACAACATATTATGGAGGGGACCACCATGTTGAAAGCAAACGGTTTTGCTTGAAAGAGGCATGCCAACACTTATACGTAAAAAGGAAGAGGAAAGTGGAGTTGATGACTTGGCATGCAAAGTGCTGAATTTGTTGAAGTAACATTGCTATCACATGGCCTCTTCAATTCACGTCCAAATAGAAATTTCTAGTGGGAGCCACCACTCATGGTTTGCAAAGTTCACGGCCACATGGAGGAGTGCTAAATGAAGTGATGAATTTTATTCTATTAGTATTAAGGGAAATGGTGCCGCGTCCCTTTGAAAAGAATCTGCAGAATTTTCCTCTTCCACTCCACAAGCTCACGGTCTTGAAGAAGGTACACAAGGAAGAAAGCATAAATGTTGGCTGGATGTGTGAAGGAGAAACGTTGAAAGAAGAAAGAAGAGGAGTGCTGCTGCCACATCCACAAAGTCCAGCACGTTGGGGAGGAAGGAGTCCAGCTTGGAAAGCTCACACCCACCATGAGTTGAAGAAGTATTCCAGCAAGCTTCAATGCATCCAGTAGTTGGCAGCAAAAGTAGAAAGCAACGCCAAGCACACAGCAGCAAGCCTTCACACGTTCCAGCATCTGATCATCTTCCATCACCCAACCTTGAAGAAAGGAAGCAGCGTCCAGCAACCATGGCAACAGCTAGAAGTTTGAAGTGTCATGGCTGGAAGGTGTAGTCACCACCAAAAGGAAACACAACCTTGGTTCAGCAGGGGTGCATCCGTCCAGCAAGGAAGTAGCAGGCATGGCTTCCGCAAACCAGCAGCTCCTTTCCAGTTTCGGCACAGCCTAGGAGATTGCTGCATCCAGAAGACAACACACATCCAACGTTGAAGATGATCCATGCATCCAGAAGCTTGGAGTGGGAGCCACAGTTGAAAAGATTTTCCATGAAAGAAGAAGCAACTCACGGGCAAAAAATGAAGGGCCACCTTTTGCTTACTTTTTGGCACATATTGAAGAAAAACAAAGTGTCACGGAGAGAATGAAATAGAGAAGCGGATTGGAATACGGCTGGAAACAAGGAGTGGATACGGGAGAAGACAAATTTTTTGGCATATAAAATGGAAGGCAGCAGCAGAGAAAAATTCATTAGATTTGAGATTAGAATTAGGAGTAGGAATTAGGAAGCAATTTATGTGCTGGCTTTGATTTTTCTTCCTCCCCGTTGGGGAGGTTTTGTTTCCATTTTCAGTTCATTGCTGATTTCCAATTGCACAATTTAATTTCTTTCAGAAGTGTATTTGTTTTGCAATTTATCTTTTTCTGGTCTAGTTTCTGGAATTTTATTTGAAGTGTTGAAATTACATGAATCTTTTTCATTTTCAGTCAAGTGATTTTATTTTACTGTCTCTTAATTTTACCGTCTGCTATTACGTTTTATGCACGTTTGCAGTTCCAGCATTTTGATTTCAAACACTGTGTAATTTTCCATTTTCCATTTTTTACCGTCTTTTACCGTTCAGCTTTCACTGTGTTAAAATTTATTTCAATGTGTTTTAAATTCAGTTGTCTTATTTAAATTCCAGTTTTAATTTATTTTTCCGCACAAAACCAAAAATCACAAACCCCCCCCCCACTTCGTGTAAAAAAATCTGAGACTGAACCACACAAATTGGTCCTTGAGAGACGACCTAGGAGTCAAATCCTAGTCTTATACTGCATTAATTTCTGTGCACATCAAATTTGTATGACCGCGACAGTCGTATCAAGGAGAGAATGGCAAATGGTGATGATGGGTTTGGGATGGACAATGTGACGGTGGAGGAAGAGAGAAGAAATATTAATCCAGTTTTGGATAGGTGGAAGAGAATGAAAAACAAAAATAAAAGTGTTAGGAGCATATTTGAAGATAGTGAGGGGGCATTTGTCATTAACGAAGAGGTTGGACAACATGAGATAAATGAAGTTTATGATACAGAAGAGTTGCCCTCAAATGTAGATAGTGATGAGGATGTGAGGGACAATAAAAGGCACTTTCAAAAGTATAAAGCAGAAGATATGACTGAGGGATTCAAATTTATATTGGGAATGGAGTTTAAGTGTTTGAAGGATTTTAAGAGTGTCGTACAGGAGCATAACGTTTTGAATGGAAAAGAAGTGAAGTTTGTGAAGAATGATTTGAAGAGGGTAAGAGCAGTTTGTAAGAAGGGGTGTGGTTTTGTTATTATGGCTAGCAAGGTAGGAAGTAGGCAAACCTTTAGAGTCAAAACTCTAGTTCGGCACAAGTGTGGAAGGGGTTTTGGTAGCAAAAGTGCAAATGTAGAATGGATTGCACAGGTTTTGGTTGCCAGATTTGTCAACGTTGCTGGTATGACAGTGAAACAAATCATAGATGAAATACAAAAGTCATATAGTGTTGGAATAAGTCATTGGAAGGCTGGAAGAGCTAAGAGAATTGCAATGGATTGTTTAGTGGGTGATGGAGAACGACAATATGCTCGTTTGTATGACTATGTGGCTGAGTTATTAAGAGTCAAGGTCGGGACCTTCAAGATTAAGGTGAATCAACCCGAACCCACCTTGCAACCAAGGTTTGGGTCATTTTACATGTGTTTGGAGGGCTGTAAGCAGGGGGTTTTAGGTAGTTGCAGACCATTTATTGGTGTAGATGGTTGTCACTTGAAGACAAGTTATGGAGGTCAGTTGTTAGCTGCAGTAGGAAGAGACTCTAATGGCCAGTATTTCCCACTAGCTTTTGTTGTGGTAGAAACAGAATGCAAAGACACATGGATGTGGTTTTTGACACAGCTGCTTGATGATATTAGAGGCATAGATTGTCAAAGGTGGATCTTTATTTCGGATCAGCAAAAGGTACATTAAATTTTGTAGTTTAATTAGAAATTTATTTTGATTATGTAATACTTATTGGTGTATTATGGTTGTAGGGATTAATGTCAGTTTTTGATGATATCTTGAATGGAGTGGAACACAGGCTGTGTTTACACCATTTATACAACAATTACAAGAAAAAATTTGGGGGAGGCTTGCTCATTAGAGACCTCATGTTGGGGGCTGCGAAGGCAACATACTATAAGGAATGGGAGAAAAATCTGAATGTTAATGTCTTTAATTGGTTAATGGGTATACCAACTAAAAGTTGGTGTAAGCATGCTTTTAGTGCTTATCCTAGGTGTGATGTGTTGATCAATAACTTGTCAGAATCATTTAATAGTACTATTTTAATGGCAAGGGACAAACCAATAATTTCAATGATGGAATGGATTAGATCATACATAATGAGTAGGTTTGCAAGCCTTAGAGAAAAAGTTGACTCATATCCTGGTGATGTTATGCCTAAACCGAGGAAAAGATTGGATATGGAGGTTGAAAAGAGTGGGAATTGGCTTCCGGTATGGGCAGGGGGTTCACAGTTTGAAGTAACTCATGGCTTTACCATGGACAAATTTGTTGTTGATTTGAGTAATCACACATGTACTTGTTACTTGTGGGATTTGGTAGGAATACCATGTAGACATGCAGTTGCTGCCATTCACTACAAATCAGAAAACCCAAAACATTATGTTCATCCTTACTATAAGAAAAATGCCTATAGAACTTGTTATGCACCAATTATAAGTCCTATCAATGGACAACAACTTTTGCCTACATCAGACTCTCCACAACTACTACCTCCCATTTACAAAACACCTCCCAGGAGGTCAAAAAAATTAAGAAGACGAGAAGCTGATGAATATGTTAGCCATGGAAAATTGTCAAAGACCAATACTGCTATAAGATGTAGCACTTGCAATGCATATAAACACAATGTAAGGACATGTAAAAGGAGCCAGAAAAGCAAGGTAAATCTTATTGGTAATGTTATTTACAAGTTCATGTATTTACAACTATTTGTTATCTAACACTAGTGCAAAAAAAGTTTTTTATACCTCTTAAAAAAGGCTTTTTATATCTATTTTTGAGTAGGTATAGAAGCAGGGGATATAGAAAGTTTTCGATTTTTATACCTACTCTAGAACCGGTGTAGAAAGTTTTACTTTTATGCCTATTCTGTTTATAATAGGTATAAAAGTCTGATATTTACACCAGAGAAAAAAACTTTTTTTTATACCTGCTGATGCTATAATAGGTATTAAAATCTCACTTTTATACCTGCAAGTACTATAACCGGTGTGAAAAAACAAAACTTTTTATATCTGATATAGATTTAACCAGTGTAAAAAGTGACGTTTTTAAAAAATATTTGATTTATATATACTACTATCCATATTCAGACGTGCATAAAATTCAATCTCAAAATACATTTTAAATAATCAATAACGAGTAAAATAATCAATATTATTTCAATTACTAACACATCAAAATGTAATATTTACCTAACAAAGTTCCTAAATATATTTACCTAACATAGTTACTTAATATAGTTACACATAAAATAGTTCGTAAATTCAAAATGTAATATTGAAACATCTAATAATTTACAAATGGTTAAAAAAATGCAGTCCCCTGCTCCCGAACATCCTTTATGACATGTTGCTCAATTGGAAATATGTCATCAAATATCTACACAATGAATACTTTGAGTCAAATTATAATATTAATGGCTTAATATCTTAATTATAATATTAATGGCTTAATAATAAGTTACCAATTTGTTTTTTTTAAACCTGAAGGTGCATTCAAATAATCATGTTAGGAACCTATTTACTACTCTTTGTATGGTACAAAAATCAAGTCGGTCAAATTCAGGGACATAAATTTATAATCATGTGATTTTAATAGAAAATAATTGTCAAAATATGATATCACATTCAACAGGACATAATATGGCCTTCACTAGGATAGGTAATATTAATTCACATAAAAAAAACAAATTAAACAGAATTACTCACAGTGAGTGGCCACCCTCTCAAAGTCAAATTATTGCTACCTTGATTTGATCTTGTCACCAGAAAATATCTTGTTTAATCTTTTTATGTGCATGAATAGTACAAAAGAATCATAAAGAAATTAACACTAAATGTGGAACTTATTTACCCCATAAAAAAAGTATTTTAGGTAGTTAAAAGTACTAATTATAATAGTGAATGAATATTTGTACAAAAGAATAAAATTTCAACACATGTTAGGAGGTATTTGGAAGAGCTTCCACAAATATTATGTGGGCCTCTACCCTTATAAGCACCTTTTAGCTTATTTAAATAAGTTTTTTGGCGAAGTTTATCAACACAAGTTATCTCTAACTTGCTTCTTTAATTGTTTTTACAGTCAAATTTGAGATAATCTCTAATGTGATAAGAGCTACCTAAGTGCTTAATAAAGTTGTTCACTCAAACTCCTCATACATTGAAGAATTCTGCCAAAAATTCACAACTAACATATGAGCATGTCACTTAATAATAATCCAGCCATCCAGTGAGTAAGCCAACAGACCATACAAATACAATCATATAGCATAAGCCTCCTTATGCAGTGTTATAACAGCTAATTATAGGCAAATGCAACTACATATATGGTCAATTTTTTTAAAGCATTAAAATATGTAGTTGTAGGACAAATGGCATTTTTCTTGAAAGTTTATATGCTTTCTTGTTAACAATGCATGGTGATTGGACATTTGTACATAGTACCATAGCAACCTCTGCTCTCATATAATGCTAGGAGACCATATAGAGAATTGCTTGTTTTTATAATAAAAAAGAATCTAGCCTATGTTCTACTCATCAGGGCCAAAGTGACGAATACTAATTATCCTTTCTTTCTTGTTTTTATTTGTGGCCATGTGTCCCAAGACTAAGATAACATGCAGATTTAATGTTCATAGTAATTTATCATTTAGCCAATAATGCAAAGGACAGAGAATATTAATACATGAGTTTTGGTAGAAATACTTACATATTTTCTTTAGGCTTACCAAAAAACTCTTGAATGTGCAGGGCAAATGATGAAAACTCTTTGGAGTTAGATTTTGGAGCTATTGATTTCACCACCCCATTTGGTGGATAATGACCAGATTTGGCAACTGACAGCTTCTTAGCTCATATCACTTGGAAAAAACACTCTGAAAACATTGAAATACTGACAAGATTCCCTAAAAGTAAATATCAAAAATATAACCATGAAGTTGCCCATGTCTCAAGTGACTGCTTAAAACTTTCATCACTTACTGCTAAGCTGACATCAGATGAAATCAGTGATTGACTCCTCTGATTTGGCACACTAGATGCTGAATCCTCAAATTGTGGAGAAGACAAACCACTAGCATTAGGAAACTTTGATACAGAAGAAGGTGTGAAGAAGATGTTGCAGGAGAAACAACAATGTCATTCTCGAATTGGACATGAGATTTCACCTTAGACACGTCCAATGAGGGAAAATTATTAAACTTCAACGGTAGCCCACTGTTAGAAGGAACCAACTGAAGATACAATTCCTTGCAATTATTAATAGGTAGACAACTATTTTCCATATAATGTTGTTGATTGCTCCCATTGGCAGGAGTAGGCAAGAGTTGTTTCTGTACTGCACAAACAAACACACTTGAGCCCATAGGAGGACATCCCATAGTATAATAAAGGTTTGAAGACAGGCGTACTCCATCCTTCGAAACCTATGTAAATGTAAAAAAATATAGAAGTTTGGTAAGGATAGATGCCGCATAGTTATTATAAATATAAATACATACAGACACTTAGATATAAAAGAGAGTATCCTATAAATATAGCTCATAAGAAACAATTTTATGAAAAAAAAATAGTAACAGGACAAACCTTACTAGCAGGAAACACCATTGCAAGCACAAAGTAGTTCCCCACATCATCATCATCATCAACTGCCTTCCCAATTTTTAGTCCATAGCATTTAGCACACTCATTAGCTAATGACATGAGGGGAAAACTATGCACCACAGGGATCTTGTCTCGTACCCTCACCATCATCCACTCAATCACCTAATCTCATATCTCATTGCTCACTTCTGCGTCATCTAGAAGCCGCAATATTATCTAAAATTCAACAAATCTGAGATATTAGCTCTAATTTTAACAATCTTACGTGCAATCATAAATCTTGAAATTGTAAGCATTTTTCACCTCAGTATCAGACTTCATAAAACTATCCCTTCGGTGACTGATATATATAAAATTCAGTAATGTTCAGAAAACTCAATTAAATAGTGCTTGGAAATTGTGAGAATCAGTTACCTCGAAGACGATCTGGCACGCTCGGAATCTGGCTGTTTTGTTGGATGTCGTAGCGGCAGCTAAGAGGAACTTGAGGAAGCAATCGAGGAACTCGTCGGAGGCGGAGGCAGCAAGAGCATAGACGAAGGAGACGACGCGTTCAACAGAGGCAAGGCGCCTCTGGAAATCAATGAGAGGAGTTAGGGTTCTGGAGAAGGCGGAAAAGAAGACCGAAGAAGAGGATTTGGCTCGGAGGAGTGACATGAGCTTTCGGTTGTGGGTGGCGTATGATGTTCGAGCCTCATCGAGAATGGCCGCAATTTCAGCATCAATCGCTTCTAGATGAGTAACGGAACCCTAACCTCCCAAATATAGCAAAAGAAAGAAGTCGCAGTCCAGTAGGATGAGGGTTTTCACGATTGATTTGGCGATTTAGAAGTAAAGGAGAAGAAGTGCAGCGTGAAAGTGAAGACGCGGGGAGAGTAAGTGAAGAGGGAAAACGCGGGCAAAATATTAAATATTCCATACAGGTTTAAAGTTCTAGTCGGTATAAAAAATGAATTTTTATACCTATTTTTATTCTGACCGATGTAGAAGTATTTTTTATACCAATTTCCAGTATAATCGGTGTAAAAGAATTTATCTTATTTACGATATTGCCATTACATTATTTTTTATACCTGATAAATTTGAACCGGTATAAACAGTAGCTATAAAAAGCCTATTTTACACTAGTGTAACTATCTTACTCCTTTCATAGGAAGAAAGAGGGGCTTTGATGAATCAATATTTTGCTCACTTCACTTAGTTTATTGTGCTAGAATTAAACAGGGAATTGTGCTAAAATGTCCGGTATTATTCTATTTTTGCTAATTGTGCGTAATTTGATCGGAAATTCTTATTTTAATTAATTTGAATTATCTGAGCTAATTATTTGCATTAGTGAGTGCAAGGAAATTTTTGGATATTATTTTGGGACTTCAAATGGGATATTAATATTATTTTCACGGTCATGGCAGCAAGTGACCTTCAATTTAGTGTTTTGTGTGCATGAAGAGGAAGGTTGCCACATCCAGCTTTAACAATTAGACGCACTCTTTGATTTGGATTTATGGGCAAACATGTCAATCTTCATTTTAGCATGCAGCATTTTTCTTTCTTTAAAACAGAAGCGACTACATCCAGCTCACATTCCACTACTTGCAACTCATTGCTTTCATCCAACAATTAAAAAATGATTGAAGAGCACAAAGGTAGTAGTTGTCACGTGAACAATTTGGAAAAGTGGTGATTAGTTGGTAAATGGAAAAGCACTTCACACGTCCAGCAAGCAATGACTAAGATTGGAGAATTCTTTTGGAGGTGCACGGTCCAGCAGCGGTACACAACAAAGCTCACGGTTTTCCAGCAGCAGCTGTAACGTCCATGGAAGGAACAAGTAGCCTAGTGGCATCACTGTCCCATGTCCAGCAAAGTCCCGTTGATGGCAAGCATGTCCAGCAAGCCTTGCATCCAGAAGAGCTCACGACTGCTATAGAGAAAAGTGCACACGTAGAGAAGAAAGAAGTGTTGTCACAGCATGGTTGAAAAGCTCCAAGCACGGCTGAATTCTTTTGGAAAAAGTGGTGTTTTAAATATTGGGTATGTGGGGTGAAGTCACATCCAGGTGCTGCAGCACGGAAGGGGGTTTCACTTGGATTCACTTGGATGAATTATTTGGAGGGGCCCTTGCTTAATTTTGGTACGTAGAAGAGAACAAAAGTGGAAAATTCATTGAAATGAAAGTTGCTAAAGGACAAAACTTCATGAAGAAATGGGACGGTCAGAGGGAGAAAAAAATGTTTGGAGACAAATTCATGGAGGACCCCGTTTTTAGCACTTTCATATTTCAAGTGATGTGCACATACACGGACAGAGGGGACATGAAAATATAAGAAGGCTGCTGCAGAGGGAATGAGGGAGTGTGGTGAGGGGGCTGCTGGAAAATCCAGCAGCTGGAAAGTAGGGGCTGGAACGGACAAAGGGCTGGACATTGGATCAGTGAAGAAGAACAACTGTGCACGTTAGGTTTCTCTTTTAATTTGATTGTTGTAATAAATTCATGTATAATTTCAATTGAAAGTTTGGTTTAATTTTCTTTTTTTCAAGTCTGTTATTGTTTTATTTTGATTCTGTAATTTAATATCTGCTGTTATATTTTAAATACTGCTGTAATTTGATCTCTGTTGTAATTAAATTTCCAAATTATGTTTTCTACAAATTAATTTCTTTTGCCTCTGCTGTTATTTATTTCACTTTGAATTAATTACTGTAATTTGGTTTTCTATACTTTGGTGCAATAATTCTGTTTCTGTTTTCAATTTACTGTTTTTCGTATTTTACTGTTTTACTGTATTTCTGTATTCCGTTTTTACTGTTTCTGTATTACTGTTATTTGGATTCTGCAATTCGATATTTATTGTTTTGCTATTATTAATTACTGTTGTAATTTTATTTTCTAAAATTTACTGTTTTACTGTTTTGACCGTTTTCTGTATTTACTATTTTCTGTATTTTCATTTTTTTGTACTACAATTTTACCATTCCAGATTTACTGTTTTTGGTGTAATTATTTACTGCTGTAATTTATTTTCTATTTCTACTGTATTCTGTATTTACTATGTACTGTATTTTCGTTTTTCTGTATTTTCGTTTTATGTATTCTAGTTTTCTGTTCTAGATTTATTTTTTACTGTTTTACCTTGCTGTATTTTCCTTTTTACTGTAGCAAAATCGTTTTTACTGTTTTAATTTCATTTTACTGTTTTAATTTTGTTTTTACAGTTGTAGTTTTAATTTTACAATATGTTTTTACTGATGCTTTTACTTTCGCATTTAATGATTTACATTTTGTTCACGTTTAATGTTCCCGCGTTAATTTTTGATATCTTTTACCATTTTTTTTACCGTCTTTTACCGTTCAATTTTTACCGTCATTAAAATTTATTTCATCGTTTTTAATTTTGCTTTATTTAATTTCTAGTCCGTTTTAATTTAATTTTCAACACAAAAATATCCACAAACCCCCCACTTCGTGTTAGATCTAAGACTGAACCGACAAAATTGGTCCTTGAGAGACGACCTAGGAGTCAAATCCTAGCTTATACTGCATTATTTATCTGTATCAAATTTGTATGACCGCGACAGTCATATCAGGCTTCTACATCAACACCTGGATCTGCATCAAGAAGGGCTGCATCTGCATCTGCATCAGAAGCTGGAAGGGGGGCATCTGCATCTGCATCACAAGCTGGAAGGGTTGCATCAATTACTGGAAGAGGGGCATCTGCATCTGCACCACAAGCTAGAAGGAGATCAGCCAAAGATGCAGGGGTTGGGGCTGCATCAACATCACAAGCTGGAGGATCTGCAACTATGCGTGAAGGGGCAAGAAGAGCATCCTCAAGATTGGCTACACAAATTGTAGGGCCTTAAGCAAGTTGTAATTGAAGGATATAATTTCATACAAATTGTAGTGGCTGTAGGCTCTCAAGCAAGTTGTAATTAAAGTAGTTGCTGTAGTGGACCACTTTTTTGTCTTGTAGTGACTGTAACCCTTTAAAGTATGTTGGGACCACTATTTGAACGACTTCTTTATTAATCAATATGGACCACTTTGCTTTACTTTTACTTATGTTGTAACTGGTTAAGATGTTTTCTGCTAAAGTGTGCTTCATTATGTTCCTTTTACTGTCTTTATACATTTTAAACTGGTTTTTTCATATTGCTAAACTGGTTAATTTGAGGTTTCTGGTTTTTCATACAATTTGGTGGCAGTTTCTGGTATTAGCCCCTCTGTTGGTTGCTGGCTGCTAGAACAAGCTACAATTTGGTGGCAGTTTCTGGTTTTATTCCCTCTGCATATTTGCCATTATAACCTCATATAGTGATATTTTCATCTCGAAGCTTTTAGCCTCTGCTAGCAGTTAGTGCATGTCAAATTTTGTAAAACAAAGTTGCTAAAATCATCACATTAACATTCCAAACTCGTTTCTGCAAAATTCACATTTAAACCCCCAAATTTTGAACACTTTTTCTGATAAGTTGCAGAATTTGGTGATTTTGTGGTTCTATTCTGTCACACTTTTTTTCAACATTAGCTTGGATTCTGTCACACTATTTTTTGAACATCTTAAATTGGTAGTCAAGGCTTGCTTTACAAACAAGAGCACAGTCTGCATTGTAAAATTGGTAGTCAAAGTTTGCTTTACAAACAAGAGCACAGTCTGCATTGTAAAATTGGTAGTCAAAGCTTCTAATATTTCCAAAGTATATAACACAAATGCACATAACACAACCATCAGGGCACAATTGAACTGAACTTCCACATTTTATTCAATTTAAAACTTGCTTGTACATCGACACCACAACCTATCTAATTACAATTTACCTTCAACACAAACAGAATACAAAACATGGCTGTTAATGCCCATGACAATACAAAAAACACCAATATCATTTTGAAATTTTTTCTCTCTTCCTCTAATTTCTTCTTCAACTTGTCCTTCTTCCTTAGATCCAACATTACATTTTCAATACACACTTCAACTTCTTCACTCTTCCTTTGTAAGCTTTCTTCCATTTCGAAATCTCCTTCATCAACCCATTCAAAGAAGTTACAGCTTGAATTACTCTGCAAATGAAAATTAAAAATCACCAATACAATATTCAACACAATAAATAAAGCTTTTATTCTCACTTACTGCCCAATTTCTACATCTAGAAAATAGTCTCCCTTTGTTCTTCAATGTAGTTGCCTTCAACAACAACAATCTTTCCCCACAACCACAATTTTTTGAAGCGAAGTGAGAGGATCCACATGTTTGGGACATTCTAGAACCTATGCTCCTTGGTGTGAAACCTTCTCTATCACCTTTCATTTCCCTTCAAAAGTGATTAACAAAGAAACTCAAGTTCGAAACCAAAACCCTTCAACAAAACCCTATATCCCCAAATCCATCCATCATTTTAAACCAAAACAAAGACGAATATGAACTTACTGCCCAACTCCATCAATGCTAAAGAAGGTGATATCCAAGCTTGAACCTTCTTTCCACTTCGTCTTTGCTCAAATCCTTCAGACAACACTTTGCAATAAAACTAATAAACCAAACTTTACCAATGTCGGATTAACTTTGCATTTTAGCTGTAACAACACGTGGACAGAGACGTTAGAACACGTGGACAGAGACGTTAGACACATCAACACATTTTTAATGATGTTAGTTTTCGAGGACTAAAACCAAAGTTTCGAAAAGAATGAGGACCAAATTGTACCTTATTTTGAAATAGGGACAAAAACCAGAAACGGCCAATAGTTTAGGGACTAAAATCATATTTAACCCTTTTCATAATTGAATTAAGTTGTGGGATGTTTAGTTTATATATTATATATGTCATAAGTAATAACTATTCTAGTAACCCACACAAACATATTAATCAAGAGGCACAATTAAGAAATTATTCTTTGTCTGTCTTCTAGGTGTCTTTTAGGGTTGGAAAGGTGCTTCTAAAGTATCATTTCAAGAATAAAATTATATGCACAGAATAATGTAAAATTATAAAAGTATTTGACTAACGCTCACTATCCCTAATTATGAGTAGGTTTATGTAAGTCCTATTGAATAGAGTGAACCTATTTTTATGAGACATGAAATGAAATTCATCTAATAGTTAACAGTGTGTTTTAAGCAAGAAATGTTGAATTGGGTTAAAACTAAAATGACACTGAATTATACCGTAAAAAATAGAGAAATGATAATTTCACATACATAAATTTTTATATTTATTTGATATTATTCTTTTTTTATCTTTTTTTCCTTTAGAAGACTAAAAATTTAATTTTTTATAAATATTTTAACATTATAGAATATATTGAATGAATATAAACGTTTGTCTTCTCATCATTCTTAAAAAAAAACGTAACCAGCTGAGTTTTTAACAATGTAAAAAAATGTTGAAAGATTATTAAAAAAAAACACTCAACTCTTTACCATAACAAAAGGTTGTACTTTCAAAATTCCTCAACAAAACTAAGAGTCAATGACAAAAATAAATAATAAAATTCGAACAGCCAAGTAATAAGTTGTCGTTGAAGCGATCAAATTAATACTACTTTTCAAGGCAACTTCAATATTGCCAAGTAATATTCAATAAAGTATATAGGGTTAAAGTAACCCTGAGTCGTCTCCCAACGAACACGGAATTGCTTTTGAATATCTGACTCTTATGCTATGCAATGCTTATGAATAAAAATGATGTTTGGAGAATGTTTAAAGAACAAATAATAAACTTAAAAACAATTATGATTAAATAGGCTAATTCCACTGCTTTTCCAAGATAGATTCGTCATCGGTTATTCACGGATAATTGTTCAATTGATTATTGTTTAAGTTTCAAATTAATTAAAGTACATTCTCAATTAATTTGAGGGCGATCATGCATTTAACCAAAGTAAATTCTCAATCAAATGCAAAACCTTTCTAGATTATTCACAATAAATTCAATCAAAGTACATTCTCAATCAAATTCTATTGTGTTTAATCATGTTTATTCTTAAATCTCCTAACCAAGTTAAAAGTTAATCAATCAAAGTAAACTCTCAATTGATTATAGTTGAAATTATTACTACCAACCAAAGTACATTCTCAATTGATAGTAAAAACCATTTAATCATATGAAAGTTCCTAAATTAAATCAAAGTAGATTCTCAATTTAAACCTAGAAACCCTAAAACTCATATAATCAATATGCATGTAGATTCAAACATATTATGATGCAAAAATCTTTGCTTTTAACAAGATAGAGAGATGAAAGACATAGAGAGAACAACTTAAATCAATAATCAAAGTAAACAATTGCATTAACTGAACATAACCTCAGAATTCGTCTTGGAATTACAGCAGAATAGCCCTAGATGCTTAGCTCTCCATGAATGGAGTTGAATACAAGATGAAAGAAAAGTGAGAGAAGTATGAGAGAATCAATGAAGTGAAGTCCCTTGGGTCTCTTTAAATAGGCTTGATTGGGTTTGGACTCTGAATATTTAGTTGATAGAATCTTTTATCTTATATCTTCCAAATAACTAAAAGATTTAAAGAATTATAACATTATTTGGAAGATATTTTCTGTTGATATTCCCAATTTAAATTAATTCAACAACTGAATTTTATTTTTTTATCTTTTCTGACTTTCTAAAATTACACAAATGCCCCAAAATTTTCTCTATCTGCACTTTAGCTCCTTCAGAATTTCTCCAAAATTGCACCAGAAATCCCTGTTGACTAACTTTAACCAAAGAAGTCGCGCCCAATGGGAGCTCGCCACGTGGCTGCCCTCTTCCTTCCCCAATTAGGGTTTCAGATTGGGAAAGGCTTCCCCCTCCACCTCTGCCGCGAATCTGATGCAGGTCCGGTGACGAAGCGGATGGCTCTCGTTGATGATGGTGGTGCGACATTGGCGATGCGGCATTGATGCGAAGAAGATGATGGTGGCTGTGGAAGAAGGTCGCGAGAACGGCGCGGTGTCGCGGCGGCCATGGAGGTCGCGCTTTGTCTCGCGATGGTGGCGGTGGCTTCTGCAGCGGCGTGATGGTGATGATGCGAAGACGAACTCGCGATGGTGTTGATGATGATGAACGTGAATCGCAGTTTGGTGGTGGAGGCATGAAGAAGCTGTGATGTCGCGACGACTGGCGTGGAGGAGATGGCGCGGAGGTCGCGGCGTGGTGGTGACGGCGGCACGGCAGTGGCTTTGGGCTTGTGGCGGCGGCACCGCAGTGGCTGTCCGGTGACGGAGCGGCGCGGCGGGAACGGCGGAAGCGGAACGACGACTGACGGCATTGGTGACTAGGGTTTCTATGGAGAAGGTGGAAGATGATGCTCATGGGTTAGGGCTGACGTGGCGGAACATGGTTGGCTATATCTGTGTGGGGAGGATTTGGACACGTGGCATGATCTGGTGGAGTCTAGCTTAGGAGGGGTATGGGTAGGGAAATTTAGGAGGTGTATTTAGAATAGGGTTACTGTTTGGCTTAGTATTGGGCCTGTTTAAGAGAAGAGGGGTGTATGTAAGGAAATTGGGAGGTGCAAGGGTAAAAGTTGTCTGTTTGGCCCATCTGTACATTATTTTCCAAATAAAATCTGATTTTGGGCCTTGAATTGCCATTTGGACCAATAAAACTTATAATTTCAACTGCACAAATAAACGTAAGAACATCCAAGAATATTTTATGCGCTAAAACTCACTTTTTACGTCTCTTTAATTCCCAAACCCAACAATTCCAATCATCACAAATTCACTTAAAATCAATCATTTAAGCATAATTATTCTATCAAAAATTTGAATTTTAAAGCATAAATATGGGCATAAATATGCACTCATCACCAAGCTCATTATATTTTATTATATTATATGGGTAATGGAGGATTTCACCCAAAGGGAATATTGCCTAGTGATAGAGATAGGATGTTTGGTTGTCTTAAGCTTCTTTTCTTAATGCGGAATTGGTTATTAAGGATTCAAGGGATTGGGGTCTAATAATTAGGACTAGGCTTTTTACGCTGAGGGATCGGGTTCTAAGTAATTTCGTAAGTGACATTAATATTCCAATGAAGAAGATGAGTTATAATATGCATGACAGTGAAGTAGGTGAAATCTAACCCCAAAAGATCAAGATTTTACATTCAAGTTTAGGTTTACTTTCAGGGTTAAATATGTTTTTAGTCCCTGAAGTATCATGCATTTTTGGGTTTAGTCGCTCTTTCAAAGGTTTGTTCATTTTCATCCTCTTCCTTAAAAAACTTGAATTTTTAGTCCTAAAAAAGCAGCGACGTTAAATTTAATCTGATGTGGCTAACCGTGTGCCACATCACTTTTCTTTCTTTGTGAAACGTATCAATCCAGTCAAATGAACCTCCCTCTCCAAACTCTCTGCTTTGGCATAATTTTCTCTAAAATAGGAGAAAAGGGTCACAGCGCAAAGCCTACTACTTAGCACTAATCCAGGTATGTCTTTTCCAATGGTCAGAGATCGCTTCCCAAGAGTCTTTATGATGGAGACCAATTCCCAGCTGGAAACGTGTAGGAAGAGGTTCCAGACCAGAGGAAACCTGTAATGAATAATGGTGCAGCGGATGGATGAAATGATGCAGTGTTTGAGGTATTTTAATGGAGGAAAGGTGTATGGGTGAAGCCTCACAGCTCAGAGGGCCTTCCTACAGAGGAAGGAAGCTTGAGGAAAGGAGGAGAAGTAGTAATTCAAAGGTGACTTAAGAGCACAAAAGCTGGAAAACAATTTCTGCAGCATATCATTAAGCTCAAAAGTGCTAATACAAGAGAGGAGTTGGGTATTTATAGTAACCCATGCTCCTTAAGAGCTAAGCTAGGAAAGGTAAAAATACAAAAGTAAGACTAAGTCAAGTAGGATTCCATCATGCCCTCCCTCTTAAAAAAGGATTTGTCCTCAAATCTGGCAATCGCCTTATGAAGAAGCTCCTCACAATCTTTGGGAGCATGGCCATCTTGGAGTGGCCTTATTCTTCTAGTTTTCTTCCTCCTGGATCAAACACGAATCTGCAATACACATCAAATATATCTTCGGTTAATATCAATCCAAGAAAGAATTTTTCTTTAAAAACAAGAGAATAAGAACTTCTAATACTTTGATTTGTAATCTTTGACAATTTTAGAAGTCCAAATTCAATTTTATCTTGAGTTAATTGTTTTCTTAAAGATAACAATAACTCAAGATTTGAATTGTCATATTTTGAAAATGTTTTCATAGAGAATATAATGACAATTGGTTTGAAAGAGAAGTCAAAAATTGAAAAGTAATCAATTATTGAAAAAGAAGTAAAGATTTGGAAACCTTCCCTTTTAGGTTCCATGGTCTTTGAAAGAACAAGATTTGTCATCAGTAATAATTTCTCCTTTTCTTTAGTCTCTCTTTCTTGCCTTTCTCTCTTTTCTTCTTCTTTTCTCTCTTCTTCTCTTCTTAATTCCTCTCTTCTTTTCTCTTCTCTTTTCTCGTTTTCTTCTCTCTCTCTCTTCTCTTCTTCTTTCCTTTCCTCCTTTTCTTTTCTCTCAATCTCTCTTTTTCTTTTCTTATCCTTGATCTCTTTAAGTTTTGCCCCAAATTCTAATTCTCTACGAAGAAACCCATGATCATTTAAACTCTCAAGAAATAATTTTCCATCATTAATGCAATCCCTAATTAGTTCTAGGTTTCTTTTAATGCTTGAAGGCACAAACTTTCTTCTCATGCAAGCTTTTAAATCATGCCAATCACGTATGGAGGACTTTCTACCTTTCCTAGCATGATATTGTCTTTCATTCCACCACTCTCTTGCATGCACTTCTAACTTAGAGAGATATATACTAAGAACATAATATTCACTCTCTTCATAAAACCAAGGATTTATTTTATCAATTTCTTTCTCCCAAGCTAGGTATGTTAATGCACCTATGTCTTTACCAAATGATGGAAGATTCCTAGCTTGTTTAAACATTTCATCAACTTATCTAACCTAGAAGACCTATATGAACCATAAGAAGACATTTTTGTTTTTAAAAGTTTTCTTAATCTAAAGGGTTCAAAATTTTCACTTAGACAAGTCCCGGGTAAGAGAGGTGAGCTAAAGAGTTGCTTAAGTACCAAGTCTTGCCTTGCCAGAAATGTCTTAGGCTACTAACTAATTACCCCTTAAACTAAAATCACCTTTAGAAACAAAGTACACAACTCAAACAATCACAAACAATTAAACACTAAAAGATTAGACTCTTCGGACTCTAGTGTGAAAAGGCTTAGAGTTTAATCCCTTTTAGCCTAAATCACCCCTAAACGTAAAACTCAAAACAAATCAATATAAACAAAACACTTCAGACAGCGGACTCTAATGACCCCTACGAGATACACAAATGAAGTCAATATTAAAGTCTACTCATATGGTGAAGCTTGTAGCTTTGGCTAACAAGACACATTCACCTGTCTAGCTATGCTAAAATTAAAGCAAGTTAAAGTTGCCAAGAGTTTGAAAGAGCACCAAGGACTCTTCCAAAGAACTTGGACTTTATAAAAAGGCCCTTTTACAAAACAAAAGCTAAAGCTAACAGTGGCTAACACAAGCCTATTACAAACAAAATTGAAACTAAAAGAAAGCTATCAGCCTATTACACATCAAATGGAACAAAAAAAATACAAAACATGTACGCTGCCACGGTCAGGTACTGGTTCAGCTACAGTCCACTCTTGATGCCAAGTCCTTGTGCTAAAATACGTACATTGATGTTGCTGTTTCGGCAGCTTTGACCCCTTTTCTAGCTTCTGGTTTATCCTATAATCACAAATGCACAAAACTGCTGTGAGTATTCACTTAGTTAAAACAGATTGCAAAAGAATATACAGGGCAGTAAGAACTTCCCTTTCTCATGGCTGCACAATCTTTCTAAACTTTCGATTAAAATTCTGCGGCTGCTTAATTAAACTTGTACATAAATTGAATTCCAATGAAAGCAACTCTGCACAGATAATTCACACCAATTCAGCAGATCATGCAATCCAACAATGAACAATTTAAATCCAAAACAGTTTAAACAGTCAGAAGCAATTAAACTAAATAATTCCCTTTAGTTCAAAGCTTCCACATTAAGTGCTTAGGTTGCTATTTTCTCAGTAAATTTCTGCTCAAGTTAAACTCTCAAGTATCAGCTCTGCACACATCAAAATCAAACCAGATTCCAAATCAGCAAATCACAACATCCAACAAATTGCAAGCTATAACACAAACAGTTTAAACAAATAGAAGCAATATAGCTAAGCAACTTCCCTGATTAATGCTATTTCTAGTTGTTGGTTTTAGTGGACTTTGTTGTAGGTTCTTCCTTGTGCTCAACTAATCAGCAGATTCATTCTTCACTTTCTCCCTGCACTGATTCGGTTCAGATCTGCTCACAGAAATTGCACCAACTCCAGCAAAATACACAAGGATATGGATATTAAACCAGATGCAATGGGTGTAATTCAAAGCTGAACTAAACTGATTTAAACAACCATTCAATTCTAATTTAAATTCTGATCAATCCAATGGGTAAAAAGAATTATGTGCTTAGTTCAACCACGTCAGAATTGGAAATTAAGTGCTTTAGTCACTTCTTCAAATGGAATGATGCTTTGGCACTTAAAACAAGTTCATGCACAAGCCTAATTACTCCAAGCAAATCAATTCATGCATAAATCAGTTCATGAACAACTAACTAGGTGGCATGCAAGGGTATGCAATCAATCAATCTGAACAAAACTGAAATCTGCATGTGATTAATACCAGGAAACTATTTTCTATATGCATTTGGAAAAATGATTTCAACAAAGAAAGAAAGATGGTGCTAATCAGGACTCAACAGATTTCAACAATTGTAATCAAACCATGAAATCAGTAATCACATTCAGAACATTTAATATCTCAATGATTTCAGCAAGCAGTTTATAATCCAAAATGAATGCAAGAGCAAATTAAAACAATCACAATTGCTCTAGTTTACTCACTCAACTCCTTTTCCCTGCACAATGAACAATTACAAACAGTTAGATTAACAATGAATTCTCTATTTCAAAGTGCCAAGGAATTAGGCCAAATTAGCCTCACGAAACTCACTACACTCAGGCTTCACTTTGAAAACTTAAATCACTCAAAATGGAAAGGTTTGGAAGGGAGATTCTCCCTTGGCAGTACACAGCTGGAAAGTCTTTCAGACCACCACCACCTAAGATGCTACCAAGCACACAAACCTTCTTTCAATTTCCAGAAATCCAGAGTGAAAAAGCTTCTCAAGTAATAAAGAAATGGCTAGGTAAAGATCAAAGTAATGGACAGACAGGACAGCCACTAAAGCAAAGGAATTGACAGCACAATACAATAACCACTGTAGACAGACTCTAGATTAGATGAAAAAAATAATTAAAGCTCAAATTAAGAACAGCAGATCCGAGTTTACACTTGCATTGAGACAAAACCAGAACATTCAACAATGACAAGCAAGAACAAAGCTTTTGATCAAAGTAAGCACAGCAAATAGAACCTAAGGAATAGAACTAGAAACAGATTAAAAACACAAGAAAAAAAAAAACCCAAGCAAGTTGAATCAGAATATAAAATCAATACTTCAGTATTGACATTCTAAACTGTTTGAAGAAAGGTCTCAATTAAGTCATCTCAAATTGCAACATTCTTCACTTCTGATTTTGGAACCTCTATATTGAACTGCACAGGTCCAATTGCCTTTTACTTGTATAGTACACTTTTCACAACCTGTTTTTTTTTTAAAACAAATGCACAGACCTTAAGCTCTTGTCACAGTTCAATATGATGTATAAAACTCAAACAGATATAAATTTCAGTTATACTGATTCACTTTGCTCAAAACAACACAACATGGTGGTTTTGAAAATGTGAAATCCGTTCTAGCTGCAATTACTCAAATCTGACCCTTATAACACCTTGAATATGTCAAATAAAATTGGTTTATACCAGAATAGGGCACACAAAAATAGCAGCTATCACAGAAACTGGAATTTCACTTTTAAACAGCAAATTGTGCATTAGAATAGCTCAAGTATACCACCAACTCTACCTATTCAGAATTACAATGACTGAAAGCAACAATTAATATGACTCTAGAATTTGATGAAACTAGAAGCTTAGCAATGAACTAATACTAAGCTGAATAGACACACACTCAAGAACATTAACACAAACATCAAGGAAAAACCAGTTCGGTGTAGCTGGCCAAATAACAAATCTGCTAATTAATCAATGTGCAACTGAGCTAGGTTGAGCCTTTCATTGCTCACTTGGTATGCACTTGTTACTGATTAGGCAGAAACCAAGCAAAGCTATCATTAAACAGATTCAAGAACATGAGATTCATTATCTCCACCACTAAAATCTGTCACCAAGCTCATTTATCCAAATATCATAGCTTATTTAAGGTGAACAGAACTTACTCAGTGCAAGCAACACAAATGAATCACAAAACACAAGCATCAGCTAGTTAAACTCGAATTAAATTGACAATTAAAACAAAGCAACATGACATAGACAAAACAGAAATGGATTTAGAAATTAAAATACTCAAACAAAGAAGATTCACCGAATTAAAATGAACTAAGACTCAAAGCACAGACAAGCACAAAATCAGAAAATGAGTTCAACATCAAACCAGAAAACACCTGGAATTGATTCAATGAAGACACAACCAGATCACAAGACAGTAATAGAAAATGATGAATAAATCAGAAATTGAACGAAAACGCAACAAATCAAAAAGAGATAAAACTATCAGACGATGACATGAAATAGAACGCGAATCAAAACGCAAGAACAGTAGAATCGAAACAGAGACGCGAAACACTTAACTCAGAATAGAGACGAACCGAGATACTTACCTTTGAAGCGTGTTCGACCTTGCTCTAAATACTACTTGATGGACGAACGCCGAGGAGAGATCGATTGAAGATGCGCAAACACGAACCGGACCTCCTCGAAGCTATCTACGACGAGTGAAGACGCAGCAGAATGGAAACGAAGCTCTAGATCGAGAGCTGACTCGAAGGAAAATTGCTAAACTATGAACAGACTCAAGAAAACCCTAGAAAAGGGGGAAAACTCAAAATGAACCGATTAATCGGTTCAAACTCAAGATTGAACGGTGGAAAAGGGTTTGATCGGAGCAAATGAGGGTTTAGTCGGTGGAAATCGAAAACGAATGGTGATAATGACAGGAAAAGACAAAATGATGAAGAAACCCTAGGTTTAGATGTGGTCAGGAGATGCGAAAAGAGAGAATGCAAATCTGAGAAGAAAACGTATTGAAGCTTACTATGATGAAAGTAGAAGGCTCGCAAGGATGATCTCTCGAGAGAGAAATGGATGAGAGATGTGGTTCTGCGAGGGAGAATTGGTGAAAAATGAAATGTGGATGTGCGTGTCTGAGGCGCGAGGGAAAAGAGGACACGTGTGCTAACACCACTGACGCGGATGGGAGCGATGTTGCGTGATGAGAGAAGCACGGTGATAATGAAAAATGAAAGGGAGAGAGAGTGTGCTTGGAAGGTGGCTAGAGGGAGTCTTTGGACTCTCTAGCCTGACTTTCAAGAGAGAATAATTTCTGATTTCAGAAAATTTAATTCTCATTAATCTCAAAAATGCTAATACAAGAGAGGAGTTGGGTATTTATAGTAACCCATGCTCCTTAAGAGCTAAGCTAGGAAAGGTAAAAATACAAAAGTAAGACTAAGTTAAGTAGGATTCCAACACTTTAACAATTTCGCGAGAGTCTCCAACATCATAACGTCATTGAGAAGAATTCCTCTATGAACATATCCGAATCCACCTTGTCCGAGGTAAAAGTGATCTTAGAGAACCCCAATGAAATTCCCGGAGGAGGAGGAGGAAATGGTTCGCCACTTGAATAGTTTGATCCAGACCCACCACTACTGATGATAAAAGGAGGCGGAGGTGGAGGGGTTGAGCAGCAGAAGTCGGAGCCGGTGGAGGTGTTGGCTTTGGAGGCATCATTAAAACCACATGATCTTGCAGAGGAGGAACATTGTGTTGCTATTAACGCGACAGACCACCGTAATCATCTAAAAATTATGAACAAACCACCATCAAATAAGTAATTATCATTTTCTTCAAAAGTAAGAACAATTTCTAAATGAAATATGTCTGCATATTAAATATGCTATTGGAGAAGCTAAATGAAAGGGAAAAAAATCTTTAATAGAGTTTGAACATACTACTCTAATACATTTGAACATCACTAGAAGACAAAGTAAGGAGAGATTCATTTTTTAAGAATCAGAACAAACAAAACAAACTTTAACAACTAAGAAAAAACTAGAAGCAAATTGTAAGAAAGTACATGCTATTAGTTTTATCCAGTTCATAATGTGCATTCATAAGATTCGGCATGAGAATCGACTAAGGAATTAAACATTGAGAACATTTTGAAACCAAGAACAATTTACGAAAAAACTTTAAAACCAATAAAATTAACAAAAACGTGAAAGGCTTTTCCACTAAAATTATTAGATCAAATGTCAAAAGAAAAAAACAAAAAGCTCACTCACCTTTGGGTCCCTTCATCGGTTGCAGCGGTGACGGAGCATAGTATTCCTCGTTGCATCTTATCTTCTTCTTCCGACAGCATATGCAGAGAATGCTTAACGCAACAAGAATCGCGACTGCCCTCACGGTGATTCCAACCACCACATCAGTCGAAATACCAGATGAAGACGACGGCGGAGGTAAAGCTGTGGTTGGACTCGATCCGGAATGACGAGAAGGCGAGCTCCGAGAGGTGGACTTGGAGTGCTGCCATCGCCTCCACCGCTACTAGGTGGCGATGGTGGAGACCCCGGTGAGGAAGGAGAAATAGACGGAGGCAAGGGAAGAGGAAAAAAAAAGCAGCATGACACATAATCATGTGAAAAGATGCTATCACACGTGGCTATTGTTAGCCAAAATCTAACGGCGTTCAATTTTAAGGACTAAAATAAGAGTTTCAAAATTAAGAGGACTAAAATGAAGAGGGACGAAACCCAAAATCGCTTGATAGTTTAGGGACTAAAAACATATTTAACCCTTACTTTTATCGCATTTTACTCTTAATCATTGGAATCATTCTTTAGTCTTAATTGATTAAGGTATTACATGATTGTTTAGTAACACGAGTCTCTTGGGAATCGATACTTGATTTTACCATTTTATATTACTTGATACGATTTAGTACACTTGCCAATGAGTTAACAGAAGGTTTTTAACTATGTTGTTCCAAATGGAAGTTTTGTTGTTTGATGTTGTAAACCATGTGTTTTAAGTTGTATCGTGTTATATTATTTTGTATTGGATTGGGTTTCGTTTTGTTGGGCTAGGTTTGCTTTATGTTAGGCTGAGTTGATCTTAGCCGAGTTGTGTTGTCTTTTGCTATGCTAAGTTAGCTTTGTCGTGTTGTGCTATTTGTGTTGTGTTGTATGAGGTTTAATCAAGATGGGTTAGTTTTGACTGAGTTTGGTTGGTTTGGACTGAGTTGTTTAGACCTTGGTAGGTAGGTTTTAGAACTCGACATCAAGGTTTTAGATGTTGGTCGCAAGGTTTTTAACCTTGGCTAAGTTGTTTATGTTATTTGTCAAGTTGTTTTTGAATGTGGATTTGTTTTGTTTTTGGCCGAGTTGCTTCTATTGGCTATTTGGTTGTTTAGAAAGTGATTGTGTGATATGACTCATCAGTTCAGTTGATGCTAAGATGTGGTTGTGCACTTTGTATTGTCAATTTTATTAATGTTGTAAGACAATGTTATGTGTTATGTCATGTTTTTACCGTAACTATAAAGCTGAGTTTGGTTCCTTTTTTCCTAGATGACTTTGGAGAGTTAAGGAAAAAGGGAGGTTGTTTCGCCCAAAAGACTTTGGGCTTAATTAGAGTTTACTTGTAAGGCTTACGGAAGCAAGGGAAACGGGTCTTAACCATAAGGCTTTGGACTTAAGTAGAATTTTTACTCGTAAAGCTTATGGAAACAAACATGATGACTCTAACCGTAAGGCTTTAGTGAGTACGCAGAGTAATGATAGGTTATGGGGAGGAAAAAACATATTGTTTGGCATTACTTGGTGGTAATACGACTTCGTGATTTGCATGAATATGGTTTGATTTCATGGTTTGGAAGTATTTTCCAAGTCTTTTGCAAATTAACCTATGTCAGTTATAGTAAGGGTTAGATGATTTGTTCTACCTATTAGACGACTATGTTTTCAATAAAGCATTTTAAGAAAGCTTCTAAATAGGAACAATATTTACATAAGTGTTTTTATACTAGTTCACTCAACCTCAAAAAACACACTTCTAACTCAAATTGACTACTCCAAACCCAAAATTAGCCATTTTAGACTACCTAAACCCACTTCTATCACTTCCTACACCAAAAGAGCAAAATAAAGGTTTAGACAAGTCCTAAATGATTCCATTACAGATCCCAAAATGTCCACTTTAACCCAAACTCTCTAAATCAAAATTTCACTACTCTAAACCTCAATTTTTGTACTTTAACATAACCTAAAACATTACCGAAACTCATAAATGAACTATCATCTTGGTTCATAAAATAATTTTCTCAAATAACACTTCTAACAAGACTTAAATTATCTCATGACAGCACCTAGACAATTACTTTCTAACCTCAACCTCTCTTTCTCAACTCACTCATCCAAACCTCCCCTTTTTAGACTTAAAACTCAATAATTGACCAACTCTCACTCCAACCACTTGAATTCAGTTTTCAACCATCATATCACTTCACCATACACAATTATAACATAAGAAACATTACAATTACACACTGTCAAACATTCAAACAGGTCATATAATACTTTATCATCATCCATACACCAAAAATATTAATGCAAACATATAATTTCACTTAATTCATGTTATCATACATAGAAAATTTAAGTTTTAAAAACACACCATGACAATTTTATACCTGTTAAAAATGACATTTTATACCGGTTGTTAAGCAGGTATAGAATTAGGGGATATAGAAAATTCTCAACCTTTTACACTAGTTCTAGAACCGGCATGAAAGTAATGTTCTTCTACACCGGTTCCACTCATAACAGGTATAAAAAGTTTAACTTTTAAGCCTGATGATTTCCAGGACAGGAATAAAACATACTTTTATATTTATTACTTCTAAAATAGGTATAAATGTGTTTTTCTATACTTGTTAGTGTTAGAACATATTGTAAAAAGTGAGATTTCTTATACATTTCTTAACAACATATTTCAAGTAATTACATGTCCATGAAAACCCTCTGTTTCTTTTCCAATCAAATTTGGAAAAGCTATACATATCACTTGCACAACCCATGTGCTCAGGAACCACAAACCTTATTACGATTCACTTGTTAATAACTTAATATTCATAATATATATAAAGAAAGAAAACATAACATAACAATAACAATATGTAATGGCTTTCCTTACCTCACAACAAATAGCCCGACTCAAAGAATGTTCCATCGATTGCTTGAAACACAAGAAATCTCTAGACGAACCTACAAAGCACCAAATTGAAAGCGGATATAGTCTTTAAGAATCTTGATTAACCAAGAATAACTAGAAGAAGCATGATCACACATGCAATGACCATTCTTTCTTCTAAAAATAGATTAGGAGCGAGAGAGGAAAAAGGAATTGAAACTTACTTGTTCTATTACGAGAATTTATCGGTTGGAAATGTAGACCTCGTCGTCGAGATCATCTGTGCACCTTCTGATCGACAAAGAAATGACTTCTTAGAGAGAAGGTAGAAAACTCTAGAAAAGTAGTTTCTTAAAATGGTAATAATTTATTTAATATTAAAATAACCGAGTCTCACTATTTTTAAACTACTTATTCCTAATTTATATGTTTTAAATCTAATTTTTTTTTACATAATAAACTTAATTTCATAACTTTTAAAATAATTATAATAATTACAAATAAATAGTATTCTTTTACATTACATTATATTATATAAATATAGCCTACTAAAAAAATTATGTACCACTACTTTTAGAAAGAATAGTCATTTAGTTATTTTAAAATAGTTTTTTTTATTCAATTATTTATTTATTAGTGTAACTGCAAAACAGATTCCTACGGAAAAATGGTATATATGGAAAAGAGTATATGTAGTATTCATGTTTTTATTTTTTGGTTTAATAGCTTTTGGTCCCAACTTTCGTTAAATAATGTCAATTCAGTTCTCATTTATAAAAGTGTTTAAAATATGTTCACAATTAGTAAAATTTGCATCAAATTTGTCCCTTCCGTTAAGTATAACCAAACGACGTTAATAGATCAATGATCTAGCACCAGTTATTGGCTACGTGTCAATACATTGTTTTGTGCGTGCTTGACATATAGAAAATATGGTGTTTTATTCAAATAGGGTCCAAATTTTGAATCAACCACAATCCAACCTTGTTGGAATCATCGCGACACCCATTGGCCGCACCCATTAACTCCCCCATTGCCGCAAACTTGCATCACCACCTTCAACCTGAACCCAAAAATGTGAGAATTAGAAACCCTAAATGCAAGAACCCTAACTCCAAAATCAGGAAAGAAGAAATAGAAGAAATAGAATTGCAAGAGAGAAATCAGGAAAGAAAACCAAAATTTGAAAGAAACCCAAGAGAGAAATCAGGAAGAAATAGAATCTCAACCCAAGAGAGAAATCAGGAAAGAAACCCATAATTTGAAAGCCCTAAACAGTGTTTCCCCTGCCGCAACACAGACCGTCTTAGGCAGAAACCCCATGGCCACTCCATATTCAACCCCAACAAGAACAAGAATTGCAAGATCAAGATTACAAGACCAGAAACCACATAAATCAATTTGGAACGAACCCCTACCTCCCAAATGAGAAAACTCAGATATCAAAACAAAAACATCCAAAATCAAAGAGGAAAATAAAACCCCAATTTCAAAACCCAAATTGCAAGAACGATTTGCAATCACAGAAACCCTAAATTGTAGAATCTAGGAACGAAAACCCCCAAAATCTGAGAACAAATCAAAACCCTAATTGCAATTTCAGAATAGGAGGAGGAGGATTGCGCCGCAAATCAAAACCTGCAGAATAGGGAACCAAAATCATCTACCCCAAAACGCTAGCCTCACGCAACAACAGAGAACCTAAAAATCTCCTAATACCCTCGCCGCAACACGCATATGCCCTCTCTGTGAAACACAGAAGCTTTCGCCGTGCTCTCGCCATACCTCCGCCATGCAATAGTCGCGCCATAGTCGTGCCTTCGCTCTGTCATTGTCGGCGTGAAGTCGTTGCCTAGGCTCAAGACGCAGATCATCCTCGTCCCAACATTGGGTCGTCTGCGATGGAGAGAAAAATAGAAATTTCAAGCTCCTAGCTCGAGTGTGATAAGGGAGAAAGAGAAATGTAGAATGAGTCACTTAGTGTGATCCCTCGAAGGAATAATGCCACGTAAGCATTATATGTTGCCATATCATCAATCTATTAACACTCTTAGTATTTTTTAACGGAAGGGATGAAGTTCGCACAAAATTTTTTATTTAAGGATCAACTAAACGCTATTTTTAAACCAAAGACTTAATTAACATAACTGAACAAAATTAAGGATAAAAGAGGTTATTAAGCCTTATATTTTTTTTATTTTAATAAATCTAAATTTAAGGCTTATATTAAATTTAATATTAAATATATATAAAAGTAGGCATTCTTGTTACTTAACTACTAGAAGAATTTATTCTAAAAGAAGATGAAGTATTTTATATTTATTTTATTTTATGATCCTATCCTTTGGGAAATGAAAAGGGATATAATAAGCGTGGCATTTTATCTTACACAAACTCTCTCAGTGTGAAGTGAAGCTTTAACAATGGCGGCAGTGTTGGAAGCGCCGTTGGCAACTTCATTGTTTTCTTCAAAGCCTCACAACACTACTTTCCCTCCCAAGTTTCACACTTTTCCCTCTAAACCCACTCTTCTTACACTTCGCAATACGCACCCTCATTCTTGCGTGGCAAATGCTTCTCCTCCTCAAGACCCGGACCCAGCTTCCGATCCTCAACCCGACCCGAACCGTGACCGCCGGAGAATTGTTCGGGTCGCCTGGGAGAAAATACTCCGTTGGTCCCGCTCTTGGCGCTCCAAGGCCAACACTGACATCCTCCAACGCACCAATAAGGTTGCAATTTATTTCAAATTATGATTGGATCAAATAGAAGAAACTGTCACACATTTTTGGCTTATCACTTCATTGTGTTCAAATACTGTTTAAGATTTTGTGAACGACTAGATGTCATGTTATATCTGATCGAATACTTCGGACAATTGACTAGCTCCTTTGGAGCATAGTTGATTATAGTTGTGAGTATTGAAAATGATTAAATTAATAACAAAATAAAAGCTAAGCTTATACTATCTTGGTTATTTTCTATTCACCAATCAAAATATTTTTTATTTTATTTTCATGTAACTAACTATTTCGATTGATTTTACTAAACACGACATGACACATAGTCATTATTTCCATATTCTTGTGTCTAATTCGTTGAATCAACTCACTAATTCCCTCTCTAATCTTCTTTAATTTGTTGGTCATATGACAGTTTAACAACATTAGTGAGAGAATAATGAATTGGTCAGTGAATTTGAGACAGCCAAGACCAAAGTAAAATTTATGTCATTTTTCTTCTTGACTGTATAATAAAAAACCACGCTAATTAGAAATAATTAAATTTATGATGAGTTTAAAAATTAATTAAGCTTAGAAGAAAATATAACAAACCTTTTACTCTCTTCCTGTGATTGTATGTCTGAATGTTGGTAAGGTGATATAATGTTTGCGAGTTTCGTGTTGGTGTGTTGTGTGGTACTGGTGCTGAGAGGTTTGTTTTTTGGGTGAGAAAAGGTGGTTGTGCTTGGAGGGGGGTCGTTTGGGACGGCAATGGCTGAACATGTGGCAAACAGAAAGGCTGAGTTAGAGGTGAATATGCTGGTTCGGGACCCTCAAGTTTGCTTGTCTATCAATGAGAACCATTGTAATTGGTAACCTTTTTTTGTCTGTGCTCATAGTCTGCACAAGTACAGGGTAACTTGTGAGTTGTGGTAATCTAATTTTGTTTTCTGTATGTATCTCTCTTAGGTGACTGTTTTTGTATTCTTTTGTTGGGCAGTAAGTACTTTCCAGATCATAGGCTGCCACAAAATGTAGTTGCCACGACCGATGCTAAATCTGCTTTGCTTGGTGCTGATTACTGCCTCCATGCCGTGCCTGTTCAGGTCATTTCAATTTGTTGGTTATTTTTTACTTTGTCCATCATTGCGTATTAGTATAGAATGTAAGTAGGTCTTTGGGTAAACTTCTCTCCATAAAAGAAAATATAAAACAAAATGAATCAAGTGTTTATTCATTAGTTAAAATCAACGATATAACGGTTTGAATAGAATTCTTCATAAATACACGTAGAAGACGAAAATGGAAAAAATAATCAAACTTTGGTTGTTTTTTCTTAAGTTAAAATCAATGTATGTTTGTAATTGTTTTAAAAGCTAGAGGAAGAGATTTTCTTAAAAGACGAAGTGCATAATTTGATTTTAACTCACGAGAAAATATTGATTTTATTTTTTTGTTTTCTTCCCTTATGAGAATTTCTGGATAAGCTTATTCATAATAGTCGTTAATGGTAGTATGATGTTTCATTAAGTTTGAACCTTTGCTGTCAAATGCAAAACGTATGATGCCTATTAGGTTTTGACATTTGTAAAAGACATGACTGTCTAATTCTTTGTTTCTACTATTGCAGTTCAGTGCATCTTTTCTCGAGAGTGTTGCAGAGTATGTTGATCCAGGCTTGCCATTCATTTCTCTGAGTAAAGGCCTAGAGCTGAATACACTGAGGATGATGGCTCAAATTATTCCACAAGCACTGCGAAATCCTCGCCAACCTTTTGTTGCACTATCAGGGCCTTCTTTTGCTCTGGAATTGATGGATAAGCTACCAACAGGTAACAATGATGTTGTTATAAGTGTGCGCACATTTTGTTTCTTTGATTGTATCTATGATGAAAGTCAGTCAAATTTGTCTTTTGGTTTCATTTTCTAATAACAGCAATGGTGGTGGCATCAAAAGACAAAAAATTGGCAAATACAGTTCAGCAGCTACTAGCTTCAAGTCATTTAAGAATCAGCACATCAAGGTAGATGACCTTCACTTGATTCATAATGAAATTGAATATGTAAATGGTTTGCTTTCATTTCTGTCTGGATTTGTGTTCACCCTTCTGAACTAGTTTGTCTTTCTCTTTAGTATACACTTTCTCCCATCCTATTATTATGTCCTACCTTCTGTTTCTATTATGTATGGTATATTGGTGCAAAAGTTCAGCTTGTAATCTCTGATAACTCCAGTGATGTTACAGGAGTTGAAATAGCAGGTGCACTCAAGAATGTGCTTGCAATAGCAGCTGGGATAGTAGAAGGTATGAATCTTGGTAATAACTCAATGGCTGCTCTTGTCTCGCAAGGTTGTTCGGAGATACGGTGGCTTGCAACAAAGGTACTTGACCTCTATTAAGTCAGTTCTTAGAATTCTTTGCACATGGTAGAAACTTTCCTCTTCCCTTTTTCTGTTCGGGGTAATCATTCCATGGAGGACTAAATTGCGTTCCTCTTAAATGACTGTCTACTATCAACACTCTGACTAACAGTAAGAGCAACACTTTATGCAATGTCTAATTTGCTGAAGGAAGAGAGTAAATGATGCATATAATTGCTAACACAGTACGGAGAATAGAGTTCTGATGGTTTATTGACATTTCAATTAAGATCTTGGTTATGATGATATATATATATATATATATATATATATATATATATATATATATATATATATTACTTAAATACATAATAGTAGACACCTACATTGGGTTACACATGCTCATTTTCTTCCTGTAAGTGGGCTGAACTTAACTTATAATGAAATATTTCCAATCCATCCCTTTATATCAAGGATTGAATATTTTGATTACGTGACTAGATATTTTTTTGGTGTCCAATAGGAGGTGATATACAAGCCAAACAAACCTTGCTAGAACAGATTTTGATATCATCTTAAAATGTATACTTTAAACCTGATTTAATTTTACAAAACTGGTTTGTACGATAAAGTTTACATTCACTTATAAAGCTTACATTCACTTATATACTCTAAGTGACTAGAATTTCTAATATCCCAACAAAACTGATGGTGCGTTCTGCCTATCTTGGTTCTCTTCCCTCAAATTATCTATTGAAGATGGGTGCGAAACCTACCACAATAACTGGTCTGTCAGGAACTGGAGACATAATGCTTACATGTTTCGTGAATCTTTCAAGAAACAGAACAGTTGGTGTGCGGCTTGGATCAGGTGAGAAGCTTGAGAACATACTCAGTTCCATGAGCCAGGTATCTAAGAAGTTTCCAAGAGCATCTGATCATTCCAAAATTTCTAGCATGGGGTATAGTTTCTAAAATGTTTATCCTTCTTCTGCAGGTAGCCGAAGGTGTCTCCACAGCCGGAGCTGTGATTGCTTTGGCACAGAAATATAATGTAAAGATGCCAGTCTTGACAGCGGTTGCTCGTATTATTGATAATGAACTTACTCCTAAGAAAGCTGTTTTTGAGTTAATGAGCCTCCCTCAGGTTATTCTGACCCTCCTTTAAGAGCAACTATATTTGTTCAATATTGAGATTACACATTTGATTGATGACTAATTTTCATTATAGGTTGAAGAAGTATGAAGCCTTTCAGCACATCCCTTATCTACTAGCTGCTTTTTAACAGCTGCTTATAAGAAATTCATGTACTCAATTCTTTTCACCATTGTGCTTCTATGGCTGAAGGCTTGGTGACCAAAATTTTGAACATTCGGGGTTGTTGCCCCATACATTCATTAGATTCTAGATAATGCAAATCTCACCTCAATATATACTTCTTTACAATGACTATACTTGGAGGCACAAATTTTCATCACTATGATGAATGTCATTTGTTTGTGCAACTATTTCATTGATATGAACGTTTATACTAGCATTTTTTGCCCAAGTTGGTGATTTTTGTCTTGTCTTTACCCTAAGTATTCTCTAATCATAACTTTGTATGTAGCAAAACAGGGTTGAACAAAATAAATAGATTTAAAACTATAAAGGCTTTATTGAACTAGAATGTGCTTTGTTAGAATCAAACTGAATGGTATGAATACAACCATGTTTGAAACTGCTTAAAACTGAATTATTTTATAGACTACATTCACTTGTCTAAATTATTATACCTTCACCGGTACTAGATAAATATATATATATATATATATATATATATATATATATATATATATATATATATATATATATATATATATATATATATATATATATATATATATCTTTTCAGGCATTGAAATTTTCAAGCAAGTGTTTAGAATATGCTATAAACTTCCTTCCTGAATTGAGGATTCTAATTCTCTTTTATGGTAATTTGATAAACAATGGTTTGATTATAATTTTTTCTCTTGTTATTTTGAAAAACAAACTATTTAAGTAAACTACTTTAAGAAATTTGTTTCCGTCTAGATATAAATTATTCCTTTTTTTCTTCAAATTATGCATATGAAATTTTAATTATAATGATTTAGTTAGTGTAGTTTGTATGATCGTAAAAGATTTTAAACGAACAATCTAGTTTTTTCAAATCACGTAGTTTTATGTTCCGCTGTTACTTTCTGCACTTCCCTTTTTCTCTTCCTGCATCCCATAAGTTTTATATTCTCATTCTACCCTTTATTAAAAATATTAAAAATCTTAATTTCACATTTTCTTTCCTTCCTTGCGCAGCAAAATTGCTCTGGACCTTCTTCTTTTTGTTTTATTTTCTTATTTTTTCCAAATTCCACCACTCTATGTGATGGGAGGTGAAAGATTGAAGGAGAAAAGAAATTTCGAAAAGAATAACCATGAGGGAGAAGTTGTTTGAATTATTTAAAAAAAAAACTTTCGGAAATAGATGTTTTGGAAGGTATTTTAAAATCTAGAAATTATTTTCGGAACATCCATTCTATAATATAATTTATTTTATATTATGGAATCATTGTTCCATAAAGTATTTTCAAATTTGGAATATAAAAAAAATTCTAAAATAAGTGTTTCAGAAGATATTTTCTAAAAAATGTCTTCCGAAATGCAATGATTTTTTTTATATTTCAAAATGATTGTTAAAAAAACATTTTTTAAAACAATTATTATGAAATATAAAAAATAAGTTACAAAACAAGTTTTTCAGAAGGTATTTCATTCCAAACTTTTTATATTTTAAAATCCAAAAATACCTTCTAAATCACTATTCAGGAATATATATAAAACTATGTTCTGATTTTCTTTTTCTTTTGTATATAACACAGACAACTTCAACTTTTTTTTTTCTTTCAACCTTTCGCCTCCCATCACACTTCAAGTGAGGATTTCACCTTTAATCCTGCAAAATTTTGGGTAAAAAGAAGAAAATGAAGCAAGAGGAAAGAAGATGCAGGATAATTAGCTGTGCAAAGAATGGAAAGGGAATATGAAATTAGAGTTTTAGGATTTTTTTTTATTATTATTAAAAGGTGAAATGGGGATATTATAACTTATGGGGTGTAAGATGAAAAAGAGGAAGATAGGAAGTATCGACCTTTTTATATAAAACTGATAAATTTTATTTGGATTAATTTAGGAGTTTCATTTCCTACACCCTATAACTTTTAACTGCACCCCCATAATTTAAAAAAAAAAAAACCATTTTACCTTTTTTAAAAGTGATTTCCGAAATTACTTGTTTTGAAATATTTTAAAACAAACTTTCTAGTATTTCTAATTTGGAAGAATATTCCCAAAATAGAATTTTATAACAAGTTTTTTTTTGGAATACATGAAACACATTTTGAAATAGAATTTTTAAAATAATATTTGATGAATATATATATATATATATGTGTGTGTGTGTGTGTGTGTGTGTGTGTGTGTGTGTGTGTGTGTGTGTGTGTGTGTGTGTGTGTGTGTGTGTGTGTGTGTGTGTGTGTGTGTGTGTGTGTGTGTGTGTGTGTGTGTGTGTGTGTGTGTGTGTGTGTGTGTGTGTGTGTGTGTGTGTGTGTGTGTGTGTGTGTGTGTGTGTGTGTGTGTGTGTGTGTGTGTGTGTGTGTGTGTGTGTGTGTGTGTGTGTGTGTGTGTGTGTGTGTGTGTGTGTGTGTGTGTGTGTGTGTGTGTGTGTGTGTGTGTGTGTGTGTGTGTGTGTGTGTGTGTGTGTGTGTGTGTGTGTGTGTGTGTGTGTGTGTGTGTGTGTGTGTGTGTGTGTGTGTGTGTGTGTGTGTGTGTGTGTGTGTGTGTGTGTGTGTGTGTGTGTGTGTGTGTGTGTGTGTGTGTGTGTGTGTGTGTGTGTGTGTGTGTGTGTGTGTGTGTGTGTGTGTGTGTGTGTGTGTGTGTGTGTGTGTGTGTGTGTGTGTGTGTGTGTGTGTGTGTGTGTGTGTGTGTGTGTGTGTGTGTGTGTGTGTGTGTGTGTGTGTGTGTGTGTGTGTGTGTGTGTGTGTGTGTGTGTGTGTGTGTATGTATGGAACTTTTAACTGATAATTGGGAAAGTGTTAATGGATGTAACATCCCAAATACAGTAATTACCATATTACAGAATTAATTACAATTAACAGTAAAACCAAGCAGTCTTATCATTAATAGATCAAGGTTCAAAAGCCGAACGGCTTGGATACAAGATATCAAGCATTGAACGAAAACTGTGCAGATCTAAGACGAACGGTTTTACAAAATAAATATAACCGAACGTCCAAATATAAAAACGAACGCCTAAACTAAAATGGAAGACAGGCGTCCTAGTGCTCCGCTTTCACTTCAACTTCAACTAAGTTAGCATCTTCCAAATTTTCTTCTTCCAGCATTTCTTCAAGAGACGCACCACCATCTGCTCACATCCACACGGATGATCATTGCAAGACAGGACGAACGTACATAGACAGATGGACAACACAAGGAAAAACGAAAGGGTAAGCTTATATAATTAATTCATACAATTAACACATATCTTTAACATATCAATTCACACATACAGCAGGTAACTTCACAAAGAGTAACATAGAAATGTACATATATATATATATATCTATATAAGACAGACCGTCCGGACTGTATGAACCGTGTAGCTACAAGCGTCCTTGCACCCGAGTGGTGTAGTAACTGATATAATCTCGCAGCTGCCACTCGAGGTTAGTCCGTTCTTACGTCGCTCATGCTAAGTGATGGACTAAGGACCTCCTGCCGTTCTCACACATGACTACCCTCCTCTACATGAAGATGAGTATCACGGAACATCAGGATGGACAGCGAGTCCTAGCTTATCCACAGTCATACTTTACGAAATTTAATATTTAACATAGCTGAGACGTTCCTCCTTGGAACGCTCGTACATAATCCATAATCATAGAATCACTCCATATAGTGTTCACACTGTAATTTATTATAATTTATCATCATTCTCATCTTTAACTTTAAGAGCACCAAAGGACGAACGTTCAGTCCTTTGAAGAATTAGGACGAACGTCCAAATAAAGCACTGGATGGACGGACGTGGCTCTCTGTTTGGTCAGTTAAATGAACTGACTCAAATGAAGGTGTACTTATACTTAGAAAATTTCATAATAATAAAGATCTTGGACCATATTTAATTGTAAGAAGGATGGTCAATAATACTTAGAAATTTCTTTGAAGAATTTTGCATATGAAAGACTGATACTATTATGTGAACGAACGTAAGAAGATGAATATTTTAATACTTGAACGAACGCCATTTTATCCAATGATTATTCAATAATATGAGCGCTTGGTAAGTGACCGAGCACCCATTATGACGAACGCTTCGGTATATGACCGAGCTCTATTTAGGACGAACGCTTCGGTATAAGACCAAGCGCTATTTAGGACGAACGCTTCGGTATAAAACCGAGCGCCATTTAGGACGAACGCTTCAGTATAAGACCGAGCGCCCTTTTGAACAAACGTTCGGTATAAGACCGAACGTTACGTATTTTAAAGTTTAAGGTATTTATACACAGTTGAGCTGAACCAAATGCTCAGACATTTAAATGGGGACGCTCGTTCTCGAGCGGAATTCATTCCAAATGAAAGAATTCCATTCTAAGTTATTTTCAGAGAAACCGAACGGTATAAGACCGTACGGTGACGAGCGTGATTTATCATAGGAAATTCATCAGATCCAGATTTTCAACTATCTTAACTTTAACATTATTCATACGATTCAAACTCTATAAATTCATATCCACATTAATTTTCATACTTTATAATATTAATTCACATCATCAAATCCAACTATATACTACTCATTCATATTTCATGCGCATCAAAATCAACATACAGTACCACAAAATCAAGAATCATATTCATCCAGTGTAACAGGATTCGTTCATGCATACCAAATCAGCACGTATATTTCATACAGACAGATCATATCATGCTTTCATATAATCATACAAGTATAAATTAAATATATAAGCTTCCCTTACCCGGATCAATGAAGTGAACGTCCTAACACCAGATTTTGGTTTCGTCCAGCTAACGTTTTTCTACTTTCAATGCTTCTTGACTCTTTAAAACAAATCTAACCATAGAAACATGAAATCCTTTAGACTACTCTTTTGCATGCAACCAAAAACTTGGTTTTCCAGAAAACCTAAGGACGAGCTACTGGAGAAAGACTTACCAGTTTCGGTTCTTGAAACTGTTCGGTCCAGTGGATAGCTCCCAGCTCAACGAACATGCCTACGGTGCTGTAACGTGATCGGAGAAGAGGTGTGAGATTTATAGTAGAGAGAAGTTGGGAGTTCTAGAGAGAAGTTGGAGAAGATGAATGGTTAAGCTTCGTGAGGAAGAAGGTGAAAGCAGAGAGTGAGAGGAAGTGTTTTCAGAGAAATCATTTTCTTCCCCCACGTCAAACGGTCATGCACACTCAGACTGCCACCTGTTCCCCACTACTGGTTTCCGAAGGTTCCAAAACGACACTTGGCAGGCGTGTGTCAGTGTGTGCGTGCGTCTTTCAGTGCAGGCAGAGAGTATGTATGTAACATCCCAATAAGTAGTAATGACCATAAATTAGAACTAATCACATTTACAGAATTTACAGTGCAGTCTTAATTACAGCAGACAAACAACTGAACGTACAGAGCTATACAGCGTTCAGAATTTTTCTACAAATTACCAAGTTCTGGACGAACGGTTTTCCAAAATTAAATAACCGAACATCCCAAAAATATAATTCCGAGCCACTAACTACTACTGATAACGAGCTCTCTATTGCTCAGCTTTAACCTCTACTTCGACCAAATTGGCGTCCTCCAAATTTTCTTCTTCCAGCATTTCTTCAAGTGGCTCCTCTCCATTTGCTCACATCCACACGGATGATCATTGCATTGACAAGACGGACGTACATAGACAGTAGACAACACAAGGAATTGCAAGGGTAAGCTTAGGTAATTTGATTCGTACAACTCACATACAATTCAACATAAGAAATTAGCATACAATACGTACACAAATAAATCCACCTAGAGTCAATCATCAAATTCTCATAATTAACGACCGTCCGGACTGTATAAATCCATGTATCTACAGGCGTTCGTGCACCCGGGTGGTGTAGTAACTGGAACCGTCCATCAGCTGCCACCCGAGGTTAACCCTATCAGTCCAAAGTACTCAGTAGGACTAGGGCCTCCTGCCATTCCCACACATGACCTACTCCCCTCTACATGAGGACGAGCACTCACGGAATATCAGGATGAACAGCCATCAGCAGCTTTACCATGGTCATACTACATAACTTATCATATTCAAATCATAGAGACGTTCCTCCTTGGAACGCTCGACCAAATCCCACAACCATAGTTTTGCCTCATATAATGTTCAGCATTTATAATCTTTCACTTTTATTTTCATTTTTTTTTTGTTTTTTCAGTCCAAGTACATAAAATCACAAACATTCAGCCCTCTTTAAAATGAGGACAAACGTGGAGAACAAGACCGAAGAATTTACTCCGTTCCAAAACAGAATAGAATCGATTACCAAATAGATGCACGACCTGTATTAACAAGGGTACTCGACACCGTAGGTCGACACAGATGGATGATCTGAAATAACAAGGGGGATCGACACGGTAGGTCGACACAGATGGATGATCTTGTAGTAACAAGGGTGATCGACACGATAGGTCGACACAGATGGATGGTCTGTAGTAACAATGATGATCGACACGGTAGGTCGACACAGATGGATGATCTGTAGTAACAAGGTGATCGACACGGTAGGTCGACACAGATGGATGATCTGTAGTAACAAGGATGATCGACACGGTAGGTCGACACATATGGATGATCTGTAGTAACAAGGATGATCGACACGGTAGGTCGACACAGATGGATGATCTGTAGTAACAAGGATGATCGACACGGTAGGTCGACACAGATGGATGATCTGTAGTAACAAGGATGATCGACACGGTAGGTCGACACAGATGGATGATCTGTAGTAACAAGGATGATCGACACGGTAGGTCGACACAGATGGACGACCTGTAGTTCGGTTCATGGAGTATCAAGGTTGGTCAACTTGTCGGAAGGACCAATTGCTATAGTTCACATACAGAAAACCAATGCTAGTAAACGACTGAGCACGGTAGAGAACATTATTAAAGTTAGGGCAACACTATCTTCATCTTGAGATTGTACAAGAACGAGTATGAGCGCTTGGTATAAGACCGAGCACTATTCAGTACGAATGACAGGTATAAGATCAACACTACTCATTATGAGCTCTAAGTAGAAGACCGACACAGCTCGTCCTCAACCAGAATCCTTCCCAAATGAAAGTATTCCTATTCCAAGAAGTTTACCAGAGCTCCAAACGGTCAAGAACCGTTTAATGTCGAACGTACATTATCATAGGGGATTTTATATTCAAGTTTCACTTACATTCACTCATTTCTCAGCATATATATTTCATATATCAAATAATCACATATCACCAAATCATGCTTCATACAACTTCGCAGAACGTACATGCATTACAGTCAAAAGCATACGAATCAAATTTAATAAGCTTCCCTTACCTGGTTCAGTAGTGCACTTCCAATCGCTAGGGTTCGCTCGTTCTCTCACTGCTTTCTACCCAAAGAATTTCTCCACAACTTCCACTTAATCTAACACACCAAAATCATATACAGTTCAGACCTATAACTCATGCATGCAACCAGAATTTGGTTCGCAGAAACCAAAGGGATGAACGTTCAGGAACGAGAACTTACCAGCCACAGAATTCTAACGTGTTCGGTTCAAATGAAAGCTTACGACACCGTGAATGATCCTACGGTTTCTGAAATGGAAGCAGAGATGTTGGTGGTGAGTTATCTTAGAGAGACGATGAAGACGTTTTAGAGAGAAGTTGGAGAATTTGAAATCAGAGTTTCTGGGAAGAAGATGAAGGATGCAGAAAGGGAGAGGAAGAGTTTTCCAGAAAATATTTTTCTCTTCCCACGCAGGACGAACGTCCATTCTCTGCATGCCACTTGTCCTCCACTAACGTTTTTAGAACGTTCCAGCAGTGACACTTGGCAAATGCATGCAGATTGGGTGTGAGTGGGTTTTGACGTGGCACAGTACATTAAATGGGGTTCAGAGTGTGGGATTTGGTGCGTTAATTAATCAGGGTTTCACAATGTAAGTGGGTTTTAATTGTCTGAGTATTGAAATGACGTGCATTAATGGTGATGTGGCAGAGATTACTATTACTAATTATCAAGGGTCTCACAATGGATAAACTTGTCTTTTCTAAAAGACAAAAACAAGGTATAAAAAAGTGTGGAAAATTTAAAAATTTGTCAGGAATTTACAACTACATAGGTCATGCAGTAGCCAATTATCTCAATTCTAGGTAAGCTAATTACACAGTAAACTTGTATTATCTTCTTTGTTATCATCAACTTATTTTTTATTATGTTAAATCATTATGACAAATCTGGATAGGGATGTGTAAGAACAATAGTTGAAATATATCAAGAACTTGAAAAGTTCAAGAGAGCTAAAGAGATTTTTGGAATGGACATGACAATAGATATTAGAAATAAGAAACAACCGATAATGAAATTAATCTCATTACCATCTTTATATGATTTATAATTTTTAATTACATTATATTATAATTCAATATTTCTTTGTTTTGACAACTTTGGTGGGATAATTATGGAGGAAAAGGTAAAGAGTTACAAAAGGTAACCGTGAAAACTTTGAACCTCACATAGTGCAACAGGGTGTAAGAGGAATTCCAGCACATTTTACCAAGTCCATACTAATAGAAGAAATAGATTGAAACAACACAAATTAAATGCTCTTGTCTATGTAAAGTACAATTTTCAACTTGAGTTGAGAAAAAAGAAAGAGAAGGAGAAAACTTATGATCCCATATGTTTGTAGAATATGGAATTGGATCACTTAAAAAGAAAATCCTTATTTTCCTATTGATTATTCATGGATTAATGTATATGAGTGTTTTGGTGTTGAAGAGAGAGCTCTAAGAAAAAAAACGGAAGAAAGTAATTATTTCTATTCACAATTTTTAGAAGTTAAAACTTGAACGTAGAGTAAACTCTATTTGTTGTTTTTTAAATATAGGAAGAAATAGAAAACATTAATAAAGAGGAAGAACTTTCAATAGAAGATGAAAATGACTTGAGTGATATAGATCTTGAAGGAAAAAAAGACAAAATGTAAATAACTAAAATATGATGTCTTTTTGAGGGTGTTTAGTATACAAGCAACTATATCTAATAATTATGCAAATAGCAATAACAACACTTACTTTTTGGATGACTTTTACTTTGTTTAATTAATAGTTAAATGAATCTTACACAGCACCACATTGTTTTTTGAAGGCCATCTTGCTGAAATTATGAAATTGTTTAGTAAATACATAAATTCAACCACTATTTGATTATGAGGATTTTTTGTTATTAATTGTTTCATTGCATATTTATATATCTTATATATTAAAGTATATGTTGCACTTTTTGATGTTTATGAATATTACGATTCATGATATGATACGATTTACGATTCAAAATTTAAACTCTGTCATAAGTGCTACTATTTGTTATTCAACAACCATGATGAAAATAAATGAATGAAAGAGAAATACCAAACAAATGTTAGAAAAACTCTAAAATTTAAAATTTGTCATGACATTAGCATAACAAACATAAATTTACTTCTATTGGTGTCATAACAAACATAAATTTTGTACAAGATTTAACAAACATAAATTTATAACTTCCATATTTATATTTGAGATAAAATAAGCGTTAAAAAACTAAAATATCATATGTAAATTTTTTTATGTTAGTATTCCCTTTTTCACTCTCATTTATGACAAAATAACGTCCTCTTTCTCCTAAGAATTGATTTAGCGAAAAACAAAATATACCCACATAATAAGGTAGAACTCAAAATACAATGGTGTGAATTTAATCCAAAATATTAATAGCTTTTCCTTTTACATTATATAATCTTATTTTACTACATTTTCAATCTTGAAATAAATTAAACTTGACAAATTTGTTAAAATTTATTAAAATTTGAATCATTCATGTGTGTATATATATAACAAATTATTAAATGTGATATAACTATTATATTTTATTAATTAATTTATAAAAATAATTTAATCAATTAAATTATAGTTAAAAAGTATATATATTTTGAAATGTTTATTGTGTAAAAATTATAAATAATATTTTAATTTATTGAGAGATTAAATTAAGATATTAAAATTTAAAGGAAAGTAACTAACAATGTAAAATACGTACCTTATTCTTGTTACTTTCTTTTTTATTGTTCATTAATTTTGTGTTTATGAATTCATATTGTAGCAAAATTACATTAGTTAGTTATTTGTAATGAAATTTTATATCTAGTTATAGAATATAAAATGAGAGAAATGAATGGAATTAAAAGTTAGAATCCATTATACTAAATAAAAAATATTTGAGTTGAATAGAGAATTACAGAGTTTTTAAAAAAAAAAATACAAAGAATAGGTCACATTGCTTCTGGAAGATGAGAAATCAATTTCACACTCACGTTTTCGGAATTCCAAAGACTTCCAGAAATTTCAGTCAAACGCACAGACTTCCAAAAATTTGACTATCAAGCAGACTTAAAGAAAAAAAAACGATAGACAAGAAGAGTAAACTAAAACTAAAAAAGATAAAACAAAATCTAAAAGTAACGTAAACAATTATTACAATTAACATAAAATAACATATTTTAATGGTTTAATATAATAAAAAAAAACTGCTAATAAAATAAAAACTCTCAAAACCGGTAACCCGACTTGACCTGATTCGACCCACCATGGGTTATCTGATTCGACCCACCATGAGTTAGTAACTCAACTCGACTCATTTATTAACGAGTTGAAAAAATTCAAACCTGCCTTAACCCATCACGGATTAGTAGGTTAAACAGGTTGGTTCACTAGCTCACTTAATTATAAGTTTTTTTTTTAAATAAAAAGATTATAATTTTTTTAATTCAAATATAAATAAATTTCACTTTAAAATAAAGTTAAACTCCAAAGAAAATTCAAAATATACAAAAGAATATCATACAATCCAAGTGTAATCCAAAAATAAGCACAAAAGATGAACAAATAAGTCTTTAATATTGATAATTTTTGTATCATTTGTCTATTTATAATATTATAGTCTCTACTAGATAAATCTATAATATTTTTCTCTCTTGAATTAAAATATATTTTTTTATTTCATCTACAATATAATAAAAGAATGTTAAATAATAATATTGAAACATAAAATAATAAATAATTAAATTAAATTAGATGAGTTTTTGAGCCAACCCAACTTATCATGAGTTCAATCCAGTGAGTCAGGTTCTAAGTGAGTTGAGTTGAAAACCAACCCATCCGCATAAAAAAATTATACTTTTTTCAAACCCAATTAGACTCAAAACCTGTGATGAGCTAGATTGGCACGCGAGTTACGGCCCATTTTCTAAATAAAAATTATCTTTTATAGAATTGCATGAATAAATTTATATAAAAGAATAAAATAATAATTTCAATCTAAAATCAAATACTATTTATCTCAAATGAGAGTTCGATTTAAAATTTATTTCTTTAGAGATTTATTGTTTTATGTAACAAACAAGGAGATGGAGCTTGTAATTTTATTAGTAACTATAGCATTTTAAGTGGTTAAATTATGTGAGTGATAAGGATGTAAACTGTGGCTATAATCACCATAACAGTTTTTTTGCTTTTCTTATGTCATAGAAAATCATATAATAATTGTGTTGAACTAATAACTTATTGATATAGATGATATATTAGATAAGAAAATAGATATCATATAATACAAAACATGATATAATAAACATATTGGATAGTAAACTAAATAATGAGATGATATAATATAAATAAGGACTGAATGACTTTCGTAATTACATATGATTGTCTAAAAATTTATAATTTAAAAAAATTAGGACAATTATAAAATTACAATTAATGTTTAAAAATATTTAATAGTAGTTATTTAGTTTTAATAAAACAATATAATTTAAATTTATTTGTCACTAAAATTATCTATATAAATTCATATAGTATAATATGTTAAATATATATATGTGTATATATTATTACAAAAGAAATTTATTAAAAAATTAAAGAGTAGAGAGTAACTGATCATAGATCCTTTGTCTTTCATAGCCAAGTCTTTTCCAAATTAATTCAAAATTTCTCGTTTACTATTCTTTATATCTGTTGATGGTCAAAACACGTTATGACAGTTTTAATAACTAATAACACACATGACTAAACATTTTCCATGAAAATTCCATGAGGGACCAGAAGAATAGTGTAAACTTGAAAATATTCTAAAGGTGTCTCTGTCACAACTTTCGATTAATAAGGACAAAAAACATCTACAATCACTTATCTTTGCTTTGCCACTCAGCTTCTCATTCAAATTCCCATTCCCTTATTCTGCATCATTATCTGATCTTTCATCACCATTCCAGTTAGCAGATCCATGTGTATAATATTATTCAATATTAAAACAGAAAATTAGTAAATGTTAATTTAACAAATCAAAGTTTGGATGTTAATTCAACATTAAAAGATTGAACAAAATGACCTAAATGTTTAAAATATGTAATTATCTAAAGAATCATCTCTTCATGTAACTTTCTCTTTAAGATAATAATTTAGTTAAAATTATAAGAAATCAACTCTAAATCTAATTTAACTTTAAAAAGTTAATTTGTAAATTGAATGTGCATTCGTTTTATATTATAAGTTCGTCTCTAACATATTTCTTACAATAAAACTAAATATTTATAAATAGTTTAATAAGAGATAAAATGATATGTCTAACACTTATTGATGTGTGCATTCATTTTATATTATAAGTTCATCTATTTATTATGATCCATGTGAGATGTCTAACATTTTTTACAATAAAACTAAATATTTATAAATAATTCAATAAGAGATTAAATGATATGTCCAATAAATTGTTGTAAAATCAGACGAAAAACACAAATAAAGTAGGCTTTTTGAGACATGTATGTTCACATAAAAACTTATCCCTAATGTATTACACAACTACTCCAAGATATAATAGAAACTTGTAGAATCTCTAAGGATCTTAGAATTAGAAAGAAATTTAAAAGTTTTAAAACTCAAGATGTAAGAGAAGAAATGAAACAAAGGAGAGATGAGAAAGAGAGAAAATATATGAGTTGAATGTATTCTTGGAGAAGCAAAAGGATCTATTTGTAGGGAATGATTTCTTTCTCATGGTAACAAGCTAACATATCACAGTGCTTACCTTGGCTTGCTGTTGAGGTACCTAGTTTCCAACATGTTGAACAAAAAATAAGTAAGATTTAATGAAAATTTTGTTACTGATAAGGAATACAAACTTATCAGAAAGGGCTTTAGACGTCCGTTCTTTTGGCCTTTTGACGTCCGACCTTCCCCCGATGTCTTTGTGAGTGACGTTACTCAAACGCCGGGGGATCCACATCAGACGTGTATATAGACGTCCGATGTGTCTGGCCCGACGCCTATCCAGACGTCCGGTGTACACTCTCGGACGTCCATATAGACCTCCCCACGTGGCCGTCTGACGTCCCTAGAGACGTCCGTCTCCTTCCTCCCCCGACGTCTACACAGACGTCCGAGGTGTATCCCCCGACGACCACCTGCCTGAATTGTTTTGTGGTAGAGCTGGGGTTGGACGTCTGTTTGTGCACTGCCAGACGTCTATAGACATGCATACTTTAGAGTAAAAAACATGTATACACAAAAACCAATAACATGCATACAAAAAACCTTTATCAACGAACAAGCTAACCTGAAAAGTAGATTCCAAATGAAAGGAAGGGAAATCGAGGACGGCACGACCTAAATCGTAGGCCGAAAACAGTCAAAAAAGACGCCCAAAAGCACACAACAAACTGCACCAAAACGCACCAAAAATGATTTTTAATCGGTTCAAATCAAAGATATTTCATCACAAAGCAATGTAATCGGATTGAAAGTAAATTTAAACGGTCCAAAAGAGAGAAAACACACGTGGAAATGCAGTGTCGTAGAGAGAGTTCGCGGGGAAGACGATGAATAGTGAGCGTAACTGCTCGCGGGTTTGCGTTTTAGTATCAATACTATTAGACGTCCGGTACTATTGGGCCCCGATGTTTATAATTGGGGATTTAAAATTGATATTCGGGAGTGGTTTTAGACGTCTGTGGGAGGGTCCCGGACGTCTATAATATTATAGACGTTCGTCCCCCCCACAACGGACGACTAAGAGGCTGAACAAATGAACGCTTCAACTCCCCTTGTTAGCCCCTTAAACGTCCGTTGTGGAGGGGGCCGGACGTCTATAATATTATAAACGTTCGACCCCCTCCACAATGGACGTTTAAGGGGCTGAGAGACAATTAATTTTTCAACCACCTGTCAGCACCCTAAACGTCCGATATGGGGGGGCTGGATGTCTATAATATTATAGACGTCCGGCCCCATCCACAATGGACGTTTAAGGGGCTGAAGACAATTAATTCTTCAACCACCCTGTCAGCACCCGAAACGTCCGATATGCGGGACGGACGTGTATAATATTATAGACGTCCAGCCCCCTCCACAACGGACGTTTAAGGGGCCGAAGAAAATTAATTCTTCAATCACCCTGTCAGCACCCGAAACGTCCGATATGGGGGGACGAACGTCTATAATATTATAGACGTCCGACCCCCTCCTCAACGGACATTTAAGGGGCTGGTAGGGGGTTGAAGAGGTGATTGTTCCAGCCTCTTAGACGTCCGTGGGTGGGGCCCGAACATCTATAATATTATAGACGTTTGTCTCCCCCCCCAACGGACGTCTAGAGTTTCATTTATTTACGGATATGCCATCGGTCAATTATTTGCGTTGGGACTGTTGTGGACGGACGTCTATGGGGTGACGTTAAAGGTCATTTCTGCACTAGTGTATAACCAAGAGAAAACAAGAAAAATAGTAGCCAAACCTACTACTTGCATGTAGGCAATGTGGGTTGGAAAAACTACCTAGATTGAGAGCTAAATTTTAGTTTCACTCCCCTAAAGACTAAATTGACCATTAATTGAAAAAAACAAAACAACAAAGAAACAAAAATACGAATAAATAAATATCCACTAACACTCCTTCCCTTAAACTAGATGTTGGAAAGCATTTAATTTATTTCTAATACTTCAATTACACCACACATGCTCTTCAATTTTAGGAACCCTCCATGTTTTATTGGCTTGGTCATTATATCATCTTTGTGATTATGAGTATTACACTTTCTTAGTTCAACACTTCCATCTTAAACAAGGTCTCTTAAAAAATGAAACTTCACACCTATATACCTATATGTTTACTCCTATATTGCCAATGAGTTTTACACCAAGCTGCACATCATATGGGATGAGTTAGAAAACTTTCAACCTGATCCCACTTGCACCTCTGATGTCCAATGCTCTTGCAAAATGCTCTCAACAATCTCACAAAGGAAGCATAAAGATCGAGCATTGCAATTTATTTGTGGCCTAAATAAGCAGTATGGTAATATCCAATCCCATGTCCTCTTATTGGATCTTAGACCTTGTATTTCCAAGATCTTTTCCTATGTCATGCAACAGGAAAGACAATTAATGAATAACAATTTCTTAAATAACCTTGAATCCAAAATGTATGAGTACTTGATAACTCTCCAGTTTTGCACCTTTTTCTATGTCTAGAAGTCTTTGTTAGTGTATTTTCGTTTTTAATTGTTTAGAATTAGGCTAATTTTAGGTTTTTCTTTTAATTCTTTAGTTTTATAAAATTTTAGTTAAAATTAAGTTTTTAGGAGTAATTTTTAGTGTTTGTCATAAATAGGAAATTAGTATTTTCTTTTAGAACACTTTCCTTTATTTTTGTTAGATAGTTTTTTTTTTTATTTTTTTAATTTCTGAAATGCCCTTTTCTTTAATTGTTGAGTCATTCTTTTTTGTAGATTGGGCCTTGGGTCTTGGTCAACAGAAGCAGCTTTGTGCTTGTGCTGATTGGAAACGTTGGGCCTTACTTCATTTTGGGTCGTTGCTAAAAAGCTTTGGGTCGGTGCTACTATGCTGCAAATGGGTTACTTGGTCTGTTGGAGGTGTGCTGCACCACAAACAATTGAATTGGAATGCTGCAACTGTTTTGGGCCGCTTGAGTTGCCACTGCATTAGGCTGAAAGTGAATTTAGCTGCATAGGTGATAATAGTGGAAAAACTGTTATTTTCATGCTTAAAATTGATAATAAAAACAACCTTTAATACTTATAAACTAGCTTGAAATCATCTTTTGGTCATATTTTTAGAAATAAGAGAGTTGAACAGGTTTATGCTTGATTTCAGTGTTTTTATGCAGGTTTTATGGTGAATTTGGTGAAAGAAGTGAAGAAGGATAGAGATGGAATCAGAAAAGACATAAAAAAAAATGCAAAAGAAGAAGTCGCAAATACTGCTCAGCGGCAGTTTACCGCTCAGCGGCACTCAAGAACTCACGTTGGATCCGTTGAGGGGTGAAAATGCCGCTAAGGGGGAAGAATCAACTCACACACTTACCGCTGAGCGGTACTTTACCGCTGAGCGACACTATTTTGGGCTTGGGGAATCAATGTAGTCTTGTGAAACTCTCATATATGGAATTTGTTCTAACATCTTATTTTAAGATTTATGTTTTCTTTCATCATTAGTTAGGGTTTTTCCTCTTTTCTTAAAGCTTGCATTGTTTAACTCATTCATTGCCATGTGTCGCAACCGGAATCGCGACAGGACGACGGTCCATGGAAAATAAAAAGGTTTTGAAAAAAGAGATTTGGAGTCGCCACCATAGTTTATTCTGGAAAACTACGGAAAAACCATAAAATGATAAGGCATGGTCTGCGAAACTGAGATTCTTGGTTCGGGAGTCGGTTACGTGTAGGGAAGGTATTAGCACCCTACAACGCCTGCCCTAAGGTAGTACCTTTAACTAAATATGCGAATATGATGTGGTTTTCAAAATGTTTAACTATTCCCTAAAATAAAACTTTTAAAGAAACAAAATATATTTTTTTAGTTTTTTGTGCCCGACAAGGATTGACCTTGCTCCTACGTATTCTCATTTAGAATGAGAAATCAGGGTTCCGTAGTTCTTTTAGAAAATGCTTGAAAATATTGTTTGAGAAATTGTTTAGAAAATTTTGTTTGTAAAATGATTTTGGATTTTTGGGAAAGTGAACCTGACAAGGACTGGCCTTGCTCCTACGTATCTCCACTTTTGATGGAGAATCAAGGATCACGTAGTTCTGGTGATGAGTCAATATTTTCTTCACTTCACTTAGCTTATTGTACCGGATTTAATCAAGGAATTGTATTTGAATGTACAACATTATTCTATTTTTCCAAATTGTGCTAAATTTGATCGGAAATTCTTATTTTAACTAATTTGAACTCTCTGAGCTAATTATTTTGCAAGGAAAATTTGGAAATAGAAATTAGGACATTTGGTAGGATACTCATTCACACACTGTGTCATTTAATTGAAAGAAGCTATACTGTATTGATTTATTTTATGTTGAATAAAAGAAAGATGTACAGATCCTAGAGACTCGAAGAAAAATTGCAGTTTGGTTTGGCTAAAAGAAAGCACTTTCAACTCATTTTATTTTGGAGAAGCAACTTAATTCCTTGATTTATCTCCTAGCATGTCACGGCCACAACATGAAGAATTCTTGATTGGTTGCAAAATGCATTTCACGGTTGAATCAAATTGGCAACATTCATATGCTTTCACGTGAATTGAAGGAACAAGTCCTTTCTTTCTTAAATCTTAAGAAGCATTGGTTGGCTTGGAATGACATTGGAAGTTCATGGTCATAGATAGCAAAAGCATGAAGCAACACATGATTTCTTTCTTCTAAAATTACTGCACAATGATATGTAACGAACAAATGTACTGCATGCAAGAAAGTAAGAAGTCAAAAACGTTGAAAGAAGGAGACATCTAGGCAATTGCTTCCAGCCTTGAGAACCAAACAAGCACGTGTAAGAGACAAGGGCAACACATTCACGTGGCCATCCCATTTCCACCATTCATGCAATGTCTAGCAAGTCATTCCATTGAAGAATTTTTAATAAACACTTGGCTAGCAAACAAGAACACTCTCGGCAGCCAGCAGCACATGGAGCAATTACATTTCAATTCTTTCTCTCAAGTGGAGCCACATAAGACAAAAGAAGGGACCACCAAGTAGCACCTCACGGTTTCTTTGCTGCACACTTGAAAGGAATTAAATTTCTTTCTACAACTCACGGCTGCCACACAAAAACAAAATAGTCCAGCCATTCGCACATCAAAATACACATAAGAAAGTACTCTAGCACAAGCAATTGAAGCATGCCACATAAGGAAGCATTCACGGCAAACAACACACAAAATGAGGCTTCTTTCTTTTAAGTGGGAGACAACATAATAGAAGTGGGGGCCACCACCATTTGTTGAAGAAAGACCACATATCACACTGCCAAAAGCTACAATTCATGTTACATTTTATTAAATGGAAAGATGAAGCGTGATTAAAAAAGGAGGCCACTTCACGGTTTTAGAGTTCTTTTGGAAAATGACAAGTGTGATTTTTACTGTGGAGGAAGCCACATTCTCTAAGTAAATTCTCGGCAATATAGAAGTAAATGGACCTAAGTGGAATCAAAGAAGGGGGCCACATGTTGACTACACCATACGGCACTTACCAATAAGGAATCAACTTTCTCTGTGAATTTCTGAAGGGGATATAGGACAACAAAAGGAGACACACGGTTGAGAGTTAGGGAGTTCACTCTCTGGAATTTCTTTTTGGAGAACTCTTGGTATTCCACTTCCATTATTCTTCACTTACAGAGGAGTACACTCAGCATGGATTGAACAGGAGGAAAGCAAACTGGTGTTGCATACTGGAAGGAGAAGCACACGGTATTCCAGCAGCTTGGGGTGGGAGCTCATGGTTGAAACAAATTTCCGTGAAAGAGGAAGAGTGTCCCGTGAGATGATTATTTGGAATGGAGAAGAAGGGTGTGCACTGAACAAGTTGAAGAAGAAGCTTGGATGGGCTACCTTGAGTCACTCACGGCCTTAGTCAGCAAGGTACTTGGGTGAAAATAGGAGAAGGGCAGCAGCATGTGGTGGCAAAAGAAGCTACACATCACGCTCCAACTTAACCACGGTACAACATCCAGCAGCTTGAGAGCATGGGGGCCAACTTACGTCCAAGTGCAGCTAACGGCTTATGGTTCCATCCTTCACGCTGCAGTTTACATTCCAATCCAGCACGTCCTGATGGAAGTAGAAGAATTGAGAAAGGAGCCCACGGCTCCAAGGTGTAGAAGATGACATAATGGAGGGGCCCTCACCCTATTTTCTCACGGGAAGGCAAAGAAAAGATGCTCACGGGAATAGGTTCAGGATTTTAGCTATAAATCCAGCAGCATGCAGAGAAGCAAAAAAAAAAGCAGATTTTAGTAGAGTTTTAAGAGTAGTTTAGGACAGCCATGGAAGAGGCTCTCGCCTCTTCCTCTTTCTCTTCCGTTCTCTGAATTTCCATTTCAACGTGCAATTGTAGTTTTAATTTCTGAAGAAGCAGTAGAAGTGTGTCACCTTTGCTCGTGTTATTTTTAGTTGTACTGTTGATTTTAATTTAAGTGTTGAAAGCATTGATAAATTGCATTTCCAGTTAATTGTTTTCTATTTTTATTGTCTCTTTTATTTTATCGTTTAATGTTTTTCTACACCGTTCAATTCTACAGTTTCTGAATATTTACTGTTCTATTTTTACCATCTTTTACCGTTCAGTTTTACAGTGTTTAAAATTTATTTCAAAAGGTTTTAAATTCTGTTTTATTTAAATTCCAATTTCCAATTTTATTTTACCGCACAAAACATCTACAAAACCCCCCCCCACTTCGTGTTAAATCTGAGACTGAACCAAATTTGGTCCTTGAGAGACGACCTAGGAGTCACTTCCTAGCTATACTGCATTCATTAATTGCACATAAAATTTGTATGACCGCGACAGTCGTACCACTGGCCAGAAAGAATTATTGTTTGTTGTTTTGAAATTGTTGATATTTTTGGTTTTTTGAGGGTTTTTATATTTTTTTGGTATTTTTATGTAATATTTAGATTTTTGCGTAATGAGCACTAGGCTGATGCGTACGATCGCACGAGTACTCACACGGCTTTCTTTGTTTATTTTATATTTTTTTTTGCGTTATGAGCACTAGGCTGATGCGTACGATCGCACGAGCACTCACACTGCTTTTTTATATCATTACATGTTTTTTAAAGTTTTATATTTTTTTCATATATTTTTTATTAAGAAGAGAGGTGAATAAAAATATCAAAAAAAGCATAGGATAAAATTGTAGTAGAAAATAGGATAAATTTATAAACTGAAAAAAAAAATTATCAAAATGAACATAAATAGAATGAAAAGAAAATGTGTACCTTGTTGAAAATTTGAAAGATGAAGCAAGACTTTGCTTGTGATAAGTTGTGAGAAGAGGTAGATTGATGATGAAGAAGATGAATTTATAGTAGAAGTGTGGTATGGGATTTACTTTGTATAGAGGGATTGGGAAATAGTAAAATATGAGAGAAAAATGAAGTAGAGTTTTGGGATGGAATGAAGAGATTTTGAGAGAGAAGATATGGATATTATGTAAATTGTGTGTGTGTGAAGTGAAGGGAATGTGGGTATTTATAGAGTTAAGGATGAAGAAAGTTGATGAATAAAAATAATATAATAAGTTGGTGGAAAATTTAGGTGAAATAAAATATAATTAAAAAAAAAAGATGAATAGTAAAAGTTAATGTGGAAAATAAATGAAAGAAATAATATAAAAAGTTGGTGGAGAAAGTAGGTGAAATAAAATATAGTAAATAGTAAAAGTTAATGTGGAAAATAAGTGAAAGAAATAATATAAAAAGTTGGTGGAAAATTTAGATGAAATAAAATATAATAAAAAGATGAATAGAAAAAGTTAATGTGGAAAATAAGTGAAAGAAATAATAATAAAAAGTTGGTGGAGAAATTAGGTGTGGAAATTAAGTGAAAGAAATAATATTAAAAGTTGGTGGAGAAATTAGGTAAAATAAAATATAGTGAATAGTAAAAGTTAATGTGGAAAATAAGTGAAAGAAATAATATAAAAAGTTGTTGGAGAAATTAGGTGTGGAAATTAAGTGAAAGAAATAATATAAAAAGTTGGTGGAGAAATTAGGTGAAATAAAATATAGTGAATAGTAAAAGTTAATGTGGAAAATAAGTGAAAGAAATAATATAAAAAGTGGGTGGAAAAATAAGGTGGAGAAAAATGGATAATAAAAAATGTTGATGGAGAAGATATAATTAAAAATGTAAGTGGAATAATTAGAAAAGTTGATATATAAAATTAAAATGGAAATGATGTGGAAAAAGTAAATGAAAAAGGTAGATGATGTGGAGGGTGATGTGGATGGTGATGTGGATGGTGATGTTGAAACTTGTGCGCTTAGCATTTTCTTTTGAAACATGAGTGTATGCATGCTTGAAATCGAAAGCTGGTCATGGGGTAGGAGAGTTGTTTGGAAGGGTTTGAAGGGTATCGGGTTGGCTATTTGGGCTTATTACTCCTCGAAACAAGTTATGAATGCCAAGGTGAGGTAGTAGATGCTTAGAAGCTGCCCCAATTTGGGGTCTAGTAAAAGGATGGTATGAACAAATGTATTTATGAATTGTCAAGGTGTGAAATTCATGAGTCTCACAAAATTGCCCCTAGCTTTGGATATGAATCAGTGAATGTCAAGGCAGATTGGCATCATGCAAGGCCCAAAAGGTTGCCCCCCGTTTCGGGTTCGCAACTGTTAAGATGAATAGAAATCATGGAAGGCCAAAATGGCTGCCCCTGTTTTGAGGGTGACTTTATAAATTATGGGACCAATTAGAGTAACACAAAATTGAAATAACTGCCCCGGTTTCAATAGGATGGATAAATCAAGCTCATGATAGGCCCACAAAGGTTGCCCAGCTGGGTGAATGGATTGATGAACGTCAGGATGAATGAGGCCCAACAGGGCTGCCCCTCGTCTGAGGATGGGTTTGGAAAGAATTGAACAAAAGGATGCCCTTAAATGACCTTTCTTTTTAGCCAGTTAGCAAGAAAATCTCCTCTTCCTAAGACATTTGTTTCTTCATTGTTTTTTTTTTTACAACTATTTTGCAAGTCATTTCAACTTATCACACAATTAAGCTTTATGAAAATTGAAGAAACCATTGTTCAATCAGTGTGGGCTTTTATTCGGCTTGTAATGATGTTGTGGGCTGAAGGGTATTCAAACAACGGATAAGGCCCAAACAAATGTTTTCAGGTTATTATTTTTTGAAACAAGAGTTACCATTTTGGTCCTGAATTTGCTATTTGTCAACCTCCTCAATGCCTTTCTCTTCTTAAGATCACCATTCAGTGTTTCTTCTTTCTATTTGCTCTTCTTGATGAACTTTCTTTCTTTGATCACTAAGTGTCTTTTGTTCGCATCCTGAGTCGACTTCTATTGTAATGGTAACTCTTACTCGGGTAAATTTGAAAAAGAATTATTTCTTGGCTCAAATGGGTATCAATGGATATATTCTTTTCTTTTTGGATGAAGGAAAATGGCCACACATCATCTTGAACTCTGGTCACTTTATTTTCGAAAGATTAACTCTATGACAAATCAATTGACTTTAGCACGAGTTGTTTTTCTTTTTATTTTCTTTTTTGAAACTCTCTTTTTTTTCTTTTTTTTTTCTTTTTTTTTTTTGAAGGATTCAGGGATCACCTAACTGACAAAATTATGGACAGGCACATTTGCCCCAAAATATAATTGTGTTCATCTTGGGCAATGATCAGGGTCAATCCTTTTGTACAATGAAGGCCGGAGGATGGATATTTTCAAACAAAAGCTCAACTAAGGCTAACAGGTTGATGTTTACAAACAAAGGTTCAATTAAGGCTGAGTATGAGGGATGAATGTTTACAAACAAAGGCTGAATGAAGTCTGACGGGTAGATGTTTACAAATAAATATTCAATGAAGGCTGATGATGGATATTACTAAGGAATGAGTATTCTCAAGCAATGCACACACTGAGGTTCAAATGGCAAATGTGACCCAATTATCTGACCCAACGAAGAATGACATCCATTTTCTTTTTATTCTTAGAATAACATAAACTTGATGACTTACCTCGAAAACAATTGACTCAATTATCTTTTTGAATTTTTCAAATTTGTGTTCTCTTTTTTGATGAATACAGAAATGTAATGATGAAACTAACTGAAATAAATCTTTTCGAATTTTCAAAATTGTGCATCATTCTTTTATGAAGAAATCATGCGAATCATTCAAACATATTTTTTTTTATTTTTTTACTTGGGCTATCCTTTTTTTTAATGGAAATATGTCTCATGAAACGAAAACTGATGCACTTATTGAAAGAAATATTTTTGTATTTTTCACACTTATATGCTAATGAGGGAAAATTATGCAATTCACTGAAAGAATTCTTTTTGTATTTTCAAACTTATGTTGTATTTTATTTTATGAATGAAAAACGTGTTAATGAGGAAAAATTATGCAGTTTATTGAAGGAAATATTTTTTGTATATTTTTTAATAGAGAACGAGAAATGGACTTAATGAGCTTAGAATTGGACTTTTCTTTTTGACACGGGAAAAATCCAAATCGGATTGGATCTGAAGAGAATTGACATAGAAGGAAGTTGGACTTACCAGGCACATTGACCCAATGGATCAGATGACCTGAGCCGTGAACTTGACACAAGAAGATGACAAAGAAAACATTTTTTTCATTTTTCATAGTATATGGAACAAGCTAAAAGAAATTCATTTTTTTTCATTTTTTGTTATGAAAGGATTTCACAAGATTGAACTAAAGAAAATTTTGCAACACTACTAGACTCAATGGGCCCAACACTATTCTTTTTACAACCATGACAAAATCTTCAGACAAGGGTCTGAATTTCTCTATTTTTATTTTTTGCACAAATACTTGTTCACACAAATGGAAAGGGAAATTATGAATTGAAAACACAAAATAAACATGTATTTTTTATTTTTTTAGAAATTCAGATGCACTGGTTCAAGAGAAACCACATATGACAACGGGGCCTAATGGGCTCAAAAACTGTTCATCTTTCATTTTCAGATTTTTTTTTTTTTGGAAGATAACAATTTTATTTGTATGAATTCAAATATGATATTCGCAACAATGATCCCCAAAATATGTACAATTTAAAAAAATCCTTTTATAATTTTTCATGCCCCAAAAATATAATTTTTCGTTTTTTTTTAGTGAAATCAGACTCAAGAAAAACATAAACGTCAATTGGGTCTAACGAGCCCAAGAACTGTTCTCAAAGCTAAATAAAATGTTTTCAGTTCTTTTTTTTTTAAAGAATTTTTATTTTTAATGAGTTAAATTTTTAAATTTTTTTTTAAATTAAGAAAAGTAAATATATATACCTGTGCGAAAAATTAACTACTTCGAAGAGGAAAATATTGCACGTTCAAAGCAAATTTTTTTTGAAAGATAACAATATTTCACATTTTATTTGTATGAAAAATGATGTCCAGAAATTCGAAACGATGATCTATATTGCCCCAAAATATGTACACTTTATTAATTTTTTTTTTTAGATTTTTCATGCCCTAAAAGTATTTTAAGAAATTCCAATTTTTTCTTTTTTTTTTTGAATGATTCCGAGAACATTAATTTTATCTTTTATTTTCATATTTTTCTCTTTTTGTTTTTAAAAGAAACATGACAAATTTTTTGTAAAATAGGAAATGACAGACAAACTGAAACAAAATAGTCTCCCTTTTGTGCCGCATCAGAGGTTGAATAACTTAAAGTTCTAAGGCCAAAGATATGCACTCACAAGGATGGTTCCCTAATGCTTAAATTAAGGCCACCAGAGCTATGACTCTTTTCATTGTTTCTCCACAACAGTCAGAGTAATCAACTAGATGCGGAGACACAAATGAAGAGAACAGACTCTAGCTGGGGTTCTCACGATAGCCAAACAGGAAGTACATCCCAGAGTGACACCGCTACACAACCCCTCTAATTCTAAGTTGCGCTCAGACCCGGGTATAGGGCCCCACTCATGATATGCATAATGTTTAGAGGGAAATTATAATGTAAAACAACAATTGCAAAAATAAACACAGATGAGTAGACATATCAAACATAGATAAGGAACAATTATTTCAAACATAAAGAAAAAGTAAAAGAAACTCACATGCAATTATTCCAAATATGATACCTAGATAAGGAAAAAGAGAATAAAAACATAAAGTAAAAACCACATCGAATTCGCTTATCTAATTAAATGGCCTGACTCTCTGACGTCCCCAGCGGAGTCGCCATCTGTCGCAACCGGAATCGCGACGGGACGACGATCCATGGAAAATAAAAAGGTTTTGAAAAAAGAGATTTGGAGTCGCCACCATAGTTTATTCTGGAAAACTACGGAAAAACCATAAAATGATAAGGCATGGTCTGCGAAACTGAGATTCTTGGTTCGGGAGTCGGTTACGTGTAGGGAAGGTATTAGCACCCTACAACGCCTGCCCTAAGGCAATACCTTTAACTAAATATGCGAATATGATGTGGTTTTCAAAATGTTTAACTATCCCCTAAAATAAAACTTTTAAAGAAACAAAATATATTTTTTTAGTTTTTTGTGCCCGACAAGGATTGACCTTGCTCCTACGTATTCTCATTTAGAATGAGAAATCAGGGTTCCGTAGTTCTTTTAGAAAATGCTTGAAAATATTGTTTGAGAAATTGTTTAGAAAATTTTGTTTGTAAAATGATTTTGGATTTTTGGGAAAGTGAACCTGACAAGGACTGGCCTTGCTCCTACGTATCTCCACTTTTGATGGAGAATCAAGGATCACGTAGTTCTGGCCAGAAAGAATTATTGTTTGTTGTTTTGAAATTGTTGATATTTTTGGTTTTTTGAGGGTTTTTATATTTTTTTGGTATTTTTATGTAATATTTAGATTTTTGCGTAATGAGCACTAGGCTGATGCGTACGATCGCACGAGTACTCACACGGCTTTCTTTGTTTATTTTATATTTTTTTTTGCGTTATGAGCACTAGGCTGATGCGTACGATCGCACGAGCACTCACACGGCGTTTTTATATCATTACATGTTTTTTAAAGTTTTATATTTTTTTCATATATTTTTTATTAAGAAGAGAGGTGAATAAAAATATCAAAAAAAGCATAGGATAAAATTGTAGTAGAAAATAGGATAAATTTATAAACTGAAAAAAAAAATTATCAAAATGAACATAAATAGAATGGAAAGAAAATGTGTACCTTGTTGAAAATTTGAAAGATGAAGCAAGACTTTGCTTGTGATAAGTTGTGAGAAGAGGTAGATTGATGATGAAGAAGATGAATTTATAGTAGAAGTGTGGTATGGGATTTACTTTGTATAGAGGGATTGGGAAATAGTAAAATATGAGAGAAAAATGAAGTAGAGTTTTGGGATGGAATGAAGAGATTTTGAGAGAGAAGATATGGATATTATGTAAATTGTGTGTGTGTGAAGTGAAGGGAATGTGGGTATTTATAGAGTTAAGGATGAAGAAAGTTGATGAATAAAAATAATATAATAAGTTGGTGGAAAATTTAGGTGAAATAAAATATAATTAAAAAAAAGATGAATAGTAAAAGTTAATGTGGAAAATAAATGAAAGAAATAATATAAAAAGTTGGTGGAGAAAGTAGGTGAAATAAAATATAGTAAATAGTAAAAGTTAATGTGCAAAATAAGTGAAAGAAATAATATAAAAAGTTGGTGGAAAATTTAGATGAAATAAAATATAATAAAAAGATGAATAGAAAAAGTTAATGTGGAAAATAAGTGAAAGAAATAATAATAAAAAGTTGGTGGAGAAATTAGGTGTGGAAATTAAGTGAAAGAAATAATATTAAAAGTTGGTGGAGAAATTAGGTAAAATAAAATATAGTGAATAGTAAAAGTTAATGTGGAAAATAAGTGAAAGAAATAATATAAAAAGTTGGTGGAGAAATTAGGTGTGGAAATTAAGTGAAAGAAATAATATAAAAAGTTGGTGGAGAAATTAGGTGAAATAAAATATAGTGAATAGTAAAAGTTAATGTGGAAAATAAGTGAAAGAAATAATATAAAAAGTGGGTGGAAAAATAAGGTGGAGAAAAATGGATAATAAAAAATGTTGATGGAGAAGATATAATTAAAAATGTAAGTGGAATAATTAGAAAAGTTGATATATAAAATTAAAATGGAAATGATGTGGAAAAAGTAAATGAAAAAGGTAGATGATGTGGAGGGTGATGTGGATGGTGATGTGGAGAGTGGGGTGTGATAAGAGAAAAGGGGTGGTGAGGAAGTAAAAAAAGTAAGAGATTATTTTGGGCCATTTGATTAAGTGTTTAAAAGAAAATTTGGGTTGCAAAAAGTAAAATAAATAGTATTTTTTTTTATATTTTTTTTTTATTTATTTTTGTGATGAATTTTATTTACCCGGACGAAATTGGGTATTGACACCATGATTACTGATTTTGTCGATATGGGAACGTACGGGGAAATCTAGATCCGGGGAATTTCTCCCAATAGCATATTGATTGCCTTTAAGCTTCTGCACTTCAGAATTAATTACTAGGAATGCTAGGAATTGTATGAACTCGTAATTAAGGATATGCCTCCTTGCAAGGTGATTTAGAGAGTGGCATTAGCATTGATGAAAAGAATGATGAATTCCTAAAAGTATATGAGAGTGGATAAGATGAAATTGATAACCTCAACAAGATACTCATCCATCTAATTCATTAAAGTGTTTGTATTCCTCTTTTCCATTGATCAAATTCATGCATACATGTTTAATTATTGTCTCTTGCATTTAAAACCTGCAATCAATTGTTAAGAAGTCTTAAATAATCAACAAATCATATAACTAACTAGGTCGTGAGTCCTTTGGGAGAACGATACTTGGTCTTACCGAGTTTTATTACTTGATACGATTCGGTCACTCTTGCCGATTGTTAAACAAGTTTTTGGCGCCGTTTTCGGTGTTCACAAATTTGTCATTGTCGCAACCGGAATCGCGACGAGACGACGATCCAAAAAAAGGCGGGTTTTGAAAAGAGATTTTGGAGTCGCCACCATAGTTTATTCTGGAAAACTACGGAAAAACCATAAAATAATAAGACACGGTCCGCGAAAACCAGATTCTAGGTTCGGGAGTCGGTTACGTGTAGGGAAGGTATTAGCACCCTACAACGCCTGCCCTAAGGCAGTACCTTTAACTAAATACGCGAATATGATGTGGTTTTCAAAATGTTTAACTATCCCTAAAATAAAATTCTAAATAAACAGAATATATATTTTTTAGTTTTTTGGCCCGACAAGGATTGACCTTGCTCCTACGTATTCTCATTCAAAATGAGAAATCAGGGTTACGTAGTTCTTTTGGAAACTGTGTTGAAAATTTTGATTAAAAAATTGTTTGAGAATTTTGTTTGGAAATGATTTTGGATTTTTGGGAAGTGGACCTGACAAGGACTGGCCTTGCTCCTACGTATCTCCATTTTTTATGGAGAATCAAGGATCACGTAGTTCTAGCATAAAGGTTGATTCTTTTTTTGTTTGAAAAAGCAGATGTTTTTAATAATAATATTTTTTGAAGATTTTATGTATTTTTGGTATTTTGAGAAAATGAAAGTAATGAGCACTAGGCTGACGCAGACGGTCACACGAGTACTCATACCATTATTTAAAATTTTTGATATTGAGGATATTAGGTACTAGGCTGATGCGGACGATTGCACGAGCACCCATATCCTCATTTAATATTACGTAAACGAGAGAGAAAGGTATCAAGCACTAGGACGATGCGGAAGATCTCACGAGTGTTCGACCTTTAAAACATAATTTTTTTTTTAAAAAGGAAGAAAAGGTTTTTAGCACAAGGACGACGCGAGCGGTCACACATGCGCTTAACCTTCTAAACGTATTTTTTATGAATTTTTATAAGAAAGAAGAAGAGGTTTTTAGCACAAGGACGACGCAAGCAGTCACACGTGTGCTTAGACCTTTAAAACGTATTTTTTGTAAATATTTATAAGAAACAAGAAGAGGTTTTTAGCACAAGGACGACGCGAGCGGTCACACGTGTGCTTAAACCTTTAAAACGTATTTTTTTGTAAATTTTTATAAGAAAGAAGAGGAGGTTTTTAGTACAAGGACGACGCGAGCGGTCACACGTGTGCTTAAACCTTTAAAATATTTTTGTAATAATTTTATAGGAAAGAAGAAGAGGTTTTTAGCACAAGGACGACGCGAGCGGTCACACGTGTGCTTAAACCTTTAAGATATTTTTTGTAAATTTTGTATATATATATATAAATATTTTAGTTTCTTATGTATTATTAAATATGTATACTAAAATAAGTACATATTTAAAACAAATAAAAAAATAAAAACAAAAACAACAATAAAATAATAAAAATAAAAAAATCAAATAGACTAAGATAAATAAAGAAAAGCAAATAAATAAATAAGTAAATAAAAATAAAACAAATAGTGAGAGCGTCCAAATGAGAAAATGGGGTATCTAACCTAATTTTTTTATTTTATTTACAGATTGGGCCTAAACCCAAACTGAAAGGGGGTGTGGAAGTGAGAACAGGGGTGCCCACACCAAATTCATTTCTAACAACAGACTAGGCCTAAGCCCAAGTCGAAAGGGGCGTGAAAAGGGAAATAGGGGGGAGAGTAAAAAAATAAGTTCAAAACCGAATGGGTCAAAGCCTACGGAGGATGGGGTGCGAAATATGAATAACGGGGGAGTAACACAAATTGTTTTTTTTTTTATTTTTTTTTTGGCTTGGCCCAGCACTGGCCTAGGTGTGGTTTCTGCTTCCTAACCTAGAATTTCCTAGGGGTTCAGGAGGCTCATTCTCATTCCCAATTCCCTCAGCTCACGTACTCTCCAGAGACCCAAGGTCTCTTACTCTCTCCGCAGGCTCACCACCTCCTCAGCCAGAACTGGCCGCCACGCCACTGCCTTCCACAAACCTTGACCTCGCCGGCGACAACTCGCCCCACCATGGCCACCGTCGGCCACGGCACCACTGTCTTCACTCTCTCCTCGCTTCGAAAACGCCTTTGCGCCCCCTACTCCTTCGAACCCGCCACCGTGCCACCACCTTCTACTAGTCTCGATGTCGCCAGTGACACCACACTCCACCGGAGCTACCGCCGGTTGCGGCGTCCAACCCTCTCTTTCCCTTCTCGTGAATGGAAAAAACACACTCCCTGGGATGAGTTCTCCACTACCACGAACAAAACCAGCCACCGCCGACGAAGATGGCCACCGCTGCTCTCGCCGGGGCTCGCTTCCTCACCGGCGCCAACAACGTCACTCTCCTCCCTCTCCATTCGAGGATTTCTTAACTGCTAAACGTCCCCGCAACATCACTTTTCCTTCTCTTCTTCCCCTAATTTTTATCGTTTATTGATTGGTTCAATGTTGATTGATTCGTGTTCCGTATCTCGTCTATTGGGATTGGAAACGATGAGTGTGTTGTGTGCATATGAGCGTGAGGGGCAAATGAAGAATTTGTTTTGCTCTGTGGGTTGATTGGGTCATGAAAAAAATGATGAGTGAAGTTGAGAAATGGATTCGTAGGGAAGGCGAGGTAACCCCTAGGATGTGAGATCTGGGAGTGGAAGGAAAAGGCGGTTGGAAGAGAGTTGGTAGGACTCGTTTGGAGGAGAGAAACAAGACCAGAGAAGTGGATAGGAGTGCGTGTGGGAAGGGTGACGATGATGTTCGGTAACATAATGGATGTATACAAATATCCAGTGTATTCAACAACATTCATATACAAATTTAACAACAATCGTAACAGAGATACACTCATGGGCAAGTAAACAACTCAGTAGAACATGGAGTGCAAGGCATTACTTACCTCTCGAAGATTCGTTTGCTATTGCCAACCTTGCGTCTCCAATGGGTCTCTCCCTCTCCTTTGGCTGGCGTCTGTCTTTCTCTGCAGGTGAAAATGGTGAATGCTCTCAGGAAGACTCGATGATGATCGAAGATGGAGGTCTGAGAAGTAATTCCAAGTCCTCCTTTTACTCTCCCCGTGATGAAGGCTCCTGGAGCTCTCCAAAATCCCCTTTTCTCTATGCTTTTCTATGCTTTTTTTGCCGCTTTGCAATTCCGTATCCCAAATCGTATATGTGCCAATTCTGTAGGCTTCAAAAACGTCTCTGCCACCACCCGCGGACTCTGCAAAAACGGTTTTCTGCCTCCTCCTTCCAGCACACACATGTACACTGTTCCCTAAAAGAAAACACTTTTCCTTTTTTTTTTCTTTCTTTTTTCATTTTTTTTCACTAAAGACAAACGTCTTATTTTTTTTTCTTTTTAACTACACTAATTAAAGTAAAATAAAATATAAAAGGGTAAAAACAAAAAAACAAAAAAAAAACAAAAAACAAAAAAAAAAACAAAAAAACAAAAAAAAAAACAAAACAACAAAATAACAAAAATAAAATAAAATAAAAATAAATAAAATAAAATAATAAAAATCAAAAAATAAAAAATAACAAATAAAAAACAAAAAAAAAGAAATAATAAATAAATTGGAGAATAAAATAAGATAATTTATGGAAATAAAGATAGGAAAATAAATAAAGTAATAAATAAAATAAATAAATAAGTCAAAGACAAAAATGAAAATAAAAATAAAACAAACAAAACAAGTAAATAATGGAACAGACCATAGTAAAACCAAAACAAACAATCCGGACGAAATTTGGTATTGACAGTCATCAATGGGATGATTCCAATTAATTGGAACAATTTCGTTTTGGAGAGACTGAAGATGTTGTTGCAGGGGTTTTTGCTTTTGGGATTTCATTTGGCAGAAAATGCTCTTTAGAGCTAGTGCCTGTGCGGGCAGAGGGCAAAGTAATGTGAGAGGAAGAAAGTTCCTAGTGCTCATGCCACTGATCAGATGCTTGAGGAAGACGAAGCTCGAGCACATGACGAATGTTGATAGGTGAAAAGCTCAAGTTGATTGGAGGGTTGAGAGTTGTGGAGCACAAGGAAGAAAGGGAGAGTTGTCCAATGGGAAACATGAAGCGTCAAGAGGTTTATTCCCATTACCCTTTCCCTCTTTGCTGATGAATCTTATAAAATACGACTTTTTGTAAACAGAGATTACACTTTACACAACTTTTCGCTACAGTTCTCCATTCTTTAGATTAGGGTTTTACTTGCTTTTGTAGAGTAGGGATTTTGTTACTGGATTTCACGAGAGTGACAGAAGTGAGCCTCCTCTTTGGTTTATGGTATGCCTGTAGTGTTAGTTTTTGATTTTAATAAAGTGTTGCTTTCGATTCATTGTTTCAATTTCTATTTCTGTGTTTTGATTTTGTTCTTTGCTGTTAATTTCTGCACTTGTTATGTTTTGAGAAAATGATTTGGATTTTGTATCTCTGCAATTCTATGGTTCCTTTGGGAATTATATGAATCCATAGTGAGCATACATTTTTGGGATGTCTTATCGAGTCAGAGATGATTCCAATGCATAAAGACTTATTCAGTTTTGTGTTTCTATTCTTTTTATTTTATTATTTTTATTATGCGTGATTTTAATTTTGTAATTGAACTCTGTTTGAGAATTGTGAAGGAAAACATCCATATTTCTACATCTGTTTTGGATGTAATAGGACCCCGAGGTGGGCCTAGATTTTCAAGAGGTCTTCTTGAGATATATTAAGCTTCATAATTGTCAGACTAAGTCAAATTTCAGTCTTGTATTTCTGTTTTTTTTAAGTGTGCATTGGTTGATTAATTGAGTGAGAATTTCCATTTTAAGTTTTGAAATATGAACTAAAAAGACCCCAAGGAGGGCTTAACTTTCTTAGAATGTCTTTCTGAAGAGGAATTGAGACTCTTTCATTCAATCTGTTGCACATTTGCATATGTTCTTTGCTTTTTGCCTAATATCTTTAGTTTGCTTCTTTATTTTTAGTATTTATGTTGACTTGATGTTAGAATATTCTTAGTTTTGATTGTGATTTTATTTTTCCTTCCATTTAGGTTCTTTTATATGTTCCACTGTTCTTAGCATTCTTAGTTAGGTTTATTTTCTTGTTTTCTTACATCATTTACATATTGCAGTGATAATCTTTAGGTTATGTTATTAGGCAGTAGTAATGCTCATTAGTTCAGGATCATTTTAGTTGCATTTAAATTTTCATATTAGCTTAGATGTTGTTGTTTCTATCTTAGGAAGTTTAGATTTCTACTTTCTTTTATTTTCCTTTTATTTCATATTCTTTCCTTCTTATAAACATATTTTTAGTTTTAATTCTTTTCTTTTTAGTTTCATTCATTTTTAATTTCCCCACCTTGCATTATTAGTTAATACTTAGTAAATAAATGCAAGAATTAACTATACACTTTGAGCTTAATTGTACCAAGTCCGAGGATTGATACCTAGGTTGTTCCTATACTTCATTAGTCGGAAAACTTAGTTTGTTCTATTTTTGCGCGATGAAAAGTAATTTAACAGTATTGTTGTTTGTTCGTTTTGTGGGAAGAATGGGCACACTAAGGTTGTGTGTTTCAAGAAACATGGGTTTCTACCAAACCTCCTCCAAATAAGAAATCTTACTCTCATTGTGGCAAGACCGACCATATGGTTGATGTATGCTATAGTAAACATGGATACCCACTCGGTCATAAACTCTACAATGGTAAAAGTCTCCTCTCAAGAAGCCAAGAACCCACCAATGAAAGTATGGGAGACAATTATGAACCTGAAGTGTGTCTCACAAAGCAACAATATCAATCCCTCATGGCTCTCATTAACCCAACTACTGACATTGCCGCCAACCCTCAAATCAGTTCCATGATTTCCAATTCCCAAGACCAAGGTAAAACCATTTTAACTTTTGACTCTACTACTGCAACAAGTATCACAACATGGATTTTAGACTTTGGTGCAACTGACCGTGTTGTTTCTTCCCTTAAACATTTCCATTCCTATGATCTAATTAAACTTGTCATTATTAATCTCCCAAATGGCATCACCACCAACGCTACCCATAAAGGAAACATAAAAATTTGTGACACAACTTGCTTAACAGATGTTCTTTATATCCCTGATTTTTCCTATAATCTCATCTCTATATGCAAAATGGTTTTGGTGATAATGTCTAAGTAACCCTCACTAATTCTTAGTGTTTCATCCAGGGTTCAACAACACACCACAAGATTGGTTCAGCTGATCTCCATGTTGGTCTTTATATCCTTTATGGTCCTACTCTCACCGCTGCTCCTTGCGTGCCAAATCTGAAACAAGAAATCATATTTTGCACTTCATATCTTATGTCAAAAACTAGTTTGAAACAACCATTAAAATCATCATATATGATAATAGGCCTGAATTTGCTATGCATGACTATTTTAGTTCTCAAGGAATTATTCACCAAACTTCTTGTAGTAAAACCCCTCATCAAAATGGAATTGTGGAAAGAAAACACAAACACCTTTTAAATGTCACCAGGGCCTTGCTTTTTCATTCAAAACTTTCTACTCAATTCTGGACATATGTACTCAACTATGAAACTCTTCTAATTAATATCATGTCTAGTTTATCACATAAATTTTGTCATCACTAGACTTAGAGTTTTTGGTTGCCTTTGTTACACCAGCACCCTTCAATCTCATAGAAAGAAACTTGATTCGCGTGCTACTGGTAGTATTTTTCTTGGTCTTCATCCCACTACTAAAGGATATATAACTTACAGTCTTGACACTCATGACATTAACATCTCCAGAAATGTTGTTTTTTGTGAAAATGAATTTCTTGATATAGCATCCGCAACATCACTGTATTCTGTTAGACCTCTACCTTTACATCATAATAACATTATGCATGATCAACCCACTCCCCCTGTTCCACATAATTCTTCTTCTCTTAACAATGACAACCATCTAGGAAATAATTTTATTTTCCTTAGGCGATCTACTCGCGCTAGAACTATGCCTACATACCTCAAAGACTTTCAAATAGCATCCTATAGTACTTTTACCAATAAATATCCTATTGAACATGTGCTTAGTTTTGATAAATTGTATCCTGCATATTGAAATTTTATATGCTCTATAGACAACATTCATGATCCTACTGACTACAAAGAGGCAATCCAATATGAACATTGGCGTGCTGCATGCAAGCCAAACTCATTGCCCTAACCAAAACCAGACTTAGACTCTCACTCTCTCCCCTCACACAAACAAGCAATAGGTTGCAAATAGGTTTATGAGACAAAGCACAAAGCTGATGGCACCATTGATAGATTCAAGGCTCGCCTTGTTGCTAAAAGATACACACAATTGGAAGGTATTAATTACTTTGATACTTTCTCACCAGTTGTTAAACTCACCACTATCCAGTTAATTCTATCATTGACTGCTGCCAAGAACTGGCATCTAAGACAACTAGATGTCAACAATGCCCTTTTACATGCAGATTTACATGAGGAAGTCTACATGCATCCACCACTGGGACAATAGACAAATCTCAACCAGGTATGTCTCCTACACAAATCTCTTTATGGCTTGAAACAAACCAGTAGACAATGGAATAAAAAGCTCTCCTTTTTCCTTCTCTCTCACAAATTCACTCAAACATTTGGTGATCATTCTTTATTTACTCACCACAAAGGTAATACCATCACCATTTTGTTAACCTACGTTGATGATATAGTTCTTACCGACAATAATATACTTACAATTGATCATATTATTAATCTACTAATTGAGCAATTCAAAATCAAAAACATGGGTAACTTGTGTAACACCCCAAAAATAAAACATCTCACACACTAATTATTTCATAAATAATATAAACATTGTACAATATTATAATAATTTGTATAGGAGTAAAATAGTTCACACTGGAAATACATTATACTTTCAAACATCATTAAAAACACTATAATTTTTTTTCTCTTCTTAAACTACTCTTCATTTTTCTACTGCTTCCTCCTTCACTTGTATTGGTTCAAACGTCGTTCCCTCATCTGCTCCCGTATAACATAAACGTTATACGATCATCGCAAAAAAAAGATTTCCCGACACAAACAAACAAGTAAGGGTGAGCTACCATACAAAATTTCAAGAAAAGCATAACACTATCATTATACGTAACACATTCACCAGAAATTCTTGTAATATGCAATTATTATACTAGACTCTATTATCCGGATATAGTGTTGATGAAAGTCTCGGGTGGTCATGCACTTGTAGTGACCTCTACTCCTCTCGCAATGCAATCTTGGCCAAATACAATCTATCATATCACCCACAAGGTTAGTCTGTTAACATCTATGACCATAAATGAACATAGACTAGGACCTCCTACCACTCTAACCACATAACACATCCTTCTCTATTTGAGACTGGATAATTATTAGAGTATTAGGATAACCACAACCGACAGGACCCTCGACATCAACATATACACTAATATCATACCATTGTAGAGTCTCCCCTGAGACTCATACTATATTCCAATGCATAATTTCATATTAAACATCATAAAATACATACATCATAAAAATCATACAAAATGAATATATCACAAAACAACTTAACAATAATAAAATATTACTATAAATGGTCACTGGAGAAGAATCAAATGTTTGATGAATCAAACTCACCAGAACTGCAAGTACATATGACTAGTCACAACTTATTAGATCAGATCAGGGCTACTCTATGATCAGGGATGTACCAACTCCGATTTTTAAGATTCCTCTATCCTACCATCAACAATAAACTTAATATAAACGTTCTAGGGAACTAAGAAGTTGAATATGACATAGCCGGTTAGACATCTTCTTATCCTTCCAGAAAGATGCAATAAAAATATATAAGAACAATAAAAATTATGGGGAAAAAAGAAGTAGAATCTGGCAAAGCGGGTTAGACAACTTCCCATCCTTCCAAAGAATGCAATATAAATAGTAAAAAAAACAATAAAAGTTCTGGGGAAACAAGAAGTTGAATCTGACAAAGCTGGTTAGACAACTTCTCATCCTTCCAAAAAGATGTAAAATAAAAAACTAAACGTTTTGAGAAACAATAATGAAAACAAAACATAATAAAATCAAAATCACGTTTTACAACCATCAATAAACTTGGATCTCATCACAGAAACATGTTCATATTCAAAATTCAAGATCATACAAAAACAAAATACTCCATATTCAAAATCTAAGATTAGACAAAAGCAAAATATTGCATATTCAAGACTCAAGATAATACAAAACAAAAGACTCAAGAGTAGTTCCCCTTACCTCTATTCCAGACTTAATTTCCTCCTTAGAAATCGTTCCCCGAAAACTTCCAGAATTTCCCCTTTGCAACTAGAATTTCCCCCAACTCTCTTCTCTCAAAAATTTTTCTCAATTTTTGGTGTCATTTCAGCTTTCCCCCATGCTTGCTATTTATACGCTAAGATTTGACACTATTTAGTTTTTTAATTTATTTTTATAATATTTTATTAAAATAATATTTTATTATAAATAGTATTTAAATCCCATTACTGAAAGTTGTTCTCCCTTAACTCCACTTCTGAAAGTAGTTTTGTCTTTTTGCAATAATTTTTTCTTTCTTTCTTTTTTTACAAAAGCTTCTAAAATAAATTCTCAAAATTTTCAATTCCACCTTCTAAGATTACTTTAATCCTTTATCCTAAATTTTTAATTTTTCTTATCAAAATTTTTCTAATTAATCATATTTTCTACCTTTAAATTATTATTACTAACAAAGAAAAATTGATACTATTTATTAAAATAAATAAATTTTGTTATGGACTTTACATTCTCTCCAACAACAAAAAATTTTGACCTCAAAAATTCGACACTTCACAAAAATAGATGGGGATAAGAATGCTTTACATCATCTTCTAATTCCCATGTAGAGTCACCTGTTTTCCTATTCCAAACCACTCTGACTAAGTCGATAGTCTTCCCTCTAAGCTCCTTTGTTTTAGTGTCTTCTATACAAATGGGTTGTACTTCTACGAAGAGATCCTCTCTTATTTGAATTACTTCTAGAATGTGAGAAGGATCGGGCACATATTTTCTTAGTTGGGAAACGTGAAAAACTGAATGGAGATTGGCTAATTGAGAGGGTAACGCCATCTCATAAGCGACTGACCCAATTTTTCTCAAAATTTGAAATGGACCAATGAATTTAGGAGAAAGTTTCTCCGAATGAAGAGCCCTTCCTACACCAGTGGTTGAAGTTACCCGCAAGAATACATGATCTCCGACTGCAAACTCTAGTGGTCTTCTCCTTTGATCAGCATATGACTTTTGTCTACTCTGCGAAGCCTTCATTCTTTCTCGTATCAATTTTACTTTGTCTGTGGTCTGTTGTAGTAATTCAGGTCCTACCAAAGCCCTTTCACCGTCCTGGTACCAGAATAAAGGAGTTCGACATCGTCTTCCATACAAAGCCTCGTAAGGTGTCATTCCAATACTAGCATGAAAGTTGTTGTTGTAGGTAAATTCCACTAGAGGAAGTACTTCATCCCAACTAGCCTGGAATCATGCTTTTGTTCAAATTTTTAGAAATAAGAGAGCTGGACAGGTTTATGCTTGATTTCAGTGTTTTATGCAGGTTTTAAGGTGAATATGGTGAAAGAAGTGAAGAAGGATAAAGATGGAATCAGAAAAGAACTCAAAAAGTACAAAAGGAGAAGTTGCAACTACCGCTCAGCGGCAGTTTACCGTTGAGCGGCACTCAGGAAACCCCGTTGGCTCCGCTGAGGGGTGAAAATGTTGCTGAGGGGAAGAATCAACTCACGCACTTACCGTTGAGCGGTACTATTTTGGGCTTGGGCCTAATTTTCTGTTACGAACAATATATAAGCTTTAGGTCTTTCTAGGGTTTGTATCTTTGGCTGGGAGGAAGCAGAAACACACTTTTCACCCCTTGGGGGTAGAATTGGATATGGTGACGACTCTCCTCTTCTCTTTCTAGGGTTTTTCTATCTCTTCCATTCTTCCATTATTGTTCATCTAGTTTCACCATGAATATGGTGAACTAAACCTTGTATTGTTGTTTGGTAATCAATGTAGTCTTGTGAAACTCTCATATATGGAATTTATGTTTTAACATCTTACTTTAAGATACATGCTTTCTTTCATCATTAGTTAGGGTTTTTCCTTTTTGCTTAAAGCTTGCATTGTTTAATTCATTCAATGCCATGATTATTGATTTTGTCGATATGGGAACTACGGGGAAATCTAGATTCGGGGAATTTCTCCCAATAGCATATTGCCTAGACATAGGAATATGAGGGTTGGTTGTCGTTAAGCTTCTATGCTTCAGAATTAATTATTAGGAATGCTAGGAATTGTATGATCTCGTAATTAAGAATAGGCCTTCTTGCAAGGTGATTTAGAGAGTGGCATTAACATTGATGAAAAGAATGATGAATTCCTAAAATTATATGAGAGTGGATAAGATGAAATTGATAACCCTAACAACATACTCATCCATCTAATTCATTAAAGTGTTTGTATTCCTCTTTTCCATTGATCAAATTCATGCATACATGTTTTATTATTGTCTCTTGCATTTAAAACCTACAATCAATTGATAGAAGTCTTAAATAATCAACAAATCATATAGCTAACTAGGCCATGAGTCCTTTGGGAGAACGATACTTTGTCTTACCGAGTTTTATTACTTGATACGATTCGGTCACACTTGCCGATTGTTAAACAAGTTTTTGGCGTTGTTTTACGGTGTTCATAAATTTGTCAGCAGTCTTCTAATGATTGGATGGTTCTTTCAGATTGTGCATCGGTTTGGGGATAATACGCGGAGCTCATTCGTAACTTGTTGCCCATAGCTTCCTGTAGAGTTTGCCAGAATCTAGAAGTGAATCTTGAGTCTCGATCTGACACAATGCTTGAAGGGACGCCGTGCAATCTTACTATCTCTTTTATGTACAGTTGTGCCAGCTTAGCCATTAACATTGTGAGATTTATTGCTAACAACTAAGCATTTTTTTCAATTGATCAATGATGACCCAGATAGAATCGTTACCTCTCACTGTCCGAGGTAAATGAGTAATGAAATCCATAGCAATGCTATCTCATTTCCATTCTGGTATGTCTAATTGTTGTAGCATTCCTCCAGGTCTCTGATGTTCCACTTTTGCCTTCTGACAAGTTAAACAAGCCACAACAAATTGTGCTACTTCCTTCTTCATTCCTGGCCACCAAAAGGACTCCTTGAGATCTTGATACATTTTAGTCATACCGGGATGTATGGTAAAACGACTCTTGTGTCCTTCTTTAAGGATTAGTCTCTTTATCTGTGCATTGTCTGGTACACATACTCTACTTCTAAACCTTAATACATCATCAAATCCCAACCTAAATTCTTTAGCATGTTTTGTATCGATCATTTATGTTATCTTTTTCAAGCCAAGATCCAACAACTGCTTCTCTTTAATTAAATTAGGAAAGTTGCTAGATATAGTCAGACTACTACATCTAACGAAATCTGCTCCAAACTCCATTTATAGCTTCGGACTCTGAACTTCTCCACCAACTCTTGTTCTTTGATAATCATATGAGAAACATGCACTACCTTTCTACTCAAAGCATTAGATACCATGTTTGCTTTTCCCGGATGATATAGGAGTTTGAAATCATAATCCTTCAAGAATTTCATCCACCGTCTTTGCCTCATATTCAGCTCCTTTTGATCAAATAAGTACTTCAAGCTTTTGTGATTGTTGAATACTTGAAATTGAGCTCTATAAAGATAATGCCGCCAAATCTTCAAGGAAAACACCATCGCTGCCAATTCCAAATCATGAGTAGGATAGTTCTTCTCATGAACCTTTAATTGTCTTGAAGCATATGCCACCGCCTTTCTTTCATGCATGAGCACACAACCTAATCCCTGATAGAAACATCACAATAAACTTCAAAATTTTTACTTGGGTCAGGGATTACCAAAATTGGTGCACTGGTAAGCCTCTGCTTCAGCTCTAGGAAACTCTTCTCAAACTTATTCATCCAGACAAATGGTTGATCTTTGCGAGTTAGTTGTGTTAAAGGCGTTACTATTCTAGAGAAACTCTCTATAAACCTTCTATAGTAGCCAGTTAAACCCACAAAACTCCTTACTTATGTTACAGTCTTTGATCTTTTCCATTGCAGCACTGCTTCAACTTTGGTTGGATCCACCGCTATACCTTGAGATGATATAACATGTCCTAAGAATTTCACCTCTTGCATCCAAAACTCACATTTTGACATCTTTGCATATAGTTTCTTCTCCCTTAAGATCCCAAGTATGGTCCTTAAGTGTTCAACATGTTCTTCTCGAGTCTTAGAATAGATAAGTATATCATCTATAAATACTACGACAAACTTATCTAGGAAGGATCGAAAGATTGTGTTCATGAAATCCATGAACAGAGCTGGAGCATTAGTTACACCGAACGACATCACTACATACTCGTAGTGTCCGTATCTGGATCTAAAAGCGGTCTTCTGTACATCTTCTGTCTTCACCAAAATTTGATGATATCCAGACCTGAGATCTATCTTTGAAAATACTTGAGCTCCATGCAACTGGTCCAGCAAATCGTCAATCCTAGGTAAAGGGTATTTGTTTTTGATGGTTAGCTTGTTCAATTGTCTGTAGTCGACACACAATCTAGAGCTTTCATCCTTCTTCTTTACCAGCAGTATAGGTGCTCCCTAAGGTGACACACTTTGTCGAATAAATTGCTTCTCCAACAATTCTTCAATTTGCTTCTTCAATTCAACTAGCTTCACCAGAGCCATTCGATATGGAGCTACTAATACTGGTCCAGCTCCGGGTATTAAATCAATGGAGAATTCTACTTCTCGTTGAGGAGGCAATCCTGGTACTTCTTCTGGGAACACATCATTAAACTCATTAACTATAGGAATATCAAGATTTTTTTCATTTTTCTCGACTTTTACATGAGTCAAGATAAGGAAACACGAAGATCCTTCTTTGACTTCCTTTAACACTTATTGTACTGACAACAACTCCGCTTCTTCAGGATTAGGGAAAATCAACTTTTTCTTGCTACAATCTATAAGGATACGATTGACAGATAATCAATCCATTCCTAAGATTACATCTAAACCTTATAGGGGTAAGGATATAAGATGTATTTGAACCTACGTCCTTCTACAACTATCAGACATTGAGGACACATCCTCGATGTTTTTATCAATTTAGAGGCTGGTGTAGATACCATGAGATCATACTATAACTCTCTCATGGGTAGGTTCAACTCTTGAATAAGAGTTTCATACAAAAAGGAGTGTGTCGCTCCAGAATCAAACAACACATTCAATTCTCTACCAGTTATCATACAACATCCAATTATGAGATTACCTGATTTGGCAGCTTCTGCTCCAGTCAAAGCATAGACCCTTCCAGTCGCTTGTGGCCTATTGTCAGTCCTTCTCTGTTGAGGTGGTTGTTGAGGTTGAGTTGCTTCTCTTTTAGAGGGACAATCTCTAGCAAAATGTCCTTCTACTCTTGAAAGAAAACATTTGTTGCGTACAGTAACTTGTGGACAAACATTCTTCAGATGAGGACGTAACATCGGATTATTTTCTGTTAGAGCTGCTGTTGATGAAGATTCCTTTGAGGCTGCGGTCTTTCATAAGGTCGGATCCTTACGTTCTGTCCAACTCGTGACCCAAATGGTCCTCCTACCCTTGGTAACTTCTGAACTTCAACCTCACTTATTAACCTTTCCACAGCTTTGGCATGTTCCACTAAAGAAGCAAACTCCTTAATAGCTAAAGGTTTCACGGCTAATTGAATGTCCACTCTCAATCCATTTTTAAATTTCCTACACCTCCATTATTCATTTGCCGGTTGGGTGTAGAAACATACCAAATGTTTAAACTTGTCTGCATATTCAGCTACCCATTTGTTGCCTTGCACCAGCTGCAAGAACACAACTTCTTTCAAATGTCTCACACTATCCGGAAAGTACTCAGTGTACAATTTATTCTTAAAAAGTTCCCAAGTAATAATCTCACCACTTTCCTTTAATACTAGCTTCGTGTTGTTCCACTAGGGTACTGCTTCCCCAGACAGCTGATACTCCTAGTATGCCAACCTAATCTCTGATGGACACCTTTTCGCTTCAAAAATCTTTTCCATATTCCTTATCCATAGATCAGCCTCGTCCAGACTTGTCTTCCGATTAAATATAGCTGGAAAATGTTGCAGAAAGTTTTCTAAGGTCCTTTCCTGAACCCGTTGAACTTCCACATGTGTGCCATTCTCGGCTAGCTGTCGTAAGGCTTCCACATGTTGTCTTTGGCTTGCTTCAGAATTTAGTCTGGCCACTTCTAACTGTTGCAGGATCGTTTTGTGTTGTTGCATTAAAACAGCACCCTGTTGATGAAGAAAAGATGCGATAGACTCCAAAACCCTTGCAAGGCTAGGCATATTAAGAATTTCACAATTGAATTGTCTGCGTGTCATTTCTCTCTTCACACATAGAATTATTATTATGATTTATAATGAGTTTGTAGGATAAATCCACAACTCTTATACACTAATACCATACCATTATGATATATACATCTTTCTCTTTTGTAGACACTTGATTCATTTAAGAAACTTGATTCATTCTTAATAGTACACATTACAAAGTTTCGGTTTTCTCTTCTTTTTTTCTGTCGACTATTACGATGAATCACTTGTTGCTTCTCTTCATGGTATGAGTATAAGGGTTGTGCCCTAATCACTTTTGGAGCACGGTGAACAAATTTAAGTAAAATATATCCTAAACATTATTTTTAGTTAGATACGAAGTGTCGGTTGATCACTAAATGAAACTCAATTCTAATTAGAAGAGTATATACATTCATGATATTACATCAAAACTTAGTCACCACACATCCATTTTGGCTCTTATCTATATCCCATGTTTTTTTCTTATTTCTCCGTCACATCACATCACATCACCTATTACCTTTCTTACAAGAAACTGGAGTTCGGTACATCGGTCATGCCAACTCCTTTGGTGACACCCAAGAAAACGTTTCACTTTCAGGAAAAACGTTTTGCATTTTCTACAGTGTGTTATCTTCAATCTTTGGGCTTTTGCTTTGTTTGTTTTGTGGAACATATGAATAACAGGAATAGAGTTTGGTTTGTAGGTAAGGAAATTAATATAAATAGAGGAAACAAATATAAGAAGAAAAAGATAAAACAATGAGTCTAAAGAGAGAAAAGTTATATGCAAAACGTCACATGATATTATCAACAGCTTTTAAAATTATTTAAAAGTAAATATAATTAGTATAACGCTTTTAGATGACCTTAAAATAAAATAAAAACTCTTTTTTTATTTTATTATTTTAGTTCTACTTACTTTGCTTGTAACATCCCAAAATTATACAGTCATCAACTATATACTTAGAATAATCACATATATTCATATGGCAAAACAGTTTTAATATTAAAGGGAGCAGTGCAAAAATGGCCGAACGGCCTTTACTATATATATATATAAATCAGCGAGCGTTTACAAAACAATTAGGACGAACGGTTTACAAAATAAACCACCGAACGTCCAAGTAATTACAGACGGTAAAAGGACGCTCGCTCTCCAGCGCCCACTATACTAATTACACTAACTAAAACCGAACGCCTCACTGTTCGGCCTTCACTTCTACTTCAACTAAATTTTCTTCAGCAAGGATCCCATCTTCAAGTGTTTGCTCCAAGGAAGTATCACCTTCTGCTCACATCCACACGGATGATCATTGCAAGGACAAGACGGATATACATAGACAAGACAACACAATGGAAAATGCAAGGGTAAGCTTATTGAATTTAATTCAAGTCAAACAGATATTTCATACTTAGCAAATTCAGCAAATAAATTCACAACGTATACATTCAATTCATACATTAATTTCATCCCAAAATCCTGATACTAGACCGACCGTCCGGACTGTATGAAACCTGTGTAGCTAAGGCGTCCGTGCACCCAGGTGAGTAACTGGAATGCTCATCAGTAGCCACCTGAGGTTAGTCTGTTCTGTCCAAGTTACAGTTATGGACTAGACCTCCTGCCATTCCCACGCATGACATACTCCTCTCTACTTGAGAACGAGCACTCACGGAATATCAGGATGAACCACCATCTAAGCTTACCACGTCCATACTTACAAATCTCAATATCCATTCAAGAGTCGTTCCACCCTGGAACGCTCGTTCAAATCCACAATCACAATTTCAGTTCTCATAGTGTTCACACAACTTAAGTCATCCTCTTAAATACATTTTAATTCTGTTTTCCACTTTCTTAAAAAGACGAACGTTCACTCCCCTTCATAACGAGGACGAACGTCAAGAGCTAGACCAAGAAAGACTCATTCGAATCAGTTAAATGAACTGATTCTAATACGATCCATATAATACTTAGAAAAATCTAAGTTCAGTAGCACTTGAACGAATCCAATGGATAGGTAAATTCACAAGTTGTTTGGATAGATAAACTGGACAAGATTTAATTCAAGAGACAAACCGCCAGTCAATGACCGAGCGCTAAAATAGGCTATTGATGAATTTTGGACGAACGTCACTAAGGACTTGGACGAACGTCAATAAAGCTATTGGACGAACACTGTTTAGATTTATGGACGAACGCTATTATCGTTCGCTGATAATTAAAGGAGGAACGAACGTTCGGTATAGGACCGAGCGTTCTTTATCACATACGTATTGGGACGAGCGTTCGGTATCAGACCGAGCGCTACTTATCTTTTACACTTTTTAGGACGAGCGTTCGGTTTAAGACCGAGCGCCACTTTAGGACGTACGCTTTTAGGTCGAGAACTTTCACTGATTCAAAATCAAAGAAGTCTGGAATTTCTATAAGATAAATACTTAAAATTTAGGTCTTACAATTTGACTATGTGTTCAAAAGGATGTTATCAAGCTTCTCAATTCTCACACAAGACTCATGATGTGTACGTCTGGCCAAATGCTCAAACGTAGAGTTATATAAGAGGGAGTTCGTCCGAAAAAGGGAAATCCTTTCCAAATGAAAGGATTCGACTATTTCAAGAATTTACCAAGACTACCGAATGGTCAATGACCGTATCGATACGAACGTTCATTTTCATATGATTTTCATATTCAATTTCAACATACAGTAACCATATTTTTCAGTATAAACTTTCATTCATTAAATCAATCATACTATAGTATTTTCCATACTTCTCAAGCTTTTTAATCAAAATCATATACTAACATTAAATATCAAAATCATGCACATACAACTTTACAGAACATTCATACACTCAGCATATAATTTCCAGTACACACATGCATCGTTTTCTCATATCATCTCAGAATCATATTCATAAACTCAAAAGTCCAATATCATAAATCATATTTCAAGCATCACATAACACACATACAGTACAGAAATTGCATGAATTAAACCAATAAGCTTCCCTTACCCGGATTGTAGTGCGCGTTCTAAGATGAGTGGTTTCTACTTGTCCAAGGTGACTTTCTATTCTCAACGTTCCTCTTAAACTCTTCCACTAAAAGTTACAAAAAGAAGACGAAAGAACTGAGTTCACGCTCATGCATGCAGTTGGATCAAAGTTTGCAGAGATTCCAGAAACGAACGTCCAAGTGAACTTACCAGAACTGGAAATGGTTCGGTTTGATGGAAAGCTCAGGACGTCTGGATCTCCTCTACGGTTTCTGAAATTGGATCGGAGAAGGAGAACGTGAGTTATGGTAGAGAGAAGAATGGAGGTTCTAGAGAGAAGGTAGAGAATTTGAGAGGTCAGAGAGTTTGAGGAAGGAGATGAAGTGTGCAGAGAAGGGGAAGAGTTTTCCAGAAATCAATTTTCTCTTCCCAGGCAGGACGATCGTCCATCCGCGTGCTGCCACTTGAATCCCAATAACTATTTGGAACGTTCCAAAGTGACACTTGTCAGCATGCATGCAGGGTGAACGTGAGTGCGTTTTAATGGAAAGGTGTGCGTGTCACGGTGCATTAATGGAAGCACAGTGGTGACTCAGCAGAGTAATTAATGGGGCGTGACATTGCTCACATAGATTAATGAGTATAATATCATTGGTTAATTAAGAAATATTAATTATTATTCCTTTTGTTTCCTAAAATTTAAAGTTAATGTTTTTAGTCTATTAAATTTAAGATTGTATTCACTTTTCCAAAAGTAAGTAAACTTTAAAACTGTTTCTCTCCTTTTATATTCAAATTTGAAAATAATTTTATTTTGCTTTTTTTATGAAACTTCTATTTCCAAGGGAAACAAAGTTTGAATTCTTCTATAAATAATATCATGTGGTCACATACCACGTGCAATGATAGTAAAGTAATAAATAAATAGTTTAAATATCTGGACAATCCCGAATATGTTAACTTAGTCTCAGCTTTTAATTTTGTATCAATTTTGTCTCTAAATTTATTAATATGTATTAATTAAGTATTTTTCTTGTTGATCTTGTTTAAATTATTAATATTGATATTTTTTATTTTTATATATATAAACAAAAACTCTTACATGTAATTGAAAATAAAAAACAGGAAATATAATAAAAAAAATTCCTCTTGTTAAATTTTGGTGAATCAAATTTGTTCCTCACTTTATCATTGTCAAAAATATATTATTTTTAATCATAAAAAAGACGATAATCCAAAAAGATTTTAGAGAAGGTTAGAAATATAAAAAGCAAAAAAATAAAAATAAAAAAATAATAAGTTTTGTAAATAATTAAGATTTCATTTATAAACTCGACATGAACTAAAATTGTGACATATTTAAAATAATTTTTGCTAACTATAAAACAGAGTCTTACATAAAAATAAAAATAAAAATATAATTATTATAAGTTTAAAATAAATTAGTAAAAGAATAACATTTCATCATTTGAATTTTTTATTCATAGATCACTTCTCTCCTATGCACTTCTTCAACATCTCTTTCTTATTCATTTTTATGTGATTTTATTTTTCTCTTTTGGTTTGTACGTAGCAAGTGTGTGGGGTTTGGGTCGAAAAGGACGACAGGAGAAGAAAAGAAGAGAAAGAGAAAAGAAAAACACATATATATGGGTTGAAGATTATTTTAGTTAATGTATCTTATTAAACAATTCATTGGGAATAAAATATAATCCTTTCATTCATCTTTTTTTTTCTCAGATGTACATACTTTATAAGCAATATTAAATGCTTATATTTAAATAAGAAATAATATAAAAACAGAAAACAACTTAAAACAGAAAACAACTTTAAATATTTAAAACTTATTCCTAATTAAGTGCAACAATAATTTAAATCTAAATTATATCTTCAACACTCCCCCTCAAGTTGGTGCATGAATATCAATCATGCCCAACTTGTTAATGACTTCTTCAAACACCTTTCCTGGAACAGCCTTTGTTAATATATCAGCAAGTTGATCTTCAGACCGAACATGTGGAGTTTGAATTACTTGATTATCTAGCTTTTCCTTAATAAAATGTCTATCCACTTCAACATGTTTGGTTCTATCATGTTGAACCGGGTTATGTGCAATCTCTACCGCAGCCTTATTGTCACAGAAAAGATTCATCGGTGTTTCATACTTGATTCCCAAATCAGCTAGTACGCTTCTAATCCATAGTAATTCACAAATTCCATATGCCATACCTCTAAATTCAGCTTCAGCACTAGACCTTGCAACTACCTTTTGCTTCTTGCTTCTCCATGTGACTAAGTTGCCTTCTACAAAGGTAAAATACCCTGAAGTTGATTGCCTTGTAGTTTTATCTCAAGTCCAGTTTGAATCTGTGTATCCTTCTATGCAGGCTCTATCATTTTTTGAAAATAATAAACCTTTCCCTGGTGAACCTTTGAGGTATCTAAGGATACGATATATTGTTGTCATATGTTCTTCACTAGGAGAATGCATGAACCTACTTACAATGCTCACAGAATATGCAATGTCAGGTCTAGTGTGAGACAAATAAATTAACTTTCCTACTAACCTCTGGTATCTATGCTTATCTGTCTCAATCTGGTCTGAATATACAGCAAGAGAATGATTCATTTCAATTGGAGTATCGGCTGGCTTGCAAGCCAACATTCCAGTCTCAGATAGAAGGTCTAGAATATATTTTCTTTGAGATAGAAAAATACCTTTTTCAGATCTTGCAATTTCTATGCCAAGAAAGTATTTTAGTTGTCCAAGATCCTTCATTTCAAATTCAGCAGCCAATTTCTTCTCAAGTAATTTCATTTCTTCCACATCATTTCCTGTTAACACCATATCATCTACATAGACAATAAGTATGGTCACTTTTCCTTTGTTATGCTTTATAAACAAGGTATGGTCTGAATTACTTTGTTTATACACAAACTTCTTCATTGCTAATGTGAGTCTTCTGTTAAACAATTTGGCAAGTGTACCAATTGTTATTGTAGTAATAAAATATCGTCCTCTGAGATTGAAATAGTTGAGTACTAGATTATTGATAGAGTTGTCGCGGCTCTACAAAAGTTGATTGCACGAAAATATGCAGTATAGTTACTAGGAAGTGACTCCTAGGTCATCTCTCAAGGACCAAATTTGTGTTGGTTTAGTCTCAGATTTTTTTACACGAAGTGGGGGGGTTGTGATTGTTTTGTTTTTATTGCAGAAAAATTAAATTTAAATTAAAAAGGGCAAACAGAATTTAAAGGTTGAACAAGAAAACGTAAATCAAAAGGGCAGTAAAAACGTACGGAGAAACTTAAATTGCAGTTGAAAATGTAAATTGAAAGTGAAAATTGACAGAATCAAAGTTCGCATTTAGAAACTGGAGGAAACAATTTTAGCAGAAATTGAACAGAACAATACTTGCAGTGAACCGGAAAATGACAGCAAATTGGATTCAAGATTTAAACGTGCAATGGAATTGTAAACAGAAGGTAATTTGCAGATGAAAATCAACAGCATCAACTAAGAAACGCAGAGTCCATCAAATAAAATTCTTCACTGAAATAAAACCAAATTCATTACTGGACATCACTGGAAACAAAACCCCTAAACCTCCCAAGGGGGAGGGGAAAAATGAACACTCAGAATTAAAACGTCCGTGGCTGCACTAAATCCTACTCCTAAAATCTAATGAATCTTCTGTGCTCTTGCTGCTCATTTTATAGCCACGGCACCCACTGCCCGTGAATACCATCCTCCATAGTGCTTCTCTCCTATACTGAACGTGAGCTCTCTGTGTGGAGCATGATGTCTTGCCTCGTGTCAAATAAAATAAGTAAAGGGGTCCTTCATTAAGCCAACTATTTTGTCATCTTCTTCAATTACGTTGCACCCACTTCTTCTTTCACGGAAATCGTTTTCAAGGCTCCCATTCCAAGTTGCTGCACTGTTCTCTTCTCCACTCATCCAGCCAACTAATATGCTTCTTTCCATGTGCTTCTTTTCAATATCAGCTGGACGTGAGGCTCCTATACTGGACCATGGAGGATGTGAGTTCTTCTTCTTGCTGGAACAAGTTTGCTGCTGGATGAAGATCTTCCTCTCGGTGGCAGCTGCTCCAATCTTCTTCCATTCATCTGTTTGTACTCCAAACCTTTACTGCATGAAGTCTTTGCTTGGACCAGGCCATGAGCTTCCAACAGCAAAGTGGTCCCTCCTTTTATTTCAAATGATCTTTGCTGAATTTTCCAATAAGTGGTATGGCCTTGACTTTTCAACAAAGGTGGTCCCCATTTTTTAATTCCAATTCCTTTCACGTATACACTTCATTCTCTTAAGCCAAAAAGAATTCTCCAATAGTCCTAGGTGGCGCGGCTCCTACTTTGATTTCATCCAAAGCATGTGATGCTTGCTACAAAATGGATGTGCCGTGGTGCTTCTTCTCTAAAAGAAATACATGCCCAAAACCGTGACACAGTGCAAGTCCCCTAAAAAAAATTAAATACACATCTCTTAACATTTTTGCTTAAAATATAATTGATGTCACATTTTAGCTCTCAAAATATTATCCAACAATTTTCCTATAATTGATAATGCAAATAACTAACCTCAGATAATTCAAATTAATTAAAATAAGAATTTATGATCAAATTAAGCACAATCAGTAAAAATGGGAAAATACTGGACAATTAAGCACAATTCCCTGATTAATTCTAGTACATTAAACTAAGTAAAGTGAGGAAAATATTGACTCATCAATTATTAATTCGTATAATTTTGAGCAACCAAAATTCAAGTAAAATAATGAACATAAACAAATGAAAAACATTTAATTAAAATAAACAATGTTAGAGAATTGAATTTTTGTACGCTTTCATATAAATTCTTAACCCTTCCCAATTGATGTGCAAATTATAATTATCTAATTGAGTTTATTAAGAGCTTGTTTACCCCTAAACCCTTAGATAGGCAAACATGTTCATCAAATTCTAACCCCCAATCCCTTATGCCAGTTATCAAATTTAATAAAGTTATGAAGAACAATTACCATCTCAATCGCAAACTAATCAGCTATGCCCAATTTCCCAATTGTGACAATTTCTAATCTGCTCTATTTATAATCGCAAGCAATTCCCAATTTCCCAATAGTGAAATTGCTCATAGAGAAAGACATTCAAAACATAAATAGAACACTGAGATAAATTAAAATTAACGAAACATCAATTGGAAAGGTTCAGAAGTTAAAATCAAAGTACTACATCAATTCTCTAACAAAAAGGAAATTAGTTCTGCATACTGGAAAATAATAAATCACCAAAAACCCCAAGGAGAAGAAGAAGAAAACTTTTGCGTCCTGGATCCTCTGCTTGTCCGTGCTTTTTCGTCTCCAAAATTCGTGGCAATATATTCCCCCTACGTGCGTTGTGCGTTGATAACAGTTGAAAAACTGTTATTTTCATGCTTAAAATTGATACTAAAAGCAACCTTTAGACTTAGAAACTAGCTTGAAATCATGCCTTTTATCCATAATTTCAGAAATAAGAGAGCTGGACAGGTTTATGCTTGATTTAAGTGTTTTTGTGCAGGTTTTGAGGTGAATTTAGTGAAAGAAGTGAAGAATGAGAGAGAGGGAATTAGAAAAGGAATCAAAGAGTGCAAAAGGAGAAGTCGAAGTCACCGCTCAGCGGCATTTTACCGCTGAGCGGCACTCAGGAGGTCACGGGAGGTCCGCTGAGGGGCAAACTGGCCGCTGCGGGGAAGAAAAGGGACGCGCAGTCACCGCTGAGCGGCACTTTTATGGACTTGGGCTTTTGTAATCTTTTGTAATTCTGAATTAGTATATAAGGACTTGCACGTCCTAGAGTTAGTATCTTTGGCAGAAACGAGGCAAACACTCTCTCTTCCACCCCTTTGAAGGAGGATCTTGGATGCTAAGGCTACCTCTCCACTTTTATTGGGTTTATTCTTTCATTCTTTCATTGTAATTCATCTAGGTTCACCATGAATATGGTGAACTAAACCTTGTATGTTTGTTGGGGAATCAATGTAATCTCTTGAAGCTCTCATATATGGAATTTATGCTTGCATCTTTTAATTAAGACTTATGCTTTCTTTCATCATTAGTTAGGGTTTTTCCTCTTTGCTTAATGCTTGCATTGTTTAACTCATTCAATGCATGATTATTGATTTTGTCGATACTGGAACGTACGGGGAAGTCTAGATCCGGGGAATTTCTCCCAATATTATGTTGGTTGTCTTTAAGCTCCTGAGCATATGAACTAATCACTAGGAATGCTAGGAATTGTATGAACTCGTGATTAGGGAGAAGCCATCTAGAATGGTACTTTAGAGAGTGGCATTAACAATGATGATTTGAATGTTGAATTCCTAAAATGTATGAGAGTGGATGAGATGAAATTGACCCCCAACAACATATTCATTCATATATTCCATTGAAAGTGTTTATCTTTTGTCTTTGCCATTGATCAAACTTCATGCATACATGTTTATTTTCTGTCTTGCATAGTAAAATCCAATTATTTCGTTTGTAAGTCCTAGCTAATCAACAAATCACATAACTAAACTAGGCCGTGAGTCCTTTGGGAAGAACGATACTTGGTCTTACCAAGTTTATTACTTGAACGATTTGGTCATACTTGCCGATTGTGAAACAAGTTTGTGACATCATATTTTGGTGATCATAAATTTGTCCATCAAGTTTTTGGCGCCGCTGCCGGGGACTCGTGGTTTAACTGGTTAATTTGTGTGATTATTGATTATCTTTGACTTTAATTTTGAATTTCTGTTTTTATTTTTCTGTTTTTATTTTATTTTATCTTTTTTATCTTTTAGATTAGGTTAGATTTTATTTTATCTTTTAGATTAGGTTTTATTTTATTTTATCTTTTAAATCTTTTATCTTTTGAATCTTTATCTTCTCCTATATCTTTTTGTGCTAACAAATCTTTTCTAGGGTTTTGTTTTCTTGTGCATGCAGGAGGCAATTCGAACTAGGAGTAAGAAAACAACAGAACCACTTCTTGAAGGTCTAGACGAGAGTAGAAGGAGGAGAAGAATCAGAACGTCTAGAGAACTTTTCCCTTCTCCAGAAACTCTCTTACAATCATCACCACAAGGTTCTGTTCATAGCACAGGGAGTATGGAGAACAATAATGCTAGAAGAACTCTTGCAGATTACACTAATATTGCTGGACCTCAGCACTTCAACAGCATAGCTCGACCTAGAGTCAATGCAGCCAATATGGAGGTCAAGCCAGCATTAATTCAACTGGTGAAGAGTAATCAATTTAATGGGTTATCTCACGAAAGCCCATATGAGCACCTTACTACCTTTAATGAGATCTGCAACACGGTCAAGATTAATGGGGTGCCAGACGAAGCTATCAAACTTAGCTTGTTTCCTTTCTCATTGGGAGGCAATGCTAAGCTTTGGTTGAACTCTTTTCCAGAAGAAAGTTTCACAGAGTGGGAAGCAGTGGTTACAAAATTTTTAAATAAATACTTCCCACAATCTAAGGTGACTAAAGGAAAGCAAGAGATTTCTTCATTCAAGCAGGGCATGGAAGAATCACTGGGGCATGCATGGGACAGGTATAAAAGCTTGTTACGTAAAACTCCCATGCATGGTTTCAAAGAAGAAGAAGTAGTCCTAACTTTCCTTGGAGGGCTTGGTTCACACACCAAGATGATGCTGAATGCCTCAGCAGGAGGCAATATCAAATGGAAGACTCCAGAGGAAGCAACTGAAATTATTGAAAATATGGCTACTAGTGACAACGAACTCAATATTGACACAGGAGATGTTAATCAGAAGGAGTTGTTACAATTAAATGAGGCTCTGCTTGTCCAAAATAGAACTCTCTCTCAACAGCTTGAGGAAGTAACCATGAAACTTTCTCAAATACCACAGGAAATACAACAGGTTTCAATGGTTCAAGAGCAACAAAAATGGCAGATGCAATTTACTTCAGTTGAGAAAACAACAAAGCTTGAAGAGACTTTCCAGAGATTCTTGAAGACAAATGCGTCTTATTGTCATAATGTGGATGCTGCATTTAAAAGAATGGAGGGTTATGTTGAGAGAATAGTTGACGAGATTAAACATGATAATCTTGGAAAGGAATGTAAAACTGTTGTGACTAGAAGTGGTAGAGTGTTAGAGGAGAGACAAAGAGAGAGAAAGGAGAAAGAAAATGAGAGTGAGAGTGAAAAAGAAACATGTGAATGGAAAGAAAGAGTTGAGAGAGAGAAAAAGAGAAAAGAAGAAGAGGAGAGGAGAGAAAAAAATGAGAGAGAAGAGAGACAGAGAGAAAAAGAGTATGAAAAGCCACTTCCTTATCCAAAGGGTTATTCAAGGAAGGAGAAAGAAAAGCAGTTGGAAAGATTCATGGAACTGTTTAAGAAGTTGGAGATCACTATACCATTCTCTGAAGCATTGCAACAGATGCCAGCATATGCAAAATTCTTGAAGGAACTTCTCACAAAGAAACACAAGTACATTGAGAAGGAAACTATCAATATACAGGGCAATTGCAGTGCAATCATACAGAAACTACCTCCTAAACTTAAAGACCCAGGAAGCTTCACCATTCCATGCACCATAGGAGATGTGAAAGTTGGAAGAGCATTGATTGATTTGGGAGCTAGCATTAATCTAATGTCGCTATCCATGTGCAGAACAATTCAGGGGCTGGAAATTAAACCAACCAGAATGGCTCTTCAATTGGCAGACAGGTCTCTTAAATATCCATATGGAGTGGTTGAAGATGTTCTAGTGAAGGTTGACAAATTTGTATTTCCAGTAGATTTCATTGTGATGGAGATGGAAGGAACTAGTGATGTTCCTCTTATTCTTGGGAGACCTTTTATGAAGACTGCTAGAGTTTTGATTGATGTAGAGAATGGTAAGCTTAAACTGAGAGTTGATGATGAAGAAGTCACTTTTGATGTATCCAAGGCTATGACGTATCCAAATGATGACATAGCATGCTTTCAATTTGATGAACTTGATGAAGTTTGTATGGTTCAAGAAAGAATGGTGCGTAACATTTCTCCATTGGAAAAAACGCTCATTGATGCATGTGAAGATTTGGATGAAGAAGAAGAGAAATTGATTGATGAATGTCTGATGGACTTGGAAACATTGAAAAAGGGTCCAGAGGAAGATCCAATATTCAAAACAATTGATATGGAAGAAACAATCAAAGCACAGTCTCCAGAATTAAAAAGATTGCCATCACATTTGAAATATGTGTTTTTAGAAGAGGATGGAACAAAGCCAGTCATCATCAGTAACTCTTTATCTTTACAAGAAGAAGAGCAGTTGATAGAAATTCTGAAAGCCAACAAAGAAGCAATTGGGTGGTCAATATCAGATCTCAAAGGTATTAGCCCAACTTATTGCATGCACAAGATTTTTATGGAAGAAGACTATAAACCAAGTGCTCAACCGCAGAGAAGGTTAAATCCTGTCATGAAGGAGGTGGTCAGAAAAGAAGTATTGAAACTGCTAGAAGCTGGTATCATCTATCCAATCTCTGACAGTGAATGGGTGAGTCCAGTACAGGTGGTTCCAAAGAAAGGTGGGATGACAGTAATTTATAATGATAAGAATGAACTTATTCCTACTCGGACGGTTACTGGCTGGCGTATGTGCATTGATTATAGGAAGCTGAATAAAGCTACTAGGAAAGATCATTTTCCTCTTCCCTTCATGGATCAGATGCTAGAAAGGTTATCAGGGCAGGCTTTCTATTGTTTTCTAGATGGATATTCTGGATATAATCAAATTGTGGTAGATCCAAAAGACCAGGAGAAGACGGCTTTTACTTGTCCTTTTGGTATCTTTGCATATAGAAAGATGCATTTTGGATTATGTAATGCTCCAACTACGTTTCAGAGGTGTATGCAGGCAATCTTTTCTGATCTTTTAGAAAAATGCATTGAAGTATTCATGGATGACTTCTCAGTTTTTGGAAATTCTTTCCAAAGATGTTTAGTTAATTTGAACACTGTCCTCAAAAGATGTGTTCAGACAAATCTGGTTTTGAATTGGGAGAAATGTCATTTCATGGTGACTGAAGGGATTGTACTGGGGCATAAAATTTCTGCTAAAGGAATTGAGGTGGATAAAGCCAAAGTAGAAGTCATTGAGAAACTGCCTCCACCAACAAATGTAAGGGGGATTAGGAGTTTTCTTGGTCATGCTGGGTTCTATAGAAGATTCATCAAAGATTTCTCAAAAATTGCTAAACCATTGAGTAATCTTCTGATGAATGATGCTCCTTTTGTGATGAAAGAAGACTGTCTGAAAGCTTTTGATATATTGAAGCAGAAGCTAGTGTCAGCTCCAGTAATTGTAGCACCAGATTGGAATCAAAATTTTGAATTGATGTGTGATGCAAGTGATTATGCAATAGGAGTTGTCCTTGGCCAAAGGAAAGAACAAAAGTTTCATCCAATTTATTATGCTAGCAAGGTGCTGAATGATGCTCAATTGAATTATGCTACCACAGAGAAAGAGTTTCTTGCCATTGTATATGCTCTAGAGAAATTTAGACCTTATCTTATTGGGTCTAAGGTGATTGTCTATACAGATCATGCAGCTATCAAATATTTGTTGACAAAACCAGATTCTAAGCCACGTCTGATTAGATGGGTACTACTGTTGCAAGAATTTGATGTAGAAATCCGTGATAAGAAAGGAAGTGAGAACTTAATTGCTGATCATTTGTCACGGTTAGTCAACAATGAGGTTACTAGCAAGGAGCCTGAAATCTGGGAATCTTTTTCAGATGAATCACTCATGTATATTCAGCAGAGGCCCTGGTTTGCTGATATGGCAAATTTCAAAGCTGCAAGAGTCATGCCGGAAGATTTAACTTGGCAACAGAGAAAGAAATTTCTGCATGATGCCAAGCAGTTTGTGTGGGACGATCCATATTTGTTCAAAATTGGAGCAGATAATCTTCTGAGGAGATGTGTTACAAATGAAGAAGCAGAAGGAATTCTCTGGCATTGTCATGATTCACCTTATGGAGGACATTTTAATGGAGAAAGAACAGCAGCAAAAGTCCTTCAATCAGGATTCTATTGGCCAACTTTATTTAAAGATGCTCATAATCATGCTAGGAATTGTGACAAATGTCAAAGAGCAGGGACAATCACTAAACATCATGAGATGCCTTTACAAGGTATTTTAGAGGTTGAGGTTTTTGATTGTTGGGGTATTGACTTTGTTGGACCCTTCCCTCCATCTTTCAACAATGAATATATTCTGTTAGCAGTGGATTATGTGAGTAAATGGGTGGAAGCATTGGCTTGTCCTAAAAATGATGCTAGCACGGTAATTAAATTCCTAAAGAGGCAGATATTCTCACGTTTTGGCACTCCAAGAGTGTTGATCAGTGACGGAGGATCTCATTTTTGCAATTATCAGCTAGAGAAAGTACTCAAACACTATGGAGTAAAGCATAAGGTAGCTGCACCTTATCATCCACAAACCAATGGACAAGCTGAGGTGTCTAACAGAGAGATAAAAAGAATCCTGGAAAAGACTGTGACTTCATCAAGAAAGGATTGGTCTCTCAAATTGGATGATGCTCTTTGGGCTTATAGGACAGCAATGAAGACGTCTATGGGATTATCACCATTTCAATTAGTCTATGGGAAAGCATGCCATTTGCCAGTCGAATTGGAGCATAGAGCATTATGGGCTTTGAAATTCTTGAATTTTGATCCTTATGACACTCAATGTACACGCAGACGGCAGATTTTGGAGCTTGAAGAAATGCGCTTACATGCATATGATTCATCCAAGGCTTACAAAGACAAAATGAAATTTTATCATGACAGGAAGTTGGTGAATAGAGTTTTCAATCCAGGACAACAGGTATTATTGTTCAATTCAAGATTGAAGATATTTCCTGGGAAGCTGAAGTCAAAATGGACAGGACCATTTGTGATAAAAGAAGTACATCCGCATGGAGCAATTGAAATATTTAATCCATCTGCTGATGATCCACAGAGAAGTTGGGTGGTAAATGGTCAACGTCTCAAGCCCTATCTAGGGGGAGAGGTGCAACAATTTTCCACAATGATGTTGTTGGTTGATCCTTGAAAGTTTGGGTCAGGCTCGGGACGTTAAATAAGCGCTTACTGGGAGGCAACCCAGTATCTTGTAAGTTGTTTTTGTTTTTAGATTAGGGTTTGATGTACTCTATTGAACACCTGGTTTGTGTGATGGTTTGCTATTAACTGTGATTGTTTGATAAGTACTTGAATGATGCTTATTGATTGATTGATGTTGAGATAGATGTGCACATTAAAAGGCTTATACAGGTGATTCACAAGCTGTGTGAACAAATGTATGATATCATGATTGTGATTGTGAAATTAAGCAGGATGTGTATGTCAAATGTGAATGAGCTTATATGTGAGGTTTTGAGCTCCAGAGTTGTTATGGTTGAATGCTATTACTTTGAAAGCATGAATGACTTTGCCCAGGTTTTCTATGATTGAATCAATTGCTTGTTTTGCATCATGTGATCAAGGCCGTTTGTTGAAACCCTTTTTATTGGCCAAATTCATAAAGTTAGCCCACTAAAAGAGAACACTTTGTGTTCTATCCTTTGAACCCTTAGCCTTGAACATACACTGAAACCTTTGATTGAAAAATCTTTACCTTGAGTTAAGTAGAAGATCTTGTATGGTATTGTTAAATGTTCAAGTTTGGGGTTGTTGGGAAAACATGAAAAAGAAAAGCATTGAGCTAAGAGCTAAAAAGTAAGAATATGAAAAGAAAAAAAAAAGAAAAGAAAAAGAAGCAAAGCTCAATGCAAAAGCAAAAAGGCAAGTTGGGAATGAATAAGAATAATTGTGTTGTTATGATTCTCTTAACTCAAGGATTTTGTGATCCAGAAAAACCAATTTTCTTGTTAGCCCAGCCACATTATAAGCCATTGAAAAGTCCTTGTGATGATGCATGCTTGTGAATGTTTTTGATTGTGGTAAAATGAAAGGCAAAGTTGATTCATGTGACATTGTGATAGTGGAGTGAATGAGTGAAACACTTTACCTCTTATACACTTGTGTGTTGAGTGAAACACTTTACCTAGTGAGGAAATATTCCATAAGCACATGAACATTCATGCTTAATTGATTGATCATTCATGAAAAATAGCATTTGTTGGAATTTAAATGACTTTGTGAACACTAAAGCATGTGCACATCTTGAATGAACTCTTGGTCATAAGTTTGAGTGAAGTTGTTACTTATCTTGAAAAGAGGATTTTTGAATGAGTGACCATCATATGAATTGGTTGGAGATGGAGTTACATTTTGTTTGCTTGAGGACAAGCAAAGTTCTAAGTTTGGGGTTGTGATAACAGTTGAAAAACTGTTATTTTCATGCTTAAAATTGATACTAAAAGCAACCTTTAGACTTAGAAACTAGCTTGAAATCATGCCTTTTATCCATAATTTCAGAAATAAGAGAGCTGGACAGGTTTATGCTTGATTTAAGTGTTTTTGTGCAGGTTTTGAGGTGAATTTAGTGAAAGAAGTGAAGAATGAGAGAGAGGGAATTAGAAAAGGAATCAAAGAGTGCAAAAGGAGAAGTCGAAGTCACCGCTCAGCGGCATTTTACCGCTGAGCGGCACTCAGGAGGTCACGGGAGGTCCGCTGAGGGGCAAACAGGCCGCTGAGGGGAAGAAAAGGGACGCACAGTCACCGCTGAGCGGCACTTTTATGGACTTGGGCTTTTGTAATCTTTTGTAATTCTGAATTAGTATATAAGGACTTGCACGTCCTAGAGTTAGTATCTTTGGCAGAAACGAGGCAAACACTCTCTCTTCCACCCCTTTGAAGGAGGATCTTGGATGCTAAGGCTACCTCTCCACTTTTATTGGGTTTATTCTTTCATTCTTTCATTGTAATTCATCTAGGTTCACCATGAATATGTGAACTAAACCTTGTATGTTTGTTGGGGAATCAATGTAATCTCTTGAAGCTCTCATATATGGAATTTATGCTTGCATCTTTTAATTAAGACTTATGCTTTCTTTCATCATTAGTTAGGGTTTTTCCTCTTTGCTTAATGCTTGCATTGTTTAACTCATTCAATGCATGATTATTGATTTTGTCGATACGGGAACGTACGGGGAAGTCTAGATCCGGGGAATTTCTCCCAATATTATGTTGGTTGTCTTTAAGCTCCTGAGCATATGAACTAATCATTAGGAATGCTAGGAATTGTATGAACTCGTGATTAGGGAGAAGCCATCTAGAATGGTACTTTAGAGAGTGGCATTAACAATGATGATTTGAATGTTGAATTCCTAAAATGTATGAGAGTGGATGAGATGAAATTGACCCCCAACAACATATTCATTCATATATTCCATTGAAAGTGTTTATCTTTTGTCTTTGCCATTGATCAAACTTCATGCATACATGTTTATTTTCTGTCTTGCATAGTAAAATCCAATTATTTCGTTTGTAAGTCCTACCTAATCAACAAATCACATAACTAAACTAGACCGTGAGTCCTTTGGGAAGAACGATACTTGGTCTTACCAAGTTTATTACTTGAACGATTCGGTCATACTTGCCGATTGTGAAACAAGTTTGTGACATCATATTTTGGTGATCATAAATTTGTCCATCATGCGTTCACCCTCCAAAGAAGTGGAATTGGTCCGTTACTTCTCTTAGTAACTGTCTCTTTTTGTTTTTCTTTAATCTTTAATTCCACGTAATATCAGAGGTTGTTGTTCTGACCGTTTCCACAGTGCATGGAAAAATCCACAATCTGGGTGTGAACTTCTCTGGTTTCCATTCTGCACACCTTAATTAAATCCACAGGTTGTCGAAAAAACCGCAACTCAGTTATGATGCTCTCTGGTTTTGAGTTTACATCTCCTGAAGCAAATCCACAGGTTGGGTAAAAAACCATAGTTCAGTTGTGATGCTCTCTGGTTTCACCTTGACATCTTAAGCACTTATTCTTTCTGATTTATGATTTTAACCCTCACAAAACACCTATTAACAAGAAAAAACACAAAATCCAACTGTATGATCCAAAACAACTATAATGCTTAATAAAATGATTCAATTAATATAATTATGCATGCAAATGGCCTAAACTAAACTACTAATGCAACTACATTTTATTTACCTATCAAAATACCCCACACTTAAACTTTTGATTGTCCTCAAGCAAAGGAAATTCCACTAATGCAACAAAATGATGATTGAATTTCAATGAAAATATACCCTCTTAACTCAAGTTCAATTTAACAATGATATTCCTCAAGCACACCTTTCACAATTGTTTTAGACTAATGAGACTAACTTGTTGGGTCCCTAAGTGCAAATAATTATTTGAGATATGACACTAGACATCAAGGCAGATAATATTTGAAATTTTTTTGGTGTCTCATTAAAAGGATTTCCTATTAGGTTCCTGACTTAGAAGACATTTACCTGTCAACTAAGCATGGATCTTCCACTCAATTACACTCAGTCTCAAAGGAGTGTCTCTTCCCCAGTAACATACAGTCTCAAAGGGGTGTCAAATTATTCACTCAATTTTATTTTTTTTTTCTTTTTTTTTCTGTTGTTTTTTTCTAAACAAAAGATATTTGTCAGACAATTCTCCAGTAACCCAATGCATTGAATATCACCATAGAAACCTAACAAAAAAAAACTTATTTATGTATATCTCAAAAATTTTCTTCCTTAAGTGTCATCATGTCAATTCTCACTCTGTAGTGTGTGAAGTTTCCCAACAAACAAGCTCAAAAGAATTTTAATATAGTGCTCGAAAAATCTCATTGAAGACACTTAGAACCTATTATTAAGATGATAAATTTCCACTAAAACATGAGATGCAATGTATGTAGTCCATGCATGCACAAGAACAAAAAGTAACGTAAGATATATATGATATATGATAATGCACTAGACAAAATAACATAAAATGATATATGCAAATGCAAATGAACACCCTCCACCTAAAAATTAACATTGTCCGCAATGTAATAAGATTGATGGGAAAGGCTAGAACTCACCAGATTACTAGGGTCGAGAACGAAGAGAAGCTAGAATTTCTTGCAAGAGATTGTGAACATCGTACTGATGTTGAAATTGGGCTTTCGAAACTGGACAAATTCTTCATAATGATTGAGTTGTTGAGTTTGAAGTTCAGTAATAGACTGTTGAAGATGAGCAAGTGTGTCCATAGAAGATGTGGTAGAAGCATAAGGAATCCAAGCAGAGGTAGGAGCCTGAGGAGAAGGACATTGAGCATCAGATTCAACAAAAATCCACCTTTCTTTCCCATGCACAGCAGTGAACTCAGGATTAGGAAGAGGTTGAGGTGGTATGCCTACCAAGTCACTCATTACCAAGCAATAACGATCATCCTTCTTTACCAACATTTCATTATTCACCAACATTTCTAGATCAAGTCTAGAAGTTCCTAGTATTGGTGTATCATCTTCCAAGGGAATGTTGAGATGCAAAGCAATAATAGTGATTAACCCTCCAATTACTATTTGTCCAGAGAAAGCCCTTCCTACCTTTGTAAAATGGCGTGCCAGCCAAGCCCCTGAATCTAATTGGACATCATTCACCATACCCCACAAAAATAATAATTCAGATTTTCTGACTGCAGAAGTGCTATCACCCCGAGCAAAAAGAGTATGAGCCATGAGGCGATGAGCATATCGAAAATAGGGGTTATGTATATGAGATTCTTTAGAGTCAAATGAAGCGAAAGCACGAGATAAAGACAATTTATACCAAAATGAATGAGCATCAAATTCTCTAGGGTAATTCCTTTTACCTCCACAGGGAAATCCAAAAATTGCATTAAATTCAGTGAGAGTAAAATTATAATTAGTGTTATGCAATCTGAATGCAATTAACCCCTCTGTACAATTCTTTCCTGCAAAATTTCAGTCTTCACAGAACTCAGAAATTCAAATGTAATTTTCTCATAAGCAGGATACTTGAGAGCAACAAAAGAACTCCAACCTAGTTTATTAATCATCCCAAAGACTTCCTCCCACATACCTAATGTCCTCAATGTGTTTTCATCTAAATACCGTGTAGGCACAATAACTTTCTTAATCAAAGTATCATACCTTAGCCTTTGTTCTTCATTTTGAAAAACAATACCAATAGAGTTGTTATCAGGTGAAGAATGTGCTTGTCTGCTTGAACTTGGTTCAACTTCTGGTATGATTGAAGGTAGTTGTTGCGTTGAGGAAGACGATGGTTGAACAACATTATGGCGGCTGGGTTGACGTCGTGTCGGAGGTGGTTGCCTGTTGGAAAGTGTGGTGCTCTGTGTAGGCTTACGTGATGATTGACGGCGGCTACAGTTCATTTTGCTGGTGTGCGAAATTTGTGACCTAGGGTTGCCGCTATCTGCAGTGGAGGAATTGGCTACTAGTGGTGAAGAACAAGGCAAAAGCTGAAAATGTAGAGTAATATAGAAACTGCACCAGATTTCCCCTTTGTTACATTTTAAATTTAACAATTTTTTTTTTAATTACCTCTTTCCTTACCACTTCCTTCATAGTAGGGTTTAGTCTTTGTTGTGGTTGACGTACAGGTTTAAAGTCCTCTTCCAAATAAATTTTATGCATACACATAGTAGGACTAATGCCTTGCAAATCTTCAATTTTCCAACCTATTGCAGACTTATGCTCTCTTAAAACCCTTAAAAGTTTATCTTCCTCAGTGGTAGTAAGTTCACTGCTCATAATTATGGGATTTAGCTTTTGCTCATCCAAGAACATGTATTTAAGGTGAGAGGGAAGTTGTTTCAATTCTATCTTGGATGTCTCTTTTCCTCCGTCCTCACTCTTGTGTAGATCTTCTATTCCTCTCTTGGGATTGAATATTGGCTTGAGAACTTCTAATTGATAAGCACACTTCACCACCTCTTCATCAGTCAATTTTTTATTCAGCTCCTTTGCTTCCATTCCTGACAATAGAGCTCTCTCTAATGGATTCTTCCTCACATGACAGTGTATCTCTTCCAACACAAGAGAGTCAATTGTTTCAGCCCTGAAACAGTCTTCTTTGTCTAATTTATGCTTCACTGCTTCATTTATAGAAAATGTTACTTTTTCATCTGCTACTCTTAACATCAATTCACCTTGTTCTACATCTATCATTGCTCTTCCTGTGGCTAAAAATGGTCTTCCCAATATAATTGGGACTTTAGAATCTTCCTCCATATCAAGAACCACAAAATCAGCTGGAAAAATAAATTTATCCACCTTCACTAAGACATCTTCCACAATTCCATAAGGATAAGTCATTGAACGGTCTGCCAATTGTAGAGTTATCATAGTAGGCTTCACTTCTCCAATACCTAGCCTTTTAAAAATGGACAAAGGCATCAAATTGATACTTGCTCCAAGGTCACACAATGCCTTACCCACCGTTATATTTCCAATCTCACATGGAATTACAAAGCTTCCTGGATCCTTTAACATAGGAGGTAATTTTTGTTGAATTATTGCACTGCACTCCTCTGTGAGCATAATTGTTTCATCTTCTTGAAGCTTCCTTTTCTTTGACAACAAATCTTTCATGAATTTAGCATAACTTGGCATTTGCTCCAACGCTTCAGCAAAAGGAATATTAATGTGGAGCTTCTTAAAGACATCAAGAAATCTTGCAAATTGCTTCGCTTGTTCTTGCTTCTTCAACCCGTGAGGGAATGGAATTGTAGGGACATACTCACGCATTTTACTCCCACTCTCTTGATTTTTTTCTCCCTCATTCGTTTCCTCACAGTTTCTCTCAACTTCATGTTTTTCACTCTCTTCTACTATTTCATCAACTTTTTTATTGTTCTCTCTCTCCACCTTACTCCTTTTTTCATTCTCTAACACTCTTCCACTTCTCAATTGAATTGCCTTACATTGTTCCCTTGGGTTTGGTATAGTGTCACTAGGAAATGTTCCAGGAGGTCTCTCTGAGAGCTGTCTTGAAAGTTGACCAATTTGATTCTCCAAATTTCTGATTGAAGCCTCCTGGTTCTTGAAATTAGTCCTTGTTTCATTCATGAAATTAGAAGTCTGCTCCACAAAGATAGAAGTTTGCATAGTTAGCTTCTCTAATGCATTTTCCAATGTAGACATCTTGTTTCCTTGATTGCTAGGTTGTGTTTGATACTGATATGGAGGCTTTGGTTGATTAGATTGGATTGGATTGTTCCAAGGTCTGGTTTGTTGGTGCCTCCAATTTGCATTAAGGTTGGTAGAAAACTGATTTGGTTGTTGTCCCACTACATTCACTTGTGCCTCTTGTTGAGTGGCCTGACATTCACCATTATGATGCATTCCTCCACAAAAGTCACACACTGGAGATATTGTATTAACATTATTTGCATGCATATTTCCCAACTTCTGAGTCAAATCAGTGATCTGTTGTGTTAACAACTTGTTTTGGGCTAGGATAGCATCCAAAGTATTAACCTCCAACACTCCAGCTTTTCTATTTTGACGATCAAACTGCATATTCACTGTGTTGTTTGCCATTAGCTCAAGAGTCTCCGAAGTTTCTTCTGGTGTTTTGAGATTGAATGATCCTCCACTTGCTGCATCCAAAATTGCTTTAAAAGAGGGTGAAAGACCATTATAAAATATTTGCACCTGTAACCAATCTGGTAGGGCATGATGTGGACACTTCCTAATTAGCTCCTTGTATCTTTCCCATGCCTCATATAAAGATTCAGTGTCTTGCTGCACAAAAGTAGTAATCTCATTTCTCATTTTAGCTGACTTGGAAGGAGGAAAGTGTTTAGTTACAAATTTTGTAGCCATATCCTCCCATGTAGAAATACTCCCTTGAGGTTGTGATTGAAGCCAGCTTTTTGCCTTATCCCGTAATGAGAAGGGAAACAACCTTAAACGAATTGCATCATCTGAAACTCCATTAATTTTCAAGGTATCACATATTGCCAAAAAATTCTCCAAGTGAGAATTAGGATCTTCTGAATTTGCACCTCCAAATTGATTTTGTTGAATGACTTGCAACAATGCAGGCTTGATTTCAAAATTGTTAGCTTGAATAGGAGGTCTCACAATGCTCCCTTGATAACTATTAGGATTTGGCATTGAATAGTCACGAAGGGTCTTTCTAACAGGTTGTTGGTCTGCCATTGTTAATGCCTCATTTTCTTGTTCAATTAATCTTTGTTCTTGTCTTCTTTCTCTCTTTCTTCTTCTTGCACTACTTCTATTTCTTCTAGCAGTGCGTTCAATTTCTGAATCGAAAAGCAATTCGTCTGGGGCAACAGTACCTCGCATAAACAAAAAAAAAAACAATACTGCAACATAAATTACGTGACAATAAAATTAAAAAAAAATCAAAAATAAAAACAAAAATTCCCTAAAATCTACAACTCAAATCTTAAGCCAATTAGATCACTAATATCAACAGTAAGCAATCCCCGGCAACGGCGCCAAAAACTTGTTAAACAATTTGGCAAGTGTACCAATTGTTATTGTAGTAATAAAATATCGTCCTCTGAGATTGAAATAGCTGAGTACTAGATTACTAATTCATATAATTTTGAGCAACCAAAATTCAAGTAAAATAGTGAACATAAACAAATGACAAAAATTTAATTAAAATAAACAATGTTAGAGAATTGAATTTTTGTACGCTTTCATATAAATTCTTAACCCTTCCTAATTGATGTGCAAATTATAATTATCTAATTGAGTTTATTAAGAGCTTGTTTACCCCTAATCCCTTAGATAGGCAAACATGTTCATCAAATTCTAACCCTCAATCCCTTAGGCCAGTTATCAAATTTAATGAAGTTATGAAGAACAATTACCATCTCAATCGCAAACTAATCAGCTATGCCCAATTTCCCAATTGTGACAATTTCTAATCTGCTCTATTTACAATCGCAAGCAATTCCCAATTTCCCAATAGTGAAATTGCTCACAGAGAAAGACATTCAAAACATAAATAGAACACTGAGATAAATTAAAATTAACGAAACATCAATTGGAAAGGTTCAGAAGTTAAAATCAAAGTACTACATCAATTCTCTAACAAAAAGGAAATTAGTTCTGCATACTAGAAAATAATAAATCACCAAAAACCCCAAGGAGAAGAAGAAGAAAACTTTTGCGTCCTGGATCCTCTGCTTGTCCGTGCTTTTTCATCTCCAAAATTCGTGGCAATATATCCCCCCTACGTGCGTTGTGTGTTCACCCTCCAAAGAAGTGGAATTGGTCTGTTACTTCTCTTAGTAACTGTCTCTTTTTGTTTTTCTTTAATCTTTAATTCCACGTAATATCAGAGGTTGCTGTTCTGACCGTTTCCACAGTGCATGGAAAAATCCACAATCTGGGTGTGAACTTCTCTGGTTTCCATTCTGCACACCTTAGTTAAATCCACAGGTTCTCGAAAAAACCACAACTCAGTTATGATGCTCTCTAGTTTTGAGTTTACATCTCCTGAAGCAAATCCACAGGTTGGGTAAAAAACCATAGTTCAGTTGTGATGCTCTCTGGTTTCACCTTGACATCTTAAGCACTTATTCTTTCTGATTTGTGATTTTAACCCTCACAAAACACCTATTAACAAGAAAAAACACAAAATCCAACTGTATGATCCGAACCAACTATAATGCTTAATAAAATGATTCAATTAATATAATTATGCATGCAAATGGCCTAAACTAAACTACTAATGCAACTACATTTTATTTACCTATCATCTTCCAAACCATGCCCTGGGTGATTGTTTAAGGCCATATAAAGCCTTTTTTAATTTGTAGACTACACTTTCTTTTGAAGGAGGTAGTTGCACTCCCGGTGGAACCTCCATGTAGACCTCCTCTTCTAAATCACCATTCAAGAAGGCATTCTTTACATCAAATTGTTTCAGGGGCCAATCTCCATTAGCTGCTATGGAAATTAGAATTCGGATTGTGTTGAGTTTAGCCACTGGAGCAAACGTATCTTGATAGTCTACCCCATATTTTTGTGTGTATCCCTTTGCCACGAGTCTTGCCTTGTATTTATCAATACTTCCATCTGCTTTTAACTTCACAGTGTATACCCATTTGCACCCAATTGTCTTTTTTCCACTTGGTAAAGAAGTTAGTTTCCAAGTTTCATTTTTCTGAAGTGCTTCCATCTCTACGTTCATTGCTTGCTTCCATCTAGGATCTTCTAATGCTTCCTGCACACTGTTAGGAATAGATACAGTGGATAATTGATCAACCGTTAGAGCATATGATTCAGATAATCTATGAGATGATACATAACTGCTAATAGGGTATTTTACTTTCACTCTCGGATCTGGTTCATAAACTGATTTTGGTATACCTTTATTTTGTCGTTCTGATCTTATGGTTTGTGTATTGTGAGTGTTAGAAGAAGTTGGGATGGAAGAGTTTTCAATAGGGACAGAAGTTACCTCAGTAGTAGGTTCGGGATGTGTTTCAGAACTGTCCATATCAGGTGATTCTGGTATGTAAGGTAGACTTGGTGCCTCATTTTGTGAAGAATGACTTGCATTGAGAAGATCTGTACATGGAAAACCGGTGGAGACTTCAGGAGAAGGATTTTGATTTGGTGGACTGTCCATAATAAGAGAAGATGTTGGAGTAGGAGTCACAGGTAAAGGTAAGCATAATTCTTCTTCTCCAATATGACGAATCTCCCCTTGAGAAGAAGAAGAGGTGACTCCCCCTGAATAGAAAGGTTCAGACTCCCTAAAGGATACTTCAAGTGTTACATGCATTTTGTGAGTTTGAGGGTCAAAGCAACGATATCCTTTTTGGACGTCAGAATAACCGACAAAGATACATTTTTTAGCATAAGGATCAAGTTTACCACGTAATTGTTTGGAACATGAACATAAACAGTGCAACCAAAAACTCGAGGTTCAAGATTCATGACATGTGGAATAGAAAAGAAAGTTTCAAGCTTCTTTTGAGGGGTGAGAAAACCTAAAACACTAGAAGGAGTTCGATTTATAAGATAGGCCGCAGAGAGGACAACCTCACCCCAATAATGGGAAGGGACATTCATGCCAAATAATGAAGCCCGTACAACCTCCAACAATTGTCTGTTTTTTCTCTCAGTAAGTCCATTTTGTTGAGGTGTATATGTACAAGAAGTTTGATGTTTTATTCCATTAGAGGTGAAGAATTCAGAAAAGGATCCATTCTTATATTCGAGGCCATTATCAGATTGAAAAATTTGTATGGAAGTATTAAATTGTGTTTGAACCATACAGTGAAATTTCTGAAAAACATGGAAGACGTCATTTTTATGTTTAACCAAAGAGACCCACATCATTCTAGTACACTCATCAATAAAGGAGACATAATAATAAGAATGAGAAAACGAAGGGACTTTAGCAGGGCCCCAAATGTCAGAATGAATGACTTGAAAGGGAATACAACTTTTATTCATACTGGGGTAAAAGGGAATGCGATGGCTTTTAGCCATTTCACAAGTAGAACATTGAAATTTAGAGGAATGACAATTTGAAAATAAATGGGGAAATAATTTTTGAAGATAACTAAAGGAAAGGTGTCTGAGTCTTTTATGCCAAAGCCAAGCAGCAGAATGAGAAGAATCTGGAGTGTTAGTAGCAGATGCTCTGCAATGCAAGTCAGTACCACCCTCAGAGACATCTAAGAAGTAAAGATTACCACGTCTAACACCATAGCCAAGAATCACCTTGGTCTGAACGTCCTGAAAAACACAAAATGTGGGCCAAAAAATCACACTGCAGTTAAGTTGTGATGTAAGTTGACTAACAGATAAAAGATTGAAATCAAGAGAAGGAACGACAAGAACTGAATGAAGAGTGAGAGTTTTTGATAGAGTAATGGTACCCTGACCAGTAATGGAGGCAGAACCACCATTAGCAATGGTTATGGTGGACTTACTGCATGGGAAACAATGTTGTAACATAGAAGCATCATGAATCATATGATCTGATGCGCCAGTATCAATTATCCAAGTAGAATTCCTAGAGTGAGCAGAGAAAGCAAGAGTTTTACCTAGAATACCTTCATACACAACATTAGCTTGAGGAGAGGGAGATGAGTCACCATCAGAAGAAGAATTGAGGGCTTTGGAGGAGATTTTTCTGCGAGGACGTTTGGTGAAGTCCCACCACGTTGGATAGCCGATGATTTCGTAGCAACGATTCTTGGAGTGACCAGAATCACCACAATGAGAACATAACAAGGGTTTCGCAGAGGAACTATCCTTGCAGTGTTTAGGAGGATAATTGGAAGGGGAAGAATGAGGAGCTTGAGATAGTAGAGCTGAGGAATCCAACGTAGGAGCAGGACAACCCATAGTGATACGTTGTTGATGTTCACGACGGACATAGGCATATGTGCTCTCAAGATCCAATTTTGGGTCTTTACGAAGAATCTCTCCACGAACTTGGTCAAAATCAGAATCCAAGCCACTAAGAAAGATGTGGATGCGCAGACGAGCCATGTCGATTATTTTATTACAAATTATCAATAATTCTTTTGACCAAAAATCCTTTTTTTCTGTAATCTAGGTATTCTATTGGTGAGGGGTTCCAATCGAATAATCGGATTAGGTTTTTTCAATTCAAAAAACGTAAATGATGAGAAGGTCCCAATTTTTTCCTATATATTAAAAAATTTAAATATTGGAATCCAGAATTCACACTGTAAGACTTATCTGATCTTATAAATTGTTAAAATGTTCGAATTTTAGTTTTCTGATAAATTCTGAATTTTTTTAAGACATTACTCAAATTCAAAATCTCATCGAAAACTTACAGCAGCTTGCCAAACAAAAGCTAAAAGAAAAAAGAGTAAGAAGAATGCATCTAGACTACGCCATTCACGGTGGTTTCAGAAGAAGACATACGATGATCAATTTCTTGAAATATGGAGAGTAGTTCATTATAATAAGTAGATAGGGGATGACCATGTTGTTTGGTGGAGAAAGATCGTTGGTTCAGTTCGAAGAGGCAAGTTTCATCGGATCCATCGTAGAATGTGCGGAGAGCTGCATCCCAAATTTGATGGGCAGATTCAAGGCGGATAAACCGCTGCATCAACGGGGGGCTCATGGAATCAATAAGTCAACTTTTCACCCGTTTATTCTCAGTAATCCAATTATCATAGGTTGGGTCATCAATGGAGGGTTTCGCAATTGCCCCAGTGAGATACCCCGATTTGTTTCGAGCACCAATACGCATGTCCATTAACTGGGACCAAAGGGGGTAGTTTGAGTCATCAACAATAACAGTGATGGGAAAAGAAGAATTATCTTGTTGAATGATAATATTGGAGGATGGGTTGGCCATGGCGAAATTGGGAATTTAGGGATTGGAAACAGGGCGGAGATGAAGATAGATATTCCCGGAATTAAAAAACATCTGATACCATGTTAAACAATTCACTGGGAATAAAATATAATCCTTTCATTCATTTTTTTTTTCTCAGATGTACATACTTTATAAGCAATATTAAATGCTTATATTTAAATAGGAAATAATATAAAAACAGAAAACAACTTAAAACAGAAAACAACTTAAAATATTTAAAACTTATTCCTAAGTGCAACAATAATTTAAATCTAAATTATATCTTCAACATATAATTTGTTTCATCAATATTATGAAACATAACTATCTACATTTGATATTTTAGAATGTTATCAAAAGGCGCATTTTGTTACCTTTTCAGTGTTGTTTTTAATTAAAATACCAATTTTATTTTAATAATTTGCATGTTAAAACTTGTATTAGAAATATTAATGTAATGCTAATTAAACATTAAAAGATTACTTAAATTACTCAGAATTTGGGAAATTATAAGATTAGTATATATACTATTATGAGAACAAAGTTTTTAATATATGGATACAATCAATAAGAAAAGTTTCAAAATTTGTTTGACATTTAATGATCATAATGTCATCTAAATTTTAAATAGATATACGTATATATGACATTCCTTTTTCTACAAAGATAAATATTTAAGTTTTTAATTTCATATATAATGTTTATGAGGTTAATGTATTGAACAATAAATAAATAATAATTTTAAATTAGTAAAAAAATGTATATTTCAGATTTCCTATCTTACTATTAATTAAGCATACGTTTTAATTGTACATACATTTCTCGTATAACCATTATTATTATTTTGCGATATCCCAAATACAACAAACCAAGACTAACACCAAGAAAGAGAAAACAGGAATGAAAAAAAGAGGGAATAAAAAATAGACAATGATAAAAACAAAAATTGAATTATGTACTTTGATATCCAAATAAAATATTTTAAAAATACTATTACACTTTTTAAATTATTTACACAATTATAAACTTTTAATTTATAATTATATAAATATTTTCAGAAATTTCACTGACTCATCTTTGTTTATTTTAACAGCAAAGCATAATATATTAATATTCAACTGTCAAATCCTATTTTTCACTAATGAGAGACAGTGCACCTTCAAGATCGGTGTTAATGAAAGTCTGCCATTATTCATAACTTTTCGAAAAATAATAATGTTTTATAAAAGAAAAATATAAAAAAAAGTAATAATATATTATTCATAACAATGATCATTTCTCACCTTCAAATGCGCACTGCTGTTGATAAATAAAAGATAAAAAAAGTTGATATTATTATTTACTCTCTTGTTTAATGATATTTCACTTTGTAAAGGAATTTTAACATAATTTATTCCCAAATTTCTCGCTGATTCTAGAGATATATAAGACATTACAAATTTCCATTTATTTAGAATTTATTACATGGTGTTGTATAATTTATTAGATAAATCTTATAAACAAGTTTACTGAAAAATCTAATAAATAAATTTATTATATTTACTTTTAATATCCTTCATACAATAACTACAAGTGCATCCGTTTGGGCTTAAAGTTATATTTTAAGGAGCAATTTATTCTTAAGAAAAACAATAATTATAATATTTTATAAAATGAATTATCTAAAATTATATTTTATGATTTTTTTTAGTTTATAATCAATACATGCATTTCACACTTTAACAATTATGAGTAAAAATTAAACAAAATCAATAAGTATTATTATTGAAGAAAAAAAAACGTGGAAAGAAAGAAGGACGGAAGAACAAAATAAAACAAATAAAAGGCATAGACAAACCAAAGACCAACGAAGATGAAAACTAATTCATCTTTCCATTCGAACTTCACACTTCTTAAATGGAGAATTTAGACGTGAAACACTTAATAAAAAGTTATATTTTTTTTTTTTACTTTGTAGATGATTCTTTCTAAATTATTTTATATTCTAAAATAAAATTATTATAATGTTGAATGAATAATTTAAGTATCTAAATAATAGTTTAAGAGTAATAGTGGTTTTAATTATAATCTCAATTATTTAAAGGCTGATCAATAAATAGATTTGACGTTAATTGAGTTTTATTTTGTAAAAATCATAATTTCTCTGGAAAAAATTGTAGAACTTTTTCTATATTGTCTTTAACAACTACTGATGGATTTAGGATGAAAATGTTTACAATCTTTTTAGAATATTGGACATAGTAAGGTTATCTTTTCTCCTTTTTGATTTTTTAAGAAATTTGTTGCATGTGATATTTTGAGCTTACATATGGTATTTAAGAGTTCAAGACGAATATTTATTTGATTGTTGATAAAAGTTTTCAATGTGAAGAGCAACATGTGTGATGTATAGTCTATGTGAAACACTTTTTTAGTACGAGTGTTTATCTAAGTAAGGAAAACTAGATTAAGTCTAAATATACTAATAAATGATGGTTTGATATGATGAAGTGATTTTGAAATTGTGATTGTACAGTGAAACATAACTATTTGATTTTATGGTGGTATATGTGTTGATATAATATATCTAATAAAGTATGTAGTTACTTAAGGTGGTATGTTATAGTCTTTGAGTTAGAAGTGACTAAAGATTGACCTCATTTAGGTATATTACATAGACAATTTGGTATGTTAGATTAGAAGCTAAAATTATGAAATTGAACGGCTTATGTTGCGTTGATTGACTGTTGGTGAGAATTTCTTTATGAGACATCAAATTGATTTAAAGTGGTGTTTCTTGAGATGAAATAGAGTGATATTATATTCAAATGAAACATAATAAGTGGTAAATAACTTAGGAATAGTCAAATTGTTCAATCAAATCTCATTGAGAAACTCAACTTTTATGGTTGAGTGTTGGATACCCTTGTAGTGTTATAGGACGTCAACTAAACATTGCCTCACTGTCTCAATTGCATTGGGTGAAACTTTAATATTGGTGGGTGCCAAAGAGATAATGAGTTCATTGTTTTGTTAGTGTTGGACATCACCTAGTGACCGTTGAGCACAATTTGAGACCCTCTGTTTGGTTTGCGTTAAGCAGAATTCTATGCGCATTGAGCGCAAATCCTTATATTCTTAACTTGGTTAGTGTTTTAATATGGTTATATTAGTTGTATACAAGTGAATAACTATTTAAGATGTATTTGAAAGTGTACGAATGCATGTCGATTCATAAGGAATGAATCCTGGTTTGTGGCAATTCTAGTAGGTTTATTGAATTGAGATTCATGGTTTATTCTGCTAGAATTCCAAGTGTGAATCTAAGTTCCACATTGGTTAAAAATGAGAAAGTGGAGCAACATATAATGGTGTAGACTCATTAACCCATTGTCTTTTGGTTTTGGGTTGAGAGTGGTGCTGGTTGGACTCATATCTCATTGGTGTTGTATCTTTCCAATAAAACTTATATATATATATATTCATAATTTTATCTTAAGTTTTAAGGAGGACTGTAAAGACATATTAAATGTTTATGTTGTTATTTATGGTTTAATATTTAATTAGTAATAATTCATTTAATAGTGTAAATATGTTAAATTAAGATATTTTCAAATAATGTTTAGTAGAACATAGAAGATGGAGTATTATTTCAGGACCAATTTGATTTACTATATTCTTTGAATTCTTGTCAATGACAATTATTGTCATGCCATTAAGAAAAATGTTTACAATATAGTGAATGTATGAGATTAATCTCTCTTTTATTGAATATACATATATGGTCCTTTGTTCATAATAGAATAAATATGAACTAACCTAAAATATAAATAAAAACTGACAACAAACTAACTAAAGATAAAATATAAATATAAACATAATATATCTAACATTCATCCTCAAGCAAGCATGTGTATACAAATCGTATGTACCAAGTTTGCTACTAATATAATCAATAGACTTAGTGAAAATATTTATTCTACACTCGAATGACATCAAATTATTAATGATTTGCGAAGACGCATAGAAGACGAAATGTCAACCCAGAAGACTCTCCTAAGCAGCAAATCTAGCAGGTTGCTCAATGTAAATCTTTTTCTGCGAATTGTCGTTAAGGAATACATTGTTGACATCTAGTGGATAAATAAACTAACAAAAGTCATCATTGCCACGAAAAAAAACATATATAAACAAGTCAAACACAATGGTTATAGAAGAGAGGTCAGAAGAGAGGTCAGAAGAGACATCAGCGGGAGAAGCGATTAATGAACATGAGAGAAACCTTAAAAACCCAAATCAAAACACCTGAAAATAGAAAAAAGAGCAACTTCAACACTCTGAATAGTTGCCTGAGAGGAGACGGGTCGTGCGACAAACTTGAAAGAGGAAAAAGAGTGACCTCGACGTTCTAAATCGCAGCCAAAGAGGAGACGAGTCATGTCACACGCACGGTGGAAAATGGAGCAGATCCACAACTTCAAAAGACACTAAAAGAGCGTAAAAGCTCCGATGAAGGTGTCGTTGATGACACAGTAGTCGCTTAGATCGTGTGATCATCGGTCGAAACTGAAACTCCAATAATTGTAGTGGTAGACGACAATACCGCCGACAGTGATAGATAGCACCATCATCAACATCAGCGGGTGTAGTTACAAGACAAAATAAAAATCCTCAAAAAAACCATACTTTAGATACCATGTTGAATATAATGAAAATTATTTATAAGATTAATCTCCTTTTTCTTAAATATATACATAGAGTCATTTATTTATATTAAAAAAACAGACTAAATATAGATAAGAAATAATAACAAACTAAGTAAAAAATAAAGAAAAGTAAACATAATATTATTATGTTTAAGTATCTCCATCCCAACAACAAAGCACAGAAACCAACAACCATAGTACTAAAAGAACTGATCTGCATCAAAGTGAAAGTGAGTGTCGAAAAGAACATATGCCACCCCACCAAAATCCATGTCCAGATTTTGAATGTCTGGACATGAATATGCATTATCTGCACTGTTATCAAATTCCTTCCTTGAGGGCATAATGGTAGAGTTGAATGGTTCAGATTCCTTCCAATATTCTAACCACATGCTAGAATCTAATAACTTGTGATCAGTAAGATCACTTGATGTGTAAGTTTCTTTGGGAAAAACTGGTTTTATAGCTAAGTTTGGTGAGCTAATGAGATCATCCTTTACATTGGAGCTACGATCAGAATGCAGAAGATATGATTCTCCAGTGGAAAAATCTGTGGTTTTGTGTGTAACTTTAGGAATGTCATAGCATGTGTGAAGACCGATGTACGTAATTCGATACATACGTGGATTGTCTTGTTCCAGTTGCACCTGTTTGGTCGCTTTACAACCTTGATCATGCTTGTGACTGCACCTGAAGTAACTCCTATATACAAAATTATTCAAAATGAATAGTTTGTATTGAACTTGAAAGACACCAAAGAAAAATTAAAAGAAGTATATAAAGACGAAAGTGTGAAGACTTACAGAAGCAAATATATAAAATAAAACCTCAAATAAGAAGGTATATCTTTATTGCGGGATCATGTTTTGGAATACTATATCAGAAATATTATAATTCTTTCCACATAGAAAAGTATAAAAATAAGATCATAAAAAAATATATACCTTGGAAATTCATAATTCAGGATTCCTTTTTGTCCATACTTCCTCCATGCATACTTATCATCAGTGGTGCAAGACAGTATGATCTTTCTCGGTGCACCCTTGCTGCAAAACAACAACAAACCAGAAGCATTTTAATATAAAGAACATAACACTTGTTTTCCACATATATAAAATAAACAAAAAAAGGAACATAGCATACTGCAACATATCTAGAATCTGTAAAATGCATCTCTGAAAAATAACAAGGAGTTATATGAACCCTCTTGGATCTGACCCTCAACTAACAGAAATCATCATGTTAAATATATAACAAAATCATAAAATCCAACATATACGTAAGTTATAACATCGGAAAATCCAACATCATTCTTAAAACTTTAATGAACGTTAAACATGACACTCTGTGTATGTCCGTACTACTCCCGTACACACCCAAATCCTCAAACCTTCTCTCTCAGGAACCAAATTTCTCAGACCAAAAAAGGGTTTGTTGCTTGAACTGTAAAACATGTGTCTGTGATTAAGAAAAGCAACATAAGAGAAAACGTGAAGTTAACCATCTATTGTAGCGACCTCTCCCACCCTTTTGGGATCTCTTCTCACTGCAATGTCCAGACGTCGGATCATTGCCGGAAGCGGTCACCGGCGAGCTATATTCGGTAGGATTCAGAAGATTCCGATGAGGCAGCCCATCTGCTGAACTGGATTGTGAAGAAGAAGAGCAAATAATAGAAAGAGATTGTGTGAAAGATGTGAGGACACTGGCCAGGAGTTGGTGATAAGAGAGAAAGGGTTCACTCCCAGAGGGTTTCTGAAGCAGAATCTTTAGCTCAATAGCAGCATTTTTACCCTTACTAATTTCTTCTATTATCTCTTTCTTCTTCTCTGCTGAGACACACTCAGTTTCAGCACAAACCATGTTATTCATGTTCAGTAAGCGTAATGGTTTGGTTTTTCTTAATTTCTTTGGAAGAGGCTATGGAAGAAGGAGAACAAAAGGAAAGAGTAGTGAGGAGAAAACTGAATGAACTTTCTGAAATTGAGAATCGTGATAATATGCTTATACTTCTTAACCTTTTATACATACAAATAAGTTTTATATTATAGTTGACTAAGTTTATATTTTTAGTGGACTTTAAACGAGATACTTAAATTTCAATTAAGCCTTATAAATAACATAAATATACTATTTTAAAAATAATTTATTAGAACATAAATTCACTCTCCCATTAAGATATTTTTTGAAATAAAAAGTAATTGTGTTTGAGAATATATATATATATATATATATATATATATATATATATATATATATATATGAATTTAAGAAGACTAAATGAAAAGTTGTATAAAAATTATTGAATTGATTATCCGTAGGGATTATTCTCAGAAAATTGATTTTCGTAAAAATAGAAAATAAACAAATGTTTACAATAACTCACATACTTAATTAACATAATTCTATGAAAAAAAAAAGGAATCTAATTCAAATACAGTCCTGGTAATTTTACTCGCGAGATTTTTCAAATTTTGATTTTGGTGTTGTCTTTAAAAGAATTATGGTGGTTCATAATTAATCTTCCTAGTGTAATTTTTTCAACTTTCGTTTTAAAGTTAGAAAATTTAAGTACGTGTTAAAATTAATTGGGATTATAAGCACTTTACAACTTTATTAACAGTTTTCAGTCCGGAAAGTGATACCAGAAATCTTATCTGAAAAAAACAGCTTCAATTATATTCTACGGATGAAAGCGCATCTCTATAGTTTATTATTTAAGTCATATAAGAAATTACGTAAATTACTAAGGTCGATTTTCTTTTTAAATAATATTATGCTTTAATTTTTTTTAATTTATGAAACATGGTATTTTGATTATCTGAACTCAATTTAATTAATAGGCTAGATATGTTTTAAATATCTAAATTTTAATATAAAATTAAATTTTCTTCCTAAAAATTGAAATTAAATTAAAAAATTATGTTTAAAATAAGATATGGAGGCTCTTAACAGAAACTAATTCTAATTTTAAATAAACTAAAAACATAATAATTATATTAATATTTATATTCTTATAAATAAATTTAGTTTCCAGCTAAAGACTCATTCTTTTACGAAGGTCTTATCATTAGGGCTGGGCAAAAATAACTGATCGGTACTGTACTATAGTTAACTATACTATATTATACTTAAAAAAATTGATCCATTTTTACTAAAAGTTCAATATACTATTTTATGGTTTAGTTTTTAAAAACTGAACTTATAACCGTTTCGGTTCAATTAACTGTGAAAACTATATCTACTCTTTTCTCTTCTCTAGTTTCCGTTCAATTGTTCTATCTTGCTAAGAAAACGATATTTAATAATAAAATATTAATAAAAGAAACCGTTCAAATAAAAAATTAATAATGAATTTTTTAAGACAAAATTTTTTTCTCACAAATTTTTATATTTTTTCATCAATAAACATATATTACTTTTTAAATAATATTATTTTAAGTAATAAAAGTAAAATATATTTTTTTAATTTTATTTTATTAAATGATTAAGTAATATAAATCATAAAAAAAAACTATATAAAAAAAATAATACTTTAAATATATTATATTCTTTAACATATTATTAAATATGTTAAAATATGTTAAAAAAACTTTTAATGATATTAAAATGTGTGTAAGCGCACACACTAAAATAACTATTTATTTTAAAAATCAACTTACTTTAAAATAAATATCAATATTATTATTTTTAAATGATAGTATTTTACATACTAATACTAAAATATATCTTTTAACGTTAAATTTTATTAAATAAATATATAATGAAATATAATAAAAAAAATAGTAATGTAGCAAAATTAATTAATATTATAGAAATATCAAATGACAAAAATTAACAAAATTTTAAGAGTAATTTTTCTAGTATCATCTTTTATTATATTATAATAATTAATAAGTATTAGTTTAACTTTTACATAATAAAATATAAATAATAAATAATTGATTAATAAGACAATTTTACGAGGGAATAAAATAAATATAAATAAAAAATTATTTTAAAATAAAATAAGAAGATCAAAAGATAAAATAAATTATATACACATATAAAACAAAAAAATATAAATAAATAAATATAAAAGTAAAATAATATTCATGACAAAATAAATATAAATAAAAAATAAAAAATAAAATAACTAAATAAATAATAAAATAATTTCCATACACATACAATAATAAAAGAAATATAAATAAAATAAAAAATAATAATATCAAATAATTAAAAAGTTAATTTGTAAGACACTTATTAATAAAATAAAATAAATATTAAAATAAATTTCAATTAAAAAGAACATGTATAGTTATAGTATTCAGTTTAAAAACTAGTACAATTCAGTTTAAAATTAGTATAATTCAGTTTAAAATTAGTATAGTTAGTAGTTCAGTTTAGTTTATATTGTAGTTTAGTACAATTTAGTATAGTTCAGTTCAGTCCAGTTTGATAAAACAAAAAATAGTTCAGTTCAGTTTGTCTGAACTGTTTTACAGCTCAGTTCAGTTTATACAAATTAGTTTTTAGTTCAGTACAGATTTTAGTAATACAGTGCAGTTCAGTTCTATTTGCCCACCCCTACTTATCATGTTATTAACAATAATTTTACCTTCATAATATTATCTATAAAAAAGTTGCATTATATGTTACTAAAAATTAACTAAATAAAAATCTCATTAATAATTAAAAACTAAAATGAATATAACTTGTCCTCTTTTATTAGTGTAATATGTAAAATTTTAGAAAATGATATTTTGGGAGTGTTGATAGTTTAAAATAGTAAAACTCATATAATTTAATATTAAATTGTTTATTTATAAATAGTTTTGTTATACTTACAAGCGAGTTTCATTATTTTAAAACTTATCATCTCTATAAATCATTTTTCTAGAGTTCTCTACTTTCTCTCTAAGTGTTATAACTCTTGAGTCATCTCTTTGACGATCAGGAAATGTCTAATCGATCAGGATGACGAGGTCTACATTCCTATCTGATCAATTTTTGTAATAGAGCAAGTAAGTTTCAGCTTCTTTGTGTTGTTCGCTCTTTAATCGAGTCAATGTATGGAAGTTTTCATTGCATGTGTGTCTTGTGCTGTTCTTTGAGCTTCTTGGTAAATCTAAAGTCCTAAGGACCTTTTCTTTTTTCAAATTGGTGATTCGTAGGTGTTACTAGAAATTTCTTGTGTGAGAAGTAATCAGGGTATTCTTAGAGCTTTTGTATCATCAGTGTAAGGTAAGGGAAATTAGTTTTACTTAATTTGTTTGATAGACGAGTTCTAGTTAATGTTTGTATGGGGAATTATTGATTGAATTTGAAATTGTTTTTGGATTGAGAAATTTAGTATGTTGAGTTGTTTGTATATGTTGTGTATTGATGTGAAAACTGACGAACGATGAGGTGAAATGTGATTTCTGATGTAAATGTTATGTGTTATCAAAGTATCATAAGTCTTTGTTTTGTATTCAGCAAAAAGAAATAGGTAGTTTTTAGGCTAGAAAAGGGGTTTTGATAGGTGAAAAGTTAAGGGAAAGGTTATTTTGGTTAAACTGTGTTTTGACAGTGTTTAAGGGTTTATTAAGACCTTTTATGTTATAACAACAAAATTCTAATGTAGAACTGGTTGGTCATCGTTTGGAGGTGTCTTTTGGTTTTTAGTTCATTTTAGGAGTTTTCATTAGGTGTATTTTGATTTAGAAGGTCTCGACATAATGTGAGATTTTGAGGGCTGTTATTATATATTAAAACTTGTGTAAGTTGTTAGTTGCACATATTTGATGTTGAAAGGTATAAAATGAAGTTTGATTGGTGTTAAGTTGTTAAGTGAGGTTGAGATCACTAATTTAAGTTAGGAAGATGTTTTTCAATGTTTTTCTGGGTATAGAAGGTCATAAGAATCAATAGAATGTAGGGAGAAAATGTCCAAGTTGGGATTTGAAGTGTATCTATGAGAGGCTAGTAACTGCTCTAAAAATTTTCACTACTCATGAAAAAATCCACAATCTGCTTGTACACTTCTCTGTTTTCAATTTCACACTTCCTAAAGTAAATCCATGGAAAAAGCTCTCTGTTCTTAATTTCACACTTCTTAAATTAAATCCACAAGTTGTGAAAAATGTCACAACTCACTTGTTGAACTTGCTAATTTATTTTTCATGAAACAAAAATTCACATATTGTGAAAAGGTTCACAACTAAGTTGTGAAACTCTTTGGTTTCAATTCTGGATCTTGCATATCAATTGTTTACTATTTTACTATTAATTTTAATTTTATCAGTATAAATTATTTTATTAATTATTTCATCTTTCAAATTTTATAATTATTTTTTATAAATTTAATAACATTTTTTTATTTTTAATAATAATTTAAGAATTAAATTTTATTATTAAAATAAAAAGTGAATATATATATATATATATATATATATATATATAAATTAAAAATGACAAAAATATTACGTGTTGGTCTCTAAATACTAATTGATATTTGTGAATGTTTAATATTTCTAAATAAAAAATAATAAATATTTTAAAATTTGTTGATAAACAGAAGTATAAATATTATATTATTCATATTAGTATGTATTTGTTATTAAAAAAGTGAAGATAAAAATGTAATTATTAAGTTAAATTTAATTTAATCAAAATTAGTTTATATTTTATCATATTAAATTTAATTAAAATTAAATTTTAATTTATATTATATTATATATTTATTTTTTAAATTTAATAAATTTTAATTTTAAAATTTTATAAAATATATCTTTTTAAATATTTACAAATACCTTCTAATTTTAAAATTCTCGTAAATATCTTTTAAACTGATACCATATATATAAATAGTGGAAGTAGTCCCACCATTAAAGGATGACGTGTGTAGTGACGACAGGATGAGGCAGTGTTCTGTTTTTTTCGCCAAAACAAAAAGTCAATAATAATACTACAAACGAGTAAATGGTATGAGAAATTAATGATATAAAGTTTTTGTTGAATTTGGATAAGGATGAGTTGATAATAAATTTATGGAACAATGTTTTCACCTTTTTAATTGCTATTATAATGATATTTGTTATATCCAACTTTTTTTATTATTGTATGTTAGTCCTTAAAATCACTGCCAAGAAAAAAAGAGTGATTGTTAAAAAACTTTTTCATTAGACCATTATTAGAGTGTTTATTTTTTTCTTGAAATGGTATTAAATATCAATTCAGTAAAATTTATCTTATATATTTTTAGATTTCTTGAATATGGGAGAACGATTATACAAATACAATAAATGAAAGTTCTGTAGGTTAGATAAAGATAAATAGATAAGGATAAATGAAAGGTCTGTGTGATAGATAAGGATAAATGAACTACTTTATACTTCTCTGGCAAGGAATTAATTACCATATATAACTTAATATTTTTTTCTTTAAAAAAATATAAACAAATATCTAAAAAAAAGACCAAGTATTTCTTCTGCTAAAAAAAATAATTTTTTTTGTCTACAAAGCTCAAACAAACTCATCTTAAATTTGACGCACAAGGTTATTATTTTAAGTTAATTATTACAATAGTTAATACAGAAAGTTTGTTCTAATTTAGATGAAAAGTGATATAAATATTTTATGTAGACTTTATTTCAATTGCGTAATCTCTTTCACTTGTTTATAAAATTTTTGAGAAGTAAATAAAGTTAATTCATAAAATTCACAATTGAAGTAAATGCCATTACCATGGTCACTTATATAAGAAACGTTATTTTAAAAAAAAAGTTTAAACAGGATAAATTTATAAAATAATGTTTTAAGTATTAATAAAGGTGACTTGACGTACATGAAAAAGTATATTAATCATTTATTTAATAACTTTCACACCATACGTAGACTATTTAAATCTTTGGTGAAAGCTACAAAATTTTAAAACAAATAACTCACCTTTAAATCTTTGGTGAAAGGTACAAAATTTTAAAACAAATAACTCACCTAAAGAATAATATATTATGGTTATAAATACAATTAAATACAAAGTCACTTTGTTGATATTAATGAAGATGAGTTTGTGTGAAACCCTTAATAATTAGCCTAAATTAATCCTGACACCTCACCATTTATGCTTGCCACCTCATTCCCAGCCATTTAAAACCCACTCCCTAAACTGATCCCATCCCCTCTGACGTGCACGAAGCACCACGCTCATCATTCTCTGAAACATTAAAACGCACTAAACTCTGCATGCAAGCACACCACGTGTCACGGGAGAGACTTCCAAATCAGAGTTTGGTGTGCATGTGGCAACCTGTGACACGTTCTTCCAATTGAACGTTAGTTTAACAAAATCAGACTTTTCGAAAACACACTCTCACTTGCACGAACTCATCTTCAACCTCTGAAACTCACCCTTTCATATTCTCCAACTTCTCTCTAAAACCAGTGAACTTTTCTTTACTGTAAAACTCATAATTCTTCTCCAATCACGTTTGCAGCACCGTAGGAGTATTCGTACTGCTGTGATTTTCACCTTGGACCGAACAGAAATTAAATCCAACCTGGTAAGTCTCCTTACTGTAGTTCGTCCTTAGGTTTCTGGAAAAATAGAGTTTTTCATACATGCAATCATGTATTCTAAGTGTTCTGTGTTCCATGGTTAGATTTTAGTTTGGAAGAGTCAAGAACGTAAGGAAAGCTTAGTTGGACAAAGCCATTTTTACTTCTAGGACAAGCTTGAATTCCAATCCGGGTAAGGGAAGCTTATATGTTTAATTTATACTTGCATGTTGTGTAATCTGGATTGCATGTGTGAAAAGCCTGAAGTTGAGCTGTTATGAATGGTTACTGATATCTGATATGAATTCTGGTGTTGATTGATCTGTTATGGATGAACACTGATTTTACGTATGATATATGTTGTTGATCTTGGTTTAAATGCATGTTGAATTGATTATGAATGAATGGAGTATGGTTATTGTATGGTTGGAATTATTTAAATGTTGAAAACTGTATGATAACGATGTTGAAAGTGAATTAAATCTGGAATGAAAGTTACAAAGTTTGAAAAATGGAAATCTGGAAAATTCTGTTAAGCTTGTGAAAATCTGCAATTTAAATCATCCCCTTTGATAAATGACGCTCGTCACTGTACGGTCTTAGACCGTTCGGTTTTCATTAAAATAACTTAGTTTGGAAGTCATTCATTTGGAATGAATTCTGCTCGAGAACGAGCGTCCCCAATTTTAGTGAATGAGCGTTCGGTTCAGCTCAGTATAGATAAATAATTGAAACTTTATAAATACGTGACGTTCTGCCTTAAGTAGAGCGTTCGTCCTCAATGTCGTTCGGCCTCATGTCGAGCGTTTGTCATAAATATCGTTCGGCCTTATGTCGAACGTTCGTTCTACAGAGCGTTCGTCCTTATACTGAACGTTCGTCCAAACTGGCGTTCGGTCTTAAACCGAAGTGTTCGTCCTTATTATTGAATTCTGAGGGAACGTAATTGACGTTCGTCCAAAGTGAATTTCTGAACGTTCGTTCATTGACAGTAAGAGTTGTTTTCTGTACTTTAAATACTCTGGTTATTTATCTAAGTTATTCTGTAAGATATTTATTCTCTTGATTCAACCTAAAGTCTTTGCACTCAAAATCTTCTGAATAATATCCTGATCTTCTAAACTCAATCCCATTTAAATTATTTAAGTATTCTTAACGTTCGTAATTGAACAAGGGTTCGTTTCTATTGGTCAGAAATGTGAATTCGAGATGTACTGTAATAAGTTCGTTCTAAATTGATTAAATGATGTATATTGTTAACGCTACGAGAATGGAACACAGAATGAAAATGTGAATAAGAGAATTGGTTAATATGGGCGAATGATATTTGGAATGAATTTATTGGAAGTGGATTCTTAACGAGCGTTCCAAGGAGGAACGTCTCCCATATGTTGAACATTGAATTTGTAAAGTATGACTGTGGGCATGCTAATGCTGGCTTGGTCCATCCTGATATTCCGTGATACTCATCTTCACGTAGAAGGGAGTACTCATGTGTGGGAATGGCAAGAGGTTCTATTCCTTAGGGGTACTTTGGATAGAGCTAACCTCGAGTGGCAGCTGTCGAGTGAAATACAGTTACCACACCACTCGGGTGCAAGGACGCCTGTAGCTACACGGTTCATACAGTCCGGACGGTCTGTCTTTTATATACGTATTTACATGATTGTTAATTGATAAGCTTACCCTTGCATTTCCATTGTGTTGTCTACTGTCCATGTATAATCCGTCTTGTCAAAATGCAATGATCATCCGTTGTGGATGTGAGCAGATGGTGGTGCATCCCTTGAAGCAATGCTGGAAGAAGAAAATTTGGATGAAGCTAATCTGGTGGATGTGGAAGTAAAGGCCGAGCCTTAGAGTGCTCATTGGATCATGACTGTACATATTAGCATAGCTTGAACGTTCAGCTAGATGTTTTGTAAAGCTGTCCGTTTTATTAAATCTCTGTTTTTATATTTTGATGTACGTCAGTTTATTTATCTAAGAGCGTTCACTCTTGGATTCATTGTATGCGTTTATATGCGTTCCCTGTACTGATGCCGTTAGGCTTTTAATCTTGTTTTGATGCAAAGACTGTTTATGTTACTGTTAATTGTGATTAATTCTGAATTATAGTGATTACTGTATTTTGGGATGTTACATTAGTGGTATCAGAGCAGTTTTGTTCTAATTAAAGGACACTGTAGGGTTATGAGTGCACTGTGTTTTTGCTGTGTGCTTATTGTATGTTTAATGAGTTATTATTGTTTTAACTCTTGAACATAACTAACGTTAGTTTGTTTTTCTCTGTATCCAGAGAACAAATGGCACCTAGATTGCCTCCTCCACCACAACCGAATGAGCCTGACACTTCCAACAACGCTAGGCTGTTGGAGACTGTAATTGAGAGATTACAGCAACAAAATACCACTTTAATGGAGCAGAACACTGCTTTAATGCGTCAAAACCAAGAAGCCATGCAGGGCTTGGAAGCCTCTCGTGTTACTGCGGAGGACACGCAAAGGCAACTGATGAATATCCTTGCTATTACCAGAGGTACTCCTGGAGCCTCTTCTTCAAACGCCACTCAATCTGCTGCCCAACCTAATGCCGAATGGAGTTTGGAGAGTTTCCTTCAGCACCATCCGTCCAAGTTCAGTGGAAAATGCCTTCCTGATGAGGCGGACCAGTGGTTAAGGGACATGGAGAGAATTTTCAATGCCAAAAGGTGTCCGGATGAGAACCGTTTGGCATACACTGAATATTTATTGACTGGAGAAGCAAGCCACTGGTGGGCTAGCGCGAGAGCTATTCTTAAGGACGCTCAGCAACAGATTACTTGGGAAGTGTTCAGGAACAAATTCTATGAAGAGTACTTCCCTGACAGTGTCCGTTTTGCGAAGGAGGTTGAGTTTTTACAACTGGTTCAAGGGGGAATGTCAGTTTCTGAATATACGAACAAGTTCAAGCACTTGGTTCGTTTTAATACAGTGGCCACTAATGAAGAGTGGCAGTGCAGAAAATTCGAGAATGGGTTGCGTAGTGATTTGAAGGTTGTGATTTCCAGTTTATGCATCCGAACGTTCCCTGCTATGGTTGAGAGGGCTAAGGTGTTAGAGAAGAATTTGGCAGAGGCAAAACGGTACAAGAAACAGCAAACAGTAAGGGGGCCAATTGTCTCAAGGGGAAATGTGAATCAGAGAGGATCCCCTTACACTCGTCCATCAACCAACACGAGTGGATCTCAAGCCTTGATTCCTGCTGGACAGTCTGGACAGCAAGGCAGTGTCACTTGTTTCCAGTGTGGAGGACCACACTATCGTTCATCCTGCCCTCAACTCATGGGAGGTAAATTCTGCACTCGATGTAGAAGAAGTGGACACTTGGAGAGTGAGTGCAACATGGGTGGACGAGCTGTGTTGAGGCCACCAAACGCTGGCAGAAATCAGACTCGAGGAGGACGAGCCCAAGCAGCTGGACGCGTGTATGCCATTACTGGTACAGAGGCAGCTAGTTCAGGTACACTCATCATCAGTACATGCCTTGTATTTGGTACATCTTGCTGCGTGTTATTTGATTCGGGAGCAACGCATTCCTTCATCTCGAAGGCGTGCGTCTGCAAACTGGGATTAGAAGTGAGTGAGATGCCATTTGATCTGGTGGTGTCAACACCAGCGGCTGGAGAAGTTAGGACGTCCACTATGTGCGTCAAATGTTCCATAGAAGTGGAGGGGCGTAAGTTCAAAGTGAATCTCATCTGCTTACCTCTTCAAGGTTTGGAGGTGATTTTAGGGATGGATTGGCTGACTACCAATCGCATCCTCATAGATTGGGGCAGGAAGGAATTGATTTTTCCTGATGAAGAAGTAGAATTGTTGTCAGTCACGCTCGGTCAGTTTAAGGAGGATATAATGGAAGGTGCAAGCTGCTTCCTCATCATGACGCATGAAGATCAAGAGCTTGGAGAATTGAGGCAAGAACGAACTCCCATTGTGGAGGAGTTTCTGGACGTTTTTCCAGAGGAGATACCAGGATTGCCTCCTGTTAGGGAAGTTGAATTCACCATTGATTTGGTGACGACTGCAGCACCTATATCCGTTCAACCATACCGAATGGCACCTGCAGAGTTGGTTGAACTCAAGAAGCAGATTGAAGAGCTTATGGAGAAGCAATTCATTAGACCGAGTGTATCACCATGGGGAGCGCCTGTGCTCTTGGTGAAGAAAAAGGATGGCAGCTCTCGTTTGTGCATAGACTACAGGCAATTGAACAAGCTGACCATCAAGAACAAATACCCTTTGCCGAGGATAGATGACTTGCTAGATCAATTGCATGGAGCTGCAGTATTCTCAAAGATTGATTTGAGATCCGGTTATCATCAAATCAGAGTTAAAGAGGAAGACATTCATAAGACAGCGTTCAGGTCGCGGTATGGACATTATGAATACGTGGTGATGCCATTTGGAGTGACAAACGCTCCAGCCGTGTTTATGGAGTACATGAATCGCATCTTCAGACCCTATTTGGATGAGTTTGTAGTTGTATTCATAGATGATATTCTCATCTATTCCAAGACTGAAGAAGAACATGAGAAACATCTTAGACTTGTACTTGAAGTGTTGCGTGAGAAGGAATTATATGCAAAGTTATCTAAATGTGAATTCTGGATGAAGGAAATCCAGTTTTTGGGGCATGTGGTGTCGGCTGGAGGCATTGCAGTGGACCCTTCAAAGGTGAGAGCAGTGTTAGATTGGAAGAGCCCGCGTTCGGTCACGGAGGTGAGGAGTTTTGTTGGACTTGCGGGCTACTACAGACGCTTCATAGAGGGGTTCGCCAAGATAGTGGCTCCTCTTACACAATTGACTAGGAAGGATCAGCCGTTCGCTTGGACTGATTTGTGCGAGGAACGTTTCCAGGAGCTGAAAGAAAAGCTGACGAGCGCTCCTGTGTTGATCATCCCAGACACGTCCAAGCCCTTTGAAGTTTACTGTGATGCGTCTCATCAAGGATTGGGCTGTGTGCTTATGCAAGAGCGAAGGGCAGTAGCGTATGCATCCCGCCAATTAAAGATTCATGAACGAAACTATCCCACACACGACATGGAGTTGGCAGCAGTCGTTTTTGCACTGAAGATTTGGAGACACTACCTCTACGGGTCAACGTTCCAAGTCTTTAGTGATCACAAGAGCCTCAAATATTTGTTTGATCAGAGGGAGCTGAATATGAGGCAAAGACGTTGGTTGGAATTTTTAAAAGACTATGAGTTCGAACTGCTGTATCACCCTGGGAAAGCCAATGTAGTGGCTGACGCTCTAAGCAGGAAGGCAGTGCATGTCTCGGTTATGATGGTGAAAGAGTTAAATTTGGTGGAGAGTTTCAGGGATTTAAGGTTGCAGTTTGAGTTAGAACCGAACAGCATCAAGTGCTGCAACCTTAAAATATCAAGCAATGTGTTTGATCGAATCCGGATGAAGCAACGTGAGGATGAAGAATTGGTGAAGATCTTTGATGCACTCGGTTCAGACAAAGCTAAGGAGTTTAATGCGGGAACGGATGGTATGTTACGTTACCTTGGTAGGACGTGCATTCCCAATGATGGAGAGCTGAAGCGGATTATACTAGAAGAAGCACATCATAGCCGTCTTAGCATACATCCCGGTATGACTAAGATGTATAATAATCTTAGGCAGTCGTTCTGGTGGCCTGGAATGAAGAATGATGTCGCTCGTTTTGTGGCATCATGTTTAACGTGTCAGCGTGCAAAGGCAGAACACCAACGACCAGGCGGATAGCTTCAACAGTTGGAAATTCCTGAATGGAAGTGGGACAGCATTTCCATGGACTTTGTGACTCATCTACCACGAACGGTTAGGAATCATGACTTAATTTGGGTGATCGTGGACAGATTAACTAAGAGCGCTCACTTCTTGGCTGTGAACCTAAAGATGTCCATGGCTAATTTGGCCAAGTTGTATATAAATGAGATTGTTCGTCTGCATGGAGTGCCTTCAAGCATAGTTTCTGACCGAGACACGAGATTCACATCTCGGTTTTGGCAATCCTTACAAGGTGAATTGGGAAGCAAGCTGCAGATGAGTTCAGCATATCATCCGCAAACGGATGGCCAATCTGAAAGGACCATCCAGACGTTAGAAGATTTGCTTAGGACGTGTGTCCTGGACCATTTAGGCGCATGGGATGAGGTCTTGCCACTGGTGGAATTCACGTACAACAACAGTTTCCAGTCTAGCATTGGTATGGCGCCGTTTGAAGCTCTCTATGGGAGGAAGTGCAGAACGCCACTTTGCTGGTTCCAGGAAGGGGAGAAAGTACTAACTGGACCTGAACTCATCCAGCGAACAACCGAGAAGGTTAAGTTGATTCAAGACAGGTTGAAAACGTCTTTGAGCAGGCAGAAATCCTATGCGGATAGGAGGAGAAGACCATTGGAATTCGCTGCAGGTGATCATGTATTTTTGAGACTGAATCCAATCACTGGAGTGGGAAGAGTTGTTCGTCCAAAGAAGCTGTCTCCCAAGTTCATAGGGCCATATCAAATATTGAAGAAGATTGGACCAGTAGCCTATGAACTCGTGTTGCCTCCTCAGCTGTCAAATCTGCATCCAGTCTTCCATGTGTCTCAGCTTAGGAGATACATATCTAATCCTTCTCATGTATTGGAGCTGGAAAACATTCAACTGCGCCAAGACCGAACGTTGGAGCTACAACCAGTCCGCATTGAAGATGAACGCACCAAGCTGCATAAAGGAAAAGACATTCGTTTGGTGAAGATATTGTGGGATGCTAAGACTGGAGATTCAACGTGGGAAGTGGAGAGTGCAATGAGGGACTTGTATCCACACTTGTTCACGGGTAAGTTCTAAATTTTCGAGGACGAAAATTTTTGTAGTTAGGGAGAATGTGAAACCCTTAATAATTAGCCTAAATTAATCCTGACACCTCACCATTTATGCTTGCCACCTCATTCCCAGCCATTTAAAACCCACTCCCTAAACTGATCCCATCCCCTCTGACGTGCACGAAGCACCACGCTCATCATTCTCTGAAACATTAAAACGCACTAAACTCTGCATGCAAGCACACCACGTGTCACGGGAGAGACTTCCAAATCAGAGTTTGGTGTGCATGTGGCAACCTGTGACACGTTCTTCCAATTGAACGTTAGTTTAACAAAATCAGACTTTTCGAAAACACACTCTCACTTGCACGAACTCATCTTCAACCTCTGAAACTCACCCTTTCATATTCTCCAACTTCTCTCTAAAACCAGTGAACTTTTCTTTACTGTAAAACTCATAATTCTTCTCCAATCACGTTTGCAGCACCGTAGGAGTATTCGTACTGCTGTGATTTTCACCTTGGACCGAACAGAAATTAAATCCAACCTGGTAAGTCTCCTTACTGTAGTTCGTCCTTAGGTTTCTGGAAAAATAGAGTTTTTCATACATGCAATCATGTATTCTAAGTGTTCTGTGTTCCATGGTTAGATTTTAGTTTGGAAGAGTCAAGAACGTAAGGAAAGCTTAGTTGGACAAAGCCATTTTTACTTCTAGGACAAGCTTGAATTCCAATCCGGGTAAGGGAAGCTTATATGTTTAATTTATACTTGCATGTTGTGTAATCTGGATTGCATGTGTGAAAAGCCTGAAGTTGAGCTGTTATGAATGGTTACTGATATCTGATATGAATTCTGGTGTTGATTGATCTGTTATGGATGAACACTGATTTTACGTATGATATATGTTGTTGATCTTGGTTTAAATGCATGTTGAATTGATTATGAATGAATGGAGTATGGTTATTGTATGGTTGGAATTATTTAAATGTTGAAAACTGTATGATAACGATGTTGAAAGTGAATTAAATCTGGAATGAAAGTTACAAAGTTTGAAAAATGGAAATCTGGAAAATTCTGTTAAGCTTGTGAAAATCTGCAATTTAAATCATCCCCTTTGATAAATGACGCTCGTCACTGTACGGTCTTAGACCGTTCGGTTTTCATTAAAATAACTTAGTTTGGAAGTCATTCATTTGGAATGAATTCTGCTCGAGAACGAGCGTCCCCAATTTTAGTGAATGAGCGTTCGGTTCAGCTCAGTATAGATAAATAATTGAAACTTTATAAATACGTGACGTTCTGCCTTAAGTAGAGCGTTCGTCCTCAATGTCGTTCGGCCTCATGTCGAGCGTTTGTCATAAATATCGTTCGGCCTTATGTCGAACGTTCGTTCTACAGAGCGTTCGTCCTTATACTGAACGTTCGTCCAAACTGGCGTTCGGTCTTAAACCGAAGTGTTCGTCCTTATTATTGAATTCTGAGGGAACGTAATTGACGTTCGTCCAAAGTGAATTTCTGAACGTTCGTTCATTGACAGTAAGAGTTGTTTTCTGTACTTTAAATACTCTGGTTATTTATCTAAGTTATTCTGTAAGATATTTATTCTCTTGATTCAACCTAAAGTCTTTGCACTCAAAATCTTCTGAATAATATCCTGATCTTCTAAACTCAATCCCATTTAAATTATTTAAGTATTCTTAACGTTCGTAATTGAACAAGGGTTCGTTTCTATTGGTCAGAAATGTGAATTCGAGATGTACTGTAATAAGTTCGTTCTAAATTGATTAAATGATGTATATTGTTAACGCTACGAGAATGGAACACAGAATGAAAATGTGAATAAGAGAATTGGTTAATATGGGCGAATGATATTTGGAATGAATTTATTGGAAGTGGATTCTTAACGAGCGTTCCAAGGAGGAACGTCTCCCATATGTTGAACATTGAATTTGTAAAGTATGACTGTGGGCATGCTAATGCTGGCTTGGTCCATCCTGATATTCCGTGATACTCATCTTCACGTAGAAGGGAGTACTCATGTGTGGGAATGGCAAGAGGTTCTATTCCTTAGGGGTACTTTGGATAGAGCTAACCTCGAGTGGCAGCTGTCGAGTGAAATACAGTTACCACACCACTCGGGTGCAAGGACGCCTGTAGCTACACGGTTCATACAGTCCGGACGGTCTGTCTTTTATATACGTATTTACATGATTGTTAATTGATAAGCTTACCCTTGCATTTCCATTGTGTTGTCTACTGTCCATGTATAATCCGTCTTGTCAAAATGCAATGATCATCCGTTGTGGATGTGAGCAGATGGTGGTGCATCCCTTGAAGCAATGCTGGAAGAAGAAAATTTGGATGAAGCTAATCTGGTGGATGTGGAAGTAAAGGCCGAGCCTTAGAGTGCTCATTGGATCATGACTGTACATATTAGCATAGCTTGAACGTTCAACTAGATGTTTTGTAAAGCTGTCCGTTTTACTAAATCTCTGTTTTTATATTTTGATGTACGTCAGTTTATTTATCTAAGAGCGTTCACTCTTGGATTCATTGTATGCGTTTATATGCGTTCCCTGTACTGATGCCGTTAGGCTTTTAATCTTGTTTTGATGCAAAGACTGTTTATGTTACTGTTAATTGTGATTAATTCTGAATTATAGTGATTACTGTATTTTGGGATGTTACAGTTTGTTTGAGCTTTGTAGACAAACTACATAAACATAACATCACACTCAATATTATAATTGCTGCTCACCTAATAAATTTTCATAAATAAAAATGAAAAACATATATATATATATATATATATATATATATATATATTTAAAATTCGGAAAGACATATTTAAGAACAGGTGTGAAGTTAGTTGGAAAGAGACTTGAAGATAGACCTGGCCTTGGGTCTTTCTGTGCCACTCATAGTTCCAGCTGTTTTCTTTTTTTCTTTAGCATATTGTTTTCGGAAAGACATATTTAAGAACAGGTGTGAAGTTAGTTGGAAAGAGACTTGAAGATAGACCTGGCCTTGGGTCTTTCTGTGCCACTCATAGTTCCAGCTGTTTTCTTTTTTTCTTTAGCATATTGTTTAATTTGAAATAAATCACAATATATATATATATATATATATATATATATATATATATATATATATATATATATTATCGAATTTTCTTTTGTCTTTTACATTGAATAATAATGTTGAATTGTACTCTATCGCCAAAATCAAAGAGCATGCTTTATACTTTTCAACACTAATATAACAAATCAAAACTCGTGGAGTTTAATTCATACACAACTAATAAATTTTTTTCGTACAATGTAATTCTGAAAGTAATAAATCTAAAATTAAGAAATAGTCATATACAATAATTCCAAGCACATCACAGTTATATTTTTTTTAAAGCGACACACATTTTTTTGGACGTAAAGACAGGGTTAAGTTACTGATAACAGTTAAAAGTTATGGTTGTCTAGTTTTTCTATACGCGTGTTTCTTCCGACAGTTCATGTGACCAGTTATGATCTTGTCCCTTATACAAAATATATGTACACAATTCTTAATTATCATAACTCATATTATAACATTGTATCAATAAAAACAAAGAAGTTGGTCACAGATTAATAAATACATACAATGATTAATAATACAACACTTATTTTAGTTCCTATTTTAATTAAGTGTTTAAATGCATGATAACTATTCTGTTCTAGTAGTGTTTCTTATACTTGACTCATCAGTTTTTGACACGCGAAATTAATAAGAACCCTTAAGATGTGGGTTTCCAAGGTAGTACTTTTTGTTCTAAGTGTTTGATATAAGATTCTATAAAATCTTCCTAATGTTATGTCCATTCCTTTTTTTTTCTGTTATAGGAAAAAGAGCAAAGTAAAAAACTAAAAAACAACATATGTATTTCAGCTATTATGATTTATCCTTGGTAATAACTATATAGCTTTAGAGTTTTCATTAATCTAAACATAATTGTTCTATAACATGCATAATTGTTCTCTGTTCATATAATAATAACTATTGTAGTGTTTTTATACATTCTAGTACACATTGGTACTAGTATGAATAGGAGAATGTAACATAAGGAAATTTATGTCTTAACCATTCCCAAGCTTTTAACTGGACATATAAAATACTTCATCAACATCTAACTTTCATTTGTTAAAGATCATCTTATTCTTTTGTCTCCATGTTCCAAATGATTGATATCTAAACTAACCTTCCAAATGATTGATATCTAACTTGGTGCTTAGGTTCATTATGGTGTACTCTTTCACACGAACCCATTTATCATGCATGTTTCAAACTTTGTAAGATACAAGTTTCTTCTGTCATTATATAACGGACATATAATGTCAATTGTTGCTACCTCCTACCAGTAAGCTTTGTCCCTCTTGGTATCTTATCTAGCAATACATTCCACGTGAAATGTTGTGCAATTGGTAAAACTTTTATTTCCGAAAGGTATTGAAGTATCAATGTCTTTCCCATTATAAATTTTTCTTCATTTTCGTATATCTAGATTTCACTGTGTACACTCTGTTATGTAGTAAGGATATTTATGTAATAACATAAATATCTTAGATATTTTAGACAGTTAAGATATTTGTCAAAGCCACTAACCACATTTTTAGGTAAGATGGTTATTTTTATTTTGCTTATAAATACAGTGACAGGACCAAAGTCCAGGTACGTTCTCTTTATGCTCTAGAGATCCTAAATATTATTTGAGAGCAGTATCCAGTTACTCTCTTGAGAGCTTCAGCTCCATAACTCACATCTGACTTGAGCGTCGGAGTATCTTTGCAGGTACCTCCCCCTCCTTTGGCGAATATGAAGACCAACAATTGAAGAAATGCAAGCATCCCAGACAGCCAAAAGCAACAAAAACACACAGGAAAATGTACACCGAAACACACTCTGTACCATACAAATCGATCGGTGTAATCTTATTGATTGGTCAAAGATATAGAAGGATAGCTCAAGAAAACTACAACCCGATATACAGAACGGATTAACCAGTGTCATGGTTTGTATGACCCCTCTTAACTATTTAGTCAAAACCTCTTACTCAGATTAAGAAAGTAAAAACATGCTTAAGCAACATTGGGCCTCAACTCGGCCAACCCTATTCAAAGGCCCAATATGAAAACTATAGATATAGGTAACAATTGCATTTATTGAGCATTTAAGACTTAACTATAAATAAACGTAGGTGATTGCATTTATTGTGCATTTAAGACTAAACGATTATAACTGATCGATAATTTAATATTAACTTGAGCGTCGAAGTGCCTCTAACAAGTATCCACCGCTCAGGGTTGGACTGTGTAAAAGGAAGAATTACAGATAAGAGGAACTTGAGAGGACTGAGAAGAGGCACAAAGGTAAATTGAAATTGTTAAGGTGTACATCTCGGCCCTACATATCAAAACATGTGTATCATACAAACCGACTGGTGTAATTTTACCAATCGATCAAAGATATAGAAAGATAGCTCAGAAAAACCACAACTCGATATACCGAACGGATTAACTAGTTTCATGGTTTGTACGACCCCTTTAATTGTTCGGTCGAAACCTCTCACTCGAATTAAGAAAGTAAAAACATGCTTATAAGCAACATTGGGCCTCAATTGGGCCAACCCTATTCAAAGGCCTAATATGAAAACTATACGCATTTAATATTTAACGATTATAACCAATCAGTAACTTAATACTAACGGAGTGTTTTTAACAAGTATCGCAAAGATAAATTGAAATTGTGAAGATGTATGTCTCGGCCCTACGTATCGAAAGACACTCCATATCTTCTTCTTTCCAAACTTAGGTATAATCACATTCCTTATCAAATTATATGTGTGTTATCTCTTGCAGTAATATATTTTTCTTGGATTCTTTGCCACTCAAATCTCTTTCTTCTCCATGCCAAACACCATTTCCTCCTATCGCTATTCCACCTTTCTAATTCTTTAATTGTTTTTCCTTTATCTTTCGAAATCCCATATAACATTTATCCTTCTAGAATTTAATCTTATTACCTAATCTAACTTTCCACGTAAGATTACTATAAACCAATTCTCTTTTTGTCCCTTCCTACACACTTCGTGCTTAAATCTCTCCACCACCAAAATTCATATTTTGTGTTTCTAGTACCATTTAAGTTTCTCCAAAAAAGTCATACTAAGACTCTAAAATATCCTTCCATAACCCTTCTTCCTTATCCTTCCATGATCTTGTCCCTTATAATTTTCTATTGTTTCATGTTCTTATTTTGGTCCCTGCTTCGAACCTTAATTGTCCAAATAAAGAGACATTATCGGAAGAAGATCTGGTAGTTGAAATTCCAAAAACTGACCAAGTCTATCTTTCCGCCTAGTGTCACTATTCATATTTTGTTCTCTCATAAAATTTTATGGTTCACACTCATTCAATCTCAATAATTGAAAGCAAGCAAAAAGAAGTGAAATAAACACCAGTATTTCATGCTCTTAAACAAATGGCATTGACTTAATTTGAAATAGAAAGAATTTCCGAAAGGGTATTTCTTAGGAAGAATTCAACAATGTTTGAGGGAGAAAGATGTTTCAGCAAATTATACAAGAAGAAAAATAGATGGTACTATAAAAAAAATTTTGGCAACAAAAACATCAAAGTTAAAAAGTGAGCTTAGGAAACAAACACTTGGATTTGAACAGGGAATTTGTTTTAGAAATAGAAAACTACAAAAAAATAACTAAAAAATTTCTTCACAAACCCAAATTAGCACATATATATATATAAATAATTTTTTTTGAAACCAAGGATGGGATTAATGCACATAAAATTTTCATTTAGAAATAAATTTATTTGAATTTTCTTCTTGTTTTAAAGTATTTATGAAGAACCTTATTAATACACTTGCTCAAAGTGAAACCCAAATGAAGAGATGCCTGCATTGCTATCTGCCTTCTTCGCTAGGGCACAATGGAGGGCATGAATGGTTCAAAATCCTTCAAATCTGACACCAAGCTAGGCTCGAATGGCTTGTAATCTGTGTGATCACTTGATGTTTTACTTTCTTTGGGAAATTCTTGTTTTACAGTTAAGGTTGGTGAGCTATTAGGGGTTCATGCACAGAATCATGATCAGAATTCAAAAGATAAGATTCCCAATTGGAAGAATCTGTTGAGTTTGTTACAATCTCGGAGATGGCATTGCATGTGTGAGAGCCAATGTAAGTAGTTTGATACATCTGAGGATACTGTTCATCCCTCTGCACTTGTTTCGTTGCTTTGCAACCTTTATCATACCTATGACTGCACCTGAAGTAACCCCTACAAGATATTATATTATATAAGAACAATGTGAGTTTGATTGACCAATAGAATATGAGTAACTAGGTATAAAGTCATTACATATGACAAGATCTTATGTCAGATAGAAAACATAACAGAATGTTGGTCTAGATGTGTTAAGGTTTCTGTTGGAACCAATGATCGATGTGAAGTTTTACATAGAATATAGTTTTTTCAACTAGCAATTTTCTAATTGCTGAGTATGCTAGTGACCATTCTAAGTTGTGTGGGTGAGAAAATATGGTAATGATATTATGAGATAATGCAAGAACATGAATGCATGAATTCAATTTAACTTCAATTCAATGCAACACTCAAGTTGCCAACAAAACCCAAGACTTTAGTTCAACTTTTTCTAGGTAAAACTCACCAACTACATGGAAATTGAATTTAGGTTGAAGCTGACAAGCTCTCCCATAACTTTAGTTGAACATATTTTTGGATAGAAGTCACCAACCAATGTCACGACTTCACTTAAACATTTTTTACACAGAAGTCGTCAACATGTGTTACAACTTCAATTGAAAAATGATTTAGACTAAAATCATGGTTAATTAAGCTTAATTTTTTTGAAAAATCGTCTTTCTAAGGTACGAATTCAATATTATGAAGAAATTGTACATAAATTTCACAACTTTCTCAAAACGAAGTCATGAACACCAGGTTCAACATAGTACTTTTGGTAAATAATTTAAAATCAAACCCAAATTCATAATTTCAAAAAGTAAATTAATCAAAATTTATAAAAAAAACTTTTCTTTATATCATATGTTGGGAAATTCTTCCATCAACAAATCAATTAGTTATCCGAACCAAACAATAAATATAACTATAACATTCAAAAATTTCTATAAATAGGATTTTTCATATCAATGTAATTACATGCATATTTTAATTACTTCTATATAACTCATTATCGCCATATTAATTATAATTAAGAGATTATATAAATCCTATGCACATTCCTAATATCCTTCCGCTTATATATATTTTTCCTGTAAATATAGCATAAACCATTCTAATAATATATATCGTCACTTTCAAACATCTTAATCCATCCTCCTTAATATTTTTCCTAAAAACAATTGGTATAAACAATTCTAATGATATATCCTCTCTTCCAACATTTTAATTTGTCCATCCATAATTATTCAAGTTAAGATTTTTCATAACATCTTACATCCTTCCTCAAATATCTTAATAAAAAAAATGATGAGTTTGGATTAATTAATCTTACCTAAGAAGTGGTGTTTTATTTTATTTTATTAAGTTTCAAAACTTAAAAGAAGGATGGAAAAGCTCCAACTTTATTGTGGAACACGAAATTTAAAAAATCACAATTATGATCTTAAACTAATTAAGATTCATTTTAAGAAATCAAATTTTCCTTTCAAATTACAAATTCAATTCATGCAAACAAACTAATAACAGAGGTTCAAGATATGACCGTAGAAAGGAAAATTAATCTAATGAAAATTACAATTGAATGTACGTATTCTAGTATTTGTCACCCTCTATTGTCTAATCCTGACTTATGGATTCTTACTAATTCTAACTCATGTGAACCAACTGTGTGAATCTTCATATAGAGTTTACTTTATATTTAATTAGTACTTTTAATTGAGTTTTTATGTATTATAACCTAATTTATGGATTCTTAATTACTAATTCTGACTCATGTGAACAAACTTTATGAATGTTCATATAAAGTTTTAGTTAAGAAAATAAATATTTATTTTATATATAATTAATACTTTTAATTGGATCTTTATGTATTATATAACCTGATTTATGGATTCTTATTAATTCTAACTCATGTGAACAAACTGTATGAATGTTCGTTTTAATTAAGAAAATAAATATTTATTTTATATTTAATTAGTACTTTTAAATGGATTACCTGACTTATGGATTCTTACTAATTCTGACTCTTGTGAACAAATTGTATAAATGTTCATATAGAGTTTTAGTTAAGAAAACAAATTTATTTTATATATAATTAGTACTTTTAATTGGATCTTTATGTATTATTGAGTGCTAAATCTATTTTTATTTTCATTTATCTTTGATTTTGTCTTCAACCAAATGAGGTAATAATTACTTTTCTCTTCTTATTTCTAATTTTTCAACTAACTTAAAATTTTCTTTTTCAATCTTTTCAAACTCTGTTAAAGGAAGAAGAAACAAGATGGCTAACAAAATGAAGAAAATTAGAAAGGAAATGAACAAAAACAAGAAGATAGAACTATTGATCACACCATGCGAAAAAAAAAATCCAAGGAATACACATTTACTTTATATAACTTAAATATTTACTATATATTTATATTTTAAACTAATGATACAATAATAATAGCTTAAATAATAATTTTATTAGAAAAAAAAGTAAAAAATTGAAAATAATAGTAAACTCAATTTTACAACATATTAATTGTATTGGAATTATAATTTCTTATTAGTTTGGATCTCTCCATAATAACTAACACTTTTATCTAAAAGACAGAGTTTAGAATTACCAAGAGTTTTATTTTGCATTGGAAATAGTAATTAAAGTAAATTATGGCTTTTGACGTATCTTATGCTTGTTATTAATTAAGAACCATAGGCTAGATAGAATAAAATATTATCTTAGATATCTTATCATGATTCTTGATTTTGAAGATATTATAATAACTATTGTAATTATTCATTTAGCATTCTATTTAGGAAAGTACTTGTATATATTACTACTTGTATTTAAACAATACATTATCAATGTAAATCATTATATTCAATACAATATTTTATCTTGAAATCAGAACTATTAAACAAACAATTTTTTATCCACAACTACAACCATCATGTCTTTCGCTGCCAGTAAAAAAAGTGACCTACCTTCTACAATTTTTGTCAAGTTGGATAGAGACAATTATCCGTTATGAAAATATCTAGTTTTATTAGTGATTAAAGGATGTAAACTTGATGACTATATACTAGGGACAACAGAATGTCTAGACAAATTCATTGTTACAGAGAACACGACAACAAAAGTCAATCCTAGCTATGAGGATTAGCAAGCCTAGGATCAAGTCATTCTAGGATAGCTAATTAATTCTATGTAAATTGATAATACAACTCAATTGCTTCATTGTGAAACATCCAAACAGTTTTGGAATGAAGCTCAAAGCCTTGTTGGTGCACATACCAGATCCATATTCATCTATCTAAAATCTGAATTTCACAACACACGTAAAGGAGACATGAAGATGGAGCAATATCTTGACAAGATGAAAAATCTTGTTGACAAGTTAGAGCTGGCAGGTTCACCAATCTCTAACTCTGATTTAGTGATTTAGACATTAAATGGTTTGGATTTTGATTACAATCTAGTGGTTGTCATGTTTTTTTTGTAAATCAACATTAGTTGGGTTGAATTTAAAACTCAATTGTTAACCTTTGAAAACATATTAGCTCAACTCAATAATTTCAGCCGCCTTAACCTGAATGTCTCTATAAACTTTGTTGCCAAGAAGGAGTCTAGAGGCAACAAATTTGGATCCCAAGGTGATTGAAAAGACTCTAATTTAAAAGGCATGAGAGGTGGTAGAGGAAAAGGTAAGATGTCAAAATGAATATGTCAGGTATGCAGAAGGATTGATCACATTATTGTAAAATGTTATTATCGATTTGATAAGTCCTATATATGGAAAACTCAATATGTTGAAAGTGAAAAACAAGGAATGCACAATGCATTCATAGCTTCACCTTATCATGGTTAAGATTATGAATGATATTTTGACAGTGGAGCCAACAACCATGTGACCTACCAAAGTGACAAAATTCAAGAACTTGGTGAAAATAATGGTAAGAATTCTTTACTTGGTGGTAATGGTGAAAGACTGAAAGTAATGGCCTCAAGATCAACTGAATTGAATAATCTTCATCTGCATGATGTTCTTTATGTTCCAAAAATCACCAAAAAATTGCTAAGTATTTCAAAATTGAATGCTGACAATAATATTCTTGTTGAGTTTGGTGAAAATTGTTGTTTTATGAAGGATAAATTGACAAAGAAGGTTGTTCTAAAAGGAGAACTCAAAAATGACTTGTATCAACTATGTGATAATAAAGACTCGTATGTCTACACATGTCTCTTAAAGAAAGTTAGCATAGAAAACTTGGACATCCCAACAATAAAGTTCTTGAAAAGGTCTTGAAGGAATGCAATGTGAAAACATCATCTAATGACTCATTCACATTCTATGAAGCTTGTTAATTTGGAAAATTAGATAGGTTGTCTTTCAAAAGCTCTTCCTCACATGCTAATGAAATTTTAGATTTAATTCATATTGATGTTTGGGGTTCTGCCACAATTGGCCTAACCCTATTAGCATAAGCCAAAATGCTCCTATACTACTGGTGGGAAGTCTTCTCAACTACTGTTTATCTTCAATAGACTACCATCCTCAATAAATCCAAACAAAAGTCCATATTCCTTGATGTACAAGAAAGAACCTGACTATGGAAACTTGAAACCTTTTGGTTGTTCCTGTTATCCTTGTCTTAAACCATACAATGAAAATAAACTCCATTTTCATACAACTAGGTGTGTGTTTCTTGGTTACAGTAACTCACACAAAGGATAAAAGTGCATTAACTCTCATGGGAGAATTTTCATCTTAAGACATGTGATTTTCAATGAGAATCACTTCCCCTTTCATGAAGGTTTCATTGATACAAGAAATTCTTTAAAAGAATTAATTGAACCTATGTCAATTTTGCTTCCAAATTACTCTACAGGTACCACTGTCAATAATACTCTTGAACCAGACAATAATACTACAAGTCATCAAGAAGAAATCACAAGTGATAGTCCTGCCAACAATAGTATAAATGAAGGAGATCTTTGGTGAATCTTTTACTGGTACATTAAGAGAAAGTCAAGAAGAAGGTTCAACATCAGTAGAGTCAATAGAGAACAACAGTCAAACTGAAACTGAAAGAAATCAACCTAACACCAACTATCATTAGATGGTGACCAGAAGCAAAGCTAGAATTTACAAGCCTAAGCAACCATACATAGGATTGACATAGGTTCTTGAAGATGACAAAAAATCAAGAAATTTCAAAACACCAAAAGTTATTCTTCTTTATTCATTCTTAGAGGTACAAATCATATCATGTTCCTTCTTATTTACGTTGATGACATTATTATAACAAGAAGCAACCGCCAGTATTCAGAAACATTCATCAATCAATTCAATGTTGTTTTCTCACTAAAAAACTTAGGACGTATACACAACTTTCTTGGCATTGAAGTACAAAGGAATGACAATGGAATGTACCTAAGGAAAACTAAGTACATAAAAGATATTCTAAAGAAGTCCAACACCAATGGTGCCTGGTAGACAATTCACTACAAAAGGGGAACCAATGACCAATACTACTTTGTACAGACAAACCATAGGTGTATTTCAATATTTGACCAACACAAGGCCAGACATTGCTTTTACTGTCAACAAAATAAATTATTACATGAGCACACCTGTCATGGATCACTGACGAATAATAAGATATGTTCAAGGCACAATGAACCTATGTTTGCGCATAAAACCTTCAAATGATCTTAACATAATGGGGTATTCTAATGCAGATTGGAGAACTAGTACTGATGACAGAAAATCGTTGGTAGGACAGTGTATGTTTCTTGGAGAAATTATTGTTTCTTGGAGAAATTCTTGTTTTCTGGTCTTTAAGAAAATGAAAGGTAGTGTCACGATCAAACACATAATCAAAATACAAAGTAGTGGTCGTCAAATTGTTGAAGTAGCTTGGATTAGATCTTTGCTGACAAAACTAAAACTATAAATGCTCAAAAAAACCAATTTTGTGGTGTGATAACCTAAGTGCCAAGTCAATTGCTTCTAACTCAGTCATGCACACACGATCTAAACACATTGAGATAGATGTGCATTACATACGTGATCAAGTCCTACAAAATGAAGTAATTGTTGCCTATGTTTCTACTACTAATTAAATTGCAAACTGTTTGACCAAACCTCTCACTCATACCACATTCAACTTGTTAAGAGACAAACTTGGTATGACCATGTCACCATCAGTTTGAGAGGGAGAGTTAGACAAAATCAAATATTCTGTCAAATATCTTATCATTTATGACTCTTTATTTTGACGATTCACAATATTAATTTTCTTTTATGGTGTAATATTACAATAATCACTGTAATTAATCATCAGGATCCTACTAAGAAAAATATTTGTTTGTATTACGATAATTATAGGATCTTGATTGTACATTACTACTTGTATTTAAACAATACATAATCAATGCAAATCATTAACTTCAATACCATTTTCTATATCCATAGAAATGTTAATACCAAATATATTTTGATATCATTTTTTTTAATGTAAGAGTGAAAATAAAAATGCAGATGAGTAGTGTAAATGGTGTTAATATAGTTTTTTCTTAATATTAATTTGAGGATACATTTAAATTTGAAGACAAAATGTGTCAACTTTATTTATTCAATTGAAACCGTTTAGATAATTCATTATCTATGGATTGATACACTTTAAAAAAATATATTTAAATAACAACTAATTTTAAAACAAAGAAATAAAACATTTTCGTAGCAAAAGTTTTTACTGATTTAGTTGAAAGATATGTTGGTCTAGTATAAACTATTAGAGAGTTTAATTTGATTCTTTCGGAAGAATTAGATGGTCTTCCTGAAGCATTTTATTTGGTAGGTAATATGGATGAAGCGAACTTAGAAACAAAGAGCAATTTGAAGAAATGACTTTAAATCTTTGTGTATTAACCCCAGTTCAATTGTTTGGGATTCAAAAGTGAAGGAAATAATTTTATCTACTAATAGCGGATAAAATTGGAGTATTACCTAATGATACGCCTATTGCCTCCGTTGTCAATATAAGTATTTTGAGAATATGTCTTAAAAACCAACCACGTGATGGGGGTTTGCTAGAATAAATAATAATGAGATACCTATTTTAGTAAATGATGTGGAAAAGAATAATGACATTGATCCACAAGAAGCACAACAACCTCTTGAAATAGCATAAACTAATTTGAATAAGGTTTAAGGCGCGAGACAAATAATTAAGGCAAATCTAGCTCTTAGATGAGCTAGAACACGAGTAGAGGCTATCAATATTATTTCATAACAAGTTGAAATTGATGTGCCCCAATATTTGAAAACGATAAAAAGAAAAAAGAAATCGTTAGAAGGAAAAAGTTATGGACTAGTACCACGATCGGGTCCTAGGCAAGTGGACCTAATTTTAACAGCGAGCACTGTAACTCTTATAATGGTGCCTTCTTTAGTTCGATTATATGACTAAATGCTTGAACCTAAATATGTTATTGCTATAGGAGCGTGTACAATTATAGAGAGATGTTTAGTACCAAATCTTATAATACGACTCAAGGCGTAAATAAGCTAATTCTTATAGATGTATATTTGTCGAGTTGTCCACTTAAATCGAAGGCTATTATAGATGCTATAATAAAATTTCGTAAGAAAATATCTTATAAAGATCCAATGAGTTTTCAACGCGATAATAGATGTTTAATAACAACCATAAGTTTCATGTTGAATACCGCACTTATTATGACAATTATGGTCAAGAATTATTCTATCAACCACCCTCTACTTTAGAGATATCATCTCACACATTTTTTAAAGTACAATAATAAAAACAATTCTTTTTTCAAAAATTTCATTGTAATGTAAATAGAAAATATTAATACCAAATTCATAAAAACAATTAAAAGAAAAAATGCAAGGTGATTTGTTTTCTTGGCTAGTCAAACATGAATATTAATTTAGAAATAATTTAGATATCAATTTATAAATTAAAAATTATTAATATCTAAAATAGTGATTATTATAGATAGAAAATTATAATTAGTTTTCTAAATGGATCATTTAACTACCAAAAGTTTTAACTACAAAAAGGTTAGTGTTTAAATGGCTTACTTTAGTTTTAAAAAATAGTTAAATTTTAGAAAAAAATCAAATTTAAAAAATGGTTAAGTTTAAAAAATAATTTAAAAAATAAAATTAATTAAATAACTTAATGTTATAAAAGAATAATATTTGCATCTCAAGTTTCTCCATTATCTAAAATAAAAACTATAAAAAGTTTATTAGGTGGTTAGTTTATATATAAAAATTAAAAAGAATTATAACCTTTATCTATTCGGTTAGAACTTAAAAAGTTGGATAGATCATTGATTCAGTATTTAGAATATTAAAAATAAATATAATTGAAGAGTAAGAGTATTATATAAAGAGATGGAAAATTTAGATACATGCATTAGAAATGATGAAACCCTGTGTCGTCTTAGTGTGGTTCTTAGCCATATTCACATCATGCTGCAACTCTATGCCTCTATCGGTTCAGAAGAGATGGATAATAGACGATGCAACTGGAGAACGAGTAAAACTTCACTGTTCACACTGGGTGGCTCATGCCCAGCCCATGCTTGCTGAGGGTCTTGACAAATTACCCATGAATCTCATTGCAGCTAATGTTGCCAAAGCAGGATTCAACTGCGTTCGTTTGTCTTATGCCACCTACATGTTCACTCGCTATGCCAACAACACTGTCCGTGACATTTTCGACTCTTACGATATTCCAGAGATCGTGACAGCCATTGAGAAACACAACCCTTCCGTGCTGAACATGACCCATCTTCAGGCCTACGAGGCTGTCGTTGATGCTCTAGGGGAACATGGAGTCATGGTGCTCATTGATAACCATCTCAGTTTGCCAGACTGGTGTTGTGCCAATAACGATCAAAATGGATTCTTCGGAGACAAGCACTTTAACACTACTGAATGGATTCAAGGTTTGGCCTTTGTAGCACGCCACTTCAAGGGAAAACCCAATGTGAGTAATCTGCATTCTGGGAAAAACCAACTTTTGTTGTCTCTTTTTTGATATATGATATTTTTGGGGATAATGTTGTTGGTGCTATGTATAATGTAGGTGTTCGCCATGGACTTGCGAAACGAGCTAAGGGGTTCACGTCAAAACTGGAATGTTTGGTACAGGTACGTGAGCGAAGGAGTGAAGACGATTCACGAAATTAACCCGGATTTACTGATCATCGTTTCAGGGTTAAGCTTTGATAACGACCTTAGCTACTTGAAGACAAGGCCTCTTGATTTGAACATCGCTAAAAAAATTGTGTATGAGTCGCATGTGTATTCCTTCTCAGGAGACACGGGGAGGTGGCACGTGCAACCGACCAATTGGGTGTGCAACGCCACCATTCAATTGTTCATCCAACATTCGGGTTTTCTTCTGAGTGGTAAGAATCCAGCACCTTTGTTTGTGAGTGAATTTGGATACAACATGGAAGGTGGGAATTTCGCTGACGACAGATATTGGCCATGCATTGTGTCATACTTTACCTCCGTCGACTTGGAATGGAGCTTGTGGGCTTTCCAAGGAAGCTATTACTTTAGACAGGGAAATGTTGGACTCGGAGAAACATATGGGGTGATGGACTCAGACTGGAAAGATTATAGAGACCCTAATTTCACTCAAAAGATTCAGCTTCTGCAAAGGATGATTCAAGGTATATATCCAAATTTCACTCAACAGATCTTATGTTTGTACAAAAAAATGTTAGTTTGTGACTATGTTTTAGTTTGTATGTCTAAAATGTACGTGAATAACTTGTTATCCAGATCCAAATTCAAAGGCCTCAAAGTCTCATATATTGTTCCATCCATCAACTGGTTACTGTGCACATGTGAGTGATAAGGAGGTTGTAATGGGTGATTGTAAGAGTAACAACCTGTGGAGTTTCGAAGGAGATGGGTCTCCAATTAGATTGATGAACTCTGCTATGTGTTTGAAGGCAGTTGGTGAAGGGCTTCCTCCATCTCTCTCGGAAGATTGTTTGTCTGCACAAAGTTCTTGGAAAGCTGTTTCAATGAGTGGTCTTCACTTGGCCAGTTTTGCCAAGGATGGAGAACTTTTGTGCCTGGAAAAGGATTCCAATTCTACCAAGATAGTCACCAAAAAATGCATCTGCATAGGAGATGATGATCCTTCATGTTTGGACGATCCCCTGAACCAATGGTTCTGACTTGTTCCTTCTAATGTTTAGATGGAAATTGATTAGGTTTTTTTTTTGTTTCATTTTTGTTAGGGTAGAATGTTTAGTTGTTGTTTTCTTTTCCTTTTTAACATTTTTAGGAATAATGTTGTTGTCTATGGCACCAACTAGATATTTTAGCACCATGCGAAAGTGAATTTTACCCTGAATTCAATTTCTTCTGTCTGCCAATGTTATAACGCGATTATAAACAATAGAACATGAATAGACGACTATATATTTTCTGCCCTCTATTTTCCACCTCAATGAACTATTTATAGTGACATGACATTCCCAAAAGAGCACAACGTGCGGCACTACACTACAAACAATAAATAAAGTAGATCGATAACAACATCCAATTGGTTCAATAGTTATCCCAAAACTAGGATGATGGGTGGTTATATATATAAAAGCTGATTTATGACAATCATATTTTAAATTAGAAATATATTTACCAACACAAACATCATATGCCATTGGATGTTATCCTTTCTCTTCTGTTTGCTAGTTCAAAATAGTGGTTGGGATCCTCAGGGATTTCCGTGAAGTTTAATTTTCTTTTTTATTTCATTCCCGATATTTTTTAAACAGCTGCAACAAAAAGTAAAGTTGCTATGAGTTGCCACATTAAGATTACAACACAATCTAAGGAAATAGAATTAACATTATGCGACTTCTAGCCATCTGTGTTTTCTGTGTTGATATTATTGTCATTAAAACGATTCAAAGCTAACGTGACGGAGTTCAGAATATTTCACTAGTTTTATAACACCGTGCGAGACTTTTCAAAAGTGATTCTTTTAATTTTTTTCAAAAAACCATTTGGAGAAGACATGTACTAAACAAGTCACTAGCAACTTCGACAGACAGATTTAAAATGAGGAAAAAATTGTTTTACAATCCCCTTGTGTTAACTTACCATGAAGATGCTCCTCAAAGAATGTAATAAGCTGTCAAAAATATAAAAATTATATGAAAAATAAAATAAAATGCAAATGCAACAGGTTCGACACAAGAAAACAATATAAAACTTGTATACAGGACTTCTGTTTTTGATGGGGAATCAAGCCACTTTTTTGAGTCCCAAAGGATATATATATATATATATATATACATGTTGATCCATCGCTGTTTGTCCCTATATTGTATCTCCATTTCCTACATTAAGGAACACAATTACTTCCTTGATAGCCATTGAGGTGTTCATATGCGTAAGTTGAGGCACGTGCACAATCTGTTTGAAGATAAGAGACTTGAGAATATCCTTAACTACAGTTGACAGATGATCTGAGAAAATAAAAATTAAAAGTTTAAGTAGATAACCACATGATCAAAGAAAATTGCAATTCAAAATTACTTGATTTGATGTGTTACCATTTATGAACTCTAGTTTAAAATCTTTTGTATGGGAATCCAACTAAGATAGGCATGATCATATTTCAACCTATACCAGTGCATGACAATATTTCAACGTGATGCATTGTCGAGTAGAAAACTTGAATGGACATCACCATCCAGATAAGAGATGATCCAATTGGTAAATTAGAAACAAAAACAAACAAATTAAAGAAGAAGGAATTGAAATGAACGAAATGAGATAAAAACCTAATGAATGGTTCATTGGTGAACCTTATACATCTAGAATATCCATCCTTGAATACTAATATTCACATATTATGGTTTTCAATTACATTTTTAATATTAATTATGACCCTTTTCCTGTAAATAGGCCTAAGTTGCATAAACCACTCAAGGAGATAATGTGGTAGTATTGCAGTTATTCTAATATTTTTTACCTGGATATTCATTCACCAGCAGAAAAGCATTTTAGCCACATCAAATCCTGACCAATTGCCTAGAAAATTCTTTCAGATTCTGAACATTCTGCATCATAGGTAAACATCTGCCTTCCCTTGGCATCCAGGAACAAGGAATTATCCCAATCCTCAAATGTAATCCAACCTGCTGTCATTTTAAAGGTCAGGAGATTCCCAAGCATCAAGATGCGAAAAGAAGAAAGCCTAAGAGGCTTGCTAAAGAGATGTTCAACTACTCCTTCAGACCAATTATCTGACGGCCTTTCTGTTCACTTTCCATTACATCAATATATATTCCACATATATACAAAGGGAAAAAGTATACACCAATGTTTGTACAACTCGTAAAATGAGTTTTGAATTACTTTCTGTGGTGTGTATACTTGGCATTGAAAGGAATACATATTTGATTGAAAACCTTTGCTTACAGAGAGGTCTTCAATATTTCCAACCTCAAACCTTTACGTTCTATGATCTGCTGCTCCTCTTGTTCCACCTTCGAGAATCAAACTTAGGGAAGGGTTGAAAGTTCCCCAACAGAAACAAATAATTAACCACTGCCATCATAGTAATCAAGAAAATCATTTGGCTGCAAACTAGATATACTTCCTTGACCCCAGCCTTTCTGCACACGCTTAAGAGTTTTCAGTGCAATTCCAGTGCCGCCATCCCTGTCATATAATAGAACAGATCATTAGTGAAGATGGAAGAATATGCAGCATTAGTAAATTAAGGATGGCACTCAAGAAAAGCCATAGACATTATAGAACCTGTGACAATCAAAGTTTCATAAAATAATAGGATCCTGGTTTGCATTTAATTTGATAGAACTACGATATTTGAGATGACTAAGAGGTGATAATTTAAAATGTCACATGATAAAGCAACTCTTTAAAAGATGAAAAAAAATACAAAAACGTCTTCATGTTTGTCAGTTCGTCTAGGAAACCGTCTAACTATAAGGTTTAGAAATGAGAACCCACAAAATCCATCATGTTATGTTGTCCAACACATCCAAAAACAATTTTCACTCCTACTATCAAATTAAGAATCTTGTTTTCCAAATATGAACAGAATCCAAAAAACTGAAATACTTGATTATCTTCATCACCCATATGGTCATACCTGTTAACTATATCCTTCCAGTCACTTCCTCCATCGTTATGTAGTTTTCCAGGAATGACTCTGTTTTTGTTTTGATAAGTCCTATAGACAGGTCTATCTTCTAATGCCAATTCCATCATCCTCTTTGCTAGTTCATCCGCTTTCTGTTTGTTTCCTCTTTTACTTAAGCCATCAATCACTGGCATGAATGATGCATGATCGAATCCATATCCTTTATCAATCAATTTATGAAGAAGGCTACTAGCATCTGCTAACCTTTCATCCTGGCAAAGTCTTTCAATAAAATCTTTATACATGAAATTCTTCAATGTGAGATATCTATCTAACGAAGCTTCAAATAGCTCCTTTGCATCATAGAGTTGTCCTCCAGCTAGTAATTCATTGAACAACAAACTGTACAGGGCTTCTTTGTGGCCGCATATACTCAAAGCTACCTCAAATAGTTCACAAGCTACTTTAAAATCACTACACTTGCAGAGGGCTTTAATCAATATTTTGAATGAAGATATATTAGGAGATATGCCCTTATCCAACATTTCATGTAAAAGCGAAATGGCATCATTTGCTTTTCCTCCTTCGAAAAGCCAACTGATTATATTATTATAAGTGAAAATATCTGGACTTATTCCTTTTTCTTTCATCTCATCCATCAATCCATATATTTCAAATATTTGATTTTTACTTCCTAAACCCAGGATCAAGGCATTATAAGTTTGAAGAGTCTTGCTACAACCATTTCTCTCCATATCCTTCAAGACACGAAAAGCCGATGATATCTTCCCTTGTTTACAGAAACTCCATATGAATGTATCATAAGTTACAGAATCAGGGTGCAAGTTTTTTGCCAACATTTCAATAAACTTTTTTTTGGCTTCCTCTAGCCTCCCAGCTTTGCAAAGTCCATTAATTAAAGTTGTGTATGTGATTCCATCAGGCAAGCAGTTTGATACATTAGTGATTGAATTAATTAGAGTGGCAAATGTGTTTCCTTTATCAAGGGATGTTGGTCCATTAGTCCACATCTCACTTACAATTTCCATTGCCTTTTCCAGTTCTCCATTTCTAGAGAGACCATTGACCACAATATTGCAGGTTACAGTATCCGGTTGATAGGATTTTTCATTCATCTTTTGCAGCATTTCCTCTGCCTCTTGCGTTCTCCCCTTTTTCCACAGGCTATGCAGCAACGTGTTGCAGGTATAAGTATTCGGCTGACAGCCATTCTTTATCATTTCATGAAGAACACGTTTAGCTTAAAAAACCTTCCCTTTACTGCAGTATCCATGCAGGAGTGTACTATAAGTAACTGTATCCGGGTAAACCCCATTGCTCATCATCACATCCATCAGCCCTCTTGCATCTGACAGCATATGGTTTCTGCATAACCCATCCACCATAATGTTATATGTGTAAGCATTCGGTTCAATGCCTTTTGCCGCCATTTCATCAAGTACTAACCGAGCCTCCAATAGCTCCCCATTCCTGAGCAAACCCAACAACCATATGTTATAACTTTCCAGAGAGACAAAATTCCCAGATTTCTTCATGGTGTCAACCAAACCCCTTGCACCCTCGATCATCCCATGCTTACAGAAACCCTTAAGCATCAAATTATAAGTTACAACATTGGGTCTAGGAAGCCCCAATTCCACATCCATCTGCATATCTCTGAAAATCCTCGATGCCTCAAGGACCTTTCCAGCTCTACAAAGCGCAGAAATCCTCGAATTAAAAGTAACAACATCAGGCAACAACCCGACCTCGCTCATCCTCTCAACAAGTTTCTCAGCTTCATCATTTAGCTCCTCTTTACAAAATGCAGAAACAAGAGTATTGTACACGACCTGTTAGCAATACGACACGAACTGTTATTGTCATTGCCATTGCTATTGCTATAACTATTGTTAACAAGCTCCAAGGCTTGTTTGACGCGACCAGCGCGGCACAAGCCACGGACCAGAATCCCAAGAGTGAACTCGTTCGGGTGGCATCCTTTTTGGGACATTTTGTCGAACAGTTGGATGGCGTGGTCGAAGGCGCGAGAGTCGCAGAGAGACTGGATGAGGAGGTTGAAGGTGTAGGTCTGAGGGGTGACACGTGCGGCGATCATGTCAGTGTACAGCCACGTGACGAGGTTGGGGTGGCCGTGTTGGATGGAGGAGCGGAGGAGGAGGTTGTAGAAGGAGATGGAGGGAGGGGATGAGGGGAATTGAGCTCTAAGGGATTTGAAGTGTGTGAGGGCCTCGTGGATGTGACCCCATTGGGCGAGGATTCGGACCATGGAAAGGATGGAAGGCCGCGCAATGTGGTGCGGCTGAGAGGCTAGGAGGAGTTTGTGGAGGTCGTGGAGTTGAAGGTGCATGTTGGCCCCTGCAAGGATGCGTGTTGTGATGGTGACAAGGTGCTGAGTGTGATCGGCGAAGGAAGAGGCAGAGGAAGGGGAAGACATAACGCGCTTCACCAATTGCCACGCCAATTTTGGATTCTTGCTGTTCTTAAGAACACCTTCCATCACCTTCCTCCTTAACTCCATTCTATTATTTGTTTGGTTTTCCAGAAACAGTATCCCAAACTCGCAGAAGAAGAACACAGCTTCTGACTCTTCTTTTCTGCATTTCTAACTGCAAAACCATATATCTATATTGTGAAAAATAATATTATGTAATTTTATACAACTCATGTTTTCAAAGTTTGAGAAAATAAAAATTATCCAAACAACACTTTGAGTGTTCCATTGTAAACTTCATCATTAGAACATACTGGATTGAAACTCAATTTTTTAATAATTTTATTTCAATTATATTGAATTTTACTTCCATTCTTAATTTTACCCATTATTTTTATTTCATGAATAATACTCAATATTCTTTTTCTTTTGTAGTTTTTTATTAAATTAAGGTAATAACAAATTCAAATAGAAAATTTATTATTTGTCAAGTACATATTATTATTTCACCATAATAATATGCTTGATATATCTAATAAAAGAATTAAACATGAAAAAGAAGAAAAACAAATAACAATGTGTGACATCCCAAAAATACAGCATAAACCATAAAATCAGAAAAATCACATTTAATAATATTTCAGTACAGTTTTCCAATGAAAAAAACGAATGAACGCTCAAGGACGAACGCCCTTGAGTACAGTCTTACCATAATAACAAAACAGACGCGCAAAGCCGCACGTCTTCAGAGTTACAAATGAAAAAGCTGAACGTACACGAAACTTGACCGAACGGTTTACACAGCACAAATGCCGAACGGTCTATCAGAATAAAATAATAAGACAAGATGGTCGAACGACCACTCTAATACTGGCTACACAACTGGCCGAGCGCCTCACTGCTCGGTCTTCACTTCGACATCAACCAGGTTCTCTTCATTCAGCGCCTCTTCCAAACGCTCGTCTCCCTCTGCTCACATCCACACGGATGATCATTGCAATGACAAGACGGACGTACAAGGACAATAGACAACACAAGGAAACGAAAGGGTAAGCTTACTTAATTTAACTCATGCATCAGTCATACAATTCATTACATAATTCATCACACATCAAGGTATTATAACGCATGCACAAAATAAGACTCGACACGACTGACTGTCCGGACTGTATGAAATCTGTGTAGCTTCGGTGTTCGTGCACCCGGGTGATGTAGTAACTGGAACTCTCATCAGCTGCCACCCGAGGTTAATCCTATCTGTCCAAATAATCATCAGGACTAGGACCTCCTGCCATTCCCACACATGACGTACTGCCTCTACGTGAGGATGAGTACTCACGGAATATCAGGATGAACAACCGGCTAAGCTTCCCACATTCATACTTTACAAATCTCAATAATCAAACTCTGAGTCGTTCCTCCTTGGAACGCTCTTTCATAAATCATAACTTTCCATATTGTTCATCATTCACTTTTCATTATGTATTCATATTCTCATTTCATCTCACATACTGTTCATCATTCAAATAGTATAATAGCATGAATAAAACATCAATCGAATACATAATGAGCAATCCAAAAACATTCTTACTTGCAAAATATCGAACACTATAAGCTCTAAACAAATACTAGTACATCACGTGTACTACAGAGATCATGATTGGGATGTTGAGGAAACATTTAGATTTTTGGGAGGAATAAACCTGACAAGGCATTGCCTTGCTCCTACGTATCTCCATTTTCGGTGGAGAATCAAGGCTTACGTAGTTCTAGCACAAATTCTCAAATTTCAACATTTACATCAGATGATCACAATACTCTATCATATTTCATACATTCTCATATTCTCTCATAAATCACATCATATCATACTTTCAACATTTTACATATTTAATTCAACCCAAAACAAGAGCAATTGAACTTAGAACCCATCACCCTTTGCACACTTTCTTAGACGGACACCATTCATTACCATTTTGGACGAACGCTATTAAGCGATCTGGACGAACGTTATAAAAAAAAATGGACGAACGCTCGAATTTAGGACGAACGCTCAGCAACAGGCCGAACTGGACGACCGCTCAACAATAGAAACGCTTCTCTGGACGAACGCTGCCGACGAACGCTCATCAACCGAAAGATTTCTCTGTACAAACGCTTCTGGACGAACGCTCAACGTATTTCTGGCGAGCAACTTGGACGGACGTTCTAATTTGACCGATTGTGCGAACGCTTAGGACAAAACCGAACGTTCAAAATTTGGCTTTGACGAACATTCATAAAATAACGAACGTTCAGAAATTTGTCTAATTTGGACGAACGTCCAGAAAATAACGAACGTTCACAAATTTGGCTAATTTGGACGAACGTTCGGGCTGGTAATCGTTTACAGGACCCCTGTAAACGATTACCCGAGAGAAATGGCCAATTTGTACAGAAAGTCCAACGCAGGTACTCAGTCAGGTGAACACAGGTCACCATTTGCCAAAAAAAAACTGAACAGTTTTTCCAGAAACTCAGAAACCCATTTTCATCTCCAAAATTTCCCAGATTTGCATCAAACACAGCATCATTCAACAATCAAACGAATAAAATCTAACTCCCCTTACCTCTTGAAGACTTCCTTTGTAAAATTTGTGATCCATCTTCACCATGAAGGAGAGAGAGCACGTTGATGACAGTACACATAGCCACCTTCACGGTCAGCAGGGAGAAGAAGTGATTCAAAGGCTGGAATGGTGCTACCATGAGTCGAAGAAGAAGTCCATCAGTTGGAAGAAGAACACCATGGTCCAGCTTGAAACCACCTTCACGGTCCAGAGTTGGAAGAGAGGTGCTGGCACGGTGATGTGTGTTTGGAGCAGTGTGTGCGCACGGTGCTGGAAGGAGGTGTCACGGTCATAAGCTGGAAGCAGAGAAGTGCAGATTTAGGAGCTGGATTTTGCTGGAAGCAAAACGGTGATTGAGGCTGGAATGGAAGGAGTACTGCACGGAGCTGGAAGAGAAGCGAAGCAGTGTTGGAATGAAGGGTGTTGAATGATTCAGAGTATAGGAGAAAGAAGTGTCTCGGCTTGGGAGAAATATTGATATTTTCATAAGTGTTGAGTTGGATGGAAGTAGAAGCACGTTGAGGTGTCACGGATGGTTTGCACTGGAATGTGAACTGGAGCACATTTAATTTTCATTACCTTTGTAGGATGGAAGGTGCTGGAAGTGAGACACGGACGTGGAGTTAAGGAGGTAAGTTGGGTGATTGGTTATGAAGAACATAGAAGCCCGAGAAGCTTCCTTTTATCTCCTACACCTTCCTTCCTTGTTTTTGAATGGGGAAGCAACGTTGGCTGTCTCCTTGTGGCCAACGTTCCTTCCTCCTCCCCTTTCCCACGTTCTTTTATTATTATTATTTATTATTATTATTTTTTTTTTTAAATACGATTCCTTACATTCTCCCCAACAACAAAAATTTTCGTCCTCGAAAATTAAGCTTTCCAAAGCCAGTTGAGATACAGCTCTCTCATCTTGTCCTCTAATTCTTAGGTAGAGTTGCCTCCTACAACTCGTATAATAAACCCATCCGGGCAGTTCCCACTGCTCAAAGAGCTTATCAGGGTAACTTCAACCGCTCATACGAGGAGACAATTCTGGATCATCATACACATCACATTCCTCACACCAAAATCAGGTCATATCTACACTTACTCACATAGTAAGAGATCCTCTCTAATTTGAATATTTCATACTCCCAAAATGTGGTAAAATCGCACAATAAATATTATTATTTTTATTATGTATTTATTTATCATTTCATTTTTTTTTTTAACCGCTACTATTGGAGATTTCGGTTATGCGTGACCGGAACTGTAGGCACAGTGAGTTTCTTTGGCTATAAGTAAGGCGTTAGCCGCGTTGGGCGATACGTCGAAACGCTGAAATTCCAGAACGCGTGAGAGAGGGTGAGATCTGAGCATTGCGAGATCAGAACGACTGAGTGCTGGAGATCGGAGAGTCCTCCCGCAAGCTTCAATCTAAGTTCCTGGACTTTGCTCCGCTTCGAGTAAGTATTTTGTTTCTCTTATCTCTTCCTTTCCCTTTACCCTGCTTCTCCTTCTTCTTTATTTCTCGCTTCTTTTCTTTTCTTTCTTCTTTCTGCTTCCGTTCATGTATATATATATATTTTTTTTTTCTTTTGCTTTTCTGAGCTTTTATTCTCCGCAATTATATTCCGCTTTCTTCTTTACTTTCCGTTTTACTTCTGCTCCTGCATTTGCTTTCTTTTTCTTCCTCTTCTTCTATTATTTTCCTTTTAAAAACTAAGAACCCACTGCATTAACTAAGATAAGGGTTATATCGGCTGGAAACCAGACGTTAATCTCCCTCCGTTTGGAGGTATGGCAGAGACAATCGGGTAGAACAACGCCACGTACCCCATAAAAACAGAAAACTTAAAAAGAGGAATTTATTTGTATGAACCGGATATGGACAATATGGACAAAGACAGATGGACATAGATCTGTTTAGGAACCTTTGCGAGGACCGTGAAACAGATCCGAGATTATACACTGAAACAACAAGGACCGATTTGGACAAAAAGAACCTAAAAGAAACAAAAATAAATAAAGAAAACATTGAATATTTTCGTTTTGGTTTTGCTCTTTTTATTTCATTTTATTATTTCCTTATGCTTTAGAAATACTTTGAGAGGGAAAAATGAGTGATGTGGAGTCCGAGAGGTACACCAGTCAGCGGTGGCGACCAACCGATGATCAGGTCAAAATGATGATCAATATCTACAACTACGGGGTCACACATCCCAGCAGAGCCCAAGTCGTCGAGATTGCATCTCGACTCAGGGCTTTCGGAGAAGCAAGTGAATATAATGTACATTGCTGGTTCAACAATCATGGTAACCGGGTCAGGCGCTGGCAAGCGGAATTAGACCCCACTGGTACTATCTTTACTCAGCTGCCGCTGTACATGTATGGTAAGAACCTTGATTACTTCTATCTTTGCTTTGAATTTTACTCTTCCTTCTCCATTATTGACACAATTTCTTTGTTGGAAGAATATGACTGGGTAATTAGGAAGACGCCAAAGTTGCTGAATTTGTTCCCCGTTCCTATCATCATTGACGACGACAGAGACGAACGACAGATCCCTCCACCCATGCTTCTCACATTCCGAACCAGAGCTCCCTCGACGGAGCTCTCCCTTAGACCACCACAACCAGCTCGAGAATTTTTCCACTAAAATTATTATTTAATGGTCTGTAATATTAACGATCAGCATTTATCTAACCCCGAACATCTTTTATTTGCTTTTGTTTATTTGCCTTATTTGCGTATTTTATGGACTGTAATACTTAACGATCACTTATGATCGACTCTAGAACATCTTTATTTTAATTATGCATTGTAATATTTATCTGCCCTGCTAGTTTGCTGATTATACAGGTTATCGTCTTATCAAACTCAAGAGTATCAGAAGAGAAAAACCTCACAGAAACACAACTACCTGTTTATAATTTTTATTGTATTTATTTAAAATATATATATGTACTTGTTCATAAATTCATATAAATTAATTTATTACAAAATTTTGAAATTTGACTCATAGAATTATTCTCAACCATTTTTATTTTTATTTGGTTCAAAAGAAGAACATAATAAGTTATCAATGAGTTTGAAACGCATTAAAATTATGTCTAAAATTTATCAAGATTTTAACGTTACTACAATACTCGATGAGGTAAACAGAACACGAATTTGTCCCAATCTTAAAACAACCTTTGTGTTCGCAGACTCGAAATTAACCAATAGGATTTCACATTAAGGCAAAAATACAAAGTATTAATGAATTTTGAAAACACAGAACACATACGTTTAACACAATCTTAACGGGAGCCGAAACTGAAAAATTAGCTTGGCTCATAATGACATTGAAAACAAAAGACATACGAACGGGAGCCGAAATCTGGCTTAAACACATAGAGGTTGATAACCCAAAAATGATACATGTTAATGAAATGAATGAATGTTTAAGGTTGAACGTGACTGGATTTAAAACATTAACTTGATGACAAAAACGGTTTAAACAGGGTTTTGGCTTAAACACGAGCAATGGACCAAATATGGCACATCAAGGTTAAGACAGGGAGAATTAAACTCATAATGATAACAAATTTTTATAACCGTAGTCATGGTGTACAATCGGAGCAAGTGCTCGAACCTGTATGCATACTCAGTCCCGACCTATTTCCCGGTATTAACTGAAGGAATTCAATCTCCAGGTCATACCTTACACTGTAAGGCAAGTACTCAGTATATGCTACCTCGTTCTCATATGGACATCTTTTAGCACTACAAATTCTCTCAATGTCCCTTAACCACTGATCAGCTTCATTCGGACTGCACTTCCCATCAAACCGGGCTGATTGGTGTTGCAGAAGGCTTTCCAAGTTCCACTCTTGGACCAGAATAACAGAAGAGAAAACACTCTGAACGGTTCTGCCACTACTCAATCACTTTAATGAATTGTTTTTGAGTGTTCTCAGATATTACTCTCGCGCTCTCGGCAAATACCCTTGCGGCTTCTTGATTATGCAGGGTTATGGTATTTTACTCCACCAATGTAGCATTCTATTGTTGCAATGCCTGAAGTACCGCATTCAACATCTGATTAGAGTCAGAAGGACCGACATCTGGGGAAAGAGGAGATCTAGATTACATCTTCTTGTTCACGTAGAAAGAAAGACCATTAGCTTGACTCAAACCAACATAACTCACTAGCCCTCCGAAGCTTAACTTTTAGTCTTATAACTCCTATCTTCGAGGCAAGAACTTGTCTTAACGATTTAAACCAATTCCACTAAAAGTATACAACTCAAGTTGTCCTTGAATATGCATTCCTCTACTACTCTAGGGCACAACACACCACCACAAAACAAGAACCAGACAGAAATTACTACAGGAAACGACACTGAAACTCTAACTCTTTCTTACCTCAAACCTTCAGAATTAAGAAAGGAAAATCATCTACGATGAAAGTCATGAGTGTGCACCCTCATTACTCTTATCAAGACATTTTCTGTTCTTAAAACTTCTAGTTAGATACACCTTACTATATTAACTTGAAAGAAATGGTAAATCATACCATCTAACCTCCAATCCTCACAGAGAAGATACGGCAAACCCACAACACAAAGGTCATCCTAAGGACGAACTGCTCTGATACCACTAATGTGACATCCCAAAAATACAGCATAAACCATAAAATCAGAAAAATCACATTTAATAATATTTCAGTACAGTTTTCCAATGAAAAAAACGAATGAACGCTCAAGGACGAACGCCCTTGAGTACAGTCTTACCATAATAACAAAACAGACGCGCAAAGCCGCACGTCTTCAGAGTTACAAATGAAAAAGCTGAACGTACACGAAACTTGACCGAACGGTTTACACAGCACAAATGCCGAACGGTCTATCAGAATAAAATAATAAGACAAGATGGTCGAACGACCACTCTAATACTGGCTACACAACTGGCCGAGCGCCTCACTGCTCGGTCTTCACTTCGACATCAACCAGGTTCTCTTCATTCAGCGCCTCTTCCAAACGCTCGTCTCCCTCTGCTCACATCCACACGGATGATCATTGCAATGACAAGACGGACGTACAAGGACAATAGACAACACAAGGAAACGAAAGGGTAAGCTTACTTAATTTAACTCATGCATCAGTCATACAATTCATTACATAATTCATCACACATCAAGGTATTATAACGCATGCACAAAATAAGACTCGACACGACTGACTGTCCGGACTGTATGAAATCTGTGTAGCTTCGGTGTTCGTGCACCCGGGTGATGTAGTAACTGGAACTCTCATCAGCTGCCACCCGAGGTTAATCCTATCTGTCCAAATAATCATCAGGACTAGGACCTCCTGCCATTCCCACACATGACGTACTGCCTCTACGTGAGGATGAGTACTCACGGAATATCAGGATGAACAACCGGCTAAGCTTCCCACATTCATACTTTACAAATCTCAATAATCAAACTCTGAGTCGTTCCTCCTTGGAACGCTCTTTCATAAATCATAACTTTCCATATTGTTCATCATTCACTTTTCATTATGTATTCATATTCTCATTTCATCTCACATACTGTTCATCATTCAAATAGTATAATAGCATGAATAAAACATCAATCGAATACATAATGAGCAATCCAAAAACATTCTTACTTGCAAAATATCGAATACTATAAGCTCTAAACAAATACTAGTACATCACGTGTACTACAGAGATCATGATTGGGATGTTGAGGAAACATTTAGATTTTTGGGAGGAATAAACCTGACAAGGCATTGCCTTGCTCCTACGTATCTCCATTTTCGGTGGAGAATCAAGGCTTACGTAGTTCTAGCACAAATTCTCAAATTTCAACATTTACATCAGATGATCACAATACTCTATCATATTTCATACATTCTCATATTCTCTCATAAATCACATCATATCATACTTTCAACATTTTACATATTTAATTCAACCCAAAACAAGAGCAATTGAACTTAGAACCCATCACCCTTTGCACACTCTCTTAGACGGACACCATTCATTACCATTTTGGACGAACGCTATTAAGCGATCTGGACGAACGTTATAAAAAAAATGGACGAACGCTCGAATTTAGGACGAATGCTCAGCAACAGGCCGAACTGGACGACCGCTCAACAATAGAAACGCTTCTCTGGACGAACGCTGCCGACGAACGCTCATCAACCGAAAGATTTCTCTGTACAAACGCTTCTGGACGAACGCTCAACGTATTTCTGGCGAGCAACTTGGACGGACGTTCTAATTTGACCGATTGTGCGAACGCTTAGGACAAAACCGAACGTTCAAAATTTGGCTTTGACGAACATTCATAAAATAACGAACGTTCAGAAATTTGTCTAATTTGGACGAACGTCCAGAAAATAACGAACGTTCACAAATTTGGCTAATTTGGACGAACGTTCGGGCTGGTAATCGTTTACAGGACCCCTGTAAACGATTACCCGAGAGAAATGACCAATTTGTACAGAAAGTCCAACGCAGGTACTCAGTCAGGTGAACACAGGTCACCATTTGCCAAAATAAAACTGAACAGTTTTTCCAGAAACTCAGAAACCCATTTTCATCTCCAAAATTTCCCAGATTTGCATCAAACACAGCATCATTCAACAATCAAACGAATAAAATCTAACTCCCCTTACCTCTTGAAGACTTCCTTTGTAAAATTTGTGATCCATCTTCACCATGAAGGAGAGAGAGCACGTTGATGACAGTACACATAGCCACCTTCACGGTCAGCAGGGAGAAGAAGTGATTCAAAGGCTGGAATGGTGCTACCATGAGTCGAAGAAGAAGTCCATCAGTTGGAAGAAGAACACCATGGTCCAGCTTGAAACCACCTTCACGGTCCAGAGTTGGAAGAGAGGTGTTGGCACGGTGATGTGTGTTTGGAGCAGTGTGTGCGCACGGTGCTGGAAGGAGGTGTCACGGTCATAAGCTGGAAGCAGAGAAGTGCAGATTTAGGAGCTGGATTTTGCTGGAAGCAAAACGGTGATTGAGGCTGGAATGGAAGGAGTACTGCACGGAGCTGGAAGAGAAGCGAAGCAGTGTTGGAATGAAGGGTGTTGAATGATTCAGAGTATAGGAGAAAGAAGTGTCTCGGCTTGGGAGAAATATTGATATTTTCATAAGTGTTGAGTTGGATGGAAGTAGAAGCACGTTGAGGTGTCACGGATGGTTTGCACTGGAATGTGAACTGGAGCACATTTAATTTTCATTACCTTTGTAGGATGGAAGGTGCTGGAAGTGAGACACGGACGTGGAGTTAAGGAGGTAAGTTGGGTGATTGGTTATGAAGAACATAGAAGCCCGAGAAGCTTCCTTTTATCTCCTACACCTTCCTTCCTTGTTTTTGAATGGGGAAGCAACGTTGGCTGTCTCCTTGTGGCCAACGTTCCTTCCTCCTCCCCTTTCCCACGTTCTTTTATTATTATTATTTATTATTATTTTTTTTTTTTTAAAATACGATTCCTTACACAATGATTCACTACAAAAATAATAAATTTTATTGGAGTTTTTTACCGTCGGGTTCAAAAACCCCTAGAATAAATATAATTATTAACAGTTTTAATAATCTCAAATAGTTTTCGACGATTTTATTAAAAATATCTGTTAAGATAAAATACATTTGTTCCTTTCAATTATTGGTATCTTAAAAATAATTTAATTTCCTTCCTTCCTCTCGTGCCTCTTCATTTTCCAAACCCAAAAAATCCCAAAATCCTTCTGCCTCTTCGTTTTCCCAAACCTAAAAATCTTCAATCTTTTCTATGGTGTTTTATTTTACCTATAGAGTTCACAAATTGGATATAAAAGTATGATTCGGTAAGAATTGAGTCACAAAGATAAATCTATAAAGAGATAATTTGGTAAGAATTAGGTTGAATCTATAAAGATAAACCCTTTAGTCCAAATAATGAATTATAGATGAGTCGGTGGATTCATGAGTAGAACCGTAGATGTTTTCATCCTTAGTTTAAATACATTTCATTTCTAACTTTTTTTTTTCCTAAATAAAAAGACTATAAAAGATGTGTGGTACAGAAATAATATACTCCTCTATTCTATTAACTACATAGAAAATCAATTAAGTATAATGTCATGAAATTCATATGAAAATTATAATATGTTTTGACAAACATCAATGATCCACCTTAGTTTCTCAAGGATTTTTTTAAACATGTAGTGGTAATTCATAGTTATTTAAGAATTTCATTGGAGTACGATGAGTTGAGAGTCATGGTATAAAAACGACTTTTATATAAGAATCGATTCTTAATACTACATCATTAGTTTATATTATAAACTATAAAGATGTAAAGTAACTAAATTTTATTTCTCAATTAGTTTAACCATTTGACTAAGAAAAGCCGAAAAGCGAGTTCAAGAAAGGAAGATTCTTTGGAAGACTTTCTAAACTGATGGGCTTCAAGTACGTGAAATAACACTAAATATTCTTTTATATATTTAAGGTTTAAATCTTGGTTCGCATATTTGGTGGATTATGACTTTTTAAACTGTCAAAATTAGATCTATATATTTGTAAAATTGAGTCAATTTTATCTCTTTCATTAAATTTTGACATTCGGTGTTAATAGATGTTGTTGAACTGTATATTTTTTTTTGTTTAAATCACGTGGTATTATGTATTAAAGTAATCTTCTTCTCTTTCTCCGGCTTCTTCTCCGTCTTTCGTCCCAATTTCTTCTTCTTCTCAATTCTCACGGTCAAATTTTCCACCATGACTCCAACCCTTTCTTCCAAACAAAACTACCCCACCCAGATGAAGACTGCACAGTCCAAGCACCCTCTCAATTTCCATGGCCCCAAATCAGCACTACAAATGGTGGATCCGACGAGGTTGGAGTGCCTCTAGTTGTTGCGTTCATAGCTATAGAGAGAGAAGGTGAATGAATCGGGGTTTGGTTTGGGGATTGCTGTTGTTGCTATGCCTTTGGAAACCCCTGAATCTGATATGTATCAAAGCAGCATTGGCGCACATTGCCTCGCCTACGGCTCTCACATATCCAAGTTTGTAAAAGCCGGTCTCATCAACCACGCCATCCACCTGTTCGACCAAATGACCTAATCCAATTGCCGCGTCTTCAGCGTCGACTACAACCGCTTCATCGGCGTCCTCATTCGTCACTCCCGCCTCCACCTCGCTCACCACTACTACCGCCACCACGTCATCCCTCGCGGCTTCTCCCTCCTCCCGTTCACCTACTCCCGCTTCATCTCAGCCCTCTGCTCCTCCCCCAACAACCTCCCCGTCATCCAAGACCTCCTCCTTGACTTGCACGCTCTCGGCTTCGTCCCCGACATTTGGGCCTTCAACACTTACCTCAGCTTCTTATGCCGCCACAATCTTGGTTTACAATGCTTTGATTGATGGGTTTTGTGTTATAAAAATATTATTATATTGCAAAAGAAAGTTTACGTTGTTGCAACGTTTGATTAGCAACGTTAACCTTTGCAACGTTGAAGTATACGTTGAGAAGCAACGTCTTTGGCCAACCGTACTACAACGTTCATTTTCTAATGCAACGGTTTGATTTTTTCCACCTATAAATGAGCCATTTGCTCATTTCCAGATTCATGGAAAAATCATCATCATAAAATTCTCTTCTCTCATTCTCTCATTTTCTTTCATAATACTATCCTGGGTATATACTTTTAAGAGTTTCTTGCTAGTTCTGAGATCCTCAGATATATTCTGGGAAGTTCCTGTTGTATCCTGGGGGACTTGCGCAATACACCGCGGATAAGTCCTTAAGGACAGTGACTCTACACGCCTCAGGAAATTTTGTTCGTGATTTTGTCAGCAATTTTACAACAATCTTAAGGACTTATGGCTGACAACAACAACTCAATCCCGGAGACTCAGAATATTGTTTCCGGAACCCAGACGGTCTTCGCAAAATCTCTTCCGGACGTGTCAAAAATCGAGATTTTCTCTGGACAGAATTTCCGACGTTGGCAAGAACGCGTTTCCACACTTTTAGACATGTATGGAGTTGTTGCTGCTCTTTCATCTCCGAAGCCCGACTCCACTATTCTTTCAAACTCAAAACTAGTTGAAGAGTGGACTTATGCAAACAAGGTATGACGACACACTCTGCTTAGTGCGCTTTCTAATGATTTGTTCGATGTGTACTGTTCCTACAAGGAAGCAAAGGACATTTGGGACTCGTTGATTCTCAAATACACTGCCGAAGATGTCGTCAGACAAAGATTCGTCATAGGAAATTACTACCGTTGGGAAATGATTGAAGACAAGGACATAAAAACTCAAATCAACGAATACCACAAGTTGCTCGAAGACATCAAAGCAGAAAACATTCTACTACCGGATGAATTTGTTTCAGAACTTCTGATCGAGAAATTGCCGCCATCCTGGACAGATTACAAACAACAGTTGAAACACAGGCACAAGCAAATGTCTCTACCAGAACTCATTACACACATAATAATTGAAGATACCAACAGAAAGGAGTCTGCTACTACAAGGGCCAAAGCTTTATCTGCGAAAGCAAATATAGTAGAAGGAAAACCTGCTCCAAAAAGGTACGAATACAAACCTGATCACAAAAAGAAAAATAATTTTCTTAAATCTCGTCCCCATGAATCTAAACCCAACTTTAAAAAGAAAGGAAATTGCTTCGTATGTGGGAAGCCAGGCCATCATGCACCACAGTGCAGGCGCAGAGTAAGAAACGACAATCCTCCTAAGGCTAATATAGTCGAAGGAGATGACATTATTGCTGCGGTCGTTTCTCAAATAATTCTGATGACCAATGTGAGCAAGTGGGTGGTAGACTCTGGTGCTACCAGGCATATCTGTGCAAACAAAAGTGCTTTTACCTCTTACACTAGTGTAGGGGATGGAGAAGAACACGTCTACCTCGGTGATTCCAGGACCACTCCTGTTCTGGGAAAAGGAAAAGTTCTTCTCAAACTCACATCTGGAAAGACTCTGGCCTTGAGTGACGTGTTACATGTGCCATCAATCAGAGTTAATTTAATCTCTGTATCACTACTGGTAAAAGTGGGGGTTAAAGTGACTTTTGAGTCTGACAAGATCATTATGACAAAAAATAATGTTTTCGTGGGGAAGGGATATTGTGATCAAGGACTCTTCATTCTTAATATTAATGAATCATCTTCTTCTGCTTATATTGTTGACTCGTATGATATATGGCATGCTAGATTAGGACATCTGAATTCTTCCTATGTTATGAAATTAAAACAATTAGGATTGATTAATATGCATGATAAACAGAGTAGTAAATGTGATATATGTGTAGAATCTAAAATAACAAAGAAAACATGTTTCTCTGTAGAACGTCAAACTGAGCTATTAGGGTTAATTCATACTGATCTAGCTGATATGAAACAAACCATGTCTAGAGGAGGTAAAAATTATTTTGTGACCTTTATAGATGATTATTCTAGATACACCAAAGTATACTTAATCAAACACAAAGATGAAGCCTTTGATGTGTTTTTAACCTACAAAGCAGAAGTAGAAAATCAGTTGAATAAGAAAATTAAAAGGATTAGATCAGATAGAGGTGGTGAGTATGTGCTTTTTAATGATTTTTGTGTTAAAGAAGGTATTATCCATGAGGTAACTCCACCATATTCACCTGAGTCTAATGGAGTAGCTGAGAGAAAAAATAGAACCCTTAAGGAAATGATGAATGCTATGCTTATTAGTTCCGGTGCACCTGATAACCTTTGGGGAGAAGCCTTGCTTACTGCATGTTTTTTACAAAATAGAATACCTCATAAGAAAACCGGTAAAACTCCTTATGAGTTGTGGAAAGGTTACCAACCTAACCTTAAATATTTAAGAGTGTGGGGGTGCCTAGCTAAGGTGATGTTACCTGATCCTAAGAAAAGGAAAATAGGCTCAAAAACCTCTGATTGCATGTTCTTAGGTTATGCTGAACATAGTGCTGCCTATAGGTTTCTAGTTCTTAAAAGTGATATACTTGAAAGAAATTCTATAATGGAGACGAAAAATGCTGAATTTTTTGAACATGTATTTCCCTTAAAGGTGAGTGAGATGTCTCAACCTGTTGATGATAATGATAATAGTAATACCTTAAATGAGGATTTGAGAAGAAGCAAAAGGCAGAGAAAGGAAACTTCCTTTGGAGATGACTTTTATACTTATCTTGTTGACAATGATCCATGTAACTTTGTAGAAGCCATTAGTGCTCCTGATGCAAAACAGTGGGATAAGGCCATTAAGACTAAAATTGAATCAATTCAGAAAAACAATACTTGGACTTTAGTAGATTTGCCTAAAGGAGCAAAACCCATTGGTTGTAAGTGGATCTTTAAGAAAACGTATCATCCTGATGGATCCATAGAGAAGTATAAGGCAAGATTAGTAGCAAAAGGTTTTACTCAAAAACCCAACATAGATTACTTTGATACTTTTGCCCCTGTGACTAGGATTTCCTCTATTCGAGTTTTGTTAGCTTTAGCAGCCATCCATAAGCTAGTGATACACCAAATGGATGTCAAAACTGCCTTTTTGAATGGTGATTTAGAGGAGGAAATTTATATGACTCAACCTGAAGGGTGTGTAGTACCCGGTCAAGAGAATAAAATTTGTAAACTTTTAAAATCTTTGTATGGATTGAAACAAGCACCAAAACAGTGGCATGAAAAACTAGATAATGTATTGCTATGTGATGGTTTTTCACCTAATGATGCTGATAAATGTGTGTACTCTAAATTTGAAAATGGTGATTGCGTCATTATATGTTTGTATGTGGATGACATGTTAATTTTTGGTACATGCAATGAGATTGTTACTAGAACTAAATTATTTCTAGGATCGAACTTTGAAATGAAAGACATGGGTGAAGCCAATGTAATTTTAGGTGTTAAAATCATACGGAAGGGAGATAGTATACTACTATCCCAAGAACAATACATTGAGAAACTACTTAAGAAGTTTAGATTTTATGACTTAAAACCAGTGAGTACCCCTTATGATGCTAACTCTAAATTAATGAAAAATAGAGGAGAATCATTATCTCAGCCTCAGTATGCCCAGATAATTGGGAGCTTACTACACTTGATGAGCTTTTCTAGACCTGATATTGCTTATGCAGTAGGTAGACTGAGTAGGTACACTCAATGTCCAAATCAAGAACATTGGGATGCACTTTCTAGGCTTATGAGATACTTAAGAGGTTCAATGGATTATGCCATTGAATATAGTGGATTTCCCGCTGTACTAGAAGGGTATAGTGATGCTAATTGGATCTCTGATTCAGATGAGACAAAATCCACTAGTGGTTATGTATTCACACTTGGGGGTGGTGCGATTACATGGAGATCAGCCAGACAAACTATTATTGCAAGATCAACAATGGAATCTGAGTTTGTCGCTCTTGAGATGGCTGGTAGTGAGACTGAGTGGTTGAAAAACTTCTTAGCAAACATTCCACTAGGAATGAAACCAACCCCATCAGTGTCAATACACTGTGATTGCCAATCGGCAATAGCTATAACTAAAAACAAGAATTACAATGGAAAGAATCATATTCAATTGAGACACAATTTGGTGAAGCAGCTGCTAAAGAGTGGAACTATTTCCATTGACTATGTGAAGTCAGAAAGGAATCTAGCAGATCCTCTGACAAAACCCTTGGGAAGAAATATGATCTTAGAAACATCGAGGGGAATGGGACTTAAGCCACTGACAAACAAACAAGTGATGGTAACCCAACCTTTGTGATTGGAGATCCCATGAATAAGGTTCATATGGGTAAAAACAAGTCACTTGTTAGTTCTGATAGCACTAAATTGATTCTAATCAATTATGTCCCTTCCTATGGTGTGTGTGATAGTGCTAGAGACTGCATTAATGAGAGGTTAAACTTTGTCATTAAAATTCTATACGGTGATAGAATTTTGTCTTAAACAAAGTTTTAATGATTTTCATATCCCTTATGGGTGGTGTATGATTTGCAGCATACACTTGATGAAATCACCTATATGAGTGTCAAGTGGGGCCGCTTGCATGAGATCTTGGCATGATCTCTAGAGCACTCATGAATACCGGGCACGCGCATGGCCTAATTAGCGCAACACAGCGGTAACAGCAAGAATTGTGGGGGTGTATTGTGATTGATAAACCTCTAACACACGTCAAGTGTCTTTGGTTCATATAGCTTGCTATACCAATTACATTGTGTGTTAAGTTTCTCGATCTAAGACTGGTTCATATAGCTTGCTATACCAGCTCTGATGCATTACATCTTATAAGACCCAGGATATAAATACTCTTATCTTACTTTCAATCTTTGATTATTCATCAGAACAAAGATTTGCGCTATTGCTTTATGCAACCATTTTTCAAGTTTACACAAAGATGACATATCTTTCTTTTGAAAAAGGATTACCTGCAAAAAGAGAAATCACTTTTGAGACAGAACTGTTTGGATCAAAGACATTTTCTTTTAACTTTCCTTTTGCAATAAGTGGGGGATTGTTATAAAAATATTATTATATTGCAAAAGAAAGTTTACGTTGTTGCAACGTTTGATTAGCAACGTTAACCTTTGCAACGTTGAAGTATACGTTGAGAAGCAACGTCTTTGGCCAACCGTACTGCAACGTTCATTTTCTAATGCAACGGTTTGATTTTTTCCACCTATAAATGAGCCATTTGCTCATTTCCAGATTCATGGAAAAATCATCATCATAAAATTCTCTTCTCTGATTCTCTCATTTTCTTTCATAATACTATCCTGGGTATATACTTTTAAGAGTTTCTTGCTAGTTCTGAGATCCTCAGATATATTCTGGGAAGTTCCTGTTGTATCCTGGGGGACTTGCGCAATACACCGCGGATAAGTCCTTAAGGACAGTGACTCTACACGCCTCAGGAAATTTTGTTCGTGATTTTGTCAGCAATTTTACAACATTTTGTAGAATGGGAAGGGTTGATAAGGTGATGAAGATTAAAGAGTTTATGAGCCACAATGGGTGTGTGCCAGATTTGGTTACTTATAATATACTGTTGAATTACTGTTGTGACGAGGGGATGGTGGATGATGCCTTGCGGATGGTGGTGGAGCGGAGCGGGGCGGAGCCGGATTTGTATAGATATAATGACAAAGGGAGGTTATGACTTAACGGTGTTGATGGTTATGTAACACGGTGAAGATTCTGGCGAGGATGGTGGCGGGCATGACTAATGGCAGCTAGGGTTTCTAAAGATAAGACGAAGTTAAGTTAATGGGTGGGAGAATTTTATTTTATTTTTAAATGGAAATTTCTGATGTGGAATTAACACACTTAATCCGATTAATTTAATACATAATATCACGTCTTTTAAAAAAAAATATAGTTCAGTATCTTTTAATACTGTTTGTTAAAATTTAATGGAGAGGATAAAATAAAATAGACTCAATTTTATAACTATATAGATCTAATTTTAACTGTTTAAAAAATGATGACTCATTTGAGATTCACTAATAATAAATATGAGAACCAATAGAGGGTTTAAACCTATATTTAAAAAGAAGACAATTTTTTCAATCCGTGTGTTTGAATAGAAGAAAAACCACATTTTCTAGAAATTTGTGTTGTTCAAATTATATATCCTCTTGTGGAAACGTACAGTCAAAAGCCTATTTATCTTTGGAAGTTTATTTTTCAAATTCTGAAAGATTAAGACAGGGATAATAAGATCTTTTCAGCCAAGTAATATAAAAAAAATAAAATAAGACATTGAATAATAAAAGTAGTAAATTATGGGATAAATATATAATTGGTTTGATATAATAATCATTTTATATATTTTATTTGTAATATAATATAAAAAATTATATTTTTAGAATAAAATTTTAATTTTATTATTTTTGTTTGAATTCTAATTAAATATGTTTTTACATAGTTAACTTTAAGTGTGAATTGAAATTAATTTTTAATGCGTGGATTAAGTCTTTTTAACACAATTTTGTTAAGTTTATTTAAGATTTTAAGTTTGCTTTTCAATTAACATTAAAGCGAAAATATGTCAACCTGGGTAACCAATTTAATTATTACAAATGTTTTTGAAAGGTTAAATAAACTTAATAAAATTTAGTTAAAATAATAAATTTATACATTTCTAAGATTTAAAGACTAAATTAGATCATAATTTTAAAAATAAACTAATTTCAATTTTGATTAAAAGTTAAAGAAACGAAAACTATTTGTTACTACCGATGGTAGGCAACTGACCGCGGCTTATATTACTACCGAGGGTAGGCAACCGATCGGGTATTTCATAACATAGCCGATCGGGCGAGCGTAAGGAGTGAAGAGAAGAAGAACCGATCGGAGAAGTGGAGTGAGTATTTCTGGACGAACGGTGCAGGAGTTTCCCCGGTCTCATTCAGAAACACTATTTAAACCTTAAATAATTTAATGTATGTTTGATATTTAGTAAATTGTTTATTAAAAAAAGTTTATTCTTATTAAGATGTGATAGAAGGACTCCTATTAGGTTTTGGACAACATAAGAAAAATAACAAAAAAATAATAATTTTTATAACTTAAATATGCAAAATGTTTTCATATGATTTTTTTAAAAAAAATTATAACAAAATAATTTTAACTTTCTGCACCCCGGTTTGAATAAAATTAAAAAATACATTTTCGAAAAAATTGTTTTCTTCTAATTGCATCCTTTTTTGAAACGCGTATAGATAAGTCACAAGTCTATTATATTTGAAAGATTACTTTTCAAATTCTAAGAGATACTAAAGATTAAGACAGAGATATTATAAGAGCTTTCCAGTGAAGTATTATAAAAAACAAAATAAGACATGACTGATAAGAATAATAAGTATTGGATAATAAGTCGATTAAGTAAAATAAATATCAGTAATTTTATTTTAATATAAAAAAAATATTTGTAGTTGTTTGGTTTTAGTAATTATTGTCTGTTTATTAGAGGAAATATTAATCTTGATATGCAATTATCATTAAACAGATTTTGTAAATTTAAAATTTGTATTGTTTATTTTTAAAAGATAGTTATAAAATCATGTTAATTTCTTCTTTAATAAGCATGTGTGAGAATTAATAAAGATTAAACATGTATTTAATTATATTATCTATTAATTGAACTAAAACAAAATTAATTTTAAAAAGATGAACTTTTTACTGTAAAAATGTTTTTTTTCTTATTTTATTAAAAAAATGTTTCTATTTGTTGTTACAAACCAATCTTTTTCCCAAAACTTATTTTAATAAAACATGAACAATCGTGTGAATCTTATAACATCATTGAAATAAAAATTTGTAAAAAAATTCTTTAAAATGATATGGCACATCAAGCCGAATATATATTGTGAAGATGAACTTTATAAATTTATAAGCGTTAGTATTATTTTTTCTTCATCTAGGTAGTCATTATTCATGAATGGATGATGGTGTGTCTCTAAAAAAGTATTTTAACGTCCAAGTTAGTCAAGTATGTCATATAATAATTCATGTTATAAATGTAAATATAAATTATTTACTTTAATGGATATACTATTTATAGGATAACTATAGATTTGTAAATTTTCATCTATATGAACCTGAATGGATCACTGACTCATTTATCTCATGAGTCATTTGTCTCCTTCAGAATGTGATAAGTTAAAGAATGTATGATAGGCCATATTAAGACCATATAGAAATAGGTCGGCTTGTGACTAAGTAGAAATAGACCAACATGTGACTGAGTAGGAATAGATTGGCATGTGACAGGGTATGAACAAGGCGACTTGTAACTTAATAGCATCAGACTGACTTACAATCAAATAAGTAGAGACTAACTTATGACCTAATAGGAATTGGTCGACTTGTGGACGGATTAAATAGACATCTATAATACAAAACCTATAAAAATTAAATTAATATATGATAAAAGGACTCCTAGAAATGTTATTAGGGACTTGGATAATTTTTTTCATAAACATCCCAAAAAGAAAAATAAAATTAAAATTAAAATTACTTTTCATAACTTAAATTCGCAAAAGCTTTTTCATATGACTTTTTTGAAATTGATAAAAAAATTTATTTTAATTTAATAAAAAAACACCTTTTCTTTTTTTCTGATGCAAAAGTGTTAATGCTGAATAAACTATATTGCAAACAACTTCCACGACTATTCGAACTAAATATCTCCTAGAGAGTCATTTTCGCAAAGCGAAAGGGAGAAAAATATTCAAACATAAATCCTGTTTCCTAAAGAGTAACTTTCGCAAAACTATTTCATCATTTTGTGACTTTTAACTCCTGAATGCTAAAAGAAAAAATTAAAATGCGTGTGAAACAGTAGTAGTATAGAAAATTGCACCACGGCATAAACACGTTCAAACGTCAATGTTATATAGTGGGCCATCGTTATATAGTTGATTCTTGTCTCGTGTCTTCATCCTATTCTCACTTCCAACATCAAAGCATTCTTGGACTTTGGAACACACCATATCTCTCAACTCAGAAAAAAAAAACTACAATTTTTAAAAGTATATAGAGAAAAAATATAATCAAACTACATATTTATTTAATTATTCCTTTTCAAGAAGTCAAACCTATTGAAATAATATTTGTGTCATTCATTCAAAATAAATAATATTCAGAATAACTTCTCTTGAGAATAATTAAACTAAGCATTTTCTTTATAGAACAGATAGTCCTAATTGTAGATTTATAATTAAATTTCGTGAGTGGAAGGCGTATTTATTGAATTTTGTAAACGGGTTTCATCACTCTTATTTTATATTCCAATTTTCTTCTTTAACTGTCTTCTTTTAGTTACAAAATAACAAGGCATCCAAAGATAAATCATTTCATTTTATTATTAGAAAGGTTTAATACATCATTTGATTTCTATTTTTATGAGTTTTGTTCAAAATGACTCTACTTTTTAAAATACTTCAATAAGGTCCTATAATTTATTAAAAATATTCAATCCAGTCCTTTTCGCTCACGCCATTAAAAATCTAACGGTGCAAATGCCACCATGGTCAAACATGACTAAAATGTGAAATTTGATGAATATGTAGTATCAAGATGCTTGTTAAATATTTTAAAAATGACGTAATGTAGGCGACAAATTACTTTTTGTTCCTTGTTCTGAACATAAGGGAGGCACTTGAAGTTGCAGCACCGCCACTGTCACTGCTACGACAACACCTTCTACAACCCCCAAATCGATTGTCATGGATTTCGATCCCAAATCTTCCACATCACTAGCGCCAAACCCTAACTACGCAAATATCATCAATTGTTTCGCCATTTAAAATCCTTGACGTGAATCGTTCATCAAAGGCTACCGTCTCAAGCTTTCCACTATGTAGTCCGCATACAAGCTCTTTCTCAACAAAGAGAAGTTTTATAAGAAACTAATACTGAGGTCAAATTTGAAGAGCGTACGTAAGTGAGTTAGGTGTTGCTAACCCTAGCCTACTTACTTAATGTACTTGTTGTTGGATTTGAGGGTTAGGGTTTGAGGTGGAAATAGAGGGTGGAAAGTAATGGTGGAGAGGAAATGGATGGTGGAGAGGAGGTGGACAGAGATGGTAGACTAGAGGTGGAAAGTAATGGTGAGGAGGTGGAAACTAATGATGGAAACTAAGCCAGATATCTTTCATGTGTTTTTCGTTGATATTTATTTGGGACCAAAGTACACACTTTTAAATTGAAAAGGGACCACATTGCACATTTTTTTACCAAAGGGGAAACAAAATTTAACATTACATATAAATACCTGAACGTAAACATTGAGCTTCACCTCCTCATTGTTTCTACGTTTCTGGCTTGTGCAATTTGTAGGTTGGTGCCCATGGATGCTGCTTGCAAACTAGGGTTTCTACGATTTGGGTATGTTTATGGTTTTTTGCAGGTGTGAATTCGGTTTCTAGGTGTCGCGATTGCGGTTTTCTTGTTCATATTTGGGTTGGAATTTCTTGTTTGCAGGTTAGGGATCTTGATTCGATTCTTGCTTAATGGTGGTAAGGCGCAACACATGGTGGAGATTTTGTCCTAATTAATTGCGACGTGGTTTAGGGTTTCATGGTGGCTAGGGTTTGATTTATGGGTTTTCTATTGCTTTTCTGTGCTTCGAATTGTAGGTCTGTGTTGATGGTGGTGACGACGACATGGTGGCCTGAGGGTTTAGTGGTGATGCGTTTTGTTCTGCGACGGCTAGGGTTTCACGGTGGTGACACAAGGGTTTATGGTCTTAGGGAAATTAGGGTTTTTACATTAACATTGCCACATCAATGGGTCACAGTTGCCACGTCATAAAAAATTGGACAGATCACAGTTGCCATATCATTACACCGTTATGTTTTTAACGTCGTAAGCCAAAAGAACCAACTTGAATCGTTTTTAACGAAACATGGGACAATTGTGAACTTTTTTAAAAGGTAGGACGACTTTGAACATAACGCTGCAAACTAGGGATCAAATAATGTATTAAACCTATTGGAAAATAACAAAAATTGTGTCCTAATTCACTGGAACCAACCAAGTATGTAGATACAATGGGAGATTACTCTTGCATATCCTGACTTTATTAAACTAAACGCTAATGGTAATGCTTTAATTAATGCAAAAAGAGATGTAGTGGGAGATTTAAGAAGTGTGGACCATCATTGGATTGTTGGTTTGTCAAGGTTTACTTTCTTCAGCGTATTCACTAAACTGCAATTTGTTACTTTTACTGAAAAACAAACTTTGATCATGAGCAATAAAATCAGATTCAACAAATCTATATTTCATTAAGGATAGAGATGATTTTCATAATAGAACACAATTATGTTTCTATACAATGAAGAACAAATACCTCATTAGATATAGAAGAAAGACCTCAATTCAAATATAAATTGCAACAAACTCAAATTTAATCCATTTAAAACACAATATGCATGTTATATTAAGCTAAACAAGTAGAAACAAAGAAAAACTCACTTAAACACTACTTAACTACACTCCTTATACTTTCGTAATTAGTATCATTTTAATTTTGTATAAAGCATATCTGCAATGACCTGGTAACCAATAGCTAATTTCAGCACAGTCCTTCTCTTTTCAACTTGTAGAAAGAAACACAATCCGTCAGCTGAGTAATTAAAAGACCATGTTTCAGTCATACGTCTTAGCAAATAAGCCAATAGCATATGTGATTTTGCTTTACCTTTAGGTTTTGACTGGATAAATTGTAGAAATCAGAATAAATAAGTACAAACCGTCTAACGGAAAAACTTCTAATGAAAATGCACCCTTCTACCATGTTTTAGAGCTGAGATGACACGCTGCTGCTGTCATTCCCATTTCATAAAGCAGGTTAATGGCTTTTCCCCTGTGAAATGTACTATGTAAGCCCAGAGCAGCGCATGTTATAGTATCTGGTTCTAATCCCCTGTCAACCATTTCACCAAATAGGCTTAATGCTATTTTAAAGTTCTTTGTCTTCATGAGTCTATCAATCAACACAGTGTAAAAAACAACATCCGGATTTATTTCCATTTGATCTATATCTCTCATGATGGAAAAAACTTTCAATGATGTCTTATTTCCTTCTCCATGATGAGAGACAAGACTTTTTAAATTTGCTTTAAAGTTTCCATCAAGTAAAACTGTGTAGGTAATGAGATCAGGTTTGATTCCTCTCCTCTTCATATCCTGCAAGAGGTCATGGGCCTCTTCCAAGTAGTTCATCCTACAATAACTATTTATCATAATTGTGTAAATTATAACATCAGGGGTGAGTCCTTCATTTAAAAAAAAATCAAATAAAAAGCAAGCCTTATTCATATCCCCAGTCTCGCACAGTAAAGCTATAACTTGTGAATACATTATTATGTTAGGTTTAGCATTTGACAACAACATTCTCCCCAGCAACATAACAACTTTCATAGTGTCACCTTTCATAAAGAGTTTAGCCATTAGCTTAAAGCAGGAGGCATTGTTAGGCATATCTCCTTGGTTTGACAGCTCAAGGAAAATTTTATAGGGTTTCTTTACAAAGTCCGCTTCACAATAGCCATTAAACATAGCATAATAGATTCCAAAACTCTTATCTTGTAGACTGTTAAAATACGCCTCGGCTTCCAAAACCTTTTCCACTGAACACAAATTTTCAATGATTAACTTATGTGTAGTAGAGTTTGGCTTCACGCCTTCACTCTGCAAAAACTTTAATGCCTCATAAGCATGACCGTTTCTAACCAACCCAGTCACAAGTACATTATATGTTATAATATCAGGTTTGAAACCTTCATCAATCATTTCCTTAAACACCCTAAACCCACTAACGAGATCACCCTGAAGGCAGTATCCCTTGATAAACGTTGTGTAGTGCTTAAGATCTAAAGCCACACCCCTTCTCTTCATGTCTTCCGACATCTCTGTCGCATCCTCCACCTTCCCCAACTTAAACAAAGCATCAAAAACAATGTTGTAGAGAATTCCATCAAGAAACATCCCGGACTCCTTTTGTTTCTTAAACTGATCTACCACCTCCAAAGTCATGCCCTTCTTTTCCAAACAATTCAAAATGTAACTAACAATAACACAATTTGTCTTCACACCCCTCGAAATCATCTTATCATGCAAAACCAAAGCCTTGTTCAGATTATTAGCCTTACAATACCCTTGAATCAACGCAGAATAAGCAAACACATCAGGAACCAACCCTTGCCTCTCCATGTCATCAAACACACTCTGAGCCTCATCCAACTTCATCTCATTACAAAACCCGCGAATAACCGCAGTGTATGCATAAACCTCCAAAGGGAGGTTACTCTTTCTAAATATCTGCAGCACCTTATACCCAAGAGCAGACCTATGGTTATTACAACACCCTTCAATGTAAGCAGCATAGCAATACGAATGTGGGGTGATCCCGACTCTCTCCATTTCCTCAAAAACACGGAGAGGTTGACTCAAGTCACCCTTTTTACACAACGCCTTGATGAAAATTGCATAGGAATAACAATTGGGTCTGAAACCAAACCTCTTGAGTTGCTCAAAAGTGGCCAGTGCTTTATCGACCTCGCCCTGTTCCACCAACCTGTTGAAGAGGAAGTTGCAAGTGAGAACATCAGGGACAATTCCGCGGCGCCGAGTTTGGAACAAGAAATCAATAGCCTCATCAAACATGTTGAGGCTGACACAGGTTTTGACAAAGCCACCAAAAGCTCTGAGCAAGTAATGGTTATGGTGGTCGAAGTCCTGGAAGAGTATTTCGAAGAGTTGAAGGAGGTGAAAGGGAGATGGTGGTGTTTTGAGAGGGTAATGAGGTGGAGAAAGAGGGAGTCTAGTTTTCTGGGAAGGTTCCAGAAAGCGAACATTTTGGTGATGGCGGCGTAGATTGAGAGGGTGTGTGGGAAGCCGGTGCGGTGGAGGTGGTTGAGGAAGGAGAGGGCGAGAGAGGGGTGGTGGTGGAGACATTGAAGGGTTTGAAGGACTTGGAGGGTGGTTGGGTGTGAAAGGGGCATGGAAGGGGTGGTGTCGGAGAAAGAAGGTGGGGTGGAGTGAGCGAGTGTAGTGGATGCAAATGGCTGTGAAAAGGGTCTTAGGTTGGGTTTGTGAATGGTTTTGAAGACAAGGTTGAAAACACGAAGCCCCATGGACATGGAAAGGAGAACAAGATGCTGCGGTGGTGGTAACGAGGGCTGCGACTTCATCATACCAACAACCTTCGATTTTCGTTTCAACTAGGTTGTTTTATATTTTCTGTTTCAAAACTTCAGTTTTTTTTTTCTTTTTCAAAATGTTTTACATCTTTTCAAATAGAATTATTGTACGTTGACGCGATAAAAGATTTCATTTGACATGGCGGTGGATCCACATTCTGTGTGATGAAGGGTGAATTTGTCTTTTGCTTGCTAACTGAAACGCTTTTATTCAGTATGCTTCTTCTTTGTTTCTTCTTTTGTCATTCTTTGTGTATTTTTCCATTTATTTTTGCTTCATTTTCGTAAACCGTAGGCTACAGGGACAAGGTTGTGAGAGGGAGTGTTGCGGTAAGGAGAACAGTAAATGCTCAATCTTTGACGAGCGAGATCGGTGGTGAGTGAGAGGCACTGAGAAGGTTTGTGGAGCTATCTGACTTGAATGTGTAATTTGGGATGTTTGTTTGGTTAGGTTCCCTTCTTGACAAATTTGATTGTCCTGTATTCTAAGTATATTTGATGTATGAGTCGATGAATATATTATACTGTATTGAGTTGTTTCTCTCATCTGGCTGATAAATGTGATTAAAGCATTGAATGAATATATAGAGGTATGATAATTTGTGCTTTGTATTGGGTGCATGATGTTTGAAGATGGCTTATTGTTAAGTAAACTGATTAGCTTAAATTTGGCATTTTACTGGGTAATATTGATAGATATTGTGATCTGTACTGGTTGGGTTTGGTGTTGGGGAGATGTTAATTGTTAGGACTTGTGTGGATAAATGTTGTATACCTTCCTGTAGGGATTGTGAATATAGTTAGAAGTATAAGAGAACGTAATTATGCATGATTGATTACAATGAACATCACCATTACTATGTTGGTCTGTTAAGTATAAAATAATTATACACAAACTAAACTTGAGTAACCATGCGAAATGTTTGATTGGTTTGAAAGTGAAATAAGTCTCTTACAGTGTGATAGGCTAGTATAATATAATTTAAAGTACAATTGATATAATCCCTGTTTCAAGGTATGTTTACCTCAGTTTAGAAATTTAAAATGTAATTTCAATGGAAGATAATATTGAACTGGGTGATGAATGTCAAATTTGATAGCGTGAAGGTAATATTATTATGTACTTGTTGTATTTGAATTTGTTTATCTTTTGTTTTATTATTTTATTATATTTTAAAATGTCCTTTTAAAATCTTTAAAGATTGACATATCATTGTACAACAGTAGACTAGGTTATGTAAAAGGAGAGTTGATGTAATGGATTTAATGCTGGAAGATTCTTTTATAGTTTACACAATGATATATTTAGATCTCTGTGACCTTCTAAAATTGTCAGAATGATTTGCTTAGAATCAATTGAAGAATAAGTGGCAATCATAAGTTTATAATCATAACTTTTCATTTAACTTTTCATGTATCTTCTCATGATGTGGTCTACTTTAAAGGTTAGATAGTGCAGTGAGAGTACAAAATGTTGTACATGTTTGGCTAGTTATTTTGTGTTTGCTAAAAGCATAGACCCTGAACTGTATGCCAGAATTTGTAGTCCAAGTCATGACCTATGGTGATAGTATTAATTCTTGGTTATAGGTAAAACCATAGAATGATAAAATTCATTTAATTCTTACAAGTCATCAAAAACTCTTTTTTGGTCAGGAGGAAATTGCAATCCCAGTTAATGTTGAGTATGTGTTTCATGATTCACAAATTGTCTCTTTTTGGCTTAAATTTTGGACTTGGTGAACCAAACATAGTTAATAGTTTTCCTTTCCTCCCTTCATTTTTGTGGTCTCTTTGCTGCTTGGACATGCCGCTGGAATACCAAGTAACCTATAATGAAAGGAAATTCTCGTTTCACTAAGTTTATGTGCACACGCTATTGTTGATGTGTTCATCAATTTTGCATCATTTAGAAGGTTGGTATTCATGGCTGTTCTTTTTCAGTCCGGGACCATCTTATTGCATGGTATCACGATAATAGTTTGATATACTTGCAGTGCGGCTGCATCATCCATGTCTGCTTTAAAACAGCCGACAATTAGAGTTATTGCTATTATTGCTGAAGGCGTCCCTAAGTCAGACACTAAGCAATTGATAGCGTATGCTCGGGCAAACAATAAGGTGAGAGAAGAAATGGAAATCAAATTAAATATGAAAACTTCATAGCTATATAGAATAGGTTGAAAAATACTAATTTTAGTGATGATGTTGTGCTAGGTTCTTATTGGTCCAGCCACTGTCGGAGGAATTCAAGCTGGTAGTTTTAAAATAAGTGACACTGCTGGAACAATTGAGAACATAATTCAGTGCAAGCTCTACCGGCCTGGATCTGTTGGATTTGTTTCTAAATTTGTATGTAGATTTTTTATTTTCCAGTTCATGTCATAGTGTTGTTCCATCTCATTTTTCTCTTGTTAAGGATATGATATTATATCTAGTACTACTTTAAAAGGAGGAAATGCTTTTCTATCAATGTATTCGTGAGCACAGTCTTGTAGATTTCAGAGTGGAAATTATGGTTGTGGAGTGGCGAATCAATTAATATTGAAGTGCAGTTCTGCATAACAGTGAAAATTGGTAGCAGTAAACCTGTTTGATAGGATTCTGTAACATCACTACTAGCCACCATTGGCTGACCCCCTTCCTGTTGTTAAGTAATAGCACCAGCTTGTACAGCTAAAATGATGTGCTAACATTTTGATAGTAAAGTCACTGTTATCCAATGTTTGATTACCAAACAGCTAAGAAATTTGGAATTTGAGCTCTATTTCTTTTGGCGTTGTCTTATTATGTATACACCAATGGTTGAGAGAAGAAAAAACTATTGAATTGTAGGGTGGGATGTCAAATGAATTATACAACACTATTGCTCGTGTGACTGATGGACACACAAATTTCAACCATTCCCACTGTCAAAACTCGTAACTTGATTGGATTTTGAAATCTAAAGTGATTGTGTTGCAGATATAGCATTCATGACCTAAAATTAATTCATTTTTATTAATTCATCTTTTCAGGCATACCTTTGACCAAAAGATATTGAAACAGCCACTCTGCCGCCATCCATGGGAAGATGTTCTGTACACAAAATGAGGGGTTCTGTATTGCTGAAAGAAATTTGCTTGTTTTTCGAGAAATCATGCACCAATGCTGGAATGATTTTGTTTTTTAGTTGTTAGACTAGTGTGTATGGGGGACTTATTGGTATCTAGTTGTTTATAAGTTGTATTAAAAATTAATTTAAGAAATAACTTGGTTAAATTAAAATTATTCTTCTTGCTCTTGATGAAGATGGTCTCTATTCTACCATGGCTCCAAACAAAATTGGTCACCAAGTCCTTGTGCATTCGTGCATCACTATGCTATTTTGTTAAAAATTCTGATAATCGTAATCTTGTGTGTTTATTTATGCTAATAACGACTCTAAGTAGACCATGAAAACATGCTCCAATTATTTTTACTTCAACATTTGTTTGGTCCAATAAATGTAGTTGAAGAAAATAAACAAACAGTATTTCAAAAGCCTGGCTTTGAATTTTATTCTTAAGCTCTAAAACTTACACTGATTAAGGTCAAAAACTATTTTAATTAGTACACTATTAATCTTAATTTATTTGAATCACATAATTTTTTCTATTTTCTATTCTACACAAAAGCAAACTTTCAAACCTTGTTGAAAAGTAACTTTAACTTTATATTTACATAGTATTTGTATTCTATACTTCTATTTTTGATTGGTCAAATTATATATTTCACTTTACTTTTTCTTTCATACATTTTATTTTCGTATTACAATGAACACTTGCAAAATTTGTAATAATAATTCTTATATTTCCCCTCCTCCGTGGATAGGATAGCCTGATTCTTCTGTATTCTTTCTATTTTTCAAGCCTCCTAAAGTTGTGTGTATGCATTTATTAATATTCAAGAAACCAATTGTCTAAGAATTTCATCGTACAGTATTAAGAAGAGAATAAAGTTGTGAGGATTTTCATAAAGAAATATTTTTTACTATTACAAATTCTAATAAAATTTCATACAATTTTTCATATTTATAATTCTTAATTCTTACTTCCATTCTCATCTAATTAATGTTTTTTATTTTTAACTTTTAATTTTTATCTTCATCAAATTAATTTTATTTACGTGTAACATTTAAAATGATTACTTACCCCTCTATTGTCACATACTAATAATAGAAAATTACTAATTTGAGCTTCTTACAAGTTTAAAAATTTAAAGAATTTCTCCAATGACTAAAATAAAACAAAAAAGAAAAGAGAGAGTTGTAAAGCAACTTATACAAGAACCCAGGGAATTTATTGGAGAGGTTCACTAAACAATAAAAGTGGTTAAATTAAATATCAATAATCACAGTTTTTTTAGTACAGTAAGTCATTATATAATAAATTTTATGTGATTTTTTATTCAATTTCTTATGAACAATAAATGTTATGGTTTTTTATGATAGATTTCATCAAATTTATTGGTGCAGTAAGTGGTTATCTACTCAGTCATACGTGGTTATTTTTGAAAGTAGTTCTGTACAACAATAAAAGTGGTTAAATTAAATATCAATGATCACATTTATTTTGTGCAGTAAGTGGTTATATAATAAGTTTTATGTGATATTTTACTCAATTGCTTATGAACAACAAATGTTGTAGTTTTTGAGGATAATTTCATCAAATTTATTGGTGCAGTAAATGGTTATCTACTCAGTCCTATGTGGTTATTTCTGAAAGGGGTTTTGTACAACAATAAAAGGGGTTAAATTAAATATGAATGATTAAATTTCTTTGGTGTAGTAAGTGGTTATATAGTAAGTCTTATGTGGTTTTTTACTCAATTGCTTATGAACAACAAATGTTGTGGTTTTTGAAGATAGATTTCATCAAATTTATTGGTGCAGTAATTGGTTATCTACTCAGTCCCATGTGGTTATTTCTAAAAGGATTATGTACAACAATAAAAGTGATTAAATTCAATATCAATGATTACATTTCTTTGGTGCAATAAATGGTTATACAGTAGGTCTTATGTGGTTTTTTACTTAATTTCTTGTGAACAATAAATGTTGTGGTTTTTGAGGATAAATTTCATCAAATTTATTGGTGAAGTGGTTATCTACTCAATTCTATGTGGTTATTTCTGAAAGCGAATATGTACAACAATAAAAGTGGTTAAATTAAATATGAATGATCACATTTCTTTGGTGTAATAAGTGGTTATATAGTAAGTCTTATGTGATTTTTTACTCAATTACTTATGAACAACAAATATTATGATTTTTGAAGATAGATTTCATCAAATTTATTGGTATTACCGGTCTTATGTGATTATTTCTTATAGAGGTTATGTACAAAACCCAACTTCCATTACCCCTCCTCCTCCTCAACCAGTCATCAAAACTTGTTTCATTCCTTTCATTCCTCCCAAAAGTTGAAGAGGGAAGAGAATGCTCTCCACCATCAAACTTTCCATTTGCATTCCTCTCATAATTCAAACGAGAAGATCGCAATCCATTATTATACCTAACAACATCATCAAACAAAACCCTCCTTCCAATTCCATTTCTTCTCAATTTACCATCACCTTCCACTCCCTCCCATGAGACTGCACTCCATTTCTACCAACATTATCAAGACAAAAGCCTCCTCCTATTCCCATTCTTTCTCAAACCAACCTCACCCTCAACTCCATTTCTCCTATAATTCACATCAAAAGATGATATTTCTCCATCAACATCCTTCAACAAAACCCCTTTTCCATTCCCATTTCCACTCAAATCCCCACCAGACACAACCCCTTTCCTCCTATTTCCCATTTAACTCAAACCTTCACCAAAATCAAATTTCTTCCCCAATTCCCCTTTTCACTCAACTTTCCACCAAACTCAATCTCATTTTTAGGGCTTGTCAACAATTGGTTCCATTTACTGTTCTTGATGTCTTCCTGGTCACAGGTTTAGATATAGGTGGTTTAGACATTCCTTTTGATGAATAGGTAGTTGGATTGGTTGGTCAGATGTTTAATCCAAAAACCACCACAAAGAAGGAGCTGATTGAAAGGTTTCATTTGATTGTCCGGGATGAGGAGATAGAGGTTGATGAAGGGTGTAGGTTATACATATTAGTTTGTTTAGTTTCATTTTTTTTCCTAGGAAGTCTAGGCATGTTTCTAACATGCCTTGTGCAATGTTAGATGAGTTAGATAGTTTATGTCTATATGATTGGGCGTTTGGTGTACATAAACACATTGTATACAGTTTAAATAAATGTATGAAGAAAATTATGTCTGGACGAATCGACAAGTCACTCAGTCTTAGTGACAATGTTGTTGTGTTGCAGGTAAACATGATTTATTGAATTAAAATCTGAAAGCAATGTAAAAAATGGGTAATTATTTGTTTTGATATTTTAAGGCTTGGGCGGTGGAAAGACTGTCTTTTCAGTCGTTTCAACGCATAGATAGAGTTTTTTTCTCCAAGTGTAGAATCTTCTTCATCGGTAGTAATTTATAGTTTCTTGTAAGTTATCATTGTTATAAAATGTTTTTATTTTAATAGTTTTATACTACTAAAGTGGAATGTTACATTTAAGTAAACAAAACTAACGAAAATAAAGATCAAAATGGTATTAGGCCAACCAAAAATATAAACTAAAATGATTATAAGAAACTAAAACATCATTTCCATCTAGAAAAGATTTAAAGATATATACCGAAAAACCAACTAAAAGCTACAACACAAACAAATTAATCAAACACAACTTCAATCGATAGTTAAATAAAGCAACAACTACAAATAATAATATTTTTTTACCTTAAATAATTCAAAATTTATGAATAATTATACTTTAGAGTATAATCGTATTTTCGTGTTAAAATTTGAAAATAAAAAGTCACACAAGTATAAACACACAAATATATATATATATAGAAATATATTAACACGTGGAATTATAGATATGGTTATTTTTTTAATTGTTAATATTGAGATTAAAAATATAGATGTGAATCTTTTGGTGCTAAATTGATATAATAGATTATTAGTGACATAATGATATGACAAAAATTTTGAATTAAATATTATATTAAATTAAATATTTTAACTTATCTTTCAGCGTTGTTCCTAAATTTATGGTATAGGAATGATTTGTTATTAATAATAATAATAATAAAAAAAATAATAATAGTAATAATAATAAGAATAGTAATGCTAACAAGTTAATTTAAATGCTAATGTTAACATAATGACAATAATAGTGATAATATCTAGAATGTTAATAATTATAATAATAAAAAGGTAACACTGTTAATAATACAAAAATTATTATTATTATTATACTAATAATAATAATATTAAAAAACAATATTTGAATATGGATTTGATTGTGTTAAATTATAAAATTAATATAATAATTGGTTAGTGATGTGTAATAAAATAATATGGTTTTATGATTAAAATTTATAATCAAAGTTTTTAGTTATATATATTATATTAAAACGATATGTGTATGTAAAGGTAATTGTTAAAGTAAAATGTAGATATATTATGAAATATGATCCTTCTAATAAAATAAATACAACACAAAGTTATTATTAAAATTTGTAAATAGAAACACGTGCAAAAATTAAAATATATTAGCATGTGAAATAATAGATATTGTTGTTTTTTTATCATAAATATTAAGATTAAAAATTAACATTTGATGTGAATTTATTTGTGTCCAATTATAAAATTAATATAATAATTGATTAATACATGTAATGATAGGACTAAAATTTCAAATTAGACATATTAAATCAAATGTTTTAGCTTGATTTTTTATTGGTGTTGTTCCTTACACATACTTCTAATATTTTATTATAATAATAGTAATGACACGAAAATTATTATGTCTTTATAATACTAATTATACTAATAATAATCAATATAATACAAATAATAATAATAATAAGACTTCTGATACTACTAATACCAATACTATTGTTACTAATACAAATATTAATTCAAATAATAATACTAAAACTAATACTAATACTAACACCAACAATAATATTAATGCTAATAATACTAACACTAATATTACTAATTAATAATACTAACAATCCTATTAATACTAATAGTAATAATACCAATAATAATTATAATAATATAAACAATAGTAAAAAAAAGCTAATATCACCAATAATCATAATTATACTAATAATAAAAATAATACAGTATAATAAAAAAAAACTTGTAATATTCATTCTACTAGTATGAATACTGCTAAAACTTATATTAATCCAAATAATAATACTAATACTACCAATTGATAAATATATTGACCCTGCATAAGGGTTTTATATTGACCCTGCGTTGAAAAAAGAAAGATTCACAAACCTATCCTATTTTCCCTTCCAAAATTCCAAAATGTATAGTTTTCTTCATCGGGCTTCATGCTTCGTCTTACGCAACAAAACTTACGAGAACACGGTGCGGCGCCTCGCCGGCGCCAAGCGCTCCTGGTGGCTGTGCAGCAACACAGAGTCCGACAAAGATAATAAAGAGAAGTTATGGACGCCAGACTCCGAGGGGATGATATTCGGTAGTTTCCTTATAAAGAAAGTAAAGGAGTGCGAAAAGATTTGGCGATTCAAAGAAAGAGAATGAAAGAAAGTTGAAGTTACAGTTGAGAGAGAAGGAAGGCAAGTTGGAAGAAAAGGAAAAGATGTTGAAGTTAATGTTGTTAATCAGGTCTATTCCAGAAAGCTATGAGGAGTTGGAGAAAGCTCCTAAGGAGATCTATAATATAGAATTCTTCAAGTATATTATAGGGAGTAGAAGAAGATAGAGACGTTGGCCTTGGAGATCAAGAAAGCTTATGTTGACCAGAGGTTGAATCGTTGAAATTCAAGAAAGCTAAACTGTTCCCCCAAAGAACTGCCCAGTACACAGTGCGGCACTACGGCGTCAAGGGCATCTTCAGGTGGCTTCTGACGTCCAAGAGCTCCCCAACCCACATCACGCACCCCCTCCCTCCGTTACTAATCTCAATATTGGCATAAGCAGTGCACGAACAATTCCTCTGGCACAAATTCCCGCACTCCACCAGCCCCATGCTCCTGTTCACGAACACCGACGTTGTATCAGGCAACTTCACATTCTGCATATGCAAAAACCTGTCACTCCCACACGCCAATCCCGTGTTCCTCACACACCCACCAGACCCATCTCGCAAATTCCACGCCTGCTGGTTCCTAGGCCGGAACCCTGTGATGCACTGACACACCGGCGATTCGTTCGTGTCGCAGACTCCGTAGGGACCGCACTCTCTGTAGTTGTCGCATTGATCTTTGGGAGCGTACCAGAATTTGTTCCAAACCTGGGTGCTTTCTATCCACGTAAGGCGTTGGAGTTCCCCGAAAGAGGTCACAGAGAGTCTCGAGAACAAGGAGTGGTTCGCAATTGAGAATGTGTAGTATACTTGGTGGTCATCCGCAAAGAACGAGAACTTAATGGAATCGGTGACGGGATGCATCTCGGGCACCCCGCTGAATCTGTCGCCATTCCAAGGTCCACTACGGTAGATTATCCGGTCCTTGTTCCAGAGGAATATTTCCGGCAGACCACGGTAATCTAGCTTGAAGGAAAAATCCCCGCTTGAAGGGTCTTCGTTTGTGCTCCAGGAGGTTATGTGTTTCTTCATGCCCGTATCGAAGTTCCAACCTAGTTTCATGCCGGGTAACAAGGTATCTGTCGGGTAATCGAAGCTCTGCCAGAGGAACCTAGTGGGGTCATTCTCGTTTTCTTCTCGAAGAACCAGGTTCCCGGAATCCAAGAGCTGAAGAACTGGGTTGATTATTGGTGTGGTGTGATTGGAGGACCAGACAGGTTTTTGGGATTGATTTACGATGATGAGGTTTCCCTTGTCTATTTTGAGAAAGGCGTTGGAATTTTGAAGTGGGGTGTCACGATTTGCCACCCAGACCACAGTTTTATCTGTATGGTGGATGGTTTTGTACCATATGGCCAAGTACCAGGTGGAATTGGTGTAGGAAAAGAAACCAAACTCGAAAATTGCACTGGGGGAGAGGAGGGTTTGGTTGGTTTGGAGGGATTGGGATTTTGTTAAGGTATCTGTGGAGATGGAAAGTGTGGGAAAGAGGGTGAAAAAAGTGGTGAAGAAACATAAAAGGAAGAATGTGAGGAGGTCAGTGGAACCTCCCATGTTTGGAGAGGCTTTGTTACTCAGTGTAAGGTAAATTTAAGGTACTTGAGACAAAAGTTGCAGTGCTCAACTATTTATTCTTCTTTTCAGTTTGACAGAGAATACTCTTTTTTTTCTTTATGGATGTTATTTGGTCTCCCTTTTTTCTTTTTCAAAAGCTTTTACCAATAATTTTCAAAATCCGGCATCACCTTTATATATATATATATATATATATATATATATATATATATATATATATATATATATATATATATATATATATATATATATATATATATTCCTACTTAGGTTATCTTCATTTATGGGCTTTCAACCAAGTTGGGTTTCATGTTCCTATTTGTGCATTTGGAACCAGAACCCCCTTTTTAATTGGGAATTAAACTTTTTGGTTTTTTACAAATTTGACTTAATTTACTTTTGAAATTATTGGGTCTTATTTTAAATTAATTATTGAAAGATTCAGTCGTATCTCATGGTCATCACTTCGTTTTGAAAAAGTTGTGAGATTGGACTTCTTAATATATTGAAGGTTTAATAGCTTATTTTATATCTAGAGTTTTGTTAAATAATGTCAATTTTGTTCCTATTTTTAAAAGTGCTTGAACTTGATCTCTATTTGGTAAATTTTGCTTTAACGTCGTCCATTCCGTTAAATATACACAAACATCGTTAATTTTTTTCTTTCTCTTCTGCTCCTCTGTAACGGTAAACTTTTCTCTTTTTTTGTTAGTGTGTCAAATTGATTGTCAGCCTTTTAATATCACATCATGATCCAGTCATTGTTCCTATTAAAGTACTACTATCTAACCAAACATTTTTCTTCTTCTTCTTGTATACAAAGTGGAACCCACACTTTTAATTTCACCCAAATAAGAACCACTTTTTCGTAACAACCCTGTATAAACCTTCCTTCATACAACCTTCATTCTTCTTTTCTTATTTACCAATCATTCTACTCTTCTTTTATTTTCTTCCCTTTATTTTCCTTTTATTCTTCTTAAATTCTTTCTCCTCCTATCTAATAATTACGTAACAAAAGAACATTCCCATGCACTAACAATTTTTCACCCAATTCCAATTTAAAACCCAACCACATCTCACACCACCCTCCATTCCACTAATGTAACCATTTCAGTACTTCAAACTCTTTCTTTCTCCAACATACTCAACCACTCTCTTCTCATTCTCACTCTCACTCATTCTCTCTGCTTTAGCTAAAACCCCGAGATGACTTCTTCCATGCAAACCTCACTCTTTCATTGCCACCAACCCTTTCTTTCACCTTCTCCTTTCGCACTTACATATGCACATCCCAAGCCAAACCGAGGAGAACTTACATCTCTGTGCATGCAAGGATTCATCATGCCACACCAACAAAAGTCACTACTCCTCCTAACCATTCCCATAGTAACTTACAAAGCCTTCTTTCTTTCCACTTGAACACCAAACCTCTCCACATATCCACGTGATCGCATAGGAAGGACACCCCAACATCTACATATTCCCTGCATATTACTCACTAAAGTTTCAACCCTAACACTCCATATTCCAACCCAACCCTCATGCATTCATGCATATAAGTTGCCATAAAAGAGAAAACTCGAGCAAGATACCAAGTACCCATCATGATTACTGTCACACTGTCAATAGGTGTGAGTCTGTTTGTTTCCAATTTCCTTGCTTGCGATGCACGAAGAGACCATTTTGATCGAAACAACTCAGAGGTGTTTGGGGTCATTTTCTTATTGTTACTAAGTATAAAATTCAACCCTTCATAGCCATATTTCTCTACTTCTTCTATCTCACAGTCTTCATTCATATAAAGAAGAATGGCCGAAACCAAAAAGGGATTGGTAATAGAAATCGACCTTGGCACAACATACTCTCATGTTGCAGTATGACAGCAACAACATAATAGGGTGCCAATCATTCAAAATGGACTTATATTAGTTTAATGAACTTTCTTATGCCTTAATTTTTTTCAATTTTATCTTACACTTTCAATAAACTTATTATAATTATATTATTTATTAATAATAATAAAATATGAAAACAACCTTCCACAGTTATAATTATACTATTTTATGAAAACAACTTTTCAATAAACTTATTATAATTATATTATTTTATTATTATTTATTAATAATAATAAAATATTATTTATTATAATTATATTATTTTTTTCTATTTTATCTTACACTTTCAATATACTATTTTATCTTATACAATTATCAATATCTTAGTCTTACTATATAAAAACAACCTTTTAGACATATTAGTCTCATTCAACATAGTGGGGTTTTGTAAAATAAATATGGTTGAGGTTGGCTAGTTTTATAAGAAAGGAGAAAGTGAAATAGGTGTGATTTAAATAAAAAGAAAAAACAGATAATAAAGAGGGTAGGGTGGAACGTGAATTTAAAAGAGGGTGCAGAGGAGAATGATCATAGAGGGGTATTGAGTTTCATTGAACAACCACTAGTTTTGAGTTTGCATGCAGGAGACAACCCATCCTCTCAGTTAGGCTTGGAAGGCAAAGACGCGCGTAGCTGCTAGATTTTGGAAGAGAAAGAAATAAAGATTATTCATGGTGAAGAACTTCCTGAATGCAACATATACGAGTGAGGGAAGAGTGAAAATTTGCATAGAAACATTGATTGAATATGGAACCCATGGTGTAAGTAAGGAATAATGGGGTTTAATAAAAGTGTGCAGAGTCTTAATTTTTCCTTTAAAGGTTTTATTAAATATTTAGTGGTACAACCAATAATCAAAGATTCACATGATTTTTTTAAGAGAAATTTTCTAGGTGGGTCCCATTGCAATTTAAACCATCTTTGAAGGTTCACTTTTAAGTGAGGGGCTCACGTAATTAATGGTACAAACACTGACAAAAGGCTCCATTACACAGAAAAACAGAAGAGAAAGAAAGAAAAGGTTAACGTCGTTTGTGATATTTAACGGAACGGACAATGTTGACGCAAAATTTAATAAATGAGAACCAATTTCAAAAACTTTTAAAACGAGGTACTGAATTGACATTATTCAGCAAAACTGGGGACAAAATAGGCTATTAAGCCTATATTGAAATAGTATTCATGAAAGGTGATTTTCGTGAAGATTACACTTAATTAACCTCAAAGCAAAGTTATTATGGAATTAGGCAACTTCCGTTAAAAATCACGTTCAAGTAAAGTTGTATCTCGGTTTAACAACTTTTGTTAAAAATAATGTTTAATTGAAGTCGTACTAGCATTTGATGGCTTCTACTGAAATCATGTTGAGTTGAAGTTATGGTACTGGTTGACAACTTCTGTTTAAAAATATGATCAATTGAAGTCATACCTTGGTAACTTCAACCTAAATCCAATTTCAACTGAAGTTATGCCACCTGTTGGCGATTTCTTTATAAACAATGTTCAATTGAAGTTGTGGCAAAGATTGACGAATTTTGCTTTAAAATAATTCAACTAAAGTCATGGACATAATTGAAGACTTTGATATTAATGACATTTCATAGTTTTGGTTTTGCAAATTTAATTCTTACTTAGTTATGAATTGTTGGAAAATAATTCGTAACAATAACAAGAAACTTCATTACTCAAATTAAAATAATAATAAAGTTAAAGATAGAAATCTTAATATAAATATTCTTTCGTCGTTAGTCAATATAGTGACAGAGAATTCATTTGTGAGATAAAGTCCCACAATGTGATCTTCATGTTTGTCTTCTGGGCTGCTATTGTTGGTTGTGATGGAAAGGTGGAGGTGGCAGCTCATCATCATCATCATCATCAATGTTGTCTTCATTATCATTATTGTCACCTTCATCAATCGTGGCTTGGGATGACATTGTGGAAAGATAGTATCCATGAATGATTTGGGATTGAATGCACACTAGGGTGTGAATTCAAAAGTTTCAAACATATTTAGCGAACCAGAGAAAATATTTGGTTGACTAGGAAAAATGTTTTATGTGAATACTTTGGTATGGTGACTGGAAAGACATGTTTTGATGATGAATGATCTATGTTTGTGGAAATCGAAGTTTGGTGTATACTAGATAAACTAGACTGACCAACTATTTGCTAATGAACCTGTTAACCATAGTAAGAAGATAAAACATCTTGATATCGAGGTTAAGGGTATGTGGAATGTCATACTATGGGAAGAGATGGAGATTATTCATAAATAGAAAAGAAGTACATGAGTCAATCTTTTAGGAATTTAACTTACATCATCATTAGATGTGTTAGTTCGGAGGCAATATGTAGTGGATTATAGATTAAAGTATCATTGTATATAAGGCGTGGTGTCACACAAATGGTTGTTACCTATGAACAAAGTACTTTGAATGAGTTGAGTGTATCGATCATTCCAATCAGCTATCCACCTTTGATGATACTCGGGCCAACATATGTCTGCTCTCCCTCTCCAATCTCCTTTATGAAGCTGATTTAAATTTAAAGGTTGAATGAGAATAACTTGTCGAAAGCCAAACATGACCTATCAACCTTGTGGAATTCAACTGTGGCGAAACAAATAAGAGGAACACAGACTCAATATACTACACTAACCTCAAAATTGATCAACGAAGTGACCTCATCCTTGGTATAAGGAGTCTAAAGGAACTACAATAAATTTCATACATATTAGATGAAAATACTTTTACAAAAGTAAAACAAAAGTTTGATTGAGAACCTGTCTAGGCTTTAAGTCATCTAACAGCTTCCTTATGACTCACACTCTATTGCTGAGGTGATTTTATTGGAGTGTGTGTGCAAAAGCCCATCTCTTGACAAGTGGAAAGCCAACTCTTGTAGCAATCTATTTGGCTATTAAGGAGTTAATAGATGGAGTCTTAAAGTATTCCCATGCCAACACTACAATAGAAGCATGCACCCTTCAATGATTTCTTGGGCAATTCTAACTTCATGGTCAAAAGCACGATATAATCATGCCAAGGACGCACAATCCTTACCAATTTGGGCTCTAGTAAAGGAAACATTTGGAAGAACAATACCCTAGTTTGTTGAACAAGGAACAAAGATCAAGTACATGCTACGAAGAGGACATTAATATTTTGAAGATATTACTGCTATTTTGAGAAAAAAAATGAAATGCAATTTGTCATGTGTCATGTGCAAAGATCATTTGCCAAAATTTAGAATTTATTGTTCAAGAGATTGCTAGTCCGCAACTAGGATGCTACCCTATGTCATACATTGTTAAACTAAAGGAACCATGATGTGATTGTGGTGAGTTCCAAGTTCTTCAGTTGCCTTGTTCTCACGTGTTTGTGGTTTGTTCTTTTTGTCATCTACAAATATTGACATATTTTATCCTTGTATACAACCTCTTCAATATTTTCAAGGCTTATGAGGTCTAATTTCATCCAATTAAAAATGAAGACTATTAGTCTACTTACATAAGACCACGTTTCATCACCCAGAAGGAAGATCAACAATTAACTGTATCTGTCAAGAAATTGATGAGTCAACTCCTAACAAACTTAAAAAGTGCTCTTATTATCAAAATGAAGGGCACAGTAGAACCAATTATCCATATAGAGAATCATGATGATATGCTTCACTTGTAATTTGAATCTATAATAGATGTCTTAATTTTCCATTCAACTTTTCTCTAATTTTTATATATATTATCATGTAACATTTAAAATTAACAAATAAATTTATTAAAAAACATACATCACGAATAAGAAAAATAATGAAGACAATGTGTCAATCATCTTATACAACGACCAAAAATTTTTAGTCAAGAACTTACATGAAACCTGCTCAAAATGGACTAAACTAAAGTCTTTACATGAGTGCATGAATTCAATTTAACTTCAATTCAATGCAACACTCAAGTTGCCAACAAAACCCAAGACTTTAGTTCAACTTTTTCTAGGTAAAACTCACCAACTACATGCACGACTTTAGTGGAAATTGAATTTAGGTTGAAGCTGACAACCTCTCCCATAACTTTAGTTGAACATATTTTTGGATAGAAGTCACCAACCAATGTCACGACTTCACTTAAACATTTTTTACACAGAAGTCGTCAACATGTGTTACAACTTCAATTGAAAAATGATTTAGGCTAAAATCATGGTTAATTAAGCTTAATTTTTTTGAAAAATCGTCTTTCTAAGGTACGAATTCAATATTATGAAGAAATTGTACATAAATTTCACAACTTTCTCAAAACGAAGTCATGAACACCAGGTTCAACATAGTACTTTTGGTAAATAATTTAAAATCAAACCCAAATTCATAATTTCAAAAAATAAATTAATCAAAATTTATAAAAAAAACTTTTCTTTATATCATATGTTGAGAAATTCTTCCATCAACAAATCAATTAGTTATCCGAACCAAACAATAAATATAACTATAACATTCAAAAATTTCTATAAATAGGATTTTTCATATCAATGTAATTACATGCATATTTTAATTACTTCTATATAACTCATTATCGCCATATTAATTATAATTAAGAGATTATATAAATCCTATGCACATTCCTAACATCCTTCCGCTTATATATATTTTTCCTGTAAATATAGCATAAACCATTCTAATAATATATATCGTCACTTTCAAACATCTTAATCCATCCTCCTTAATACTTTTCCTAAAAACAATTGGTATAAACAATTCTAATGATATATCCTCTCTTCCAACATTTTAATTTGTCCATCCATAATTATTCAAGTTAAGATTTTTCATAACATCTTACATCCTTCCTCAAATATCTTAATAAAAAAAATATGAGTTTGGATTAATTAATCTTACCTAAGAAGTGGTGTTTTATTTTATTTTATTAAGTTTCAAAACTTAAAAGAAGGATAGAAAAGCTCCAACTTTATTGTGGAACACGAAATTTAAAAAATCACAATTATGATCTTAAACTAATTAAGATTCATTTTAAGCAATCAAATTTTCCTTTCAAATTACAAATTCAATTCATGCAAACAAACTAATAACAGAGGTTCAAGATATGACCGTAGAAAGGAAAATTAATCTAATGAAAATTACAATTGAATGTACGTATTCTAGTATTTGTCACCCTCTATTGTCTAATCCTGACTTATGGATTCTTACTAATTCTAACTCATGTGAACCAACTGTGTGAATCTTCATATAGAGTTTACTTTATATTTAATTAGTACTTTTAATTGAGTTTTTATGTATTATAACTTAATTTATGGATTCTTAATTACTAATTCTGACTCATGTGAACAAACTTTATGAATGTTCATATAAAGTTTTAGTCAAGAAAATAAATATTTATTTTATATATAATTAATACTTTTAATTGGATCTTTATGTATTATATAACCTGATTTATGGATTCTTATTAATTCTGACTCATGTGAACAAACTGTATGAATGTTCGTTTTAATTAAGAAAATAAATATTTATTTTATATTTAATTAGTACTTTTAATTGGATCTTTATGTATTATAACCTGACTTATGGATTCTTACTAATTTTGACTCTTGTGAACAAATTGTATAAATGTTCATATAGAGTTTTAGTTAAGAAAACAAATTTATTTTTTATATAATTAGTACTTTTAATTGGATCTTTATGTATTATTGAGTGCTAAATCTATTTTTATTTTCATTTATCTTTGATTTTGTCTTCAACCAAATGAGGTAATAATTACTTTTCTCTTCTTATTTCTAATTTTTCAACTAACTTAAAATTTTCTTTTTCAATCTTTTCAAACTCTGTTAAAGGAAGAAGAAACAAGATGGCTAACAAAATGAAGAAAATTAGAAAGGAAATGAAAAAAACAAGAAGATAGAACTATTGATCACACCATGCGAAAAAAAAAAATCCAAGGAATACACATTTACTTTATATAACTTAAATATTTACTATATATTTATATTTTAAACTAATGATACAATAATAATAGCTTAAATAATAATTTTATTAGAAAAAAAAAGTAAAAAATTGAAAATAATAGTAAACTCAATATTACAACATATTAATTGTATTGGAATTATAATTTCTTATTAGTTTGGATCTCTCCATAATAACTAACACTTTTATCTAAAAGACAGAGTTTAGAATTACCAAGAGTTTTATTTTGCATTGGAAATAGTAATTAAAGTAAATTATGGCTTTTGACGTATCTTATGCTTGTTATTAATTAAGAACCATAGGCTAGATAGAATAAAATATTCTCTTAGATATCTTATCATGATTCTTGATTTTGAAGATATTATAATAACTATTGTAATTATTCATTCAGCATTCTATTTAGGAAAGTACTTGTATATATTACTACTTGTATTTAAACAATACATTATCAATGTAAATCATTATATTCAATACAATATTTTATCTTGAAATCAGAACTATTAAACAAACAATTTTTTATCCACAACTACAACCATCATGTCTTTCGCTGCCAGTAAAAAACGTGGCCTACCTTCTACAATTTTTGTCAAGTTGGATGGAGACAATTATCCATTATGAAAATATATAGTTTTACTAGTGATTAAAGGATGTAAACTTGATGACTATATACAAGGGACAACAGAATGTCCAGACAAATTCATTGTTACAAAGAACACGACAACAAAAGTCAATCCTAGCTATGAGGATTAGCAAACCTAGGATCAAGTCATTCTAGGATGGCTGATTAATTCTATGTAAATTGATAATACAACTCAATTGCTTCATTGTGAAACATCCAAACAGTTTTGGAATGAAGCTCAAAGCCTTGTTGGTGCACATACCAGATCCATATTCATCTATCTAAAATCTGAATTTCACAACACACGTAAAGGAGACATGAAGATGGAGCAATATCTTGACAAGATGAAAAATCTTGTTGACAAGTTAGAGCTGGCAGGTTCACCAATCTCTAACTCTGATTTAGTGATTTAGACATTAAATGGTTTGGATTTTGATTACAATCTAGTGGTTGTCATGTTTTTTTGTAAATCAACATTAGTTGGGTTGAATTTAAAACTCAATTGTTAACCTTTGAAAACATATTAGCTCAACTCAATAATTTCAGCCGCCTTAACCTGAATGTCTCTATAAACTTTGTTGCCAAGAAGGAGTCTAGAGGCAACAAATTAGGATCCCAAGGTGATTGAAAAGACTCTAATTTAAAAGGCATGAGAGGTGGTAGAGGAAAAGGTAAGATGTCAAAATGAATATGTCAGGTATGCAGAAGGATTGATCACATTATTGTAAAATGTTATTATCGATTTGATAAGTCCTATATATGGAAAACTCAATATGTTGAAAGTGAAAAACAAGGAATGCACAATGCATTCATAGCTTCACCTTATCATGGTTAAGATTATGAATGATATTTTGACAGTGGAGCCAACAACCATGTGACCTACCAAAGTGACAAAATTCAAGAACTTGGTGAAAATAATGGTAAGAATTCTTTACTTGGTGGTAATGGTGAAAGACTGAAAGTAATGGCCTCAAGATCAACTAAATTGAATAATCTTCATCTGCATGATGTTCTTTATGTTCAAAAAATCACCAAAAAATTGCTAAGTATTTCAAAATTGAATGCTGACAATAATATTCTTGTTGAGTTTGGTGAAAATTGTTGTTTTATGAAGGATAAATTGACAAAGAAGGTTGTTCTAAAAGGAGAACTCAAAAATGACTTGTATCAACTATGTGATAATAAAGACTCGTATGTCTACACATGTCTCTTAAAGAAAGTTAGCATAGAAAACTTGGACATCCCAACAATAAAGTTCTTGAAAAGGTCTTGAAGGAATGCAATGTGAAAACATCATCTAATGACTCATTCACATTCTATGAAGCTTGTTAATTTGGAAAATTAGATAGGTTGTCTTTCAAAAGCTCTTCCTCACATGCTAATGAAATTTTAGATTTAATTCATATTGATGTTTGGGGTTCTGCCACAATTGGCCTAACCCTATTAGCATAAGCCAAAATGCTCCTATACTACTGGTGGGAAGTCTTCTCAACTACTGTTTATCTTCGATAGACTACCATCCTCAATAAATCCAAACAAAAGTCCATATTCCTTGATGTACAAGAAAGAACCTGACTATGGAAACTTGAAACCTTTTGGTTGTTCCTGTTATCCTTGTCTTAAACCATACAATGAAAATAAACTCCATTTTCATACAACTAGGTGTGTGTTTCTTGGTTACAGTAACTCACACAAAGGATAAAAGTGCATTAACTCTCATGGGAGAATTTTCATCTTAAGACATGTGATTTTCAATGAGAATCACTTCCCCTTTCATGAAGGTTTCATTGATACAAGAAATTCTTTAAAAGAATTAATTAAACCTATGTCAATTTTGCTTCCAAATTACTCTACAGGTACCACTGTCAATAATACTCTTGAACCAGACAATAATACTACAAGTCATCAAGAAGAAATCACAAGTGATAGTCCTGCCAACAATAGTATAAATGAAGGAGATCTTTGGTGAATCTTTTACTGGTACATTAAGAGAAAGTCAAGAAGAAGGTTCAACATCAGTAGAGTCAATAGAGAACAACAGTCAAACTGAAACTGAAAGCAATCAACCTAACACCAACTATCATTAGATGGTGACCAGAAGCAAAGCTAGAATTTACAAGCCTAAGCAACCATACATAGGATTGACATAGGTTCTTGAAGATGACAAAAAATCAAGAAATTTCAAAACACCAAAAGTTATTCTTCTTTATTCATTCTTAGAGGTACAAATCATATCATGTTCCTTCTTATTTACGTTGATGACATTATTATAACAAGAAGCAACCGCCAGTATTCAGAAACATTCATCAATCAATTCAATGTTGTTTTCTCACTAAAAAACTTAGGACGTATACACAACTTTCTTGGCATTGAAGTACAAAGGAATGACAATGGAATGTACCTAAGGAAAACTAAGTACATAAAAGATATTCTAAAGAAGTCCAACACCAATGGTGCCTGGTAGACAATTCACTACAAAAGGGGAACCAATGACCAATACTACTTTGTACAGACAAACCATAGGTGTATTTCAATATTTGACCAACACAAGGCCAGACATTGCTTTTACTGTCAACAAAATAAATTATTACATGAGCACACATGTCATGGATCACTGACGAATAATAAGATATGTTCAAGGCACAATGAACCTATGTTTGGGCATAAAACCTTCAAATGATCTTAACATAATGGGGTATTCTAATGCAGATTGGAGAACTAGTACTGATGACAGAAAATCGTTGGTAGGACAGTGTATGTTTCTTGGAGAAATTATTGTTTCTTGGAGAAATTCTTGTTTTCTGGTCTTTAAGAAAATGAAAGGTAGTGTCACGATCAAACACATAATCAAAATACAAAGTAGTGGTCGTCAAATTGTTGAAGTAGCTTGGATTAGATCTTTGCTGACAAAACTAAAACTATAAATGCTCAAAAAAACCAATTTTGTGGTGTGATAACCTAAGTGCCAAGTCAATTGCTTCTAACTCAGTCATGCACACACGATCTAAACACATTGAGATAGATGTGCATTACATACGTGATCAAGTCCTACAAAATGAAGTAATTGTTGCCTATGTTTCTACTACTAATTAAATTGCAAACTGTTTGACCAAACCTCTCACTCATACCACATTCAACTTGTTAAGAGACAAACTTGGTATGACCATGTCACCATCAGTTTGAGAGGGAGAGTTAGACAAAATCAAATATTCTGTCAAATATCTTATCATTTATGACTCTTTATTTTGACGATTCACAATATTAATTTTCTTTTATGGTGTAATATTACAATAATCACTGTAATTAATCATCAGGATCCTACTAAGAAAAATATTTGTTTGTATTACGATAATTATAGGATCTTGATTGTACATTACTACTTGTATTTAAACAATACATAATCAATGCAAATCATTAACTTCAATACCATTTTCTATATCCATAGAAATGTTAATACCAAATATATTTTGATATCATTTTTTTTAATGTAAGAGTGAAAATAAAAATGCAGATGAGTAGTGTAAATGGTGTTAATATAGTTTTTTCTTAATATTAATTTGAGGATACATTTAAATTTGAAGACAAAATGTGTCAACTTTATTTATTCAATTGAAACCGTTTAGATAATTCATTATCTATGGATTGATACACTTTAAAAAAATATATTTAAATAACAACTAATTTTAAAACAAAGAAATAAAACATTTTCGTAGCAAAAGTTTTTACTGATTTAGTTGAAAGATATGTTGGTCTAGTATAAACTATTAGAGAGTTTAATTTGATTCTTTCGGAAGAATTAGATGGTCTTCCTGAAGCATTTTATTTGGTAGGTAATATGGATGAAGCGAACTTAGAAACAAAGAGCAATTTGAAGAAATGACTTTAAATCTTTGTGTATTAACCCCAGTTCAACTGTTTGGGATTCAAAAGTGAAGGAAATAATTTTATCTACTAATAGGGTATAAAATTGGAGTATTACCTAATGATACGCCTATTGCCTCCGTTGTCAATATAAGTATTTTGAGAATATGTCTTAAAAACCAACCACGTGATGGGGGTTTGCTAGAATAAATAATAATGAGATAACTGTTTTAGTAAATGATGTGGAAAAGAATAATGACATTGATCCACAAGAAGCACAACAACCTCTTGAAATAGCATAAACTAATTTGAATAAGGTTTAAGGCGCGAGACAAATAATTAAGGCAAATCTAGCTCTTAGATGAGCTAGAACACGAGTAGAGGCTATCAATATTATTTCATAACAAGTTGAAATTGATGTGCCCCAATATTTGAAAACGATAAAAAGAAAAAAGAAATCGTTAGAAGGAAAAAGTTATGGACTAGTACCACGATCGGGTCCTAGGCAAGTGGACCTAATTTTAACAGCGAGCACTGTAACTCTTATAATGGTGCCTTCTTTAGTTCGATTATATGACTAAATGCTTGAACCTAAATATGTTATTGCTATAGGAGCGTGTACAATTATAGAGAGATGTTTAGTACCAAATCTTATAATACGACTCAAGGCGTAAATAAGCTAATTCTTATAGATGTATATTTGTGGAGTTGTCCACTTAAATCGAAGGCTATTATAGATGCTATAATAAAATTTCGTAAGAAAATATCTTATAAAGATCCAATGAGTTTTCAACGAGATAATAGATGTTTAATAACAACCATAAGTTTCATGTTGAATACCGCACTTATTATGACAATTATGGTCAAGAATTATTCTATCAACCACCCTCTACTTTAGAGATATCATCTCACACATTTTTTAAAGTACAATAATAAAAAACAATTCTTTTTTCAAAAATTTCATTGTAATGTAAATAGAAAATATTAATACCAAATTCATAAAAACAATTAAAAGAAAAAATGCAAGGTGATTTGTTTTCTTGGCTAGTCAAACATGAATATTAATTTAGAAATAATTTAGATATCAATTTATAAATTAAAAATTATTAATATCTAAAATAGTGATTATTATAGATAGAAAATTATAATTAGTTTTCTAAATGGATCATTTAACTACCAAAAGTTTTAACTACAAAAAGGTTAGTGTTTAAATGGCTTACTTTAGTTTTAAAAAATAGTTAAATTTTAGAAAAAAATCAAATTTAAAAAATGGTTAAGTTTAAAAAATAATTTAAAAAATAAAATTAATTAAATAACTTAATATTATAAAAGAATAATATTTGCATCTCAAGTTTCTCCATTATCTAAAATAAAAACTATAAAAAGTTTATTAGGTGGTTAGTTTATATATAAAAATTAAAAAGAATTATAACCTTTATCTATTCGGTTAGAACTTAAAAAGTTGGATAGATCATTGATTCAGTATTTAGAATATTAAAAATAAATATAATTGAAGAGTAAGAGTATTATATAAAGAGATGGAAAATTTAGATACATGCATTAGAAATGATGAAACCCTGTGTCGTCTTAGTGTGGTTCTTAGCCATATTCACATCATGTTGCAACTCTATGCCTCTATCGGTTCAGAAGAGATGGATAATAGACGATGCAACTGGAGAACGAGTAAAACTTCACTGTTCACACTGGGTGGCTCATGCCCAGCCCATGCTTGCTGAGGGTCTTGACAAATTACCCATGAATCTCATTGCAGCTAATGTTGCCAAAGCAGGATTCAACTGCGTTCGTTTGTCTTATGCCACCTACATGTTCACTCGCTATGCCAACAACACTGTCCGTGACATTTTTGACTCTTACGATATTCCAGAGATCGTGACAGCCATTGAGAAACACAACCCTTCCGTGCTGAACATGACCCATCTTCAGGCCTACGAGGCTGTCGTTGATGCTCTAGGGGAACATGGAGTCATGGTGCTCATTGATAACCATCTCAGTTTGCCAGACTGGTGTTGTGCCAATAACGATCAAAATGGATTCTTCGGAGACAAGCACTTTAACACTACTGAATGGATTCAAGGTTTGGCCTTTGTAGCACGCCACTTCAAGGGAAAACCCAATGTGAGTAATCTGCATTCTGGGAAAAACCAACTTTTGTTGTCTCTTTTTTGATATATGATAGTTTTGGGGATAATGTTGTTGGTGCTATGTATAATGTAGGTGTTCGCCATGGACTTGCGAAACGAGCTAAGGGGTTCACGTCAAAACTGGAATGTTTGGTACAGGTACGTGAGCGAAGGAGTGAAGACGATTCACGAAATTAACCCGGATTTACTGATCATCGTTTCAGGGTTAAGCTTTGATAACGACCTTAGCTACTTGAAGACAAGGCCTCTTGATTTGAACATCGCTAAAAAAATTGTGTATGAGTCGCATGTGTATTCCTTCTCAGGAGACACGGGGAGGTGGCACGTGCAACCGACCAATTGGGTGTGCAACGCCACCATTCAATTGTTCATCCAACAGTCGGGTTTTCTTCTGAGTGGTAAAAATCCAGCACCTTTGTTTGTGAGTGAATTTGGATACAGCATGGAAGGTGGGAATTTCGCTGACGACAGATATTGGCCATGCATTGTGTCATACTTTACCTCCGTCGACTTGGAATGGAGCTTGTGGGCTTTCCAAGGAAGCTATTACTTTAGACAGGGAAATGTTGGACTCGGAGAAACATATGGGGTGATGGACTCAGACTGGAAAGATTATAGAGACCCTAATTTCACTCAAAAGATTCAGCTTCTGCAAAGGATGATTCAAGGTATATATCCAAATTTCACTCAACAGATCTTATGTTTGTACAAAAAAATGTTAGTTTGTGACTATGTTTTAGTTTGTATGTCTAAAATGTACGTGAATAACTTGTTATGCAGATCCAAATTCAAAGGCCTCAAAGTCTCATATACTGTTCCATCCATCAACTGGTTACTGTGCACATGTGAGTGATAAGGAGGTTGTAATGGGTGATTGTAAGAGTAACAGCCTGTGGAGTTTCAAAGGAGATGGGTCTCCAATTAGATTGATGAACTCTGCTATGTGTTTGAAGGCAGTTGGTGAAGGGCTTCCTCCATCTCTCTCGGAAGATTGTTTGTCTGCACAAAGTTCTTGGAAAGCTGTTTCAATGAGTGGTCTTCACTTGGCCAGTTTTGCCAAGGATGGAGAACTTTTGTGCCTGGAAAAGGATTCCAATTCTACCAAGATAGTCACCAAAAAATGCATCTGCATAGGAGATGATGATCCTTCATGTTTGGACGATCCCCTGAACCAATGGTTCCGACTTGTTCCTTCTAATGTTTAGATGGAAATTGATTAGGGTTTTTTTTTTTGTTTCATTTTTGTTAGGGTAGAATGTTTAGTTGTTGTTTTCTTTTCCTTTTTAACATTTTTAGGAATAATGTTGTTGTCTATGGCACCAAGTAGATGTTTTAGCACCATGCGAAAGTGAATTTTACCCTGAATTCAATTTCTTCTGTCTGCCAATGTTATAACGCGATTATAAACAATAGGACATGAATAGACGACTACATATTTTCTGCCCTCTATTTTCCACCTCAATGAACTATTTATAGTGACATGACATTCCCAAAAGAGCACAACGTGCGGCACTACACTACAAACAATAAATAAAGTAGATCGATAACAACATCCAATTGGTTCAATAGTTATCCCAAAACTAGGATGATGGGTGGTTATATATATAAAAGCTGATTTATGACAATCATATTTTAAATTAGAAATATATTTACCAACACAAACATCATATGCCATTGGATGTTATCCTTTCTCTTCTGTTTGCTAGTTCAAAATAGTGGTTGGGATCCTCAAGGATTTCCGTGAAGTTTAATTTTCTTTTTTATTTCATTCCCGATATTTTTTAAACAGCTGCAACAAAAAGTAAAGTTGCTATGAGTTGCCACATTAAGATTACAACACAATCTAAGGAAATAGAATTAACATTATGCGACTTCTAGCCATCTGTGTTTTCTGTGTTGATATTATTGTCATTAAAACGATTCAAAGCTAACGTGACGGAGTTCAGAATATTTCACTAGTTTTATAACACCGTGCGAGACTTTTCAAAAGTGATTCTTTTAATTTTTTTCAAAAAAACCATTTGGAGAAGACATGTACTAAACAAATCACTAGCAACTTCGACAGACAGATTTAAAATGAGGAAAAAATTGTTTTACAATCCCCTCGTGTTAACTTACCATGAAGATGCTCCTCAAAGAATGTAATAAGCTGTCAAAAATATAAAAATTATATGAAAAATAAAATAAAATGCAAATGCAACAGGTTCGACACAAGAAAACAATATAAAACTTGTATACAGGACTTCTGTTTTTGATGGGGAATCAAGCCAATTTTTTGAGTCCCAAAGGATATATATATATATATATATATATATATATATATATATATATATATATATATATATATATATATATATATAAATATACATGTTGATCCATCGCTGTTTGTCCCTATATTGTATCTCCATTTCCTACATTAAGGAACACAATTACTTCCTTGATAGCCATTGAGGTGTTCATATGCGTAAGTTGAGGCACGTGCACAATCTGTTTGAAGATAAGAGACTTGAGAATATCCTTAACTACAGTTGACAGATGATCTGAGAAAATAAAAGTTAAAAGTTTAAGTAGATAACCACATGATCAAAGAAAATTGCAATTCAAAATTACTTGATTTGATGTGTTACCATTTATGAACTCTAGTTTAAAATCTTTTGTATGGGAATCCAACTAAGATAGGCATGATCATATTTCAACCTATACCAGTGCATGACAATATTTCAACGTGATGCATTGTCGAGTAGAAAACTTGAATGGACATCACCATCCAGATAAGAGATGATCCAATTGGTAAATTAGAAACAAAAACAAACAAATTAAAGAAGAAGGAATTGAAATGAACGAAATGAGATAAAAACCTAATGAATGGTTCATTGGTGAACCTTATACATCTAGAATATCCATCCTTGAATACTAATATTCACATATTATGGTTTTCAATTACATTTTTAATATTAATTATGAGCCTTTTCCTGTAAATAGGCCTAAGTTGCATAAACCACTCAAGGAGATAATGTGGTAGTATTGCAGTTATTCTAATATTTTTTACCTGGATATTCATTCACCAGCAGAAAAGCATTTTAGCCACATCAAATCCTGACCAATTGCCTAGAAAATTCTTTCAGATTCTGAACATTCTGCATCATAGGTAAACATCTGCCTTCCCTTGGCATCCAGGAACAAGGAATTATCCCAATCCTCAAATGTAATCCAACCTGCTGTCATTTTAAAGGTCAGGAGATTCCCAAGCATCAAGATGCGAAAAGAAGAAAGCCTAAGAGGCTTGCTAAAGAGATGTTCAACTACTCCTTCAGACCAATTATCTGACGGCCTTTCTGTTCACTTTCCATTACATCAATATATATTCCACATATATACAAAGGGAAAAAGTATACACCAATGTTTGTACAACTCGTAAAATGAGTTTTGAATTACTTTCTGTGGTGTGTATACTTGGCATTGAAAGGAATACATATTTGATTGAAAACCTTTGCTTACAGAGAGGTCTTCAATATTTCCAACCTCAAACCTTTACGTTCTATGATCTGCTGCTCCTCTTGTTCCACCTTCGAGAATCAAACTTAGGGAAGGGTTGAAAGTTCCCCAACAGAAACAAATAATTAACCACTGCCATCATAGTAATCAAGAAAATCATTTGGCTGCAAACTAGATATACTTCCTTGACCCCAGCCTTTCTGCACACGCTTAAGAGTTTTCAGTGCAATTCCAGTGCCGCCATCCCTGTCATATAATAGAACAGATCATTAGTGAAGATGGAAGAATATGCAGCATTAGTAAATTAAGGATAGCACTCAAGAAAAGCCATAGACATTATAGAACCTGTGACAATCAAAGTTTCATAAAATAATAGGATCCTGGTTTGCATTTAATTTGATAGAACTACGATATTTGAGATGACTAAGAGGTGATAATTTAAAATGTCACATGATAAAGCAACTCTTTAAAAGATGAAAAAAAATACAAAAACGTCTTCATGTTTGTCAGTTCGTCTAGGAAACCGTCTAACTATAAGGTTTAGAAATGAGAACCCACAAAATCCATCATGTTATGTTGTCCAACACATCCAAAAACAATTTTCACTCCTACTATCAAATTAAGAATCTTGTTTTCCAAATATGAACAGAATCCAAAAAACTGAAATACTTGATTATCTTCATCACCCATATGGTCATACCTGTTAACTATATCCTTCCAGTCACTTCCTCCATCGTTATGTAGTTTTCCAGGAATGACTCTGTTTTTGTTTTGATAAGTCCTATAGACAGGTCTATCTTCTAATGCCAATTCCATCATCCTCTTTGCTAGTTCATCCGCTTTCTGTTTGTTTCCTCTTTTACTTAAGCCATCAATCACTGGCATGAATGATGCATGATCGAATCCATATCCTTTATCAATCAATTTATGAAGAAGGCTACTAGCATCTGCTAACCTTTCATCCTGGCAAAGTCTTTCAATAAAATCTTTATACATGAAATTCTTCAATGTGAGATATCTATCTAACGAAGCTTCAAATAGCTCCTTTGCATCAGAGAGTTGTCCTCCAGCTAGTAATTCATTGAACAACAAACTGTACAGGGCTTCTTTGTGGCCGCATATACTCAAAGCTACCTCAAATAGTTCACAAGCTACTTTAAAATCACTACACTTGCAGAGGGCTTTAATCAATATTTTGAATGAAGATATATTAGGAGATATGCCCTTATCCAACATTTCATGTAAAAGCGAAATGGCATCATTTGCTTTTCCTCCTTCGAAAAGCCAACTGATTATATTATTATAAGTGAAAATATCTGGACTTATTCCTTTTTCTTTCATCTCATCCATCAATCCATATATTTCAAATATTTGATTTTTACTTCCTAAACCCAGGATCAAGGCATTATAAGTTTGAAGAGTCTTGCTACAACCATTTCTCTCCATATCCTTCAAGACACGAAAAGCCGATGATATCTTCCCTTGTTTACAGAAACTCCATATGAATGTATCATAAGTTACAGAATCAGGGTGCAAGTTTTTTGCCAACATTTCAATAAACTTTTTTTTGGCTTCCTCTAGCCTCCCAGCTTTGCAAAGTCCATTAATTAAAGTTGTGTATGTGATTCCATCAGGCAAGCAGTTTGATACATTAGTGATTGAATTAATTAGAGTGGCAAATGTGTTTCCTTTATCAAGGGATGTTGGTCCATTAGTCCACATCTCACTTACAATTTCCATTGCCTTTTCCAGTTCTCCATTTCTAGAGAGACCATTGACCACAATATTGCAGGTTACAGTATCCGGTTGATAGGATTTTTCATTCATCTTTTGCAGCATTTCCTCTGCCTCTTGCGTTCTCCCCTTTTTCCACAGGCTATGCAGCAACGTGTTGCAGGTATAAGTATTCGGCTGACAGCCATTCTTTATCATTTCATGAAGAACACGTTTAGCTTAAAAAACCTTCCCTTTACTGCAGTATCCATGCAGGAGTGTACTATAAGTAACTGTATCCGGGTAAACCCCATTGCTCATCATCACATCCATCAGCCCTCTTGCATCTGACAGCATATGGTTTCTGCATAACCCATCCACCATAATGTTATATGTGTAAGCATTCGGTTCAATGCCTTTTGCCGCCATTTCATCAAGTACTAACCGAGCCTCCAATAGCTCCCCATTCCTGAGCAAACCCAACAACCATATGTTATAACTTTCCAGAGAGACAAAATTCCCAGATTTCTTCATGGTGTCAACCAAACCCCTTGCACCCTCGATCATCCCATGCTTACAGAAACCCTTAAGCATCAAATTATAAGTTACAACATTGGGTCTAGGAAGCCCCAATTCCACATCCATCTGCATATCTCTGAAAATCCTCGATGCCTCAAGGACCTTTCCAGCTCTACAAAGCGCAGAAATCCTCGAATTAAAAGTAACAACATCAGGCAACAACCCGACCTCGCTCATCCTCTCAACAAGTTTCTCAGCTTCATCATTTAGCTCCTCTTTACAAAATGCAGAAACAAGAGTATTGTACACGACCTGTTAGCAATACGACACGAACTGTTATTGTCATTGCCATTGCTATTGCTATAACTATTGTTAACAAGCTCCAAGGCTTGTTTGACGCGACCAGCGCGGCACAAGCCACGGACCAGAATCCCAAGAGTGAACTCGTTCGGGTGGCATCCTTTTTGGGACATTTTGTCGAACAGTTGGATGGCGTGGTCGAAGGCGCGAGAGTCGCAGAGAGACTGGATGAGGAGGTTGAAGGTGTAGGTCTGAGGGGTGACACGTGCGGCGATCATGTCAGTGTACAGCCACGTGACGAGGTTGGGGTGGCCGTGTTGGATGGAGGAGCGGAGGAGGAGGTTGTAGAAGGAGATGGAGGGAGGGGATGAGGGGAATTGAGCTCTAAGGGATTTGAAGTGTGTGAGGGCCTCGTGGATGTGACCCCATTGGGCGAGGATTCGGACCATGGAAAGGATGGAAGGCCGCGCAATGTGGTGCGGCTGAGAGGCTAGGAGGAGTTTGTGGAGGTCGTGGAGTTGAAGGTGCATGTTGGCCCCTGCAAGGATGCGTGTTGTGATGGTGACAAGGTGCTGAGTGTGATCGGCGAAGGAAGAGGCAGAGGAAGGGGAAGACATAACGCGCTTCACCAATTGCCACGCCAATTTTGGATTCTTGCTGTTCTTAAGAACACCTTCCATCACCTGCCTCCTTAACTCCATTCTATTATCATTAAACAGATTTTGTAAATTTAAAATTTGTATTGTTTATTTTTAAAAGATAGTTATAAAATCATGTTAATTTCTTCTTTAATAAGCATGTGTGAGAATTAATAAAGATTAAACATGTATTTAATTATATTATCTATTAATTGAACTAAAACAAAATTAATTTTAAAAAGATGAACTTTTTACTGTAAAAATGTTTTTTTTCTTATTTTATTAAAAAAATGTTTCTATTTGTTGTTACAAACCAATCTTTTTCCCAAAACTTATTTTAATAAAACATGTGAAATAAAAATTTGTAAAACAATTCTTCAAAATGATATGGCACATCAAGCCGAATATATATTGTGAAGATGAACTTTATAAATTTATAAGCGTTAGTATTATTTTTTCTTCATCTAGGTAGTCATTATTCATGAATGAATGATGGTGTGTCTCTAAAAAAGTATTTTAACGTCCAAGTTAGTCAAGTATGTCATATAATAATTCATGTTATAAATGTAAATATAAATTATTTACTTTAATGGATATACTATTTATAGGATAACTGTAGATTTGTAGATTTTCATCTATATGAACCTGAATGGATCACTGACTCATTTATCTCATGAGTCATTTGTCTCCTTCAGAATGTGATAAGTTAAAGAATGTATCATAGGCCAGATTAAGACCATATAGAAATAGGTCGGCTTGTGACTAGGTAGAAATAGACCAACATGTGACTGAGTAGGAATAGATTGGCATGTGACAGGGTATGAACAAGGCGACTTGTAACTTAATAGCATCAGACTGACTTACGATCAAATAAGTAGAGACTAACTTGTGGCCTAATAGGAATTGGTCGACTTGTGGACGGATTAAATAGACATCTATAATACAAAACCTATAAAAATTAAATTAATATATGATAAAAAGGGCTCCTAGAAATGTTATTAGGGACTTAGATTTATAATTAAATTTCGTGAGTGGAAGGCGTATTTATTGAATTTTGTAAACGGGTTTCATCACTCTTGTTTTATATTCCAATTTTCTTCTTTAACTGTCTTCTTTTAGTTACAAAATAACAAGGCATCCAAAGATAAATCATTTCATTTTATTATTAGAAAGGTTTAATACATCTTTTGATTTCTATTTTTATGAGTTTTGTTCAAAATGACTCTACTTTTTAAAATACTTCAATAAGGTCCTATAATTTATTAAAAATATTCAATCCAGTCCTTTTCGCTCACGCTGTTAAAAATCTAACGGTGCAAATGCCACCATGGTCACACATGACTAAACTGTGAAATTTGATGAATATGTAGTATCAAGATGCTTGTTAAATATTTTAAAAATGACGTAATGTAGGTGACAAATTACTTTTTGTTCCTTGTTCTGAACATAAGGGAGGCACTTGAAGTTGCAGCACCGCCACTGTCACTGCTACGACAACACCTTCTACAACCCCCAAATCGATTGTCATGGATTTCGATCCCAAATCTTCCACATCACTAGCGCCAAACCCTAACTACGCAAATATCATCAATTGTTTCGCCATTTAAAATCCTTGACGTGAATCGTTCATCAAAGGCTACCGTCTCAAGCTTTCCACTATGTAGTTTGCATACAAGCTCCTTCTCAACAAAGAGAAGTTTTATAAGAAACTAATACTGAGGTCGAATTTGAAGAGCGTACGTAAGTGAGTTAGGTGTTGCCAACCCTAGCCTACTTACTTAATGTTCTTGTTGTTGGATTTGAGGGTTAGGGTTTGAGGTGGAAATAGAGGGTGGAAAGTAATGGTGGAGAGGAAATGGATGGTGGAGTGGAGGTGGACAGAGATGGTAGACTAGAGGTGGAAAGTAATGGTGAGGAGGTGGAAACTAATGATGGAAACTAAGCCAGATATCTTTCATGTGTTTTTCGTTGATATTTATTTGGGACCAAAGTACACACTTTTAAATTGAAAAGGGACCACATTGCACATTTTTTTACCAAAGGGGAAACAAAATTTAACATTACATATAAATACCTGAACGTAAACATTGAGCTTCACCTCCTCATTGTTTCTGCGTTTCTGGCTTGTGCAATTTGTAGGTTGGTGTCCATGGATGCTGCTTGCAAACTAGGGTTTCTACGATTTGGGTATGTTTATGGTTTTTTGCAGGTGTGAATTGGGTTTCTAGGTGTCGCGATTGCGGTTTTCTTGTTCATATTTGGGTTGGAATTTCTTGTTTGCAGGTTAGGGATTTTGATTCGATTCTTGCTTAATGGTGGTAAGGTGCAATACATGGTGGAGATTTTGTCCTAATTACTTGCGACGTGGTTTAGGGTTTCATAGTGGCTAGGGTTTGATTTCTGGGTTTTCTATTGCTTTTCTATGCTTCGAATTGTAGGTCTGTGTTGATGGTGGTGACGACAACATGGTGGCCTGAGGGTTTAGTGGTGATGCGTTTTGTTCTGCGACGGCTAGGGTTTCACGGTGGTGACACAAGGGTTTATGGTCTTAGGGAAATTAGGGTTTTTACATTAACATTGCCACATCAATGGGTCACAGTTGCCACGTCATAAAAATTGGACAGATCACAGTTGCCATATCATTACACCGTTATGTTTTTAACGTCGTAAGCCAAAAGAACCAACTTGAACCGTTTTTAACGAAACATGGGACAATAGTGAACTTTTTTAAAAGGTAGGACGACTTTGAACATAACGCTGCAAACTAGGGATCAAATAATGTATTAAACCTATTGGAAAATAACAAAAATTCTGTCCTAATTCACTGGAACCAACCAAGTATGTAGATACAATGGGAGATTACTCTTGCATATCTTGACTTTATTAAACTAAACGCTAATGGTAATGCTTTAATTAATGCAAAAAGATATGTAGTGGGAGATTTAAGAAGTGTGGACCATCATTGGATTGTTGGTTTGTCAAGGTTTACTTTCTTCAGCGTATTCACTAAACTGCAATTTGTTACTTTTACTGAAAAACAAAGTTTGATCATGAGCAATAAAATCAGATTCAACAAATCTATATTTCATTAAGGATAAGGATGATTTTCATAACAAAACACAATTATGTTTCTATACAATGAAGAACAAATACCTCATTAGATATAGAAGAAAGACCTCAATTCAAATATAAATTGCAACAAACTCAAATTTAATCCATTTAAAACACAATATGCATGTTATATTAAGCTAAACAAGTAGAAACAAAGAAAAACTCACTTAAACACTGCTTAACTACACTCCTTATACTTTCGTAATTAGTATCATTTTAATTTTGTATAAAGCATATCCAAACATATCTGCAATGACCTGGTAACCAATAGCTAATTTCAGCACAGTCCTTCTCTTTTCAACTTGTAGAAAGAAACACAATCCGTCAGTTGAGTAATTAAAAGATCATGTTTCAGTCATACGTCTTAGCAAATAAGCCAATAGCATATGTGATTTTGCTTTGCCTTTAGGTTTTGACTGGATAAACTGTAGAAATCAGAATAAATAAGTACAAACCGTCTAACGGACAAACTTCTAATGAAAATGCACTCTTCTACCACGTTTTAGAGCTGAGATGACACGCTGCTGCTGTCATTCCCATTTCATAAAGCAGGTTAATGGCTTTTCCCCTGTGAAATGTACTATGTAAGCCCAGAGCAGCGCATGTTATAGTATCTGGTTCTAATCCCCTTTCAACCATTTCACCAAATAGGCTTAATGCTATTTTAAAGTTCTTTGTCTTCATGAGTCTATCAATCAACACAGTGTAAAAAACAACATCCGGATTTATTTCCATTTGATCTATATCTCTCATGATGGAAAAAACTTTCAATGATGTCTTATTTCCTTCTCCATGATGAGAGACAGGACTTTTTAAATTTGCTTTAAAGTTTCCATCAAGTAAAACTGTGTAGGTAATGAGATCAGGTTTGATTCCTCTCCTCTTCATATCCTGCAAGAGGTCATGGGCCTCTTCCAAGCAGTTCATCCTACAATAACTATTTATCATAATTGTGTAAATTATAACATCAGGGGTGAGTCCTTCATTTAAAAAAAAAATCAAATAAAAAGCAAGCCTTATTCATATCCCCAGTCTCGCACAGTAAAGCTATAACTTGTGAATACATTATTATGTTAGGTTTAGCATTTGACAAAAACATTCTCCCCAGCAACATAAGAGCTTTCTTAGTGTCACCTTTCATAAAGAGTTTAGCCATTAGCTTAAAACAGGAGGCATTGTTAGGCATATCTCCTTGGTTTGACAGCTCAAGGAAAATTTTATAGGGTTTCTTTACAAAGTCCGCTTCACAATAGCCATTAAACATAGCAGAATAGATTCCAAAACTCTTATCTTGTAGACTGTTAAAATACGCCTCGGCTTCCAAAACCTTTTCCACTGAACACAAATTTTCAATGATTAACTTATGTGTAGTAGAGTTTGGCTTCACGCCTTCACTCTGCAAAAACTTTAATGCCTCATAAGCATGACCGTTTCTAACCAACCCAGTCACAAGTACATTATATGTTATAATATCAGGTTTGAAACCTTCATCAATCATTTCCTTAAACACCCTAAACCCACAAACGAGATCACCCTGAAGGCAGTATCCCTTGATAAACGTTGTGTAGTGCTTAAGATCTAAAGCCACACCCCTTCTCTTCATGTCTTCCGACATCTCTGTCGCATCCTCCACCTTCCTCAACTTAAACAAAGCATCAAAAACAATGTTGTAGACAATTCCATCAAGAAACATCCCGGACTCCTTTTGTTTCTTAAACTGATCTACCACCTCCAAAGTCATGCCCTTCTTTTCCAAACAATTCAGAATGTAATTAACAATAACACAATTTGTCTTCACACCCCTCGAAATCATCTTATCATGCAAAACTAAAGCCTTGTTCAGATTATTACCCTTACAATACCCTTGAATCAACGCAGAATAAGCAAACACATCAGGAACCAACCCTTGCCTCTCCATGTCATCAAACACACTCTGAGCCTCATCCAACTTCATCTCATTACAAAACCCGCGAATAACCGCAGTGTATGCATAAACCTCCAAAGGGAGGTTACTCTTTCTAAATATCTGCAACACCTTATACCCAAGAGAAGACCTATGGTTATTACAACACCCTTCAATGTAAGCAGCATAGCAATACGAATGTGGGGTGATCCCGACTCTCTCCATTTCCTCAAAAACACGGAGAGGTTGACTCAAGTCACCCTTTTTACACAACGCCTTGATGAAAATTGCATAGGAATAACAATTGGATCTGAAACCTCTTGAGTTGCTCAAAAGTGGCCAGTGCTTTATCGACCTCGCCCTGTTCCACCAACCTGTTGAAGAGGAAGTTGCAAGTGAGAACATCAGGGACAATTCCGCGGCGCCGAGTTTGGAACAAGAAATCAATAGCCTCATCAAACATGTTGAGGCTGACACAAGTTTTGACAAAGCCACCAAAAGCTCTGAGCAAGTAATGGTTATGGTGGTCGAAGTCCTGGAAGAGTATTTCGAAGAGTTGAAGGAGGTGAAAGGGAAGATGGTGGTGTTTTGAGAGGGTAATGAGGTGGAGAAAGAGGGAGTCTAGTTTTCTGGGAAGGTTCCAGAAAGCGAACATTTTGGTGATGGCGGCGTAGATTGAGAGGGTGTGCGGGAAGCCGGTGCGGTGGAGGTGGTTGAGGAAGGAGAGGGCGAGAGAGGGTGGTGGTGGAGACATTGAAGGGTTTGAAGGACTTGGAGGGTGGTTGGGTGTGAAAGGGGCGTGGAAGGGGTGGTGTCGGAGAAAGAAGGTGGGGTGGAGTGAGCGAGTGTAGTGGATGCAAATGGCTGTGAAAAGGGTCTTAGGTTGGGTTTGTGAATGGTTTTGAAGACAAGGTTGAAAACACGAAGCCCCATGGACATGGAAAGGAGAACAAGATGCTGCGGTGGTGGTAACGAGGGCTGCGACTTCATCATACCAACAGCCTTCGATTTTCGTTTCAACTAGGTTGTTTTATATTTTATGTTTCAAAACTTCAGTTTTTTTTTTCTTTTTCAAAATGTTTTACATCTTTTCAAATAGAATTATTGTACGTTGACGCGATAAAATATTTCATTTGACATGGCGGTGGATCCACATTCTGTGACGAGCAAGATCGGTGGTGAGTGAGAGGCACTGAGAAGGTTTGTGGAGCTATCTGACTTGAATGTGTAATTTGGGATGTTTGTTTGGTTAGGTTCCCTTCTTGACAAATTTGATTGTCCTGTATTCTAAGTATATTTGATGTATGAGTCGATGAATATATTATACTGTATTGAGTTGTTTCTCTCATCTGGCTGATAAATGTGATTAAAGCATTGAATGAATATATAGAGGTATGATAATTTGTGCTTTGTATTGGGTGCATGATGTTTGAAGATGGCTTATTGTTAAGTAAACCGATTAGCTTAAATTTAGCATTTTACTGGGTAATATTGATAGATATTGTGATCTGTACTGGTTGGGTTTGGTGTTGGGGAGATGTTAATTGTTAGGATTTGTGTGGATAAATGTTGTATACCTTCCTGTAGGGATTGTGAATATAGTTAGAAGTATAAGAGAACGTAATTGTGCATGATTGATTACAATGAACATCACCATTACTATGTTGGTCTGTTAAGTATAAAATAATTATACACAAACTAAACTTGAGTAACCATGCGAAATGTTTGATTGGTTTGAAAGTGAAATAAGTCTCTTACAGTGTGATAGACTAGTATAATATAATTTAAAGTACAATTGATATAATCCCTGTTTCAAGGTATGTTTACCTCAGTTTAGAAATTTAAAATGTAATTTCAATGGAAGATAATATTGAACTGGGTGATGAATGTCAAATTTGATAGCGTGAAGGTAATATTATTATGTACTTGTTGTATTTGAATTTGTTTATCTTTTGTTTTATTATTTTATTATATTTTAAAATGTCCTTTTAAAATCTTTAAGATTGACATAGCATTGTACAACAGTAGACTAGGTTATGTAAAAGGAGAGTTGATGTAATGGATTTAATGCTGGAAGATTCTTTTATAGTTTACACAATGATATATTTAGATCTCTGTGACCTTCTAAAATTGTCAGAATGATTTGCTTAGAATCAATTGAAGAATAAGTGGCAATCATAAGTTTATAATCATAACTTTTCATTTAACTTTTCATGTATCTTCTCATGATGTGGTCTACTTTAAAGGTTAGATAGTGCAGTGAGAGTACAAAATGTTGTACATGTTTGGCTAGTTATTTTGTGTTTGCTAAAAGCATAGACCCTGAACTGTATGCCAGAATTTGTAGTCCAAGTCGTGACCTATGGTGATAGTATTAATTCTTGGTTATAGGTAAAACCATAGAATGATAAAATTCATTTAATTCTTACAAGTCATCAAAAACTCTTTTTTGGTCAGGAGGAAATTGCAATCCCAGTTAATGCTGAGTATGTGTTTCATGATTCACAAATTATCTCTTTTTGGCTTAAAATTTGGACTTGGTGAACCAAACATAGTTAAGAGTTTTCCTTTCCTCCCTTCATTTTTGTGGTCTCTTTACTGCTTGGACATGCCGCTGGAATACCAAGTAACCTGTAATGAAAGGAAATTCTCGTTTCACTAAGTTTATGTGCACACGCTATTGCTGATGTGTTCATCAATTTTGCATCATTTAGAAGGTTGGTATTCATGGCTGTTCTTTTTTATTCTGGGACCATCTTATTGCATGGTATCACGATAATAGTTTGATATACTTGCAGTGCGGCTGCATCATCCATGTCTGCTTTAAAACAGCCGACAATTAGAGTTATTGCTATTATTGCTGAAGGCGTCCCTAAGTCAGACACTAAGCAATTGATAGCGTATGCTCGGGCAAACAATAAGGTGAGAGAAGAAATGGAAATCAAATTAAATAAGAAAACTTCATAGCTAAATAGAATAGGTTGAAAAATACTAATTTTAGTGATGATGTTGTGCTAGGTTCTTATTGGTCCAGCCACTGTCGGAGGAATTCAAGCTGGTAGTTTTAAAATAAGTGACACTGCTGGAACAATTGAGAACATAATTCAGTGCAAGCTCTACCGGCCTGGATCTGTTGGATTTGTTTCTAAATTTGTATGTAGATTTTTTATTTTCCAGTTCATGTCATAGTGTTGTTCCATCTCATTTTTCTCTTGTTAAGGATATGATATTATATCTAGTACTACTTTAAAAGGAGGAAATGCTTTTCTATCAATGTATTCGTGAGCACAGTCTTGTAGATTTCAGAGTGGAAATTATGGTTGTGGAGTGGCGAATCAATTAATATTGAAGTGCAGTTCTGCATAACAGTGAAAATTGGTAGCAGTAAACCTGTTTGATAGGATTCTGTAACATCACTACTAGCCACCATTGGCTGACCCCCTTTCTGTTGTTAAGTAATAGCACCAACTTGTACAGCTAAAATGATGTGCTAACATTTTGATAGTAAAGTCACTGTTATCCAATGTTTGATTACCAAACAGCTAAGAAATTTGGAATTTGAGCTCTATTTCTTTTGGCGTTGTCTTATTATGTATACACCAATGGTTGAGAGAAGAAAAAACTATTGAATTGTAGGGTGGGATGTCAAATGAATTATACAACACTATTGCTCGTGTGACTGATGGACACACAATTTTCAACCATTCCCACTGTCAAAACTCGTAACTTGATTGGATTTTGAAATCTAAAGTGATTGTGTTGCAGATACAGCATTCATGACCTAAAATTAATTCATTTTTATTAATTCATCTTTTCAGGCATACCTTTGACCAAAAGATATTGAAACAGCCACTCTGCCGCCATCCATGGGAAGATGTTTTGTACACAAAATGAGGGGTTCTGTATTGCTGAAAGAACTTTGCTATGCTTCAGATAAGCTGTTTTTCGGGAAATCATGCACCAATGCTGGAATGATTTTGTTTTTTAGTTGTTAGACTAGTGTGTATATAAGGACAATGATTATACACATCTGAGGAATCAAATTTCGTTTGTAATTTTATCAACATTTACAATACAATTTACTCACATATTTCTTAATAATGAATATTTTTGTTGGTAACTAAAATTATAAAACTTGTTGATAAATTTGGTTTAACCAACAAATTTATTTTTTTAGTAAAATTTCATCAATAATTATGAATTTTTTTGTAGTGCTAGTTGAATAAGTTAACTCGAAAAATAGTAAAAAATGGGTTATATCTTTATCAAATAAGAAAGTATTGAGCTCATGTAATTTCGTGATTTTCATTGGCATGAGATCAATATGTAGATATGAACAATATGTAGATATGAAAGTATAATTTATTTGTGAAACAGTTTGGAAGTTCTCGATTGAGATGGCTTGTTTAAAAGTAAAAATATCATTTATTTATTTATTTTATATTGTTGCTTGAGTCCAATTTTTTGTATTTAAACTAGTTATAGGTACTTTATTTATTTTATTTATTTTGATATTGTTTCATGTAGGTTGATTTATTCATTGAAGATAGAACATAAGTAATTGCACAGATCATGTTGGTGAAATATAGGGGATCTTCATTGTAAATTTTATATTCTTTTAAACATTAAGATCCTTATTTCTGGACTCCTTTTGACATAGAAGAGTTTAAAGAGGAATTTACTAGAACTACTTAATATTTGGTGTTTCTTGACCAAACTAATGATTTTAAAGTGTAACATTACAATGAAAGTGGAACTCAAAAGCACATATTTCATTGGAATAGAAAAGTAGGAAATTGTTCTAGTAAAAAGTGTCTTGAATTTTGTTGGAATTCTGTGTTGCCACATCTTGATTAAGTGTCTTTATTTATTAATATATATATTTAAAATTCCACTTAGATATTTTCTATTACAATGCTGTTGTTGATATTCGCTTGATGAAGACAGATCATTGCTCGTAAATGAAAAAACTCATTGTTTTGCATGATATAAAAGTAAAATAGACATGATTGTTTTGCAAATGTCCTCCAAAATCAAAGACTAAAAAAGTGTCGAAAAGAAAAAATATTTAAAGGGTGAAAAATAATTAAGCATCAACAAACAAGAAAATAAATGTAATATTATGCAAATATTTTAATTATAATAATACGTAAAACAGACACTAATTCATAAATTAATTATATATTTTTATTTATAATAAAAATTATTTTACATACTAATAATTTTTATATAAGATGCTATTTAACTTAGTTGATATAATAACTGTAAAGACCTATAAAATGATGTTTTATAAATAGTAATAATTTAAAAATAGTGAAACTCAATTATTTTAAAATTAAATAATTTTGTTATAAATAATTTTTAAAACAGTGGAACAATTTCATTAAGGTTGTTGTAATTGAAATTCAATGTATATATAAGCTATCTTTCTTTATATTTTTTATTCATAAAAATAACACATGACTTTTGTCCTTTTTATTTTATTATTCTTGATAACACAGAAGCCTCTATAATAAAATATTGCTAATATTTAAGTATCGTTGATTAATTTAGCTTTAAAATGGTCTACTGACAACTAATTGATTAGTCAAAAAAACGTAAGATATAAGCATTATAATGAGTGAGTGAATTTTGAAAAGAAATGTGGCTCATATATTACGGTGCAACCATTTTTATTTAGCTATAAAAGACAAAAGAATAGTAGGGTTGAATTTGATAATTGGTTTGGAGAAATGTTTGCTTAGTTATGTAAATTTCAAAAGGATGACCTCATACCTACCAATACTATAATACTGTAGTGTATTGGTGAACCTAACCTAATCTTCATTAATAGTAAAGATTTTCAATAAATAGGGATTAGGACTAAAGTTAGAAAGAAATAAGTTAAAAATTGAAATTTATTAATTTTATATATATATATATATATATATATATATATATATATATATATATATATATATATATATACTTATAACCAATTATATGACAAATTTTTAACAATAAATAGTCAACTCAGTATTTGTACTGACATATTTTATTTATAATACAACAATAGAATTTTTTTTATCATCTTAATACAGCTTTTAATTATGTCAATTTTGTTACTCCATTAATAATGCATATACTTAGCATATGTTTGATTTTTCATAATTGTGATATATATTTATTAAAAAAATTAACATTAATAAGTAATTAATCTTAAGAAAACACTAAATATTCTATATGTATAAAAGAAAAAATGGTAAAAACTCTATTTAAGATTAATTATATATTACAGTTAACTTTTCTTTAATAACCATTTGTGAAAATTACCAAAAATTAAATATATGTTTCATTACACTAGCTCAAATAAAATTATAAGTTTTTAATTAAAACTAAAATATGTTAATATAATAAACTAATTGTTTATTCATTTTTTGATTTATACTTTTTATTTATAAATAAGAATGTCTAAGTCAACCAAATTTACATAAATTGGTATATAATGAATTGAATTAAATATAAGTCAAATCAATAAATTCACTTATTAATGATTTAAAAATTTTATAACCTAACTCAATCTCCTATGAATGGTTGAATATTAATCTAAAAATATTTTTTTCTAATTTATTTTATAAAATTATCACAGTACAATTAAAATAAATTAACTTTATTATAATATTATAACATTATAATAAAATTTTGTATGTATATTATTATAAAAGAAAATAATTAAAAACTAACGTAACAATTTATGATAAATAAATAAATTAAATATCAAAATTATTGAAACATTATTTAAATTTCATAATATTTAAAAAGGTTAAATATGTTTTTAGTTCCTAAACTATCAAATGATTTTGTTTTTAGTTCATCTTTCAAACTTTGTTACATTTTGATACTTTTCTTTAAGAAAATCATAATTTTTCGTTTTCTAAAACTCACGTAGCCATGTGATGACATCTTTTCTTTCTCTTTCTAATGACATCTTTTCTTTCTAACGTTTGTCACATTGGATCTTTTTAAATGAAAAACGCAGCGTACCCTTGACGTTAGTTGTCTTTCTTCTTCCCTGGGCAAAACAAAGGTCATCCCCTCTTCTTTCTCCGTGAGAACAATAGCACCCACCGAGCCAACACCTACCGAGCCAACACCCATCGAGCAAGCACCCCCCTTCCGGTCGACCAAAGGTGTCGCCGCTCGTCGACATACTCATCGCTGGCGACTGCGAAAGCCCTTCTTTTACATCTCCTCGTGCGCGAGAGAGAAACACCCTTACTCAACAAGATGCGTTCTCCCGGCGACTAACGAGGCCATTCGCCGCTGGTGCCTCCAACAGAAGAACCTGCACCCTTTATGGCGGACCAACATCTCTCGATCACGAACCCTAATGCCTTGGCACCCCAACCATCTGCTAGCCAAAGACGCCACCGATGACATTAAAGACGTGTGACCTTCGCTCTCCCAATTGAGCCGGCTGCCACGACGATCCTTCTGCTTAGCCCAAGGCATCGCCGACGGATTTCCTGATTACGCGAGGAAGGCTCTGTGATGGGTGGTTTCTGCGTTTTCCATGACTATGCAAAGTTTGTGGTTGGGTTTTTTGGTTTTGATTTTTGATGCAAGTTGGTGCGATTGACGAAGGAGGAGAAGACACAATGGTGTGGTCTCGCAAAAATGTGATTCATGATTATTGTTCCATGGGTTTCGCGATAGAGATGAGGGTTGATTGACGATTTCGGTGGTTTCGTTTCTATGTTGATGATGCACAAGGAGTATGATGGTTCGATCCAGTTTCTTTTTGCAGGTTTGCGATTCTCTTGCGAAAGAGGTTAATGACGGAAGAGATCACGATGAAGGTTTGAGTGATTTTAGTTTTCTGATTTGGGTCTCTATGGTGGTGGGAGGAGATGATTGATACGCAATTTGGGGGTTTTCTACGCAGTAGAGACAAAGGTTTTACGTTGGCCATGGAGGTGAGCGTGGTGGAGGGTGGTTGCGCATGGAGGTTTCGCGGTTGATGGTGGTGGCCTGAGCAGCGTTGATGGTGGTCTTGCGGAGGTGGAAAGACGATCTGCCATGGTTGCCCTAATTCGTGAAGTAACATGTAGGTGGAGATGCTGGTGACGCGATGGAGGTGCTTTCGGTGGTAATTGAATAGAGTTATTTGGATATTTTCTCTGTTTAAGAAGGTATCTATCCTTCTTTGAAGCCTCTTTAACTTTAAGAGGTTTGATAGGGCTCTTCCCATTATATCAAGAGAAGTGTTTCAAGAAGCAACAATGGAAGTATAACTGTCGTCGTTGGTGTGGTGGAGGAGGTTTGTGTTGGTGAAGATGACGAGGTAGAAAAAGAGTTGACGAGGGCAGTGGACAGGGACAAAGATACAAGGAAGGGGACGAAGATACAAGGAAGGAGACGATGCCAAGGAAAGAGACTACACTAGTGAAGGAGGGAGAAAAGTTGGGAAGATTGACTTAATGTTTAGAAAAAAATGACATCACACTCCACTTTTAGTGAACTCAACTTCTTTTTGATGCTGTTGGTTTTGGAAGGCAAAAAATTATGATTTTCTTAAGAAGAAGATCAAAATTTAACAAAGTTTGAATAATGGACTAAAGGAACTAAAAACATATTTAACTCTATTTAAAAATATAAAATTATAAATTTAGATGATAAAAAAATATAAATAATTAAAACAAAAAATTACATAAATATAAAAAATAATAATTTTTTTATTATTGATATATTCAATCCACCTTTTAGCCAACTCAAATAATTTAATTTATATATTAAATAAATCAATATCAATTTAACTCATTTTAAAAATATTGAGTTTTTTTAGTACAATTCAATTCAAATCTATAATAAATCGGATTGATTCATCGACAAAACCTATTTTGAAATTTCTGACAATAACTTAAACATTATTTAAGAAATTTATGTATGGTATTATTTGAAGAAAGGACTCTTCATTCTTAGGTTATCATTTTACAACGTGTAGTATTGTAGAAAATAGTTTATACATATTATATTAGTGAAGTACAAAAGTTGAATCTTTTTATTATAAATTAAATATAAAATTAATAAATATTTACTGACGAAACATATTTAATTTTAAATTTCATTGGAAGTACATACTTGAATCCCACTTTAAGCTCACACCGTCTAATTTTATTTATTATCATTGATTAGATTGGATGTACTCTTCTGTACAACATCATCCAGCTGTCACTTACTAAATTAAAGTTTCACTGCTGCCTGCGTTTGTTTATTGTGATGTTTTAAGACATCCATGGTTAGAAGATGTTCTTGATGTTAAGTACTTTTGCAGACATCGTTCATTTGTTCCTATCATATATATAAACGCAGTTTAGAATAAGAAATAGTAATCAGAGATTTTTAAATAAAAAACACAAAATTAATTTTATCTATCTAATTGCTTATGATTAAGCATGGTCATGGATATCCAAGTTGGTCCCATTACTCGCTGAAACAGCTTTGTTTTATTTTCAGATAAAAACATGAAAACAATTTTCAGTACAAACAAAGTTCAGGGACTGTGTAATTATAAATATCATGACAATAAATTTAAATTATTTTGGTTTAAACACTCATTTTCCTTAACAGAATAAAATCTTTATTGCAATTAAATAGAATTATTATACTGCTTCTGTAATAAATTACACTTATTTAATTTATCACAAGAAAATTGTTAAGTTAACTGATAATAATATATTTGTTCTAAATTTATACTTTTTAAAAATTACATTTGTCATTAATACTTTTATCATTTCTAAATCTTATATTAATACAGATACTTTAGTCTGCTATAAGTAAAATAAAACACAAATTATGAATTTAAGGGCAAAAAAAGAAACAAACATTATTTCTAATTTGATTGAGAGCTATAAAAATAAATGAAAATAGTAAATGATAATCCTTTCCCCTCAATATTTGATAAATGTGTTTGTTCAGTAGTAATTTTGAATTACACAATAAATTATGGTTAAAAGGGCTTTTTTTTTTTAAGAAATTGCTGTTTTTCTATGTATTGTTCTGAGCTTAAAACATGTTGACATAATCACTGATAATCTTCTTGAGTATTTTATATATTCGTTTTCCATGCCCCTTCTGGTTGGAAGGTCGGCATTAATGCAAAGTCTGCACTGTCAAAGAGTTAGGAAACCATAAATTTCTATTCAACTCCTCTTCTTCTCCCCAAAAAAGTCCAATCTTGCCATAGTTGCTCTGTCTGTTTTCTTGTGGGATAGCCATCATCAATGGAACAAGAAACACATCAATGGGTGCATCCTCATGACGAAGAAGAAGAAGATGAAGGAATGATGGAAGATGGTGCTTTGATAAGAAAGAAATTTGAGTCACATAGCAAGGATGGTCTCGTCACAGAAAGAGTAGCATCCTTCTCCTCATCCTCTTCCTCCTTCTCTTCTAGTAGCAATGACAGTGAGCATGGTAATGGAATTTGTTCAGTGGTCACAGCCCCAGATGGATCTCCTGTTCAGAAAGACGAAGAAGCTTCAGAGATAAGAAATGGTGGTGAAAATTTCAACCATGTTAATGGTGATAAATCAGATTATGAAGCTGTTGGGCTTGCACAAGTGGCAGAGTTTGCAGGAGAACCAACAAATGTAGAGGCCATAAGTGGTTTTAATATGTCACAGAATATGAACAGTGTTTATTTTGATAAGCAACAAGGTACCTCGCCTCCTCCTTCTCTTTCTTGGATTTTTGTTTTTTGTTTTGTTGTACTATAGCATCCTGTTTGCGTTAAAGGATCTGGTTCGTGGTTGATAGAGTGCAGTTCTCTTTCGGTTTTTTAAGTTGTATCACACTTTTTTCAGGAAGCCACTGTTGTGTGTTTGTTGTTGCATCACTTTCGTTCCCAATGTTTTCTTCTAATTAAGTTATTAAGTTGTTGTGAACTGTGATGTGTGTATGAGTTCTAGCAAGGTTTTGAACTGTGGTTGCAGTCCATGATATTGTGGTGGGAAATTGTGAACAAATACTTGACATTGTGGTTACAAGTGAGGCCGTAGAGACTCCAGACACCTTGACTTTGTGGCTAAAATGGCTGTTGTTCTAAAAAATCTTTGTCCTAGTCTTGTTGTTCTGAAGTTCTTGTTGTGTCCATGGTTTAGCTTGACAATAGACTGGGTTTAGGTAGTTAAAGATAGTCCTCAATCCATATTGGTGTTGCGGACCTCAAATTTTCTTTCCTAGCTTACTGATAACATGTGAACAAAGATAATATCCTACATAGATGAGTTAATTGAAACTAACCAAAAATATTGGACACAAAGTCTGCTTGACTGAAATGTTTTTCTGTTATCAAATTTCTGGAAATTAGTTTCCTTTTTCTGATGTTCAGTAAAATTTTGTCACTTTTTATGCTTGAAGGAATGTGGAAATGTCACCACTGCACATGGACCAAGAGATTTGACAGTCCTTGGACTGTGCCAAATTGGAATCTTAAGGGTTATCCTGACTTGATGATGAATGTCAGACATATGATTCAACATGCACCATGTTTTGTTTATGAAATTAAAGGTCAGTAGATTGCAAGATTCTAGAACGTACATTAGCAGTTCCGACCAGTATAGTTGAATAGCCTTTTAAAGGGATACATCTCCATAGTGTTGTGAGGACTTGAAGTAACTTTTATTGTAAATTTCCGGATGAAATTGCAACAGTTAATTTTACTTTGTTGGCTTTAAAAGCTTAGAGTAGTTAGAATGTCAATGTAGAAACAGCCCCACGCTCTTGTTCGATGTTTCTGTATATGCACTTTTGACATTGTTTTGGTGATGTTTAGATAGACATAAGTGATTTTTGTTTATTTGAATGGTTGACGCCACATTGATACTCATTCAACTTCTGTAATTGTATCTGTTTTACTTTTATTTTTGAATTACTGTAGTGTTCTTTTATGATTTTGGAACAAGTATATGCATTACTGTACAGTAACATAACCTGTAATAATTATATCTTTGAAGGTCATTTTGGGCTTTTATAATTATGTCATTCTTATATGTGCAGATGATGGAGTTAATGGAGTTCTAAATGGTGATGCTTATGGGTCTGTCCATCCAACAGATCTGGGGGAGAGAGAATTTGATGTACAAGCAGATCTGTCAGTTATTCAAAACAGTCTATGCAGCGAAAACACAAGTCAGTGTATGAAAACTTTGGACAAGAAGCTCCCTTCTATTCCAGAACTATCCCATATACATAATTCATCTGATATACAAGCTACAGCTGTTGCAGATTTTCATGAAGAAACTAGTGCAAAGGATGCTCCTAACTTGATAAAAGAAGAGATTGATCAGCCACGTGAAGAATTTGATGTTGAGGCAGTATTAGAAAAGCAAGAGACACATGATTTGTTCTGTCCTAAATGTAATTCTTGCATTACTAAAAGGGTAATCCTCAAAAAAAGAAAAAGGAATCCTGGAAATATAGATACCAAATCTATAGGCCGCCCAAGGCAGTTAGGTAGTCCTGAACATCCCAGTGCCAACCGTGATAATGCAAATGTAAGATCTGAGCCCGATATTGTTATTGAAGGGCCACCTGCTGATGATGATCAGCCTCATGAAGAACCAGAAGTATTCAGATGTTTATCATGCTTCAGCTTCTTTATTCCTAGTGGTAAGTGGGTTACCTGTTCTGTTATCAAAGCATAGTGTGGTCTTTGGTTTAAGTTTGATAAAAGAAATTTATTGGCCAGATGGTAATAATATCACGAGTGAATCTGAACTTCCTTATGAGCTGTAATTTTGTGGAAGCTGTAGTGTTAACTTTGAAGTATAAAAGTGTTTCTGTAGATATCTGATTATGAATTAAACATTCATATGCTGTCTGATGTGCTTGAAGGTCATTGTCAAGTACTACTCAACCTAAATTTATTCTATATGGTGAAAGCTAACAAATGTTTTTATATATCTAAAAGTTATTGTTCTGACATTTGTGCATATATTACTTAAGTGCAAATTATAAGTTTTCTTTTGATATATCATGACTGATCTATGATGATTATACACTAATGCTTGTCATAACAATCTCGTCAATTTGAACAGGAAAATGTTTTGATGCATTCCGTATTTTTGGTGGCGCCAGCAAGAAGGAAGGTGCACAAAATCCTCCCAGTGTACCTGCAAGTAATTTGCAGTTTCCGTCAAATCCACAAAGCTCCAGTGCTAATTGGTTCAAATCTCTGATTAATAAGGGGAAAAAAGCTAGTAAGCAAGTTCTATTTTAAATAGTTATTTATTGGTACTACATAGAGAAGTCACCTTCACAATGATGCTTATTTGAAGATTGGCACCACCAATGTGTGTGTCGTGGGGCTTCCAGCCTTCCACCCTAAATATGCAATTATAGAATTTTGTCAGTCATTTCTGAAGATAATTTTACAATACAAAATTACAGAGGCATTTGTCAGTCATTTGAGCTTACTGAAAAGACTTGTTTTCAGAGGCATTTCAAATTCTGTATACTCCTGGTGATTTACTTCCGTATTGAATATCCTATTAATAGAGTTTCTTATATTTTCCTTTCCAACATTTTCTTGAATAGTTGAGAGTTGTTCATATCAAATGTTAACTAAGAAATATGGGAAATCATGCTATATCTTGCAGTGAATTTCACTCAAGATTGAAATCTTTTATTATGACATCCGTCTCTAATTTGCCCATTTTCTTGATATGATTGTCTAGGTGATGCACCCCGTGAATATTCTGGAACTGCTTCTGCTAAGCAGCATAACTCAACATCAATCACTTCAGATGAGCTCACCTCACGTGGAATTGGTCATTCTGAAGATCCACCTGCTTACACATCTGGAGTTACGGATTTAAAACCTACACCAGATATTAATCATGCACATGGAGGCATGGATTCTCTGATTTCATCAACAGTAAGTCAATAAAAGATTAAACCATGTATAGAAAATGGCATCAAATTTTGTACAGCACCAAGACTGAGGTATTGGCTGACCAAAAATGTCTTGACTCATTGTTTCAGAATGATTTGTCATCTATACAGTCCGGTTCAAAAAGTGCGGGTGATTTGGTGAATGGAGTGCAGACAGTTATGCAGGATACACCAGATTTTCCGTCTGTGAAACAATTGCTGGACGGAAACTTGATCAGTGAGGGAGAGAAAAAGGGTTATACAAAAGAAGCCATTCCAAAACCTTTTGAAGGGAAACCTGAATTTCTTACTTCTGTGACTGTAGGACCTCAAGTCCTTGAGGGTACACTGGAAGATGTAGACAAGACACGTGAAATTATTCGGAATGGTTATTCCTCTTTGGTACAAGGAGCAGAATCACCAATTCAATCACCTGGCAGTGCAATACATGCAAATGGTGTAGCTATTAGTGAGCAAAATTCTAAAGCAGATGCTATCTCTCCATCAAACATAGATTTTACTCTAATTGGAAATGTGCCAAAAGATATTGACAATGAAGTATATCCTCCTACCAGGATAGAAAATGAAGGTATGTGCATGAAACAATGTCATCTGTTAATCACCAGTATGGAGCATTATTGCTGACCTGTATCACTTGCAGAGTGTGTTCCCAGAAGAAATCTTGCAGGTTTGCATTTGTGTAATAACAGTTATTACTTATTGTTTTGGTGTAGGAGTTGATGTGATAGTTGATCTTGAGGAAGGAGCATGTATACCGGCAAACGCAGATGATATTCCAGCTAAAAGTGGTATTATAACTGAACTACCGACTTCGATACCAACTTTACAACCAAGAGATGAAGTTGGTGAACCGCAAGGATGGGAAATAGTTAAGAGCATTGTGTATGGTGGTTTAGTTGAGTCAATCACAAGTCTAGGAATTGTGTCATCTGCAGTTAGTTCGGGTGCTACCCCATGTAAGTTTTTCTCTTCCTTTAAGTGGCTTAGTCAGGCACTTTTCAAGAGTGAACATCGGTTAATTGGATTATATATGTGTAATTATGGGTGAAAATGGGTCAGACTAGTTTTTACCTTAAACCAGCTTGTTCTATTTCCTAATCATAAGACCTTAATTTGCCTGGTATCAGACTTTTCAAGACTTTACATAGCTTCTTAAAAGCCTATTCTGGCTAAAAGCTTATTCAGTAACGAGGTCTTTTAAGTAAGCCAGCAAACATGTGTTTAATTTTTAAGTAGGCTTTGCAAACACGTCTTCAAAATATTGTAGAAGAATCTAATACAATAATACTAAAAATAATGTCATCATTGTTTTTTTTTATTATTATATATTTTCTTAAACAACTTAGTTTGTTATGATTGAAAGGCTTTTTGGATAATCTAAAGCCTAGCCTTTTAGCTAAATGACATTCAAAAAATCTTTAGCCTAACTTTGATGGAAATCCCAAATCATTTAGAGATATGACAAAAAGTAAATTGTATAAGTGCAAACATCGTACCAAGCTAGTTTTGGAAGGTTAACTTCAGCTTAAAATTTTCTTTCTAACATGGTATCAGAACTTATCAAGGACCTCTCAAGGGTTGCATTTCACTAAATTTGAATTTTCTATTCCTTGAAGCAGTATATGATAAAAAGATTCATTTTGTATTTTTAGACTAACTAGGTCATTACAACTCACATCCTACTTTTGGTACTTGAAGCACATTTTATAACTTAAAGCATACATGAAACTTTTCACTTAAGTGGTGCAACTTTGGTATGTTGTGTTTCATCTAATCTGTTTTAACTTGAAATTTGGTTTCCAGGGTGGTTCTATTTCCTGGAGAAGTTTCTTTTAAAAGAAATAAGAAATTTGATGACGTTTCAAAAGCCAAATATAACATATGCTCATGCTCACTTTTTTAATATTAAATATAAGTAATGTAATTGAAACATGTCTTGATAAAAAAAGTCAAACGTACAAGTTACCAAGTATATTTGTTGGACTTCAAAAATTTATGCTTTTGTGCAAAACATATGTTTATCAATCAAATTCAAATCTGTGTCGTGAGTTTTTTTGGTTCTCATAGTAGTTTACTTTAATTTCTATTGTCTCTACTGTTCCTAGTTTTATGAGAAGGTTCACTGAATTGATAGGAGCTACTTGAGTATTATTTCATCTAAAAAGGTGAAATTTTGGTTGATGGCAAATTAATTTTCTGTTTGTGTTTATTGTAGTGAATATTATAGCATTGGGATTTGCAAATATCATTGGTGGACTTATCATCCTTGGTCACAATGTGAGTGGGCTTTCATGTGCTCCTCCAATCTCATAATTCTAAATTGTATCATCATATCTCTGTGGGCATTCTTTTTTCACATATCTTTCATGCATAAACAAAATATAGTTGAAATACCATGTTGAGATAGACTTATTGATAATGGAAGTAGAATGATTCATCATATTGGCAGGTCAAAATTAAATAATAGCTGCCCTTGTAACCTGAGCCTTGAAACATCTTGCTATGTATGCTTCTCTCTTCAGTCACAATGATGTTTTGTGCTAAGATTAGTCATTGTTAAGTTTAACTTATTTTTTATATTCTAGTTCCATCAACAACGCCTTCTTGTTTAACACATGTTACAACATAATGCATGAATGTATGATCTGATAGCTGAAAAATGTTCTCTGTCTATTAACCTTGATCAGTCTATGCTAGTTCAAAACATGGTGAGATGTCCTTGATGCTATGAAGTTCCATTTTCAATTCTATTTCTTTTTGTTTAAAACTTGGTCAAACATGCCTCCTTAAGACAAACTTGTGTGTGGTTTCAAATCTTAAAATGCACTCACTATACAGTGTTGTATACATCCATTTTACTCAAGCCTTTTTTTCTCATAAACTAATCCAAAAAAATACTTAGTTTATGCTCACTTTTTCACCAGCTTGTTGACTTGAAAAATGATCACTCTGGAGAGGATCAAACACAAACGGTTGTGCAAGATCGGTATCAAGAATATCTAGGACGTCGAGAGAACTTCTTGCTTCATGCTGTTGTAGCTGTTTTATCATTCCTGATATTTGGTGCTGTCCCCCTTGTTGTCTATGGCCTCTTGATCAATAAGAATTACAACACTGAACTTAAGCTTGCTGTGGTAGCAGCTACTTCTGTTGTGTGCATCATTCTACTTGCTATTGGTAAAGTTTATACCAGCAGACCGCCCAAAGCCTATATGAAAACTGTGTTATACTATGTTGCAATGGCACTTTCAACCTCAGGAGTAACATACATTGCAGGCGACCTCATCAAGGATCTCCTAGAGAAACTTAACCACCCACAATCAGGTTTCGATATAACCATGCCTATATCAGGCACAACAACCGGATCAACATGGATGTCTCAATGAAGAGGTAGGAGTAGGATTTTTTGTTAGAAGGAGTTTGCGTTTCTTCTTTGACCTCATCTTCAAAGGTAGTCACTAGAGGAACTTGACTAGAATAAATATGTTTGTAGCAAGACGTGAAGGTTCAACCAAACTTTTATTTTGTTTTCCTTTCCAAGACTTCGATTTTGTTACCAAAAGAATGAAAACTTGGAAAATAAATTCAACAAAATCTTTGCATTCCATCTATTATAAGAGTTGAAATCTTGTGTTGTGCAGCTTATCCAATGACATAACATATCTGATTATTACTCAAGATATTGACATACTTTGTAGAAAAGGTGAGTTACATAACATAGTTGTTAAAATAGTTTGTTTATTATTTGTTGCACATTGTGAATGAATGCAGATGTTTATATATATATATATATATATATATATATATATATATATATATATATATATATATATATATGAGTTTGTTGATTTATGTAATCTTTCAAAGTATACTAATTGACAAAAATAATTTGATATTATAGATTTTAAGTTTTAAAGTTAAAAATATTTGAATAATTTTTTATTTTTGATTTATTTTAAATTAAAAATAAAAGTACAATCCATCTCATCTTTCATAGTATATATCAACAAGATCTGAAATTTAATTAGATGTCATACAATCTATCTCATCTTTCATAGTATATATCACAAGTTTGATTCTTTAGAGTTCATAGCTAGTGAAATTGTTTTAGTATCATTCTTTTGCTTTCAGTGTTATGTTAATTTTTGTAAATACACTTCATAATCACTAGATATTGTCAATCTTTTAGGATATCATATTAATGTTGTCTAATTACCTTGATGAGAAACTTATTGTTCAAGAGGTTGTCTAACATTTACTTATTTCTCGTTAACAACTTGATCTATATTATCATATTCAACACCTTGTAGAAATCAAATCACGTATTATCAAGAATACTCTTGAACTGGAGCGTGGATGATTAACATTCTGTAATTTGAGTAAGAGAGTTAGACTTCACAATGCTATTTTAAAACCTATATTTTTAAATTAATTACTCCTTGTAATCAATTAATTTTGAGGAAATTTTGTATTTCTTGATTTCACAATTCTAATGTTATGATATAGGCAACAAAATTTAAACAATTTAGATTTTTTCTACTTATGCAATAAAATATTCAATACTAATTCTGAGGTAAAATTTCTCTTATGGGTTATAAATTTCTATTCTACAAGGACATCCCATATATATGTCATAAGTTGGGTTTCCATATTTCAATAACTCAAAATGTGTTTCTAAAACAACCTAATTTATTAGATACCTATATGTCTTAAGGAGGGATGACAACAAAATATATCCATAATCATCTATGGGTCAAATCTATAACGTATACAAAATGAATCTCTAATATATACTCTCCGATCATGGATATGACACTTTAATTACTCACTTTTTTTATGGAGCAAGAGTTACGTGACATCCAACCTTTGAATACCATTAATCATTTTCATTAAATTTTATTTGGATATTTAAAAACAAAACAAGTGATCAAAATAAGATTATTAGTGGGAGAAATATTGATAATTGAAGAATTGTTTATGATTTAATTTTATATATATGTATATTTTTTATTTAAACATATGAAATTGAAGTTATTTTTGAAAAGATTATTTTGTTAAAATTTATACTCTTGGGCTCACTTATTTATATTTCTTTTTTAGAAAGATCAAATTTATGTATATGAAATTTTCTTATGCAATTTTATTTATACTACACTTTAAAATATTTTTATCTACGTTTATATTTTAAATAGTTTTATCCAAAATTTTAAAAATAAAAATTGTGTGGGTATCCATGAATACTTATTAGTACATAAGAAAAACTATGTGTGAATTTTTGACATATATCCAATTAACAGTGGGATAAGTGTAGAAAATATTAACCCTAGTTTCTCAACCAAGAGGAGGGTTCTTGGTTTTGTTTAATAAAAAGTGTTCTTTTTAAAATCTTGACAAAATCTTTGAACCTTTCTTGGAATACAAGAAAATAAAGAATGTAACTAGATAAAAAAGTGTAAAGATAGAATGATCAACACCACAGTTTATACGGGTTTCGCCTTAATGTTTACATCAAGTTTTATTTCAATCAACCTAAGATTGAAAGTAAATCCACTATATAGGTCGAGTTCTATAGCAAGACATACAGAGACAACCTCTCAATGTACTCTCCTCTCTAACTCCAAATATACTATAGTAAACACACAAAAAGAACAATCCTCTTTCTGTCAACCCCTTTGAGATACCACACTCAAAGTAACCAAAACTTCACAAGTTCTCTTCTTGGCCTCTACTACAGGGAACCACAATCACAATTGATGGCAAATGATTATGATCTTCTAGTAGAAAACCTCTCATTGTAGATTGATCAGCTTTGAAAGTACAACAACTCTTCAAGAATCCTTGATTTTATTTCTTTCCAAATGAAATTCTTCTTGATTGTTGGAGAAAAGACGCTCTTGAAATTTTGAACTCAACAAATTTATCAAATATGAAATTTATGATTCAAAAAGTTGTTTAATGTAAAGAGCTATGAATCTATTTATAGAAATAGCAACACTGACGCAATTTAATCGATTACGTTATTAATGTAATCGGTTAAACAGTTAATACTTCCTTAATAGAATTATATCTATCACATTTAGAAAGATTTAGCATAGCATGTAATCGATTATGTAATTAATGCAAGTCATAGCATTTAAAAATATGACCGTTATGACTTATTAAAAAACAAGTTTTCAATGCACACGTGTTTTAATCGATTAAGAAAAAAGTGTAATCACACTTAAACAAATTTGAAAACTTTTTCATTCACAAACTAAAAAATGCACTCAGAAATCAAGTATATGCAAAGACACGAGTTTTAATCGATTATCCACATAATGTAATTGGTTAAAACTAGCAGTTTACCACCATTAATCATGTATTGATATCAAATGATTTGAAACAGATCTTATAAACTATGTAAACAATTTATTCATCCAAATATACAAAGAGCAAAGAGTTTTATTAACCTTAACCAATGAGTATGCATATCACAGATATAAACACAATGAATATGCATAACATATAGTTCAAGCACAATCAAATATATGAACAACAACTTTACTTAATGTGTGCAAGAAACTATTAAAACATTTATGTTGTTCTCATCATAAAAAACACATATGGGATATATGGGTTTAGCTTTCACCTAGCTCTCCCTATCAACAATAAGTAATGAGACAAATTTTTTAGGTGGCATAGTTAGGTACTATCTAGACTCACCCTATCTTGTTGTTATCCTTATTCTTAAGTGCTCTTATCGACAAGAATCGAGGAAGTTTTACATTACTTCTCATTTTCTCACCTTATTTATTAAAATTTGATTTCCTTTTGTTACACAACTTTTATTCAAAGAACCAAATATAAAAAAATGGACAACAATTTCATGTTCTTGAAGAAATTTCACAATGGATCAAGCACTTTTTTTCATTCTTTATGCATTTATCATAGTACTTTTTACCAATATCTAAAATCAAATTCTTGAATTGTTTTTTTGCATTATAACTCTATTCTTTCAACCTTAAAACTTGTAAAGGCATCCAAAGTTTCATCCTTAGAACAAAGTAAGTAAAGATGCATATCTTATATTTATAAAGATGGTGAAGTATCTGACACTCTTTACATGCATATCTAAACAACAAACATGTGTACTAATGATTTCTAGTAGACTTGTTTGTTTCCTTACCTTTAATGTCATCTAAGCAAGTCTCAAAATCAATAAAGTCTAAAGTACTAAGCACTCCTTCATTTACTAATCACTTAATTCTATCAATATATATATATATATATATATATATATATATATATATATATATATATATATATATATATATATAGTCCCCAATCTTTGCTTCCACAATATAAAGTATTCTTCACTAAGAATATATCATTTTCATCCAATGTAATGTTCATAAAATTATGATTTTGTAAAAAATAAAGTAAATAAAGATCACTTTTCCCCTTTCAACACCTATACATGGTCTTATTTTACGATTATTGACAACTATAGTTTTCCTTGAGTAAGACTCTTCAATTTCAATCTTTGATACATTTGATCTCCATCTTCTTGGAATAATCTTCAGGTTAGGTTGACAAAACTTCATGGGTTGACCAAGTAAGCATTTATTTACTTCATTCATAGTATTATGATGATCTTATTTATCGTCTTTTTCCTTCAATGGGGGTAATTCTATTAACTTGATGTACCTCATTGACCATTCCTTGCATTGATGTCTCTTTCTTCTCGTTGTCAAATTGTGAAGAGAAACCTTAAGAAATTTTCTCAGGTTCAAACACATTGAATGTCATCTCTCCATCTTGACTTCTTACTTTCAGCTTTCCACCATCAACATCAATGACAAATTCAGTTTTCATAAATGGTTGGATGAAAGGAATATCAACATCTTCCTTCATATGAAGAATTACAAAATCCACCAAAAAAATGAATTTGTCCACCTTTACAAGTACATCTTCAACGAATCCTTAAGGGTATTTAATGGACTGATCTGCTAGTTGCAGCGTAATGCTTGTTAGCTTGGCATCAAGTCCACAAATCCTTTTAATCGGCATAAGATTGATACTAGCTCCAAGGATCTTTGAATTTTTTGAGGCATAGTCATTTGAATTATAGCACTACATTTTCTTTGAACTTCAATAATTTTCTCTTCTATATATTCCTTTTTCTCGTTGAGAAATTTCTTCATGAATTTTGCATAGGAAGGTATTTGTTGCAATGCTTTAGAGAAAGGCATATTGATCCCCAACTTTTTGAATATATCCATGAATTAACCAAAATGTTTCTCTTTGTCCTTCATTGACTGAATTAATGGATATGGAAGAGATTTTACGACATCTTTATCACTTTTTTTTGTCCTCCTCTCTTTTCTTTTTAATTTCCTCCTCACTTCTCTCATAATTTTTCTCACTTATTTTCTCTCCACTCTTACTTTTCTTACTCTCTTCTTTTTTTTTCAACCTATCTTTCTTTCTTTCCCTCTCTCTTCCAACTCCCTTCCCTCTTAGTAATGATAGCATTACAATGCTCTATTAGGCTTACGTCTGATTGAAAATCCCTTAGCCATGGTCAAGCATAGTGAAAGTCATCCTTGAAGATGGTGTCAACTCTACCTTATGGACCACCTTTGGAGCCATAATGGACCATGGATTGAAGAGTAGTGTAGGAATTTAGGCCATTGCATTCTTCCATGTAGTGTAGGTTTGTTTAAGGCTTGTATTATGACCTAAGTAGCATAGGACTTTCCTTAAGTTAGTTATCCAAACCAAGTGGAAAATGTGTTCCGTGTGTCATGCTTCCATTGTAGAGTATTTTCATCTTAGAAAGTGGCCACATGACACTCGAGGAGTGGAAAAGATTTCTTTTTGGTAGTGGCCACATGTCCTTCCACCATTGGAGATGATTTGTTTTTAGTAGTGGTCATATGACATTCTAGAAATGAAGAAGATTGTGTTGTGAGTGACCACATGTCCTCCCATCATTGGAGAGAATTTGTGGACATTTGTCTACTCCTTAGAAGACCTCACTTTTGGCCAATGACAAATGTGGAAGTTCATGCTTTTAGGGTTAAAAGAAGACACCCTTGGCCTATAAATAGAGTTGTCTCCACCCCTGTATTTCATCTTGGATTGATGTAAAGCTATGTTGCCAAATTGTAGCCATAAACATCCTTGATTAAGACTATAACAACCCTAGAGGCCCTTCTTGTCACATATCTCATGGAGTAGGAGTAACCTCTCCTTGAACCATCAAACTACCTTTCATCTTCACCACCTAGCTCAAAATTGTGACCTTACTATCTCACCACCATCATTTGCGTGACCAACACACCTCCCTCACCTCATTTCCAGAAGCATTTTCACCTTAAGGACCATATCCTTGCATCATTCTAAGCTTTGGTCCAACCTAACTCAAGGAGGTTCCTATCATTTGGTATCAAGAGCTAATTTTTCTTGGTCCCTATCTTTTATTTTGTTTTTCGTGTTGTTTATGTTATATTATTGCTTGTCATTCTTTGTTGTCCATTTCATATTTCATGTGATGGCTCTCATTGTGGTGTTCTTGGAATCATTTTGCCTTTTGGCTTAGTTTTTAATGTTCTTGTGTTCTTGTGTCTTTTTTATGTTTGTGAGTCTTTATCCACTGTTGTGTTCGGTCAAAACATGTGTTTTTGAGTCATTTTAAGTTTCAAATCATTCCATGTTGTCTAGAGTCATGTTTGGTCCTTTTGATGTCTTTACTTCCTAGTTGAAAATTTGAAAAATCATCAAAAATATATGCTAAAGTGATTTCCAAAAACTTAACCATATTTGTGTTAGATCATGAAAATGTTCATAGAGTTAGGTTTCCATTATGTCATTTTTTGTGTTTCATGTTATACTTCTTTCTAGTAGGTTTTTTCCACTTTGGTCCTATAAGCTTGTATGATCTTCAAATTCCTTGTAACATTTCAGATTTGAGGTCTGATTTGGTGTGTGTTTGTGCAAAAACTTTCAAGAAAAAAATGAGAAAAAAGGTACACAAGAAAAAGTAGACAAAAAGTAATCAAAGAAAAAAGTAAAAGTAAAAACACATACATATACAATCTTTAACCAACTTGGTGAGAGCATTTTGATGTTGATTTTGACGCTGATTTTCATGTCCCATACCTATTGCTCCAACACCTATGACGATTTAAAAAGGTTTCCTTAGTGCATCATTTGGTCTAGCTTGCAAAATGACAAAAACACCTTATGATTTACTAATAACTTTTGGTTTTTGTGGTCTATTCTAGTGCCTTTCTTTGGGTAACTCCTTTTGTTATGATAACCTTTCTTTCTTACCATTTAATTTCTTATTTGTCTCCTAAACATTCATGGCTTTTTCAAAGTAAAATCCCTTTTAAAGAGCATTTGTTCATTTTAGACATTTTCTTGCTTTATCCTTAGACTCTTGTTGGCTTTAGTGGTTTTAACTTATGGTGTAGGCCTTGTAGTCACCCAAAATCGTGAGGATCATTGGGAGAAATATCCAAACCATGAGGTAACATCCCAAAGTTGAAGAAGACCTTGAGAGGAAGCTTGAAGTCTTGGTCTAAAATAAAAGACAAGAAAGTATATACTTGGTGAGGAAGAGAGATTTGTGTGTATTTTCTGAGTTGTCACTAGTGCAAAAACAGCGTATAACGTCACACGTTCAACGTTGAACCACTCAATAGCCAACGTTAAAAATGATCGGTGACATTTTTGTAAATAAATACAATTATTAAACTTCGTTTAGAATTATAATTCGATGTAAAAGGATATAAAACATCGAATGTCCCAATGTTAGACATCAACATTAGTGAATTCAATAAAAATTGAGCGGGAGATTGAAAATTGATTCACTTTATCTTAGCACGTGAGACCCTCTTCTTTGGTCAAACTTTTCTCGAACGATGTTTGACGACCATCACATGTAATATTTCCTTCATTTGATACAAATGCATGTTAATTTACTACTTTAGGTATGATTTTTGTTTGTTTTGACCAATTATTTTTGTGTTGTTGTCCTTCATAGGTGCATTCTGCTTTCTCTCTCATGTGTGGCAACACTTTATTCCAATGAACCAAGGTTAGTTTTCCTTTTTGTTTTCATTTTCGTTTTGAAGAACTTATTTGTTGAACTTGTTTCTTGTTATTTTTTGTTGAACTTGTTTATTGTTATTGTTTGGGTGAACTTGTTTGTTGTTGTTGTTGTTTGATTGAACTTGTTTGTTGTTTGATTGAACTTGTTTGTTGTTTGTCATTGTTGTTTGTTGTTGATACTATATTACACGTTCATAGTTTATGCTTTACAAAATACCAAAAACTGAAATTTGTTGTTTTTCAGCTTTTCAGATCTTGTAGAGTTGTAAAAAAGGATCACAATTAATTTAAAACAATAAAAAAATTGATTAACATCGTTTATTGATAAAATTTGACGTTAAATTTAACGTCGAATTTTTTAAATTTGACGTCAATTTAACGTCTCCCGATATGACGTCATCCTCAAATTCGACGTGAAAGGCCCAAAATATTCGACGTTGTACGCTGTTTTTGTACTAGTGTGTAAAATTGTATTTGCCTTCCTTTTGAACTTATTTATTCAGCTTGTTAGGGATTTGTCCTAACAAGAACATTGGATACTTATTATTTAAGCGTTATTTGTAGTTGGTGGGTACAAGGAACTTTGGTTCCTTCTAATTCATCATTACGCCGCATACTGTAGATTCGTTGCTTTCCTTAATTGTGGTAGTTTAGTGTGTGTCTGCTTTGATTTCAAGTTTTGTTCCGTTTGAGATATTTTCTATAAGATTGTCTAATTTAAGTTTTGGTTAGGAAAGACTTGGTTCTTAAGTAATCCGTTGTGATTCACCTCTCTAAGTACTTCGGGGAACTTCTCTTGAAATACTAAGTAATTGTTTGTTGCATTGCATATTTTTGAAAACTTTGAAAATGTATAAGATCGCATCGTATGAAATTGGTAATGACTCTTGTTAAGACTCCGGCAAGTGTACCGAATTATCAAGTAATAAATATGGTAAGACTAAGTATCGTTTCCCAAGAGACTCACGGCCTAAACAATTATGTGATGTCGTGATTAAATATGACTTGAGAACAAAATCTTTTGGTTTAAATGCAAAAAATAAACATGAATGCAAGTGTTGATCAATTGACAATAAGAATACACAAGTGATTGGTTTATAAAATATGGAATGATTATGTTGTTGGGGGTTGACTTATCCTATCCACTCTCATGTATTTATGAATTTGTCTTCTTCATTAATGTTAATGCCACTTTCTAATTTACTTTAGACCCGATGTCTCGGCGAAGAAAGCCTATCCTTAATTACTAGTTTACAGTGTCTAGTTTTAGCTCCAATTTCTTAAAGATTTCTTTAAAACACCCTAATTGCTTTTCCTTTTCTTTTCTATTACACTCCTTAGGGTACAGAAGAATGTTTTCAATTTTTTTCTCTCCCCTTTTTTCTTTCTCTTTTCTCTCAACCTCACCTATTCTCTCTTCTTTTTCTTCTTTCAACTCAACTTTTTCTTCTCTTTCCTCTACTCTCTCATCACTTATGCCCACAATAGCTTTACATTCTTCCTTAGGGTTAACCTCAGTATTAGCCTAAAATTGCCTTTCAACTTTATCCTCCAACTTCTTAGCCAGTTGGCCCACTTGCATCTCCAAATTCCTTATAGCAGCTTAAGTGCTCTTGTGGTTGGAGATAGTTACCTGCATAAATTGTTGAAAAATTTCTTCAAGCTTTGAAGTTCTGTCAGATAAGGCAGATATCAAAATTGAGGAAATATTGGACAATTAAGCACAATTCCCTAATCAAATGTAGTATAAAAAGCTAAGTGAATAGTAAAAAATATTGATTCATCGCCTATAATAGCCCAGAAGAAGAAAGTAAAAGTGAGAATAAGAAAAGTGGCATAAAGAAACAAATAGAAAGCGAAAGTGAGGATGCCCATCCTTGTGAGGGAGAACTTCGTATGATAAGGAAGATTCTCCATAATCAACCTAGTTCACAAGAGCTCATACAAAAAGATAACATCTTCCACACTAGATGAAAAATATTAGGCAACACATGTTATGTTATTGTGGATAGTGATTCATGTTCAAATTGTTGTAGCACTAGGTTAATTAATAAGCTTGAATTAACTACTTTTCCTCATCCTCAACCTTATAAACTTCAATGGATAAATGAGGACAAGGAAATAGAAGTTAACCAACAAATGATGGTTACACTATCTATTGGGAATTATGAAGATGATGTGTTATGTGGCATATTACCTATGGATGCTTGTCACATTTTATTGGGAAAGCCTTGGCTTTTTGACAAAGAATCTTTACATAATGGCCACACCAATAAGATAACCATCACTCATAATAAAAGTAAGTTTGTACTTCATCCTTTGATACCTTCCCAAGTGGAAGAGGATCAAGCTCAAATGAGAAAAAAAAATATAAAATGAAATAGAAAATGGTAAATGGAAAATAAAAGACTCATTTTGTTCTAAGTGTCAAAGCATGATGCACAAGTCTCAAGAGTGCCCTAACAAAACAAATATGATGTTAAGGGCCAAAGGCTTGTGTAAAGTAAAGGTCTCCTTACCATCTTCCTCTAGAAACATGGAAAGAAAAGACCCATGGAATCTTTGTGTTGGAAATAAGATCATCAAGAAACATGCTCCTACTTTCCAAGACCTTAATCACTCCTTTCATTGAAGGTGTATCATTCTTAGGAGTTATATCCTTCATATACTCATTATTATAACATTTGTTCTAACTTGTGTTATAAAATGGTTATTTGACATCGTTGGAGAAGCACACCAAAAATCTAATGAAGGAAAGAATGTTTGGCTTGTTCAATGTTGAAGATTGAAGGGCAAATTCTTTTCAAGAGGGAGGGAATGATGGCAAATCTCTTAGCCATGGTCAAGCACTTTCAAGAAAGTGAAAGTCATCCTTGAAGATGGTGACAACTGTACCTCGTGGACTACCTTTGGAGCCATTACAAAGCATAGATTTAAGAGTAGTGTACGAATTTACGCCATTGTATTCGACCATGTAGTGTAGGTTTGTTTAAGGCTTATATTATAGCCTAAGTAGCATATGATTTTCCTTAAGTTAGTTATCCAAACTAAGTGGAAAGTGTGTGCCATGTGTCAGGCTTTCATTTGAGAGGATTTTCTTTTTAGAAAGTGGCCACATGGCATCCTAGGAGTGGAGAGGATTTCTTTTGGATAGTGGCCACATGTCCCACCACAATTGGAGAGAATTTGTTTTTAGTAATGGCCACATTACACTCCAAGAATGGAGAAAATTGTGTTTGTAAGTGGCCACATGTCCTCCCATCATTGGAGAGGATTTATGGACACTTGTCCACTCCTTAGAAGGTCTCATCTTTTGCCAATAAGAGCAAAGGTGTGAGATCATGGTTTTAGGGTTAAAATAAGAAATCCTTAGCCTATAAATAGAGGTGTTTCCACCCTTGTATTTCGTCTTGGATTTATGTAAAGTTATGCTGCCAAATTGTAGCCATAAACATCCTTGATCAAGACTAGAATAACCCTAAAGGCCCCTTCTAGTCACCTAGCTCATGCAGTTGGCCTAACCTCTCCTTGAACCATAAAACTACCTTTCATCTTCACCACCTAGCTCAAAACCATGCGCTTACTATCTCACCACCACCATTTGCATGACCAACACACCTCCCTCACTTATTTCCACAACCATTTTCACCTTAGGGACCATCTCCTTGCATCCTTTTAAGCTTTGGTCCAACCTAGCTCAAGGAGGTTATTATCAACCTAAGCGTTAATATGAATTTTTTTTCAAAATTTTTTTCTTTAACTTCTTTGCCAATTGACCGACTTTGGTCTTCAGATTGTGAATAAAGGCTTCTTTGATTTTATGATTAGAGATGGAAACTTGTATGAATTGTTGAAGTGTATCATTAAGATTTGAATTTGTTTCATGCAAAGAGGGTTGTTGTTGGTGATGGTGTGTTAAGGTGACCTATTTGAAGGTCCAACTTTTCCCATGCTTGGATGAGGCTTCCATCCTTAATTTTAATGCCCATTGCCTTATTTTCCCATGTAATTACTCCTCTTCCAAGAATGGATTTGTGTAGCATACTACTGATTAACATGATCTCTAACACACAACACACAACTTTGTACTTGTTGTTGGTGTTAATCTTTAGAAATATTTTTGAACTCTTAAGGTAGTACTAAAAGTTTCTTCATGGAAGCTTCCAATTGTTTATCCATTAGCTTGTTTTGAGATAATAATGCATCTTGAGTTTGAAGCTCCATTACACTCTTTTTTTAGACTTGAATTCTCTCATTTTTCACTTCAAAATCATTTGAAAGCTGTATTCTTTATCAACTCCTTAGTGTCTTTAGGTGTCTTTGATTTTATCATACCTCCAACCGAGACATCTAACATCAATCTATGTTGGCTCATCAAATCCATGAATAAGAGTTTTCCTAAGCAGTCCTTTGATTTTATCCCATGTTTAACCCAATGATTCATCATACTTTTGGTGAAATCGAGAAATCTCATATCCCTTGATTAGCTTTTGATTGAGGGAGAATTTGTGTACAAATTTTGTAACAAATTCATCTTATACAGTCAGGCTATTATTAAGAAAACAATGTAACCAAACCTTTGTGTTGCCTACCAATGAAAAAGGAAATAAACTTAAACGAATAACTTCATCAAGAACCATGTGAATCTTTACCATGTTGAAAATATCCATGAATGTAGCCAAGAAAGTGTATCGATTCTCATGTGGTAACCTTTGAAATTGATTGTTTTGCACCAAATGAACAAGAGCATGCTTCGTCTCCGTGTTGGCTACATTCACCACTGGTCTAGCAAAACTGTTGAAATTTAATGTCCTTGTGAATTTTAAAAAGTCACCTAAGGTAAGTTGTTTGTCACCCTCCCCAACCATATCTACCTATTTTTCTTGATATGATGACTAAGGATGAGAGAAATCTGATACGATTTTTGTTTCTTGTGTTGAGATTTCACGTGCTTCCTTGAAAAGTCTCCTTCATATATTGTTATTTCTTTGGGATGTTTGTTCAATTTTAGGATTATAAATTAATTGACCCATCAGAAACCTGCCTCTCATAAAACAAGGAAACACTAGAAGGTATGAGTTAGTAGTTAAATGTAAATTAATAAACAAAATTTAATCTATATACAAAATTAGAAATTAAATAATCATATAAACACATTATGAACAATTTAAATCAAAATTAGTAAATAAAACATAATGAACTAAACAAAACACCAGACTTCGACAACGACACCAAAAACTTCTTACAGTATTGGCAAATGTATGAAATTACACCAGTAATAAAGTGAAAAGTTTAGATAGTTTTTTCAAAGAAACTCGCGTTTGTTTAGAAAAACTATGATTAATTACTAATTAAGGTCAAGAACTTTGAAATAATGAAAAGTATTGTTTGTAATAAGATAATTCTAAATTCAAGAAAGCAATTAAATTTATGAAATTAACTATAGGGTAGAGACTTCATCGAAGTTTGATTTCATGTTCCAATTCAATATAATAACACTAAACAATATCCTTCCATTTATACTCTAACAATTACACCACAATATAACAAACTCTAATTCTTTAGAGGTGAGCCTAAACTTGCCTAATAAAAATTTTAATATCTTAGATATTTTTACAAAAAGTTTACATTAAGTTCAAATGTTTAGATTGACTAATTGATTAAACTATATCTAAAGGAAAAATCAATTAGTTATTCTATCTTAAAAAAAATTTTAAATTATTTCTCAATAATCAAATACCAACAAATATGTAATCAATAACCATGTAATTAAGAACAAGACAAAACGCAAGAGTACTGGAAAAGAAGTATATTGAATAGTAGAAATCATAAAGAGTAAATATACATTATGTTTAACCCCAATAAATAAATGTCTTAATTACTTTTAGAAATTTTGAGCACTAGAAAAGGGATAAATGATGAAAATAATGGTGATGATGAGTGACTCCACCCTCTAGAATACGCCTTTGTCGTCTCTCCCTTAGGGTTAGTTCCCTATTTCCCAAAATATTATTTTCTAAATTTGTGATGCATTTTATTTCATATTTTTCAAAACGCAAAGGTCATTAAGCGAGCTAGAGTTGCTGGGCAACTTGGGCCTTCTTGTTGGGTGACTTGGTTATGCTCATTGAGTGAATAGGTCGAACTAGACTAGGTTTGAAATATGTACTTCAATAAATTGTAACTGATAATTCTTGATATATATTATTCACTCCTTTCAGATTTCCATTTATCTAGAGAATATTTCACCCATAAAATTCAAATACTTATCTTTTCCAAATAAAATGTTAAATATCTAAACAAATAATCAGTAAAATTCCAATAAAGATAAAATACTTATCTTTTCTAAAATTATTTAATAAACCCTTAATTAGTTAAAAATGTACTAATAAAAGATAAAAGCATAAAAAATTAAAAAAATGATAATATCAATTATCATATGCGTCTCCCAATCTTTGCTGCCACAATATAAAGGATTTTTCATTCAAAACATATATTTTTAACCCAATCTATGTTCACATAATACTGATTTTGTGAAAAAAAATGAAATAAAGATCACTTAATTTACTAAATTGAAAATTTTATATTTATCTGACAAAATAAATCAAAAACTTGAAAAGTTAAATGAAAAACTAAAGGACTAGACTTGAAAGGAAAACATATTCCTAGAAAAATTAAGAACATAAGAAGTGTTTTCTAAGTTTAAAATAAAATTACTACTTAAAACCAAATTACACACCTCCCAAATGGCTTATACATTTGAACCCATATGACTTCTTGAATAGATATGTTATTCACTGCTCATTTCCGCATTAGATTTTTCATACCTTGCAAGGTCTATGAAACATGGATTGTAGAAACAAGATCAATCCACCATATGTTATGATTAAAACTATTTGCCAATGAGCCCTACCATGAATCACAAATAGTTAGTCGATTAATTAACATTACTTCATAAAATATTACATTCAGTAACACATACCCATCAATGTATGGTGTAAGGTATATCTCTATTTTTGACTTAGACATCCATGTGTGCAAATAGTTTACTTATGCTCAAGTGTGTTTCTAGAAGCTTGAATGGTATGAGGTTCAATAAATCCATACATGGAAGTCTGGCCTTGGTCTACAATTATTGTGTCCATGTACCTATTGTTGATAGGGGGAGCCATGTGAGTGCTGATCCCAAATCTTGTGTTTATTTTTGATGATGACAACACATTGACTGTAACGACACAGATGTTGTCATGACACAATAGAAATGAGTTTTATGTGTTTAATACATATGTGGATATATAAATGCTTATTGCTAATTAATGCATATATTGGACATACTATTGTTTCTGCATACTATTGTGAATATGATGTGATTATATCTTTGTATTCATACTGTATGTTTCTGAGTGATGAAAACCACAAGCACAAAAGCTTAAGTTTTGAATTGTAGCAAAACAACAACTTTCAATTGATTACATTAGTTGGTGAATCGATTAAAACTCATGTCTTTGCATATATCATTTTCAAATGGACTGTGATGAGTTTTTGAAGAGAAAAGGTTTTCAAAATCTGTTTAAGTGTTAAGCTTAATCGATTACACATTTTATGTAATCAATTGAGTCTGTTATCTTCTCAAAATTGTTTTCAGCTTAGTCAAAAATGCTTTAACGGTCATATTTTTAAATATGTTTGACTAGCATTAAATGAGAATCAATTACTTTAATTGTGCATTCAATTAAGAGATTTGTTAGGTTTAATTCTATTACATTTGGTTTTTTATTATGTAATCAATTACATCACTAACGTAATCGATTACTTTGCATATGTTATGATAGAAACTATAAATTGAAGCATTGCTTGTATTTCTGTAACTCTTGATCATTTTTACATTTTCATATTTGACAGTTTTGATCTGAGAAAGTTTTACAGATTACATTGACGCTCCAAGAATCAAGAAGCAAAGATCTTGAAGTGATGAATCATTATTTTCTCCACTTCACTTAGTTTATTGTACTAAAATTAATCGGGGAATTGTACTTAATTGTCCAGTATTTTCCTATTTTTCTTAATTGTGCTTAATTCGATCAGAAATTCTTATTTTAATTAATTTGAATTATCTGAGTTAATTATTTGCATTATAAATTGCAGGAAAAATTTTGGAAATGTTTTGGGACTTCAAGATAGATGTAACATTAATTTTAAAGAAGAATTTGCATGGCTGCCACATTTTAAGCCAATGTCACGGCTACATGTCCAATTGATACGTAACTCATCTTTTTGGTTTGAAAGAAATGGTGCATCAAAGCTATGACCACATTGAAGACAATTAACGTGAAGGAGTTTTCTTGGCTGGAACATTCACATAGATTAAGCATTTTTTGTTGGAAAACACACGGCCCCATACAAGTCATGTTGGAAAACAAAGCATATGATGATTTGAAGTAAAATGATGAAGGGGACCACTTGCTTTCACACCTTCCACATCCAACAATTAATAAGCTTTATGAAGGACTACCATGTTTTGGAAATAGCACATGCACACGACAATCTATTTCATGCCAAAAGAATTTTATGAAAAGTCTTTGTTGGAATCAAAGAAGGGGGCCACCACTTAATGGAGCTCACGGTTTTGTTGGGAGAAATGGTAGAAAGCAAGGCAAACATGCTCCTTACATCCATAGCTCACGGAATTTTAGCTTATTATGTGCAGATTTCTTTTCCTCTTCCACTCCACATAAGCTCACGGTTTTCAGCTTGGTGCAGAATTTTTCACATGCTTGTCGACTTAAAGTTCACGGACCTATCCAACAAAACAGCAAGAACTTCACATCCAACAAAGAGAAGCATGCAGCTGCGTGAAGAGAGGAGCTCACGGTGTTGAAACGGTGGCAGCAACAAAGAGGAGATTCCCATGCAGCAGCACCACCAACGCCATCTACAATGAGCGTCAACAATTAGCATCTTCAAGCATCCAACACAGCAATGGTTTGGTCCAAGAAAAAAGAGCAGCAACCGTGAGCAAGATGTTGAAATGGTATGCACAACAAGATGAAGAAGACAAAGCCCAGCAATAAATGAAAGTGCAGCACCTTGATCTAGGAGTGGAAGTACACGGAGATGGCCCATGGGTAGCGCTCAAAGAAGAATGAAGAATGGAGCCATAAGAAAATTCACGTAGCAAAGAGAGTACACACGGCAAATTGAAGAAGAAAACAAACAATGGAGGGCCCTACCTACTTTCTTGGCACGACTTGGAGGGGAAGAAAATCAGGAAGCTATACCAGGGACAAAAACAAAAATCTGCTAGAAACATGGAAGGTAGTAGACTCTAGGCACGCAGACTAAGCTGGCAGAGTAGTTCAGATTTTTTGCTATAAAATGGAAGCAGCAGCAGATAGGAAAACTCAGTAGTTTTAGGAGTAGGAATTAGGAAGAGTTTTTAAGTTGGCTTTCAGTTTTCCACCTCCCCTTTGTGGAAGGTTTTGGATTTGTTTTCCAATTTCAGTTGAATATTAATTTCCAGTGTGTTTCAGTTGATTGTTGTTAAATTTTTATATGCGAATTACCTTTGGTTTAAAATTCCGTTTGCACGTTTAAATCTTCGATCAAATTACTGTCATTTCTGCTCAAGTTATTTCATCAGTTTCATGATCTATTTCCAATTGCAAATTTTAATTTTGTCAACTTTATTTCCAATTTACGTTTTCAAACTGCGATTTACGTTTTTCAGTTTTACTTTTACTGCACTACTTGATTTAAATTTTCATCAACTTTATTTTCACTGCATTTATTTAATTTTCCACTACCAAAACTTTCACAACCCCCCCCACTTCGTGTAAAAAAATCTGAGACTAAACCGACACAAATTGGTCCTTGAGAGACGACCTAGGAGTCACTTCCTAGTTATACTGCATTAATTTCGTGCAATCAACTTTTGTGAGCGGTGCGACCCGTTCATCAGAAGCAACTTGAAGGATTCTTGAAAGGAAATTTGAGAGCTTGACTGGCTGATCCTATCTGTACTTTTGAGGTGTATTTACTGTTATCAGAAAAGATTTCTGCACTTGTTGATTGTGGTCTGTCCCTGTTCTTGTGCAACAAGAAGAACAATGAGGAGCTCTTGGACTTTTAGAGGGGATTCTCAATGGGATTTTGCAGCAAGAACGTGTAGTTCTATGTGTGAGCATGTATTCGTTTCTATATTTAATTGTTTGAGTGAGGAAGGTGTTTACATTTTGAGAGTGTGTTCACTGTAAAACCTTTGCTGTAAATATCCAATCATTATAGAGAAATATCCTTCAATCAAAGTTTGATTGGAAGGATAACTGGATGTAGGCATTGAGGTAGAACCAAGATAAAAATTGTGTTTGATCTTCATGTTCTATCTCTTTACATTTCATTGCATATGCACTTTACTTACAGCGCAAGAAAGTTTTAAAGAACATTCTAATTCTACAAAAAGATTTTAAAAGTGCACAAATTTATAAATCACCAATTCACCCCCTCTTTGTGTCGAGAAACAAGCATCTTTATTTCTAACACCTATAATAAGATAGTTAAATATATATTAAAAAGTAACAATTCCAAGATTTAAATATGGCAGAGAATGAAAAGTCGTAGATCAACCATAGTTGTGTGATTGAAATATTCAACATTTGTTCTCCTCCCATGACCTCTATTACATCATTTTGAGTAATGTACAATGACATATGACACTAGATGTCAAATATTGCCACTCTAGCTATACCAATCTTGTATTCAACCTATTTAATTTCATCATGGCCTTTCTTGGAGGATCATCCTCTACTTTTATCATGTCATCATCTTTATGAATAACAGGTTGATACATGACCTATTTTTCAGGACAAGAGAAGTGAAATAAATATTTTCAAAGGTATGAATAATTTATTTATAAAATGTTTCATAAAAATACTAAGAATAAAAATATAGTACCTGTAGTGGGCCAAAGTATGGCATGATCAATGATTTAGGCCAAGCTATAAATGTGCCTAAGGTCTCCCCTACAAATTGGATTTCTAAAGTTATCATAGGCATTTGAGAATGAAGATCTCAAACCTCACCAATTGTCACAAAGACATAGTAAGGAAATAGAAGAGCATCATAAATAATATGCCTTCCTTCAAGTTGTCTTCCTATGGCCACTATGCACAAGGGATCTCCATCAATCAATAGCTCATACTATAGGTGTAGTAAGTATGATCTGCAATAGAGCATGATCCTTTTATGCTCACACGATGTCCTATTGGAGCTTTAGTGGGTAATGTCATTTTCTGTTGCTCTACATGGACTAAAGTTTTTCTTTAAGTGCTCTTTGTATTTGTTGTTGTTGTTGAAGTTGTTCCATGAAGTGTTGCTCAAAAACTACCATGTGTTGGTTGATTCTTTCTCCTATTTGAAGCTATATCTTCCTCAAGGCCTCTTGACTCAAGGATTTATTATTACTTTGTGGAGGACTAAAGTAATCTCGAAGGTCAAATGCACTTTCCATGTCGCACACACGATCTAGGTGTTTTGGTTTTCCAATGGTCATTGGGAGTAAATTGTCCCGATCATGGCCCACAAATGAATCCTGAATTTGTTGCTCAACTAACTCATCTTGCACCACATAATAAATTTTAATCATAAAGCACATAATATGAACTATGGTTTTGGGTTTAAGGTTTGTACTTATTATTTCTCATATATCAATTGAGTTGATTGTGATGTCATGTTCCCATTGCACTTAGTTCGAGCAGTCTTCCACATCTTGTACCTATCAAGTACATGTACTAGGTTAGGGGACTCAAGTTCTAAAGCCTATACACGATACTTTCTCAATCGTTTCTCTAGTAATGGATAACCACCTTATGAGAGTCTTGTGGGGCCTCATTAAGCTTCTATCTTTGCTAGGTTGTTATCCTTTTTTTCTATTACACACAACATAAATTTATAACTGTAAATCACAAGTATATGCCTTGTGTGACTATAAAAATAATTTAAGAAACAAACTTATTAGCCATCAGTTCTCTAGATGCACGAAATTGCATTCACTCTTCCTGGATTATTTTGTACTTCCCACAAGAAGTGTAATGTTTCCTTTCTCAGAACACATAAAGACATGTGATCCTTGTCTTGAAGTCTCATCATCTGATGGCTATGTGAGATAACACTTTTTTTTTCTAATTTGCTCAATATTCGAAATGCCAAAACTTCATTATTGAAAACATAAAAGATGTTAATAAACTAAGTAAACATATTAAACACTATATTTGTTTCAAGTAAACATACCATAATGTTCTACCAGGAGGTTTTCTCTATCTAACGAACGTCAGCCCAAGATGTAATCATGATAGAGACATGTGTTTTAGCCAACATTCACAAATAGCTACAAAACTCTTTTGCATATGGGTCTTTAGATGTACCCAATCGAGGATCAATCTTGACCAACAAAATCTTCATGGATATTCGTTGAGTTGTGACATCTTGCAACCAAGTCATAGATCTACCAGGTACACTTTTTCCTGATCCAAATCTCATCATACCTAAAAACATATTGTTAGTACATGTAGGTAGATGCGTCTTCCAATTGATTGTGAATGTAACCCATCTTTTGTCTTTTCTTTTACATTTAGTAAAGTTCTGATGACACTATCACATACATTTTTTTCAATATGCATCATGTTTATATAATGTCATACATCAAGTTTACACCAATATGGAAGATTAAAGAATATTGATCACTTCTTCTAAATGTTTTTCTTAGTGGTCTTCTTTTTTTGATGTTTTTCGAACACAATGTCAATGTTTTTCGCCTAAATGTATACTTGATGGCAATGCTCTAGCTAGGACAAGCCAAATCTAGAAGCAACCAAACCATGTTCATGGAGGCAATGATGTGTGGAATTTGTGGTGGTGTGGAATGTTGAATGGGTTGCGATTTTGGAGTGATATATAGTGATGAAAGATGTGTTTAAGGATTCTCTAAGAGAGGTTAGGCCAACTCTTGGAGGAAGGTGACTAGAGGAGGCCATTTGGGTTGCTCTAGCCTAGGGTCACCTTAAAAGAGTAGTATGACATAAAAATGACATCATAAACTTACTCTAAATCAAAGGTGATTACATGATGGAGAGTCCATCTATTTATAAGGTGTCTTAAAAATGGACTGAAACTTTAACCTAAAAGAGTCACCTTGGTTGTCTTGGAGAGCAAGCATAAATCCTTTTCAATAAGAGATAGACAAGTGGCAAAAATCTTCCCAAATGGAAGAGTGACATGTAGTCATTACCTATGGAAAAACTCTTCATTCCTAGAGTGACACATGGCCACTAACTAGGAGGAAAACTCTCCACATGTCGAGGACGAAATATTGCTCCCTTGTCCTCCAAGCTTAGCCAAAATTGACCCCTTGATCAACACACCCATTTTGGACATCCAAGCATAGTCAACTTTGGGCCTTGACCCTTTGTTGACTTGTTTGGTCAAATCTTATTCTACTTCGCCAAAATACAAGGCCCAATTGAAATCCTATACTAATAGGCTCATAATACAAAGCCCAAAGGAAATCTAGACTACTTGGCCCATAATACAAAATCCAAATAAAATCTAAACTACTTGGCCCAAATCACAAGGCCCAAAATTATTCTAACTCTACTAAACCTTCATGATGGCTTAAGATGGTTGTTAAACCCTCGGCAAGTGTAACCGAATCGTATCAAGTAATAAACATGGTAATACCAAATATCATTTTCCCAAAGGACTCACGGCCTAGACAGTTATGTCACTTGTTGATTATCTAAAACTTGTGACCAAATTCTTGTACGTTTAAATGCAACATACTGAAAAGTAAATATGAACACATGAATTTATCAATGGGCAAGAAGAAACAAAACACGTGATTTGAAATATATGAATGAATACATTGTTGGGGTTTATTAGTTTCATCCTATCCACTCTCATGTATTCAAGAATTCATCTTTCTTCATTAATGTTAATGTCACTTTCTAAATTACCTTAAACCCGATGTCTCGGCGAAGAAAGCCTAATCCTAATCACTAGTTTACAATGTCTTGTCTCCCTAACAATTATTCATGCATTACACAACACAGAAGCTTAAAGGCAACCAACCATCATATCCCTATGTCTAGGCAATACTGCTATTGGGAGAGATTCCCCAGATATAGATTTCCCCGTATGTGTCCATATCGACAAAATCAATAATAATGACATTGAATGAGTTAAACAATGCATGCTTAGAGCAAAGAGGAAAAACCCTAACAATTAATGAAAGAAATCATATATCTTAAAGATCTTAAAGAACAAATTCAATAGATGAGAGTTTCAAAGGATTACATTGATTCCCCAACAACAATAAAGGTTTAGTTCCCCATATTCATGGTGAAACTAGATGAAATACAATGAAGGAATGAAAGATAGAACCCTAGAAAGTTGAGAAAGGAGCTTTAGCATTCCATAATCCTCCTCCAAGGGGTGAAAGAGTGTGTTTTTGCTTCGTTGTAGCCAAATATACAAACCCTGGGAAGACTAAAGCCTTATATAGACTTCTAAATATTACAGAAAAATAAGCCCAAGCCCATAAGAATGTCGTTCAACAGTAAGTGCATGACTTCTATTATGCCCCTCAGCTACAGTTTTGCCCCTCAACGGTGACTGTGGGTCTTCAAAGTGTCGCTCAATGGTAAATGGCGTTGAGCGGTACTTGTGACTTCTTCCTTTTATGCACTTTTTCTTCCTTTTCTGAATCCAACTCCTAGCTCCTTCACTTCTTTCACTCAAATCATCTTAAAACCTGCAAAAACAAAGAAATCAAGCATAAAACTTGTCTAACTCTCTTATTTCCAAAACTTCAACAAAAACATGATTCTAACCTAGTTTCTAAGTCATAAAGGTTGTCTTTAAGCTCAAATTTAAGTATAAAAATAACAGTTTTTCAACTGTTACAAATGGCCCAAGAGAAAGAGTCTAGGCTCATCTTCCATAGATGTCTCTAACTCTTCGTGAATGTGCTAGGTCATGGTCAAGGATATGCCATCATCCCCTTCCTCTTGAAAAGGATTTCCCCTCAAATCTTCAACATGGGCTAAAGGCAACTTCGTTTTCTTCATAATCTTCATTTCTTCCTTATTTTTCCACTAGGATCAAATACCCATTTTATAACACAAGTTAGAACAAGTGTTAGAACAGTGAGTATGTGAAGGATATATCTCGCAATAAGGATGCACCTTAAATAAAAAGAATGATTAAGGTGTTGAAAAGAAGGAACATTTTTCTTGAAAATTTGATTTCTCACACAAGGATCCTTTGGGTCTTTTCTTACCATGCTTCTAGAGGAAGATAACAAGGAGACCTTTACACTTTTACGCAAGCTTTTGACCCTTAACATCATAATTTTCTTGTTGGGGCATTCTTGAGACTTGTGCATCATGCTTTGACACTTAGAACAAAAGGTGTCTTTTATTTTCTTTTTATCTTCTTTTTTTCTCTTTCTTTTTCTATTTTCTTTCTCATTTGTACTTGATCCTCTTCCACTTCAGAAGGTGTGAGAGGATGAAGTACAAAATTTCTTTTATTGTGAGTGATGGTTATCTCATTCGTGTGGCCATTATGTAGAGATTCTCTATCAAAAAAGCCAAGGTCTTCCCAACAAAATGTGACAAGCATCCATACTATATCACATAACATACTATCTTCATAATTCCCTATGGATAGCTTGACCATCCGTACTGATCCATAAGAAGTTCTCCCTCATAAGGATGGGCATCCTCACTTGTTATTTCTTGTTGTTTCTTTGCACCACTTCTCTCACTCTCACTCTCACTTTTCCTCATCTTGGCTACTATATACATCAATACCCCTTAAGATCATGATCTTTTTGGTGGGGCATTGTGATGCAATATGACCTCTACCAAGACACTTGAAACACTTAATTTCACTTGTGTGAGTGTGAGGTGATGTTCCAACCCTTGACCTTTCTTTTTCTTTCTTTTATCTCTTCTCCCTTCCTAGATTCCTACAGGATTCTTCTTCTACCACTTGCTTACCCTTCCTCTTGTAGTTTGTCTTAACAGTAGAGGTAGAGTGGAAAGCTTTCAAACCTTTTCTTAAGAGTATTTGCTCTACCTTAATTCAAATTTGTACCAAGTCATTTAAGTCTAGGTAGCGCAACAATTCCAATTTATCCCTAATTTGAAGATTAAGACTGCTTAGAAACCTAGAGATGGTGGTCTTTTCTTCCTCCCTAATTCTCATCCCCCACATGTAGAGCTCCATCTTTTGCCTATAACTCTCAATGTTCATGTCTCTTTGTTGGAGCCTTTAGAGTTTGTCCATTAGCTCCCTATGATAGTATGAGGGAATGTTCCTTCTTCTCATGGCTCTTTTCAACTCATTCCAATAGGCGACTTGGGGAAAATTAGATAGTCTTCTCTCTCTCTCAAGGGAGGTCGACCAATAAATGGAATTCCCTTGAAAACTCAATGTGGCCAATGTGACCTTTCTCTCCTCACTCACTTGATGACACTCAAAGAGTTGTTCAACTTTCATCTCTCAATCTAATTATGCCTCAACATCGTCTTTACCATGGAAATGGGGGAGGTCTACTCTAACCTCTCCTGGAGTGTGCTCTCTATAATGATTTTTATGTGGGTGAGGTTGATATTATTGGTTTCCAAGCCTACTATCTACCTCATGGTGTGTGAGTTGAGTTGGAGTTTTATAAGTCCTCCTTGTACGACTCCTACTTCTTTTTATTTCCTCTTGGGCTTTTTGTTGTTTCTCATTAAGGACTTTAAGTTCTTCTTCCAATTTAGCAAGATACTTTTTTCTTTCAATTCTTTCTTTTTCTTTGATAACAATTTCTTGCCTTTGTGCCAAATTTTAAGCGACTTTAGCCCTTTTGCTAAATTTTTCAAAGTGAGTTTTACATCCTCACTAGAGTCACTTTCAATTTCAAAGGAATTAGTCTTATACATCCTTAAAGGTTTTCAAAAAGATACAATGCAACAAACAAATATTTAAATTTCAAACAAAGTTCCTTAAGAGATTTAAGGAGGCAAAAGACACCCAAGTTCACTTCTAGGAAAGGGAGGTGAATCACAATGGATTTCTTAAATACCAAACCTTTCCTAACCAAAGTTTACCTTAGACACTCTTGAAATAAATTTCTCAAAGGGAATTAAGGTTGAAATTAAGGTTGACACACACTAAGCTATCACAATTAAAGAAAACAAATAAATTAGTTATGTCCCCTAATGATTAAGTTAGAACAACTTTGGTTCCTCTAAGTAACCAACGAAAAATGCAATTTTCTAAGAAATAAAGGCTCTTGTTAGGAGATGGGATTGAGCACCAAAGACTACCCCAAGAAACCTAACAAGGTCATGAATTACAAGAGAGAAAAAAAAAGATTACAAAGCATAAAATTACAACCAAATCAAAGCTACCTCCCAAAGTGTTTCTCTCCTTTCTTCTTGGCTACCACTCTAGACTTCAAGATCCCTTTGGGTCTCCACCACCTATAAGGCTACCTCTAAGATACTGTATCTCCTCACAAAGAGAACCTACACCACTCAAAGTAACCAAAACCGAAATTGTGCAAGAAGAAACAAGGAATAAAAACAATAAAAAGGTCTAAAATCAAGAAAGAATTTGCAAAAGGAATTTAATTATGAAAAAAATAAGAAATCCAAGAAGAAAAGCAAGAAATTAAAGGTCAAGAAATAAAGGTTAAAACTCAAAAGAAATCTTAATGAAAGGTGCTAGAATAGATACACATAACAAAAATTACTGGAAGAAAAGTGAGTGGTTCTTGTCTTTTGGAAACTTTGAGCAAATTGTGCACTAAGGTCACTCTTTTAACATCTTAGCCAAGACTTTTAGCTACTGCAAAGTGAAGAGAAAAAGCACAAAAACAGTGAGGAAACGTTCACAACAATTTGGTCAAAAATAGTGATAGTGGTCAAGCCATAAGTTCATGGATGAAGATTGCGAAATTTGGTGGTGGATGAAGATTGAATGAATTTTGTGAATATGCTGGAAGTGTTTTGGAGTGGCTGTTTGGTAGAGTTCTAGCTCAGCAAGCTTTCCTAAGGGAAAAGAAGCTAGAGGAGGTGCAAGATAACAATGCACAAGGTTGAACTTGAGAGTAAAAACTGAAAATTGGCAGCATTTCCTTACTTCAAATCAAGTTATTCTTACAATGGATTGAGGTTCTCTTTTATAGATGAAGAGAGGCCTTCAAATGTGCCTAGCAAGCTACTGGAAATGTAAGATAGACGTGCCAGAGAAGCTATACGGACTAAGTTGCATGTTCCATGTGCACAACATTGAAAATGTGCTCAAAAGAGATGAAACTACACGGTTGCTTTGTGTTTCATATATAACATGTGCTTCAAACTTGGACTTTGGTGAGTGGCAGCGGCTGCAAGCTTCTTTGGCTGCTTGGTTATGTTTCCAAACCTTATTATTGTCCTACAAAACAATGTATATATATATTTAGTAAAGTAAACATTCTAAGACTTAGAAAGAAAAGAACTTTTGTTTATTCAACTTCCCTTTCTTAGTCTTAAGTTGATACTTCTTAGGATGGGAAGTTCCTCAAGGGGTTGCCATCATTTGTAGATATATTTAGTAAAGTAAACATTCTAAGACTTAGAAACAAAAGAACTTTTGTTTATTCAACTTCCCTTTCTTAGTCTTAAGTTCATACTTCTTAGGATGGGAAGTCCCTAAAGGGGTTGCCATCATTCCCTCCCTCTTTAAAAACGATTTGTCCTTAAATCGGGAAGAAAGAAAGAAGCACAACTTTGGTTTTTATTTTCCACCTGGATCAAAAATATATCTACAAAAAATAGCAACAATTAGTATGAGGAAAAGGATGTATGCAAAGATAAAAAGATAAAATGAAGGCCTTTTGACAAACATTTTTTTAGAAGAAGTATTGGCCTTTAATATTTTTTGAATTCACTTTGTTTTGAACATTCCCCATGATAAAATGAAGAAACAAAGTAATGTTTTTGAGACGAAGATTCAAGGTATTTGCCTTTTAATGAACAAGTTAACAACATGCATACCTTTGTCGCCTTCTTCTTTTCTTGAGAAGGTTGCTTGGCCAACCTATTTTCTTGTTTTCTTTCTTTTTCAATTTTTTCTTCGATTATTATCTCATCCTCTTTCACTTGTTCAGGTGTAAGAGGAATCAATGTGATTTTATTGCCTTTATGGAAGAAAGTTATTTTGTTGGTATAACCATCATGAGTAGAACTATGATCAAATTGCCATGGCCTACCAATTAATACATGCCCAGCATCCATTGGAACAACATCACATAAAACATTTTCTTCATAGTTGCCAATGGATATTGGTACGGTTACCTGTGTGTTCACTACTATTTCTTCATCCTCTGTTATCCACTGAAGCTTATAAGGCTTGGGATGAGAAATAGTAGGTAAGGCCAATTTGTGCACCACTCTAGAACTACAACAATTATAAGAGGAACCACTATCCACAATCAATGAACAAGTGTTTTCAAAGATTTTGCATCTTGTTCTGAATATGTTTTCCCTTTGTGATTGTTCTAGTTCATGGGTTTGACTTCCAATAAGTCGTCTTACCAATAATAGACTCACCTTCACAAGGTAAGGCTTCTTACTCAGATATAGAAGTACCTGAGTCACTAGAAGAATCTTCACTTTCACTCTGATGGTCTAAGAGATAAGTAGACCTTTTGTGAGGACACTCAGAAGAATAATGTCCTCTCTCTCTACACTTAAAGCATTTGGTTTCTCTACCCCTTGTGTCTCTTGAAGATTCTTTGTGAAAGGTATTTCTTTCTCGCTCTCTCTCTTTTTCTTTACCTCTCACTTTCTCTTTTTCTTTTTCTTTTTCTTGAGGCTTTTCATACCTCTTTGGACTACCCTCCCTCTTAGGATCTGTCCTATAGTCGGAGGTGGTAAGGTAGTTCCTTTTAGTGGAAGCTTTTCTTCTAATTTGTTCTTCCACTCTCACACATAGATGCATAAAATCATTGAGATCTAAATAAGGTAAAAGTTCTACCTTATCTCTTATCTCATAGTTAAGACCGCTTTGGAACCTAGCTAAGGTGAATCTCTCTTCCTCTTTTATCCTAACTCTTAACATGAGTAATTCTAACTTTTGTCGGAATTCCTTAACACTTATGTTTCTTTATTGAAGTCGATGGAGCTTGTCCATGACTTCTCTAGCATAATAGGCTGAGACATGCCTTCTGTGTAAGGCTACTTTCAATTCATTCCAATATTGGATGGTGTAGTCGTCATGCATCTTTTGATCTCTTATGATGGATGTCCACCAATAGAGGGCTGCTCCTTGAAAGGTCAAAGTAGCTAAGGTCACTCGCCTTCTATCATCTATGTGGTAGCACTCAAAAATCTGTTCGACCTTCATCTCCCACTCAAAGTATTCTTCTACATTGTCTCTTCCATATAAGGGTGGAAGGTCAAGTTTAGGTTCCACATGATGGTCTCTATGGTTATGATGACGCTTGTGAGGGCGTTGATAGTGATCATAAGGGTGATAACTATGGTGATCACTATGTTGGGAATGATCATCATGATCATGGTTTTTGCTTATGAGAGTGATCCCCTTGTGAATGCCCTCTTTTGAATGAGAGTAAGGTTGGTGACCATTTGCCTTAGTTCATGTAACTCAGCCTTGGTTCTATTGAGCTCTTCTCTCAACTCTATGTTGTCCTGATCATGATTGGTGTTACCTTGAACACTAGAGTGACTCATGCTTGTGAAGTAGAGAAAGTGTTTTCACAAATATTTGAAAGCCTTGCACAAGTATGAATCAAAACTTTTGGAAAAGAGGAGTTGCTTGTTTTTTGTGAATGACTTCTATAGAGATTCTAAAGGTGAAGAAACCGAATAGCTCCCAGGAAGGAGAGGTGAGTCACAATGGACAAGCTTAGAAACCTTGTCCTTCCTTAGCCACAGTATCTCCTGACGTTTCTTACCAAAGTTTCTAGATAGAAGTCTTTCAAAACCTTTGAGGAATATAACGATGTTATGCCCCTAATAAACCAAACGAAGGTTTGTCTATATGGTAGCACACCTAGCTATCACGGAGACGTAGAACACAAATATTCAACAAGCAAAAGAAAGGAAGTATGAAATGAATGGAAAAATAAAAAACGACCCTAAGTGAAAGTGCAAATGACACTTGGAGCCACTTGACACACTTCCACACTAAGATGCGCAACTAGACTACTATAATGTTTAATGGAGTACTTGGAATTGCTTGATAAGCATTTTCCCAAGTAACTCAAGGTGTAAAAGCAAAGAAGAATTTACTACAAAGGTTCCGTGATAGAAAGCCAAATATTATTATTGTCCTACAAAACAATGTAGATATATTTAGTAAAGTAAACATTCTAAGACTTAGAAAGAAAAGAACTTTTGTTTATTCAACTTCCCTTTCCTAGTCTTAAGTTGATACTTCTTAGGATGGGAAGTCTCTAAAGGGGTTGCCATCAAAGGTGTTGATAACTCATGGTTTTGGTGAGTTGTATGGTGAGGGAAGATGTGTTTAACGGTTCTCCAACCTAAGGTAACCTTAAAACAGTAGTATGGCACAAAAGTAGCAGCATAACTTTACTCTAAATCAAGGGTGATTACACGATGGAGAACATCTCTATTTATAGGCTAAGGTGTATCAAAAATGGGCTTAAAATATAACCTAAAAGAGCCACCTTGGTTGGCTTGGAGAGCAAGGAGAAATCCTCTCTAATAAGAGATAAACGAGTGACAAAAATCCTCTCAAATGAGAGAGTGACATGTGACCATTACCTATGGAAAAACTCTCCATTCCTAGAGTGACACGTGGTCACTAACTAGGAGGAAAACTCTCCAATGCGAAGCATTCACATGTCTAGGACCAAATCTTAATCCCTTGTCCTTCAAGCTTATCCAAAATGTTGACCCCTTGGTCAACAAGACCATTTTGGACGTCCAAGCATAGTCAACTTTGGGCCTTGGCCCTTTCTTGACTTTTTTGGTCAAAATCATATTCTACTTGGCCAAAAGTACAAGGCTCAATTGAAATCCTATACTACTAGGCTCATAATACAAAGCCCAAATGAATTCTATACTACTTGGCCCATAATCCAAAGCCCAAATAAAATCTAGACTACTTGACCTAAATACAATGCCCAAAATTATTCTAACTCTACTAAATCTTCATGATAGCTTAAGATGGTCCTAGAGAAAGAGTCTAAGCCCATCTTCTATAGATATCTCTAACTCTTCATGAATGTGCTAGGTCATGGCTAGGGGTATGTGATATGGAATAGCATGCTTAGAGAGAAATGTTCTAATGATAATTAAGAAATGGAAATTGAAAAGACTTAAAATGGAAGAGAGAAGGAAGAGAGAACTTATGAACTTGAGGACACGCCACTTGAAATTATCCAAGATAAGTGTCAAGGTTGGATCGCCACTTGCTTCTCACAAGATAAGACCCAAAAGATGACTTAGAGACATAATTCTATCTCAAAGAAGATAAGCAAATGAATGCAAATCACTCTTAAAATTTCATTCATTCAAAGGTGTGTACAAAAGGAGACCCATAGGCTTCTTATATAACCTCTAAGATGGATTAAGTTGTACGTTTTAAGGGATGTGGGACTTAGAGTGCTTCCCAAGCTGACCAGCAGCGTCTCCAAGGAATCTTAGTCCCACATCTCTTAAATCTTCCATTCTTAAAGGGTTTATAAGCTTCCTAGCAAGTCTAGAATTCAAAAGCTACAAACTATGCATGTTTACTTACACTACAAGCAACAAAAGCAGAAAGCCTATTTATTCTTCTTTTCTTTTAAGTCCAAGTTATGTGAAGTCCCACATTGCTTTCACTATAAAGAAAAGAAGATTTTATAAGCTTCTCTACAACTAAAAATAACAAAAGAACAAAAGAGGAAAATACAAGCCAATGAAACCTATTATATTCTTTTTTATGCTTGTTGTCACTTTGAAAACTCTTCATTGTTGCCCCATCTATGATCATATCATCCCCCTAGGTTGGAGAGGATTCGACTTTGAATCTTCAAAAACCTGCAACAAAGAGAGATTAGTGACTTATTCTGTGTATAAACCAAAGGAACTCCTCTTGGATCAAATGTCAACCTGAAAAAATCATCAAACATTTTGTGAATGAATTTATGTTGACCAATCAATGTATATATAAAAGAAATATTGATAGAATGGGTCTTTGAAATTGGATTTATTTTCTTAGGGAAAACTAAAAATCCTTCTTTAGAAAAACTTTTATTTTTGTCTTGAGTTAAGTGTAAAAAAGAATACATTAACTCAAGATGTGGGTTGGAAATGGTGTGTGAAGAAGTGGTAATAAGAGATGAGAAAGGTGGGAAATTTGCACCAAAGTTTTTAGGAAAAGAAGAAAGCTTAATATTTGGAGAAAAGTGGAAGGATGGAAAAACTCCCTTGTCATGGCTTGGATCCATTTGAATGATCGGAGGGGAAGGTGCCTTCGGTAGCACTTTGTCTAAAACTTGTGTCTGCTCCTTTTCTCTCACAAGTTTTTATTTTTCTATCTTTGCTTTCTTCGCTCTTTATTTGCTCTCATATTTTTCTTTTACACTCTCATTGCTTTCTTGCCTCTCATTTTCTTCTTTTACTCCCTCCTCTTTTCTATCTACTAGGTCCTCATTTAAACAATTAAGCATGCCCTTCTCTTTTGAATCACTTGATGAGGAAGAAGAGGTATAAGTTGTTGAAGGTAAGGAAGAGGTAGACTCATTAGTGACAATGGCTTCACCCTCAATGCATGTTTCCTTTTTATTGGGGCAGGCAGATGCTATATGACCATGTCCTAAGCATTTAAAACATTTAATGTGACTTGGTCTAGAAGGGGATGTAGGTTAGGAAGAGTAATGGTTAGAAAGATAATGAGGACAAGATTTGTTAGTGGGCTCCTTAGAAACATCATTGGCTTTATCCTTTGATGATGAAGATTTGTAGAAAACATCTTTTGAAAAGTTTGAAAATTTGTTGTGAAAAGATTCTTTTTGCAAGAGTTTCTTCTCAACTTTCATGGCCCTATGAACCACTACATCTAAAGTCTCATCATCATGGAGTTTCACAACATCTTGGATGTTTCTATTTAGTCCACTAATAAATCTAACTATTTTTGCATGATCATTTTCTTTAATGTTTGTACGATGTGTGAGCACTTCGAGCTCGCGTGCATACTCCTCCATACATCGTCTACCTTGCTTAAGCCATTGGAACTTAAGCAAGAGTTCCATAAAATAGTGAGGAGGTACGAAGCGCTGGATAAGAATGTCCTTAAAATGTTCCCAAGTACTCGCGGGTGAGGCCATGGTTAAATATCTCATATTTAGCCATTGTTTGGCGTATCCCTCTAAAGCTAAACAAGCTAACTTTACACGCCAAGAATTATCTAAACTATACAAAGAAAAAATATTATCTACATTAGTTATCCAATTTAACCAAATGTTAGGGTCTTCTTCTCCATTGGAGGGCGACAATTGCAACTTTGGCAAGGGAAGGTATACATCTACAGTTTTAGCTTCTTGCTACTTCTTGGTATGATGAAGACCATGAGAAGTGTGGTGGCGGTCTTGGTGAACATAAGTGTGTGTTCCCTTTGCCTTCTCTTTATTATCCATCCTTCTACTAAGAGGATCAAGTTGGTGTTGCATTTGTTGAAGAGCCTTCACCAAGTCCAACTTGCTAGAAGCATTTCCTTGATGGCTACCTCTATCGGAAGAAGATTGTCTTGAACCTGCAAACATTTTTCTAATAGCAAACAGCAGCAATACTCACACCAAAGCAAGTTAGAAAACACGTTAGAATGGTAGCACAAAATGAAATAAAACAGCAGCCAAAATGGTCCACTCAAACAACAGAAAAATTGGCTCAAAACTCACGGGTTTGTTGGCTAAAACAAGGCAAGATCACTCCCTCATGTGCACTCTTCAATCAAGATAGTGATGTGTCTCTCAAGTCATATTTTTAGAGCACAAAATCAAGGACAAAGTCAAGTGGAAAGATGTACAATCCAACCTCAACAAACACAAGGAATCAAATCAAGAAACATGCACTACAAGAGGCCCAAAAATCAATTGAAAACTACTAGACAAGTGATGGAAAAAGAACCTATGAAAGCAAGAAAATTGGCACACAAAAAATGGCAGCAAGCTAGAAACTTAGAGTAGACACAACAACAAGGAAAAATGAATCAAAACAGTGGCACATGTGAACAAGACAGCAGCAAAAAAATTGACACAACTAAGAAGCAATTCACACCAAAATTATATGCATACATGAAGAGAAAGATCTAGCAATGAATGGAATTAATTTGGCAAGCTTCAAACTTATATGTTCTTTACATTGATGATAAAAAAAGGCGTTAAATTCAGCTGCCAAACCCACAAAATAGAGAAGGAGTCTTGGCCAGACCAGCATGATTAAAGCACACAGTTTTTGAAATTTAATGGTGTGCATGCAGTTTTTGGAGTTTCCTAGTCTCAGCCAAGTGCTTTTGAAATGATTAGGTGTGTTTGACAAAACTGGAAATTTGTTTATTTAATACCTCTACTATTGTAGAACATACAAGCAAAGCTAGAACTTCTACCACTATAGTTTAAGTTATTGTCAAGATTCCAGATATAACAATTCAAAATATAAATTTTGGATTTCATGTTATGAACTGCACCTTTAGAAGAAAAATTTTCATTTTGAGAAAGTATAATCCACATCTAAAATAAGAAACATGAAACAATAACTTGAAAGAAAACTCATTTAGGAAGCTTAGAAAAACGTTTTTTTTAGTTAGTTGCATCTTGTATAGTGGTCTAAAAATTCTGAGTTAGTATTCATTTGAAAGCCCAATGAGTCTAGATTCCAACAAAACAAGAATCAACTCATTTGGAGTTCGGTGGAGAAAGTTAAGAGCAAAAAAACCAGCAAAGGTCAGAAAAACAAACTTAGGGAGTGTAGTTCATCCAGCTGGTGAGTGTAGTTGAAGTTTCTGTACAAATGACCATTTTTCCTCTTGTAATCAATTACAAGACCCCTGTAATTGATTACTATAGGAAAAAATGGCCAACAATGCTTATGGAGCTCATCTAACTTACATGAAAGCACTTAAATGACCTTTTTACTCAACAATTCAATGGCCTAATGTGTTCATTGGTGCACTAAACACCACCCATGATCATTAAACTCACTCACACATCTAAAATAAAAAACATGAAATAATAACTTGAAAGTAAACTCATTTAGAAAGCTTAGAAAAACGTTTTTTTAAATTAGCCGCATCTTGCACAGTGGTCTAAAAATTATGAGTTAGTGTTCATTTGAAAGCCCTTTGAGTGTAGATTCCAACAAACAAGAATCAACTCATTTGGAGTTTGGTGGAGAAAGTTAAGAGTAAAACAACCAGCAAAGGTCAGAAAAACAAACTTGGGGAGTGTTGTTCATCCAGCTAGTGAGTGTAGTTGAAGTTTCTGTACAAATGACCATTTTTCCTCTTGTAATCGATTACAAGACCCCTCTAATCAATTACTAGAGGAAAAATGGCCATTTGTACAGAAAGATCAACTATATTCCCCAACTGGTATAACAACACTCCCCATGATGGTTTTTGGTATATTTTGGGTCAAATTTTCCATTTTTTTGACAAAAAACACAATAATTAACTTTAATAGAGCACGAAGTGATTGACATTAGTGAATGAAATATTTTCTTTAATTTTAACATAATTGTCTTACATAAGAAAGTCTGAGATATGGTTGGCATTATGACTACATTGAACATTAAAAGTAGTAATTAACTAATCATTCTCCATAATGGGATGTGGACCCTCTAATGCCAGAATTGTGAGGACAATAATTTTTCGTGTGGCCTGGTGTTTGGTAGTATGAGCAATTTCGTGGGTGTGCTCGTTCCCTGATGTCCATTTCAATCCTGATTCTAGATGATTTTAGTCGACCCTTTGCATTCCTTTTTGTGGCTGGATAAGTCCAAATTTATGTGCCTTGGTATGATGGCCAATATTCTTCATGTCGTAGCTCCTCAAACAAATTATTATACACTTTTAGGATGACATCCAACCTATAGTAGGGACTGGTGTAAATGTTAAAGTCATGATGAGCATGTTTGCAAGCTGCTAAGACATGTGAACACGGTAGATGAATCTTTTGAAACATGCCACAATCTTACCATCGGTCATCCAATCTGACAACAAATTTTCCTACAGGTCGTATTTCTCTTCGGTATACCATCTCCTCAACTCTGAATCTTGTTGTATTTCTATCAAATTTAACAACCCTGTGGGTGTTTGATTTTGAATCAGCATCTTGTAGGACCTTCATGGCATTTTCAGAATAGACATGACCAACACTTATCATTGCACTTATTTGTTTCCCTCTTTCTGTGAAAAAGGAGATACATCTTGTGTATGTGGCCAATACTATGGAGGAGATTGGTAAATTTCTTGTCTTCTTCAGGACTGAGTTAATTGTTTCGGCTAGATTTGCTATTAGGTGACCCCATCTTATACCTTCATCATACGCAAGTGTGAATTGTTGCCTTGGAATTTGATCAATCCAAGTTGCTACTTCAGGATTATTTTCCTTAATGATATTGTAGTAATAGTTACATCGCGGCTCAGTCATTGCGTATGCTGTAAAAATATTTAAGAAAGTAGTAATGATTACAGATAATGAAGCATAATAAAGACGAAATTTAAATGGTTAAAATCTTTAAAAAAAGTAGTTACCCATGTTGACAAGGTCCTTCTTCAAACTTGTATCCTTGAATCTTCGGGTGAAATTTTGTGCAATGTGTCAAATGTAATACACATGCACACATTGTCCTTCTGTCCACCCACTGGTTGGTCTGTTCAATGTTGCACTAATGGAGTTGTGGCGATCCGAAATTAAGCACAAGTTTTGTTGAGGTGTGACATGTCTCCTAAGGTTTTTTAGAAAAAACAACCAAGCCTTTGTTGTTTCACCCTCAACTATAGCAAAAGCAATGTGGAGTATGTTGTTTCTCCCATCTTGTGCCACAGCCACCAGAAGAGTCTCCTTATATCTTCCATACAGGAATGTTCCGTCCACTTGCACCAACGGTTTGCAATATGGGAATCCATCAACACAAGGTTTGAAGGTCCAGAAAAGTCTTTTGAAATATTGTTGGTTTTGGCGGATCTCCTGGCCATCAATAATTAGTTGTGTTTTCAATTTGTACATAAAGCCGGGAAGAAAAGTTTTCATGGCATGTAGTAGGCATGGCAATTTATTGAACGATTCTTCCCAATTCCCATACACTTGTTCAATTGCATGTTTTTTTATCCAACCAAGCCTTTCTGTAGGATGTTGTGTACCCCATAGAGGTCTTGATGAAAGCAATAATGTTTGTAATTGTTGTGGATGGGTCAGATTTGACCATCTCACATATGTGCTGGGAAATTATTCATGATCCCAGCCTGTTGTGATCTTATGTGATGAGTTGTGTGGCACATGTGTGTGCACCATCAATTTTTCTGATTTCTCAAACTTGATCTCGTGTACGAAGGATGGCTTGACAATTCCATGGACACTATTGATGTACATATTGCACCATCAACCTTGTTGTGTTAGAATGTGTCGTTTTGTATGTACAATGGTTTTGTATGTGAAATGTGTTTAGAGCATCAATGACTTGTTCCTTGGTTTGGAACCTCATTTCCTAAGTCAATGTTCCAGGTTGATGGTCGAAAGTTTCATGCAAAACCGAATGATGATCATATGCATGAGGATATTCTTGTAGATATGAGGGAAATTATTCATAGGATTGGAAGTATTGGGATGGGTTGTATGGAATAGATGCAAAAGGTTGTTGTTGTTGTTCATCATGATCGTGTTGGCTTAGGATTTCATCCTCATCCTCACTTAATGGATCTAATGACGATGAAGGCAAGCCTAATATTTCACTTTCTTGTAAAGTATGAGGGGATGAGGGTTTTGTGTTTTTATGTGGGAGATATTGGAAAAGTTGTGAAGTGGATGGACTGGTTAATAGTTCACTGTATGACTGTATGTCATTTTGTCATTCCCCTAAACAAGTGTTGTTAAGGTCGAAAGAGTGATGTGTGGGTTGGGTAGGTGACGGTGGTTCATCTTGGTTAGATTGTGTTCCAAAAATTGGTACGGAAGATGGAATAGTTGTAGTATAGGTGGAACAAAGTTGTATGCATGTTAAAATTGGGTTGGCCTCTGTGAGTTCGATTGCACCTTCCAAGTCATCGTCATCTTGAATCTGAGTGGTTGTGAAGGTGATATGTATGCCAAATATTTGAGTTCGAAATCTAAAGTGCAAGATTAGAGGTGGATGGGTTGGATCTCTATTTGACTTCTGCAGTAGTATCTGTATTAATATAGACAACGTAAAACTTCTGTGAATGCGAATCATGATTTTGGTGCCGATGTAAAAAAACACCACTTTCAGGATCAGAAAATTTCACCATTATCATAGATGCATGTGTAGATGGAAGTTTCCATTTTAAGTTGTGGTAGAAGATGTTTGAATGTGTGTATTGTAAATGGTTGATAGGTGCATGTTTTATAGGTAAAAGTTGCACAGTAGCTTAGTTGATGATGTCACTTGCAATAATACATTATGATGTGTAGACTGACATCAGATAAGTGGAACAACGATAAATAACATGCAGTACTTCAATACATTTTTTAAAAATAAGGTAGGTCATCCTCAATCAAGATTTAGTGAGAAATTGAAGTTATTCATCAAATCGTAATAAACTTCATTAGGGGATGTGTTTGGTTGAATTGGTGTAATAAATGTCATTATCTCAACATGAACGATAATGTCCAGTGCCACCACATATGTAGATTAGTAACATGTATCGTAATTCAACTTGATATTGGTTTAGCGCTGACATGTTGAAGTGGTTTAGGATTGCTTGCTTCACTTCGACAATATCATCGTATCAACAATGGTGACCCAAGTTGTTTGTGAACTAATGTATGTTTCTGAATAGTTTTCTTCTGTGAAGATGGTGTCATTGAAGTGCACTAACACAAACAATGCTATAAATGTCATGGTTGTTTACAATGGTTATTTAGTGACTTGATTGGATTGATGGAATAAGGTAGAAGTTCCTTCATTTATAGGCTGAGATGTTGAAAGTGCACACTGTGTATCACTTTAATGTAAGGGTTAAAAATAAACAAGTAGAGGTGAATGAGTGCATTTACTATTTTCACACATGTTGAAGGTCTGACAAGTCACACTCAATGTCTTGTTCACATTTGCACCACTTTCTATGAAGCAATTGACATTTTTTGTTTTAATGTGCAAAAGTTAATTACTTTCATGCATAGTACGCATAGCTGGATGTCATGTTTTTACGGATGGAGATTTTGGTGAATCTAATGGGGTCTACCAGATTTGATTTAGTTGTACCCATTCACTTTTTCCATGTGAAATATGACTATTGTCATGCACGCGAGAAGTATTGTCCATTTTTTTTCAACACATGCTTCCAATTCAACTTTATCATAAATATTATTAAGGTATTCATTTCTTTAGTATTATTATTATATTCTTTAATAATGAAACAAAAATGATGTGATATCTAATTTCTTACAACCAATTTAGTGTAGCATGGACTTGTGAATAAGGTGGTGTTAAAGAGTTCTGCCAATGTCAGTTATTTAGTTTCTTTGTGTCCTATGCGAATTGATTACCTATGCAGACTTTGGCCATGATATGTACAAAATTTTCATATACTTTTTGCAGTAAGAGATTGTCATATTTTTTGCTAACTTTAATCCAACAGATGACTTTGAATTGATGTAGTGAGCAATTGTCTACATATATCTTTAATTGTGGTTGTTCATAACCTCATCACATACTGATATTATTACCATCAATTAAATCATAGACGACCAAAACACTTCAAAAATGTTGTTGTGGAGGCAAGAAAAACATAGAGCTGCATATATTGCATAGATGGTATGTTATTCTTGTTTTCCATAAACTTAAATTTCAATTAACTTTTGTCCTAAACTTTCTTTTTTTGTTCATTTTTAGGATGCAGAGGACAGCATTATCTCTTCATATTGTCATTCGATGCATGAACCCCATTTTGTACTTACTCCTGTTATAGAGGAATTTGGGTTTGGTGTTGTATCTAAATTAAGACACTTAAAAGTAGATCACAGGTTAGTTACAGCGTTGGTCGAAAGGTGGAGGCCTGAGACACATACTTTTCATCTTCCAACTGGAGAATGCCCAATTACCTTGCAAGATGTGTCACTCCAATTGAGGCTTAGAGTTGATGGTCCTCCTGTAATTGGACCTACAATGTTTGATTGGGAAGATATGTGTAATGCGTTGTTAGCGATTACACCGATTAAGGGAGAGTCCCTTGTTCGATCTATGGTGAAGATAAAGTGGTTGTGGGAAAATATGTTGCATGTACATGACGACTCAAGTATAGAAGAAATACATGCACAAGGACATATATATTAGGACTAATTGCAGGGGTTCTTATGCCTGATAAAACAGGTAATAAAGTACACTTAATGTACTTGAATTTCTTAAGTAATATTCAGAGAACTCGACAATATAGTTGGGAGTCTGCTTGTTTAGCTATGTTGTACAGGGAGATATGTAGAGTAACAGATCGACATTCAAAGACCATGGGTGGTTGTGCATCGTTGTTACAATCGTGGGCATGGTTTCGTATGTCCTTTATTGCACCAATTTCGCGAATGCAATTTAGTTTCCCACTTGTATGTTGATGGAACGGAGGTCGTGTTTTAACCTTTCGAAATGTCCCCCACAAGGATTTAATCAGATACCGATCAAGGCTAGACCATATAGAACATAACCAGGTAACATTCTATTTTTAGTTTAAATCTTTTTTCATAAAAAAAATGAATCATATAGTAATGGTTTGTTGACGCAGTTTACATGGGCTCCGTATGAGGGATTAGAGCCAATTTTTCCTACCCAAGCTTACAGAGACCCGGCATTGTGGACGTCATGCACAACTTTAATTTTCTTTGCAATTGTTGAATGGCACCAATCAGACTGGGTCAAGTTATAATTTCGCCTATCACAAATGTTCCTGAATTACCAAACAATCTTGACCTTTATAAAGTTGATATGAGGGGCAGACAAGATGAGAATTGGGTTACTAGACATTCCCAATGGATAGACGTGTGGAACAATAGGCGTTAGCTAAAATTGACAGGAATTCTAGTTCTAGGGCCACTTGTCCACACAAGCGAGTACATGTCCTGGTATTTTGAGAATGCAATTTTGTTTTTGTCCATTCCACAAATGTTGAATGACCCTAGGATGCAACGTGCCTTGACATCGACACATCTTCATTCTCCTGAATACCATGACAGTAGAGAACATCAAAACACTCCTCATGTAGATGCAAGTATGGATGCAAGAAGGCATTTCATTTCATCGTTCTCTGATCTACGCATGCCAAGCTTGTTTAGAGCTTATGCCCCTACTCCACCTTCGACTCACGTTGTTGAGGGACCTTATGATAACTCGTTTTGTTTTGTTGAAAGCCATAACGAAATAGGTACTTCCTCTGCTGCTTGTGGAGGAGATGAAGGTGAAGAACATATTGAAGCACAACCTTCACAAAAAGAACCACCTAGACCTCCACAAGAAGAACCACCTATACCTCGACAGGGAAGGAGAAATCCAACTAGGAACAGGTGGCAACCACGTTGTGGAACTGGACATCATTATGGAGAATGATTAGTTAATTACTACTTTTAATGTTCCATGTAATCATAATGTCAATCATATCTCATACTTTCTTATGTAAGACAATTATGTTAAAATTAAAGTAAATTTTTCATTCACTAATGTTAATCACTTCGTCCTCTATTAAAGTTAATTATTGTGTCTTCTGTAAAAAAAATGGAAACATTGACCCAAAATCGACCAAAAACCATATATGGGAAGTGTTGTTGTACCAGTTGGGGAGTATAGTTGAACTTTCTGTACAAATGGTCATTTTTCATCTTGTAATCGATTACAGGGGTCTTGTAATCGATTACAAGAGGAAAAATGGACATTTGTAATGAAACTTCAACTACACTCACTAGCTGGCTGAACGGCACTCCCCAAGTTTGTTTTTCTGACCTTTGCTAGTTGTTTTGCTCTTAACTTTCTCCATCGAACTCACAATGACTTGATTATTGTTTTGTTGGAATCTACACTCAAAGGGCTTTCAAATGAACATTAACTCATAATTTTTAGACCACTATACAAGATGCAGCTAATTTCTAAAAAAAATGTTTTTCTAAGCTTTCTAAATGAGTTTACTTTCAAGTTATTGTTTAATGTTTCTTATTTTAGATTTGTGAGTGAGTTTAATGATCATGGGTGGTATTTAGTGCACCAATGAACACGTTAGGCCATTGAATTGTTGAGTAAAATGGTCATTTAGGTGCTTTCATGTAAGTTAGATGAACTTCGTAAGCATTGTAGGTCATTTTTTCCTCTAGTAATCGATTATAGGGGTCTTGTAATTGATTATAAGAGGAAAAATGGTCATTTATACATAAACTTCAACTACACTTACCAGCTGGATGAACAGCACTCCCCAAGTTTGTTTTTCTAACCTTTGTTGGTTGTTTTGCTTTTAACTTTCTCCACCGAACTCCAAATGAGTTGATTTTTGTTTTGTTGAAGTCTAGACTCAGGGCTTTCAAATGAATACTAACTCATAATTTTTAAACCAATGTACAAGATGCAGCTAATTTTTCAAAAAGAAACGTTTTTCTACGCTTCCTAAATGAGTTTTCTTTCAAGTTATTGTTTCATATTTCTTATTTTAGATGTGTGAGTGAGTTTAATGATCATGGATAGTGTTTAGTGCATCAATAAACACATTAGGTCATTGAAATGTTGAATAGAAAGATCATTTACGTGTTTTCCTATAAATACTCAAAAAAAAGTTTTTCAAAAAATATTAAAACATAAAATTTTGACCTAAAATTATAAAAAGTTATATATATATATATATATATATATATATATATATATATATATATATATATATATATATATATATATAACTCAGAATTCGGTTTTCCAAACCGAATTCTAACTTAAGATTATAAAAAATTAATAAAAAAATCTTTACAGTTCGGTTTCCCAAAATCCGAATTGTCACCTAAAAAAAGTGTGCTGTTTGGGTAATTATAAAGCACCTTATGCTATCTCGTAAATATAACTGCAAGTTCTATGTATAAAAAATCGTAGGAGGAAGTATGAAGCCAACATTTAATTGTATCCTTTGGACAAAGCTGTAAACCTTGTTCATCAATGTCAAGTGAAAGATTGATGCTCGAAGGGAAAGCGAATATAACTAATTTGGGTTAATCACACAATGATTCAAATTTTAAAAAATGCAAATTCCAAAATCAAATAATCTTTTATTGATTTAGTTCTGGTTTACAATAAGTGAAGTAATTAAGTAAATTCGCCTAAAACGATAAAAATTGATACGATTTAAATTGACATGCATTAAATCAAATACAATCTATTTACTAATATTTTTGAATAAATTCCCATCGGAGTTTTTCAAATGTTAACATCCACGTGCAAAAATTCCAAAACAAAGAGAATCAAATATTATTGAGTTAATTTAGATATACAATAAATTACCTAATTAATTAAATTAATCTAAATCAATAAAAATTATTCGATTTAAATAACCACACTCATTAATTCAATCCGGTCATATAAATACTCATTTCCTTTGTCCCCAGTTTGGTTGAATTGTGTCAAATTCATCCTCATTTTTTAAAAAGTTTCATTGTCGTCCTCACGTGGTGTAAAAGTGTCAATTGAATCCAAACATAGAAAACATTTGTGTCAATGTAGTCATCTCCGTTAAATACACACTAACGGTGTTAAGTGGCTGATTATTTAGCACTAGAGAATTAAAACGTGGCAAATGAGTCACAGTTTCCCCTTTCCTGCCCAAATTCATCTCTTCTCCAACACAAAACAGAAACCCCCACTTTCTCTTATTCTTCTTACTCACTCGACAACCACGCACAAAACTCAAATCTCCCTTTCCCAGCCGAGACCGGCCACCGCGTCATCTCCGCGCACACTGCCGCCTCCGCCAGACCGGCCGCTGCGTGTCGCCGTTCAAGTCGTCGCCAACTCATTCCCCCTTCCTCTTCGCGCGCGGGAAGAACTCGCCTTGCACCCTGCAACCGCCACTACCTCCACCGAAGTCGGCCGCCGCGAGCCTCTGAGGCCGCCAAGGGCCGCTCTGTCCGATCTCCTCTTCTGCCATAGCCTCCGCGCCCAGTCGCCACCTTTCGGACCACGAACCAGGGTCGTGCCGGCGATGGAACCCGCTGCCCTCGCCGGAGCCCGCTTCCTCACCGGTGCCGTCACTCTCCTTTTCTCATTCCCTTTTTTCATTTATTGATTAGTTTGGTGTTTCGACTTCTGAGATTAAGAACGATAGATGTGTGTTGTGTCCGAAACAGTGGTGGCCCCTTTTTTTTTTGAATTAATCTGATGAATGTTGTATCATAGAAACGTTGAGGGAATGGGCTAATCTGATAGGTTGTGTTACAGGCTGAGGATGACAAAATTTTTAGTGCTTGGTGTTGAAGTCAATGAACATGAGGATGTTGAACTAATGATGCAGTTTGAAATGTCAATTTGTCACCCTTGTTTTAATGTGTTGGATATAGCAGAGGATAAAATGGCTTATTCCAAAGGACAAGCTTTGAGTGTATTGGCATGGAATCTGTGATTTGGTCTGTTTATTCGGTTTGATACAGGTGAATGATGATCTTGCATAGCTGCGGCCGAAATTGTTACTCAGGTTGAGGGAGATCTTGTTAGATAGAAAAAGGTTTTTCACCAAACGCGTTCTGCTTTCCCCAATTCAATAACCTATTTCATTGACACGTCATTGACACGTCATTACCACTACTGTGACTTATTTGCCACGTTTTAATTCTCTAGTGCCAAATAATCAGCCACTTAACACCGTTAGTGTGTATTTAACGGAGATGACTACATTGACACAAATTTTTTCTATGTTTGGATTCAATTGACACTTTTACACCACGTGAGGACGATAATGAAACTTTTTTAAAAATGAGGATGAATTTGACACAATTCAACCAAACTAGGGACAAAGGAAGCAATTAAACCTTTATTAAAACTCACCATGGGCAAAGGCGTTGAAGAACCCGGGAACTTGTGCACGTCTGGTATTAATTATCTTTTAGCAGATTTTTAATTATTTTAAAATACAAGAACAAATTCCAAGTACTAGCAAAGTTTTTACCAATATAATTTCTTCAATTATACACCATATAAATGAATTTAAATCTTGAAATTAAAGCAAAAGAATACACTTTGATTACTTACGAACACTGTAATTTTCTGACTTGCTGGAAGCAATTAATTTAAGAAAATTGTCCTTTTGTATTTGGCTTGGCAACTGACTGAGATAAAAACAATAGAAAAGGTAAAAACAATACTGAATTAATTGAGGTAGTAACACAGAAGCCAGTGTTCAACAGCTATAACACGACACCAATGCTCTAGCGAACCACGTGAGAGAGTAAGCAGGTCAGTTCACAGTAGGTTCCCACAAGGAAAGGTAAGAAAAAGAAATGGGTAAAGAAAATTGAACATTATTCACATATTTCACTACATAGAGCTGATTTCATCAATGCAAATATAGATTACAGCTTAAACAGGTGGTGAGCTACCAACATAAAGTATCACTTGATACAGGGTTGTTGCCACCAAGGGATGGAATGACAAAACAAACCCCAAAAAAAAAGAATGATACAATTGACACTTAATGGTTACAGCTATCACAAAGGTACTTTATATCAAGTGAGAACTATCACCACAATCATGGATAAATGCTAATAAAAAACAAAAACAATAATAAATTTTGATAGTACATTAATTCGACCAGACATGAACCAGACCGTGCCTATTGCCCGTATAAATCTCGTTGCGCTCTTCATCGTAAAATAGTGCAGTAATGTCTTCCAAGGCTTCTGCAACTGTGCTCCTAATTCTGGAGGAGTGCTTCCGCTTCCCTAAATTACAACCACTGCATGAGCAATTTTCATCAACGCAACTGCATTCCTTCATCACGGGAAAGCCATTACTGGCCCTTATCTTTGCAAGACACTTGCCAGTTAAAATGTTGCTGACATTAATAGAGCCTGCTGCGTTGAAGAAGCATAACTTGTTAGTAACTTTAAAGAGGGTGCTCAGTTACCAACACAAACTGATCACTGACGCATTGGACAATTATATGATTTGGTATCCTGTTTAACATTTTAGTTTATTAGGTCAACATAAACACTTGATTGAATCAGCTTTCAGTTAAACGACATAACACCACCTTTCAAATATTGAGACCACTGTAACTAGAAATACACTAAAGAAAAAGGTGCATAAAAAAGAGGAAGAACACAAATAATGTGAGGGGCAACTAGGCAGGGATAAAAAAAGAAGAAAAGTACCATTTCCTTCAGAAAGTGAATCGTCAGAATCAGCCTTGCAGTATGATATTATGAGATCCTGGTCACTGGTTATGTATATGTTGTTTGTATTGCAGTCAGGATGCCACAAGAGGTGATCTTCAAAAGAAGTTACAAGTTCTCCACGGAAGTTCCACACAGCCACAGTTCGGTTTCGAAATGTCAGAAATAATTGGTTCTCATATAGAAATATGAAAGCAGATGGTGTCATAAATTCGCTTCTGCTAACTTCTGTTAGCTCAGACGTCCGTACCTAAAATTAATCAGAAAGTCAGATATCATGATTCAAAATGTATACAACTCATTCTCATTTGTAAAATATGAAATTACATACATCAAGAATTTGGAGATTCTCATTTTCTTGTTTAACAAGAAGTTTTTCATTGAATTGTTCAATGAAATCCACCTTCTTATTCCGATGAAGGAGATGATTGAATGATTTCAAAACAGTACCATCTTCTATTGAGAGGATTTTAAGTGGGACATGGCTACTTGATTTAGCAAAAATCAACAACATAATTCCTGGACTGAAAAAAATAAAAAACAAAGAGTTAAACATTGTAAACCTTGTAGGCTACACAAATATTCAAAAACGAAGAAAATTTAATACCACAAAAAACTAAAACATAATGCAATATAATTTTTTTAAAATAGTGAATCACCACAAACCTTATATCCACAGTAAACTAATTTGTACATGTCAAAGGAAAAATGAACAAGGAAATAATACCTGATCTTAATCTCTTGTACGTTTTTATCTGAAATGGAGTACAACATTGTATAGTTTTTCAGGTCGAACACCTTGTATATGCTGTATAGGAAAAAAATAATGAAAAAGATATCATTCAACCACAATCAAGAAACTTTGAAACATTATATAAGTATATCCCCAAACAGATGCATAGAACAAAATATTTACCTATCCTGAGCAGAGTACGTGAGTACCTTCCCATTTACATCATCAAATTCTACAAAACCTGGCCATTTCAATGACTCGGATTCAAAAAGTGCAAAGCCAGCATCTGGTTTGACCCTTCTTATATATCTGGAAAGTGAAAAACATAAATTTTAGCATACAACAGCCCCAATTTAGCAGGCAATTGTTGCTATGTGCTAGTTTATTTAACTCTCACTCTTGACAATTTTATTTTTCCTAAGGCTTTCTTTCTGTAAGCACGGAAAACAAGGGTAGTAATTACAAAGTAATACAGCTATACTTACTCAATCCTTGTGCTTCTGCATTTCAAAGAACTATAACTGTCTGATGCATAGACAGAAACTGTGATAAGCGAGTCATTATTTTTATTATAAAACAAACTCCTTATGACTTCGTCAGGACTGACATTCAAGAAGCATATCCTTTCATTGGTCTCTGCACAGTAGCAATCAATGGAAACAAGCAACATAAATCACGTAACAGCATATTCAGATATAATATAAAATATGTATGACACACCAGTAACCAGTTCTAACAACTACCTCGGCTAAATGCTGCACAAACACCAGATTGTGCAAGTGCAAAAACGATGTCCCGTGCTGCTACAATCTCAATTATCTTTGACCTCTTTTTCAGAAATGGCAATACAGCAGTAGAAGGACCTTTTGGATCATGTGTATCATATTCTTCCTATAAATAGATCCATAAAGCACAAGTCAGAAGAAGTGATTTCAAATGTTGCTTTACCCAAATGTATGAGGAATTTCCACAAACAAAATAACTTGACAAATTTGTATTAAAACTGTAAATCAAATTTCTAATACGCATTTGTCTGCATTCCGTAGTGGTGATTTAAAATAGTGTAGTTTTCTACTATATATCCCCTTAAATATTCTCTCAAAATTTTCTGCAACGTACGCGTTTTGCTCCCCCATCAAATAGGTTTATCAACATCCAACAAATTAAAATAGACTTGATTCAAAAGTCGGGATGACAAAACAAATCTATGGGTACATCTCAAGCAAAATAGCATTCATTGAGTAAATAACAAATGCTGGATTGAAATACACAATAAAAATAAAATAAAATAATTAAAAAAAAAAACACTATGCATACGAACATACATCTTGAACCCTTAGTAAGGACCCTTCTTGACCTCAGACACATTTACACTGACCTAAGTAATCATTCATCGACATTAACCTAAGTTTTCGTTTCCTAGAGCCTCTAATTTGGCCCACATGCTTTCTTGCACTACATGGAAACAAACAATCGACAGTCCACGTTAGTCCTTAACCTGTGTAAAATTATCGAATGCAACTTCACCATACACGTCATCTTACACGGTTAAACTACAAACAACATCTTCGTCTGAGAGAATTCATCAGTTAAGCAACTCGAGAGATTTAGAGCACAGTTTCTGAAAAGAAAAACCCTAAAACTGTTCCGCATCCAAAACTTCACAATGATAAAAGAAGGTTTCTCCTAACAGTAAGTTGTTCAATCGGTCAGAAAAAAATCATCACTCTTTTTCTGCACATAAATTTACTCTTCACTGTTCACAAACAAAATCAAAAACAAACCTGCAAGCGAATGTTGCGAAACCTCTCTTGCGCATCGGTCATGGAGAAAGCACGGTAACGATTCGAGCTGATTTCACGGCGCTGAAGCTTCTTGACGCTGTTAACAAAGCCGTCCACGAGGCGCGGCCTCTTCTTCGCCAACACGCGCCTGCCGCAGCAAGGCCGCGGACTCACCGTGATCCGCCTCCCTCCGCCTTCCATTTCAGCGAGCGAAGGATCCCTCCGCCGCCACCGAAGGAGGGAAAACCCTGAATCCGGCAGGAATTTACAGAGAGCGGGGACTTAGGGTTGGGAGAGCGCTCACAAGTGCTACTCTTCTTCAAATTCGAATTTGGATCTGATTTGAGATTTTCAAATTTTGGAAGGAAAAACTAGAAAGTAATGAAAAAGATAAAATAAAATAATAAAAAAGACACAGATTTGTGAAATGGAGAAGAATTGAAAAAGGTGAGTGTGGTGAAGGGTTATTATACCAACACTGTTATTAATGTCTCATTCAATTTTGTAATGATGCTAACTTAGGCTTAAACTTGTTCACAGGCCTAGGCCCAGCAGGAATCTCATTTCCTAAGCCCAACTTATGCAGCTTCTTCGTGCACTATATAATTTCAATCTGCACCCCATATATTTTTATAATTCAAAATATAATTTTTGCATTTTACATGTATATTTCAAAACACAAAATAAAAATTTTGGTTTAGATTTTAAATTCTAAAATAAAAAATAAAAAAACATTTTATATTATACAATAAAATTTAAAATTTATATTTCAAATTACAGAATTTAAAATGCAAAAATTTATTAGAATGGAGACTGAAATTATAGAGGTCGGGAAGTAGTTCCAACTTATCATAATAGCTTCCTTTTGTTCATACTTTTAAAAGAACACATTTTTTTTATATGTTTTTACTAATTATTAATGATAAACATTTTTAATTATTATAGATAGAATATCTAAAAAAATAAAATTAATAATAAGAAAAAAGTACAAATTAAGTATTGATTTAATTATTTATCTATATTGTAAATTTTCAAATTTTATTTCTGAAAGTTACTTTATTTGTTATTAAGTCATGTGATGTGAATCACCTTGCATTAATATATTTCCTTTTATTGTCTTAAAATTTCTATCTATAATAGCGAAACATATTCACTATGTTTCTGTTCTATTACATTACATTTTTATTATATTAGAATAAAATGATAAACAACAAATATTTTGTGCTTAAAATGTAAGAGAAATAATTACTTTTGTCCAAGTATGACTAAGTGTAATTAAATTTGTAGTGCAACATTTTTTGTGGGCCAATAATAATTAATTCAAATATAAATTAATTGGTGTGACAAAAAAAGGAAATAGCATATCAAGCATATAATACATATACCTAAAAATACATATTTAAAAATAAATCGGAATTATGTTGAAAAAAAAACAAATAGAGTTCTTATATGTATAGATCTATAAATAAAATTTAACTTCATTAGAAATCATAAAAGTGATTAAATAAAAAATATTTTGAGATAATTGCAAGTAATTATTAAATTTGGGTTTAGAAATATCAATAGAAAGTATAATTTTGATTAGATATGATCTATATTAGATACAAAAATAAAAAAGAAGTAGTCTTAATTAATAAATTGAACTATTCTTAAAATTTAGAAAATGACGAGTTTCAGAATAGTTTTACAATAATTGTTTATTATTAACAGATAAATTTTAAAGGTTATAAAATTTGGACAATTTTAAAAGTGGTTTCAGATTGCTATTATGTTTTTCATTAAAAAAGCGTTTCTACGTGCAAATAAATACGATCATTTTTAAAAAGAAAAATGAATAATATAGAATTTAAAAGATTAAACTTTATTTTCGAGAAAAATATTTAAAATGTATTGTATCTTAGTTTGAAAAGAAAATTAAGCATCTCTATTTTTAATTTTAATATATTGTTATGCAAATACTTCACCATCTAACGACTAATAATAAAATAATAAATCATATTAAATATCTTTTAAATTTCAATATGCAATGTAACTTTTAAAATTCAATTTCCTTCTCCCAATTTTATTTTTGTGTTTAATTTCTTAAAAGGTTAAATATGTTTTTGGTCCCTTAATATTTAGTGAAAATTAGAATTAATCCATCTTCAAAACTTTGGATTAATTTAGTCCCAAACTTTAGAAATGTGTGAATTTAGTTTTTTTAACCAAATTTTGTTAACTTTATTTGATATTTCGAACGCAGTTAACATTGAAACAAAAATGTGTCAAACGTATAAACAACTCAAATACTATCATCAAATAAAGTTAACAAAATTTGGTTAAAAAAACTAAATTCACACCTTTCTAAAATTTGGGGATTAAATTAATCCAAAGTTTTGAAGAGGGACTAATTCCAATTTCAAGTGAGTTAAAAGATCAAAAACATATTTAACCCTTTCTTAAAAATGAATTTTTATAAAATATCTAAATGTTTTACTTTATTCTCCATTTAACTAAACAATTAAATAATATTGAAAAGGTTTAATGTTTATGTTGATCGTAGTTTTATATTATTAATAAGCATTTATGGGTAAGTGGTTTGTTTGTAGTTAGCATTTGAAATAAATTGGCACATTTTTTTATATTTTGTAATCTTTTAGTTTTTTTTTATGTTTTTCTTTTTTGCATAGTAATCAAAGTTCCTTAACATTGTTTTTCCAAATTTTTCTTTTGATAATTTCATTATTTCCTCTTTTAACACGGTATACTTTTAGTACACATTTCTTTCTTAAGTTAACTAATAAAAGGTTCTTAATATGAAAATAACAAATATTTATCCATATAAAAGGATTACAACTCTTTTGTTTATTTGATAGTCAAGACACACCATCAAAATATATCTCTTTTAAATATGTTGTTTGTAACATTGTCAACCTTGTTTTTATTCAATATGAGTAATAAGATTAACTCATAGTTGTATGACTCCTTACTTTTAGGATATGTGTAAGATTCATGAAAGAAAAAAAAAATATATATATATATATAGTAATAAATTTTAGTATTTTATTAGTAATAATAATTTTAATGGATAGAAAATTGTAAATTTTGGATATAAAATTATAGTAATTTTAGAAGGAGAGGTTCAAATTTTTGGTAACTTATTTAGTAAATTTTTTTAAATTGAATAGTAAAAAGTAAATAGTAAATAGTAAAAAGTAAATAGTAAAAATAAATTTTCAGCATTAAGATTCCTTAGCATGGAAGAAAGTAGTAGGTAGAAATTAGGATCAGATTTGGTGAGAAAATGATTGAAATATTATTTTTAAATAATATTAAAATAATAAATAATATTAAAATATTAATGGATAGTAAATTTTTTTTACTATAAATAGCCATGGGAGGGAAGGGTATTTGGCACCAAGAAAAGAGGAATCAAGTGAGAGCTTGAGAAATAGAGAAGAAAGAGTTAGGGAGAACTTTTTAGTTGCAAGAAGAGTAGAGGTTCTGAAGGGTTTCGGGGAAACAAAGTCGGAGCAGGAGATTAAGTCTGGAATAGAGGTAAGGGGAGCTAATCTTTCTTGTATATGATTTTTTTTTATTCATGTTATGATAATGAATATGAGTTATGAGTATGTTAAAATTTTGGTAATGGTAGTTATCTATTCACTTATATAAATTTAGTTTTCATGATTATAATTTTCTTATTTTCAAGTTAGTATGGTAAAAATTTTCTTTTAATTATTTTGACCGTTGGATTTAGCTAAAATTTTAATATATGAATCTTAAGACCTATTTGTAATTATAAGTCTGTACTTAGAGAAATAAATCCTGCATGTTTGAGTAAATTAATTACCCCTGTAGATCTATTACTGAGTCATCTCGGTAAAATATATATTACGACTTATTTGACCGTTAGATCAACTTGAAAATTTTATATATGATTCCTAAGATATATTAATACACTTTGACCGATCGGATTATAAATTGAAAGTCTATGTTTGGAGAAAATAATTTTTAAGTTTTGAAAAATCTGATGGACACTATATTTCTGTTCTTAAGTTATTATGGTAAAAATTTCATATATATTTTATTTACCGTTAGATTGAGCCCAAAATTTAGTATGTAATTCATAAGACATATTAAGTCATTTTGACCGTTCAGATTTGTAATTAAATGTTTGTGCTTAGGGAAATTAGTTCCGCATTTTGAGTATAATTGAAAACCACTTAAAATTCTGCACCTGCGTTACCTCGGTAAAACCTCAATATCTATCTAGTTAACCGTTGGATCAACCTGAAATTTTAATATATAGTTTATAACAAATAGTGAATTATTGTGACCATTCAGATTTGAAATCGGAGTTACAGATTTATAGATATTAATTTCGTATCTTCTCAGAGATCTCAATATTGCTTAATTTCTATTTTTTTGATATCTATATTAAATTTCGGTGTTAATATTATATGCTGTTGTTTTAAATCTGTAAATAAGAAATTTGTTAAAAACTAGTTGAGGAACGCTTTGGCTAAGGAAAGACTTGGTACTTAAGTTGTCCATTGTGACACACCTCTCTTTCCTGGAAGTCTACTCGACAAGTTTTTAACTTAAATCCTATTGAACAGATTATGTACTGTTAAATTATTGTGTAATATATCTTGTTGGAATATATGTAGTCTGTATGATTTCTGAAATAATTGGATTTTATTAAATTTGAATTTATGCATCTGAACATGATTATGAATTATAATGATGTGATTTATGTAGAAAGTATGTGAATATATGTGATATAGTTAATTTGTATGACTCTTGGGATGGATGGTGTTTGATGCATATTGGTGTATGCATTCTGATACGTTGTTGATGCATATTGGTGTATGCATTCTGATTTGGTGCATATTGGTGTATGCATTCTAATATGTTATTGATGCATATTGGTGTATGCATTCTGATTTGGTGTTTGATGCATATTGGTGTATGCATTGATGCATATTGGTGTATGCATTCTGATTTGGTGTTTGATATATATATATTGATGTATGCAATGTGGTTTAGTGTATAACTCATATTTGTTTATGTAATTTGATCTGGTAAAGTAAGCATGGTATGGTTTGGTATCGAGGTATGGTTATTGTATTGAATTGTTAGCTCACCCTTACTTGTGTGTGCATGTGAATGCGATGATCGTATAATGCGTGATATTATACGGGAGCAAATGAAGGAATGCCGTCTGAAACAATACTAATGAAGAAAGAGATCGAAGAATAAGTTAGAAGAATCCAAGTTATATTTAGGAGTTTATAGTTGAAATCTGAGTTTAAAATATATCAACTATGAATTTTTAAGTGTGAGATTACGGGATGTTACCGTAAATGTAATGTTACAATATATAGATTATGCATTATCAAGTGTGAGATTATGGGATGTTACAATATGTCTCTCCATGATTCATCTTACTATCGCTTTTAATATTTAGAAAAAGTTGCATGTTTATCATACATCTCAAGTGCAAAGGTCAAATCTTTGAAGATTCAACCTCACACACTTAAGGAGGATGGAAATGTTGTCACCTATCTTCTTGACATGAAGAATATTGTAAACACTTTGGTTGTCATTGGATATCCACTCTCCAATGAAAATCATGTTGAAGTTATTCTTGATGATCTCTCAGAAGAATATGATAGTTTTGTTACATCCATCCTCACACATATACTCATAGACTATTTAAGATGTAGAAGCTTTGCTCTTTACACAAGAAGAGCATATGGAAAAATATAAACAAGTTTGAATTTCTTATCATCAATAATATTATCACTTATGGATTTGCCAACAATTATAGAACCACAAAAATCATTCTCACCAGAAAAAAATAACAAAACCACCAACTGCAACACCTTTTTCACTAAGAACTCAAGATTTCTTAATACCAAAAACACAACAAGAACTTCTTAGTAGAAACCAAAATTGTAATGTCTAATTTGAAATAAATATGCTCATACAACTACATAGTTAGAGTTGTCAAAATGGGTCACCTAGCTAGAGCTACCATGGGTTGGTCACTCGGTGAGCCAATTTAACCTGGTCACTTATTAGTAAACTCAAGAAATTTAATTTTGGCATGACCCACCACAAGTTGATAAAGTTAAATGGGTTGGCTCACTTAACTTAAAAAAATTACAACTTTTTTTTTTACTTAAAACATCATTGTCGTAGTCTAGACTTTAATTTCCTAAATTGACAAATGACGCAACATTATTGAGATCCATATTCTTGTACCACAAACAACATACTCTTCACCACATGCATTGCATTTTGCCTTTTCTTTACAATCTTTTATACCAATATTTGTAAAATGATCTCAAACTTTAGAAGTAGTTACCCAAGGTCTCTTACTTCCTCTATCAACATCTTTACCCTCATTCTTAGTCTCTTATATGGTTTGTGGCAAAGAATCATTCAAATTATAATTAATACATTGATCATCTACGATTTCAGAATTCATTTTGTTTTTTAATAGAACATAAACTATATCAATAACCAAAAATCTCAAGTAGTAGTAAAAGTCTCCAAGAAAGAGAAAGGATAGAGTGAAACAAAGATGCAAAATATTGTGGAATTTGATGGATGAGATATGCAAAAATTGCACCCAAAGCAACCAAAAAAAGATAGAAGGTTGTTTTATGAGTTCATTTTTTGATTTATTTCTTTTAATGCAGAGAGAGGGTGTAAAAAGGTATAAGGCTGAAAATTTAGAAATTTGTATATATATAAAAATAAAAATATGTCAAAAATACATTTGATGACAAAGGTTTAATGACATGTCTTTATATCAGCTTATCAAATATATTTTATGAAATAAGATCGAGGTTATTACATATATATGAATGATTTCCATACTTTAATGTTGATATGTGTTAGTGAAATGTTGCTTAGGTCTTTACCTCTATACCTACTTATATAAAATAACTTATACTTCATCATCCAGGGTTTTAAAAGAATTCCACGTACAAGAATTCCATGGTAACTTCATTAAAATGAGATATAGAATATAGTCGGAGCAAAGATTATATCCATTAGGTTTTAAGAGTTTAGTTTAGAATGAGAAAGGAGAGTTGTAATTGAACTAAATTACTTGAACTGAATTACCTGAACTGAAGGGAATTAAAATATGTAAATAACTGAATGTAAGTTTTGGTCTCAATGTGATTTAAAAGAACATATTATGCTTTCGAGACTAAAAATGAGAAAGGTGTTTTAAATGTTCAAGAAATTCATAACCCTATTAGCCACAATCAAACCTACCACTGAATCTTTAGGTAACATCAGCAAAATTATGATTGTCTACCTATCTCACACTACCCTGCTACCGAATCTAAACCCAAACACAATAAGGTTTCACATTAGTTTTGCAGCATATAAAAACAACCAAAAAATGAAAGATTAGAAGTACTTGGATGCATAGGTGTGAAATTGGGAGGGATAGAGATGATTTTATTAAGGAAAGGTGAAGACCAACTTTGAGTTAATGAAGATGTACGATGTGTAGGGAAGTGGGTCACAACAAAATATGTTACCCCAAACAAACCCAAGAACTTGTTATGCAGTCAAAAGAAGGACATGAACTTACACCATTATCTGAAACACTTATGCCATCAATACATCGAGGTGAAGGTCAACCACAAAAAGGGATGAATTTCAAGAAAATGGTGCAGTCAGAGGAAGCACACCAACCTACCCTATGATATTTTTTGTTAATATTTTTGTAATGCTTGTCTAAATTTTTATAGTTATCTGAAGAACATGAGCACTTTCATAATGTTATTCTATAATATTTCAATATTGTATAAAACTTATGTGGTAGATGAAACATTTTATTATCAATGCTATAATTTTATTTTGTAATACAATTTTCATTTATGTTTTCACACTCGTAAAGAAAGGACTTTTTAACGTGCCTATGGTTCTCACGAAATCGAAGCATAAAAAGGCGTAGTGGCATTTTCGCAAACATATAGACTTTGATTCTAAAAAAGCCGAAGCCATAGCGTATTTTTACCACCAATTCTCTACAGAACTGTTGTCATATAGTCATGCGAAACTAAAATTTCAAGACTTTTCAACTGAAATTTTTTTTGTACAGGACTTTTGGTCCTGATTCTCTACAAAGTTGTTGCCATAGACTCCTACGAAACTAACAATTTAAGACTTTTCAACCGAAAAGTTTTTTGTACAAGACTTTTGGTCTCGGTTCTCTGCAGAAGAACCCTACCATAAAGTTGACTTTTTGCCTCGGTTATTTGTAGAATCGTTATCGTAGGGTTCTACGAAACAAAAAATTTAAGACTTTTCATTTGACAGGACTTTTGGCCTCGATTTTCTACATAACCGTTGTCATAGGGTCCTACTCTGGACAAAACCTGTGGCCTTAGTTCTTTGTAGAACCGCTTCCACAGGGTCTTGCAAAACTGACAAGCTTTATGTACAATACTTATGGCCATGGTTCTTTGCAAAACCGCTGTCATAGGGTCCTAACGTTGTAGGTTGACTTTTCAATTGCCAGCCCTATGGCCTAGGTTATTTTGAAAACAAGTGCCATAAAGGACTTTATGCTTTAGTTATACCGCGAACTGAGACATAAAGTTTGAAAACATTTTCAAAATTTTCACCTGAAAATATTATTTTTTATTTTTTTGGAAGGCTTTAGGCAACAGTTCCTAGTAGTACCGATGTCATAGAGGTGTCCTAGGGTTATATTTTATGAAATAACAAACTCTCCTCTTACATTTTGTTCTTCGTTTTCTCTTTGCTTCTTCTTCTCTACTACGATGAAGCTTTAAGCAACCATCACAGGTAATTTATTTTTTCATTTTACACAAATTCTTATTGATTAACTGTTTTAGGGTTGATTTTCTTTCGTTTTGACCGATTAGTTTCATGTATAGGTACTCTTTCATTTTCACTGATAATCTTTTGTCCCTCACCAGTGCAAAGATTTATTTCGGCACTGACCCCATCTTTATGGTTAGTTTTGTTTTTAGTTTTAATGAAATTTTGTTTACAGTTTGTTCATACACCATAGGGTAAAACTGAAAATATATCCAAATGACTTGGAAATTTTTTCAAATAACCAAAATACCATGAAAAGCTCCCACAAAAAATTTGGATCAAAATTCAAAAGTTTAAGTATGGGAAATATTTTTGTGAAGTTTAAAAAAACAAAATAAATTAACGAAAAATAGAAAATGACTTTTTTTTTAAATCTAGAAGGAACACACAGACTGCTAAAGCGTTAGACATTTTTTTCTATCCTAAATCGTTATATAATATGTCGGCCAACAAGATCAAATGTTATGACCAAATCGACAAATCAATGATTTTTATTTTTATTATTTTTTTAAGGGTATATGACAACAGTTCTTAAGAGAACCGCTACCAAAACCCAACTTTTTTTTGGTTTTCTGCTTCCGTTCTTTTGAACCGAGGTAAAATCATGATACTTTTGCTTTGATTCTTTTGAACAGAGGCCAAAAATTCTGCCTTTTTTACTTCGTTAGAATATACCTCAGTTCAAAGACTACTGTCAAATGTAAAAAATAACCGTTATCGTAACTCTGCATTGCACTAGTGTCATTATACTATTTTCTTTATATAATTGGTCATTAAACCATTTGCATTATACCATTCTAATTAGATCATTTTGATTATACCATTTTCATTAAACCATTTTCATTGCACCATTTCCATTAAACCATTTTCAATGTACCGTTTTTTATCAACAATTTTCATTCAACCATGTTCATTAAAGAGTAATGGACAAACAATTATCAACATTTGCAACTCTTCAATTCAATTTACAACATTACATTCAACAACACCCTAACAATGCACAATTTCAATTCTCCATCCTACACAATCCAAACTATATATCCTAACAACAAAGAAATTAACTTAGCTAAGTAAACACAACAAAACAACTACAACACATCATCGACTTATCATCAACATTGAAACTACAATTATGTTCACTACACATAGAACACAAAACGCCCCTATCAACACTTTCATCCACTTTTGAAGAACCAACATAACTTTCTCCAAATTAAGTATGATATTCCTATCAACTTCATTTTCTTCAATCTTCACCAACCTGTCATCCTTTCCTTCACACTTCACATAGGTATCACTTTGTCAAACCCATCATTAGTGCAGCATCTAAAGTAGATGCAATGTCTTCACTTCAATTCTGTTTAAAAGTATCATCAACCTGTTAGCAAAAATCAAAGATGAAGTTTTGATGATGAACAGATTTGCACAAGTCAAGATCCATAAAGACAAATTGAAGATCTCTGTATTTTATAAAGCTTTTATAATAATCAAAGTTGGTGTAATAGTGCTCACAAGTGTACTAGGACTGATTCTTGTAATTTATATTTATATGCTGTTAAGAATCATCCACAAGCTGTTTTAATCGATTAAACCCAGTGTTAATCGATTAAAACGAGGCTGGCACTGAAAACCCAATTACCCCTGTAATAATCGATTAAGGCTATTAATAATCGATTAGTTAATCGATTATTCCTGAGAATAATCGATTAACACTAGTTGTCGAGGGTTTCAGATTTGAAAAACTAGCCGTTGTACTCATTTTAATCGATTAATATTTATGTTAATCGATTAAATGCGTTAGATGGCCCGTTTTCGAAGAATGGAAGGGTATTAGGCTGAGTCTATAAATTGGCTCACTCTTTATCTCAAAAAACATCTCTTCCCTTGTGCTAAAGAACTCTGAACTCGTTGAGAACTCAGTGAAATTGTTGAAGCTAAGGAAACTCTTGTCTGCAAAGTCCTGAAGTGGTACTGCGGTGACAGAGGAATAGCTTGTTCATCCTTGGTGTGTCTGAGGAAGTGTCTGGAAGAGAATCATCCTTCGTGAAGCATTCGAAGGAGGTGGTCATCCTTTGTGAAGATTCAAAGGAGGTGTAAGTTCGTCTCTTGTGGTTTCAAGAGAGGTGGTATTTCTAAACTGTTACAAATTATTTTTCTGTGTGACTAATATTTGTAACTGTTTTGTGATAGTGAAAAAGTTTATCTTGTTTGAGATAAGCGACTGGACGTAGGATCTGAGTGATCTGAACCAGGATAAAATCACCTGTGCAATTTTTCTCTTTCCCTTACTCTGTTATTTACATTTAATTATCTGCTCAGTAAGAAAGAATTAAGAGAAAAATATTAAAAGGCATAATAAAAGAATATAACCAATTCACCCCCCTCTTGGTTTGTTCCACGCTAATAATTTCGTTGCAGCGATTCTAACACAACCACAAGGACTAAGTATTCCCTTTTCAAGAACAATAAAATAAATAGCATAGGTTCCATGAATTTTACCTTGTACTTCCCTTAGTTCTTAGTTGCTTTCACAATTCTCAATACTGATTTCTCTCCACAGTGACAAATTGGTGATACATCGATATTCCTCCATCCTCCATCACCAAGATAACAAAGACTATGATTTTGCTTTTGACACTCATTACATGTGGAAGACAAACATGAATGACCCATAAACATACTTGAATAACTCAAACATAAAAAGAACATGAACGACAACAAAGTCCTAAAACCTGGTACAAGAAGAAGATGAAGAAGTTAAAACCTAGTACAACAAGAAGAGGAAGAAGCTAAAACTTGGTATAAGAAGAACCTAAAACCTAGTACAAGAAGCTAAAACCTAGTAGAGGAACAACCTAAAACTTGGTACAAGAAGAAGCTAAAACCTGATGAATGTCCAATTTCACTCAATCAATCCCTAATTTCGAAGATAGAACCCTTTTTAATTAAATTTTACTAATATTTTAATGTTTAAAATATCAAAATCCACATCACTATTCCACGTAAAATGCCTTAAGTCTGTCACGTATTTGAATTAAACCACGTCATTGTGTCATGTTAGCTGACATTTAACAGTTCATCCAATTTTACAGTAAGGTCCAATTGTATCATTTTTCATAATTAAAAATCCAATTGAGGCAAAAGATAACTAACTGATTTAAGACAAATCACAAGAAATAAAAACCTATCAAATGATTAAAGAAAAAATATGAAACTAACATTTTACCGTCAGGGAGACTCAACATTATTATTTTTTTCTTTAAGAAGGAAATAGAATAAATGATAATATAATCTAAAAAATGAGTTTGTGTTTAATTTTAAAAAGAAAAAAATGAAAGTGAGAAATGAGTAAAATAAGTGAATAGCTAAAAAAAATAAAAATATATTAATAAATATTTTTATTTAATTTATGTTTTATTATTTATTAACAAATATATACTTTATAAAAAACTAAAAAACTATCTAATTTAATTATTATTAAAAAATTTAAAAATTATACCGCATAATCCGTCTTCCACTGGCACATGGTATCTCAAACACAATTCCATTATTAAAAAAAAAGGTTAAATTTGATGTGATTGTTTTTTTTTTGTTCTTTTTATTTTCCTATCAAATTATTCATAAAAAAGCAACAAAGTTTATAAATATATATATTGTTTTATTTTTATTGAATACTTATAAGATTCCTATAAATAACAAGAATCTAATTTAAAGCTTGCTTAATAAAAAAAAGTATCCTTCTCTTTTAACTTCCACACTTATTTGAATGTGTTTATTTGTAATCATAGTACATCTTTTTAGATCATTACTATTAAACACTTTACTTGCACTCTTTTTATATGTAATCCTTGGACCCCTCTACAAATGAATTTTCTTTCAATACGAAGATACCATCACTCATAAACACACACAGACAAAGAAAATTATTGCCTATATTCAGAAATCATCACGACGTGACTAAAATCAGTTTGGATATTAGTCAAACCTTTTTCCAGAACAAATTAAATCATTTCTACAATACAAATTCATAGTTATCCAATTTTCCTGGGCATTCAATCAGGGTTTCATTTTTCCCAATGCAACACTGTGGTGCATTTTAAAAATGTTGCCAGATTCTGCCTGGCTGTGATGCACTTATCAGTAAGAAAAAAAAATGGCCTTTCCACACCCCACAATGAGATTTTGACACTGTTCACCAAAACCCGTTCATCTAATCTCTTTTCCTGCGTGAACAACCACCACCGTTTTGTCTTTACCCATGGCCAAAATCTGGATTGAAGTGTGCTTGATATCAGCTCGTGGTGTGAGGGGTTCACCCTCACTTTGGAAGCGTCAGTGGTATGCAGTTGGGTGGGTTGATCCTAAGGGCAAGTACTGTACCAAAGTTGATGCTTCTGGGAATGCCAACCCTCTTTGGAGGACCAAGTTTGCCATCCAGGTTGATACCTCCAACCCAGATCTGGCACTCCACTTGGAGGTTTATAGCAGAGATCCTTTGTTCCTCACTGAGAAGCTTCATGGCTCCGCAACAGTTGTTCTCAGAGAGTTTTTGGCCAAGCAGGTCCACAACTCTGAAGAAGTAGGAAGCTACCAGTTGAGAAAGAAGAAATCCAACAAACCAAGTGGCTTCATTGATGTTTCAATCCGTCTTTCTGAGAACAAGGAGGACCCTACTTTCCACCCACAAGGTAATATTATTATGCAATTATTTGATGTCATCATGTGCCTATAATCTTCTACTAGTTTTTATTTTTTATTAACTCTTCTATGTTAAATTGAAAAACTTAACAACATGTTCCGTGGAGATTGGTTGAAATCATAAATTTGTGTGATCTAAACCACAGAACAGTTTCTTGTGTGTTGTTAATAGAGTGTTTGGAAAAGTGATCCAAGCAATATTTTTTTGTGCTATTTATTATTAGAGTCTTTATCATTACGAGAACAAAGTCACATTTGGAAGATTGGTTTTTAAGGTAACATTCCAAATGTGGAAAATCTGATCTAAGATGAGGACTCAACCTTGAAATATATGTTATCTTTTTATTTATTTTCTATAGGGTGATTGAGCTTTTGATTCAGCATGCTAAAAAGGGTTCCATGTTTGGATGGAAAAGCTTGCAACTTTGAGTGATTTGAGGCTTTATGTTTGTTATGCAGGTAATAGGGAAGAAGTAGTGCTGCTAGATTATGGCAATAATACTCACTTGACCCCAGGGGGTGGATTTAGGCTAGCCTACCCACAGCAAAAGCTTCAAGCTTCAATCCATCATTTCCATGGGACAGGAAAACAGACCCAAAATAATGTCCCCTACACACATCCAGTGCCATTTCCTGCAGACTACGCTACTAATCCTCCTTATATGAGTGGACCAAGCTATCCTCCAGCTACTGGACCAAGTTATCAAACACCCAGAACAACTCCTGCACCACCACACTCAAATGTCAATCATGCTCCCACTTTTTTCCCAAGTAATGGTGGCATGGCACCTAGTTATTTTAACATGCCATCATCATCATCATCTGGGGCAGGTCCTAGGCCAAGAGGACCTCCAGGATTTGCAATTGGGGCAGGTGCAGGAGCATTGGCAGCTGGGGCTGTAATGTTTGGTGATAACTTCATGTCACAATTAGGTGATCCCACTCTTACCATTGCCACTGACCCTCTTTTCTGATCAACAAGAGTTAAGCAGCTTCTGTAATTATTCTATTGGGCTGCACACATTATGGCCATTATGCCATGAGAGTTTTCTTCTTCTGTCTGAATCTGAAATCAATTTTTTTAGAGGTGTTATGTCTACTCTTTTTCTTTAGTTTCATGGTGCTCTCTTTCTAGTAAAAAATGTCTGCAATACCTTGTCTTGTTATATATTAGATGAACAGAGGCAGTATTGTAGATCCAATTGACTAAACAAGGATACAGGGATGAAAACACACAAAGTGGCAAAGGTTTTTGCTTGAAGAAGCCTTATGCCTATTATGTAACATGAAGTTTGCTTGCTCGTGATTTTCTACTGATCCTGGTTTTCTTGGCAAGTTGGAGAAAGTTTTTTGTCTGCAACAATGATAGTGAAGTTTAAACTTGAAATCACATACAAACCAGATTAAATTGTTTATCATTAAGATGATTTTATTGGGAAAAGATAATTCAAATGAATCTAGATCTTCTTCTGCTAAACATTCTTCATCCTCTCGCCAGAAATTGTGATGTGTGAACCCTTGGATATATCTCTGGTTAAGAGGAATTTGCTTCTCTCTCTGTTCATGGCAAATCAAGGCAAATTGTCTTGACTTTTTTTTAATAGTGTGCTGTGTGATTGTGCCATTATATTCTTAATATTTGGTCATTGATTTTAAACGTCATAGAAAATATATGAAATAATTCTTTCATAATTTTAAAACGTATTGTATACTTTAAATATGTTAAAATTATTACAATATATCTTAAATATAATAATTACTAAATATATTTTTTATTCGATGAATAAATAAAATTAATTAATTAAATAAGCTTAATAAAGAAAACACCTAATTAATGGAGTTAATTACTTTCCAATTTTCTAAATTAATTTATATAAAAAAAATTTGTCCAAATTTTAATTTATTTATCATATAATTTTTTGTGTGTCATCGTTTCTCTCTTTTTTTCATCCAAAATATGCGTCGAAGAGCGTATTTTGAAAAAAACTAGAATTTAAGGTAAAGTTTATGAAAATCTAGTCTAATCTAATATATTAACAAGCTAATGTTTGAAACAATAATCAACCAAATGGAAATAAGATGATTTTAAAATAATTATTATATAAAAATTTAATAATTTATCACACATAATACAAATCTATGATTGGATGTTAGTATATTTTTTCCACTAGTTTTACATTAAAAATTTCTTACAACCGTTAAATTATTTAAAAAATTAAATAGAATGTTCATATTACAACATTGTTTTAATCTACTACTTATAAAATACTATTAATATAGTTAATATTATTAATACCCATAATTTACATTTAAAAATATAGTTGTCTACGTAACATCTCCATTATATAGCAAATATATATAATATAGACGTCATCATATATAATATTATAAAGCAGTTAAGAACATGTAAATAAAGTATTTAACTTACAGTCATCCAAAATAGCTATAAATTTAAATCTTTAAGTACAAAGAGTATTTCAAAATACACGAAAGTAGATATGCATCCTAACTACACTAAGCAACACTGTCATCTCCCTCCAAGGCCTGCTCCAGAGGCACCTCATCTAACTTTACTCACATCTGAGTGGATGATCATTGCAAAAGAAAACACCACACACAAGTATAGACAGAAGCAAGCAGAAGGGTGAGCTAGTAAACTAAGAAAAGCATACAATATAACAGTATGTAACATACTAGATTCAACTTCAATCAAAGCAAGCTAAATCATACATCCTAACATGTTGTATACTAGACTTGACTCGTCCGAACTTAGAATGATAGTCGAGCTATGGCGGGTCGTGCACTCGTGGGGCCTCTACTGCTTTGCAAAGCCATTCTCAATGGGTTTCACCCTACCACACTCACGAGGTTACCATGTTCCGGGCCTTGTGGCATATTGGAAGCCCCCAAGACTAAGACCTCATACTACTCCTCACGACATGGTTAAATCCTCTCTACTTGATAATGATTGACCATTGGAGTTTCAGTATAACCTCCAAGAGCTCATACTCTCATTCTAAACAACTAAGAATCTCACCAAGAGATTCTAAACTTTGAAGCTTATACTTGCAACCTTGAGATCATACCACTTTCTTTTTCAACTTATATACTTTTAATTAGAATCAACATACATGCTTAAGCTCCATAAGATAAGGCCATATATATTAAAGCATGATTCACAAACAGTGTAACAAACCATTTAATCAATCATAAAACCAAAGGAAATTAAACAACTAAACTCAGGACTTCTCGCACAGTGCTCGCATGGCAAAACCAGAATCGCTCGCATAACGCACCACACTCGCCTTGCGAATTACTTCGCATAGGTGACAGACTTTAGGTCTATCGCATAACACACCCAAGTCGCACAGCTAGAGTCTAGACAAAGACCAACCCCCCAAACCTTCTCGCCTTGCGCCCTATTCGCTTTTCTGATTAAAATGATAGTGGCTCCAGGCCACCACCAGTCGCATATCGACAAGATTCGCTAGGCGAATCCACCAGGTAGAGATTAACACTCTCTGGTCATTCGTAAAGCACACCAGCTCGCACAACGAATAATCCTGCAGAGAGCACCTCCTTTGTAGGGACTCGCTATGCGAAACCATTCGCATAACGAGTCTGCATAATCTGCAGAACGCCAGTTCTGCAGAATTATGCACACTCACACCCTCTTACCATTTCCAATAATTTTCCCCAACTTCTAAGACCTCTAATTGGTGATTTAAACCTAATTAAACTTATCTAATTGATTTTACACATTCCTCCAGTGATTATTAAGTGATTAAGACCCAAATTCCTTCGTAAAACACTAATTTCCTCAACTTAGGGACTCAAATCCAATTCTACCATTTTTAACCTATTCCAAACCAGTTTTATGTTCTCAGCAAGCCACATTGGACCTATCTAAACTGTCCTAACCCTCCAAAAACACTCTAGACCTCATATGCTCATAATCATTATCCCACTTTCTCTCAAATGACCTAAAATACTTCCTAATTGCCATACTGTCTATCTAATTTATACTACAACAGAAATCTTAACCCCAAACACTTCTTACATGTTCAATTTTACAATAATTAAGTTCATCCAATTCAATTCACAAGCAAGCCATTACAGTTTCATCAACTACACGTTTCAGTCCATACCGTCCAATATGCTTGAAACCAAAAATCCAGTCCAAAACAACACACCAATTCAACATTCAACATGCATACACATTTATAAAACAAATTCAAACAAACAACTAGCTCCCCTTACCTTATAGTTGAAATGCCCAGCTCACAAGAATGCTTCTCTACAGTACCTCACACGGCAAGGACCCAACCAAACCCTACAAACCACCACATTGGTGGTAGAAAACAGCTCTTAGAGCTAAAATTTGACAGAGATTTGAAGAAAAGTGATTCTAGTTACATGCAACCAGTAGAGTCGCATGTCCTAGGTTCCAAAGCAATAGAGGAGAAAGGAAGAACTACTTACCGGTGAGAAGGAAAAAAGTGATCGGTTCAAAACGGAGCCCTCTATGCTGGGAACACTCGAACACCACCTGATCAACAATCCGATGACTCAGTGAAAAGAGATTGAAGAGAGAAGGCAGAGGCAAGAGAAGAAGAAAGGTCTGAAGAGTGAGGTTTGGTTGCTCAGAAAATAGGAAGAACTTTGAATTCCACGTTTCTATACATAAGTTATTTTATTAATAAGATGCCACGTGTCCACTCTCTAAAGCTGACTTCTTTTCTCAATCTTTACCGTCTAGACTAATTTAAAATTAATTCTTTTGTGAAATGCACTATGAGTTAGTTATATGATAATCTAAAATTATAAAATTTTGAGTAAAAAATATTTTTTAAAAACTAAGAGCAATGAACAAAAAATGAATAAATTTTTTTAACTAAAATGGTGTGTCAAAAATCATGAATACATGGCTCCGAGTTTAATTTCAAGTTTGAGCTATGCTTATGACAAACTATCTTGGAAGATATTCAATCCTTACACAAATATCGATTTTCAGATTAATTAATCTTTAGATCCAAAGACATCTCAAGTTCTAAAAAATAATGAACTAATTATACTAAACGGGTTTTAGGTTAAATTATATATACATTTTTATTCAACCACTAAATATCGAAATTATTAGTATTTAGATAAAACTTAAAGTATTTATCTAAATCAAGTTCATCTAAAAATTTAATCTTTTATTTATTTTTTAAAATATTATAATTCTTATATTAAAAGATTAAAATTGCAATATTAAAAAAGAAACTTAATTTAAAGAGTCTGCCGTTCACAGGCAACAAAAGTTAAAGTTCTATATTCAGCTTTAGTAGAGCTTCTAGAAACGGTGGATTGTTTCTAGGATTTCCAGGAAATAAGACAGTGACCATAAAAACCATAATAGCCCATGATGGATTTGCGAGTGAAGGAACAAGTAGCCCAATCGGAATAAAAAAAACTTGAATTCTATGAGAATTGGAAGAAGGATAAAATAAACCGAGACTTGGACAACCTTTGACGTATTTCAAAATCCAAAAAGCAACATGGAGATGAGATTGTTGTGGGTTGGACATGAATTGGCTATCTTGCTAAATAACAAAGGAAATGTCTGGGCGAGTGTTATTTAAGTATTACAGCTTACCAATCAATCTTCTGTAAGCAGTGGGATCTGAAACAAGATTACCCTCATCATCTCTAAGCTTAATAGTGGGATTCGAAGGAGAAGTAGTAGGTTTGCAACCAATGAGACTAAATTCTACCAAGATTTCCAAACAATAATTTCTTTGATTTAGCACAAGGGCTTGTTGTGATCGAGCAACCTCAAAACCAAGACAAAATTTGAGAGAACCCAAATCTTTGATGCTTGTTGAAAGCTTTTTGGTCGCACAAAAAGTCAACAAATCTTGTCCCCCTAATGTAGTAAAGGGCTGACCAGGAATTAATCCAAAGATTAAGTTCAAAGTGTAAAGTTAAAATCTTGTTATTTATTTACTATTTATTATCTAAACTATTAATGCAATGTGGGGACATTAAAAATGAAACAATGAAATTAAAAGAAATAAATAAAACAATTGAAATCTATTTAAAAAGAGTAAGAAAATAAAGAAAGAAAATGAAAAGAAATAAAACCTACACTAAAGTAATAAAAAGATTGAATCTAACTAAGCATACAAATCAAAACAATAGCTACTCTAACATATGAATATTATGAATTAATAATACAAGAAAAATTGAATTTAATAGAAACAAATAACATTTAAAGAGAAAGAAGAGTTTATGCATATAACAAAACCAAAATTAAAGAATCAGAGTAAGGAAAATGGGTTAGAATAAAAAACTAGAATCAAATTTATGTAGAATCAATGCAGAGAGTGGTTAATCATACATCAAGAAGATATCTTGTTAAGATAAGTGCATCATAGAGTCTTAAAGTTCACTTCCATAACTTAAAAGTCAATGACTATCACTCAGTTCATCAAAACAATAATAAATCTAAATCCAATTCATGCTCCTAATCAACATCAGATATGGAATATACTATAAATGCAAATAAAACCTACAATATACTCTAAAACATATAAAGTCATAATTAAAACCAAATAAAAGAAGCAACAATATGAACTACAATATTTTTCTTTCATTGGACTCATCTCCAAACTCGACAAGACATCTCGATAAGTCATGCTCACTATGGAGTCATGTAATTCCCTAAAGACTTTCAACTACGTGGAGTCACAGAGTCTAAATCATTTTCAATGAAGAAAAAGAAACACAATCACATAACGTCACAATAATACAAAAACATTGAAGAAAAAAAATTCAAAACAACAAAATCATAAAGCACACAAAACAAAAAACACATCAAAGAAAAAGAACATTTTATTAACGAGAAAGGAGAATTATAATAGAGAATAACGAACGAAACGCGTAATCGGAGCCACCACGGGCTGTCACCATCGTGAGTGTTCGCTCCAAAACCTTAGAGAAACGAAAACCTACTCTATGGAAAGCGTAAACCTAAGCTAAAAAAATGTAAAACTGTGTATCTGTAAGTGTATCTATGTACATGCCCTTTTATAGGGTCAAAGAAGAAAGAAAAAAAATGAAAGAGGGAAAAAGGGAAAGGGAAGATAAGTAGAGAACCTTCGACACTTTAAGCTTCTCCCCATCGGACGGTCTCCGTTTGCTCTCCTCCTCAAGCCCTTCGATCAAATTTAACCTCTTCGCTTCTCGGTCAGCTCTTCTTTTTTGGGTAGGATCGCGAGCCTGGCATCATGTTCTCTGGCCAAGTAATACACTTGAGCCATGGAGCTTTATTTCTCTCACTCTCTCCAGTGCGTCAAGCCCTAGCCCCAAAATCAGCTTCTCCTCCAATTGAATGTCTTGAGATATGACCCCCTGAGGCATCAGCAATGCTAAAACGTTGCATTCCACTTAGTTGGAGTCAGCCCATGCAGCGACCTAATTCATTTCAGTGCAGGCCAATTTTAATTGCAGCAAATTAGCAGCTTAATCTCAAACGCAGCGGCCCAGAATGTGCTTTTTCAATTAATCCCATGGTGGCGGCAGCAGCCCAAAACATGGTCCAATCTAAAATTTAAAATCCAATTAAAAAAAATAATCAGTAATTGAAACAAAAGAAATGTAAATTTTACAATTAAAGAAACATTAAACCTAATTAAAAAAACAAAACTTTTATTAGAAGATTTTGAAAAAAAAAATATTTTCCTACTTATTTACAAAAATACTAAAAATGCACTTAAAAATCTATTTTTAACTAAAATTCTACTGATCTACAAAATTAAAGAAAAATCCTAAAACTAGCCTATTTCTAAACAATTAAGAAGAAAAACAAGCTAACCTAGACTCCTAAACACAAATAAAAGTGCAAAAATAGAGAGTTTTCAATGCTGAATTTATGATGTAAAAGTTGTTTGACATCAATAATGGCCTGCATGTTATCTCAAGTGAGCACTATATCATCAACATAAACCAATATAGCAATAAGAGTCAAAAGAATGATGGGTAAACAGAGAATGATCAGCAGAACTCTATGAGAAATCATAAGAAATTAAAGCAGATGTAAGCTTGGAATTTCATTATCGAGAAGCTTGTCTAAGGCCGTAAAGAGACTTGTGTAATTTACAAACCAAATGAGGTTTCAGAAGAAGCAATCCCAGAGGAGGTTTCATATAAACATCTTCATCTAAATCACCATGTAAAAAAGCGTTATTAACATCAAGTTGATATAAAAACCAATTGCGAGAAACAACAATGGAAATGAGAAATCTGACATTGGTGAGCTTCACAACAGGGGAGAAGGTCTCAAGAATCCATGCCTTCAGTTTATGTAAATCCTTTGGCAACAAGATGTGCCTTATGTCTCTATATGGAACCACTGCATTCAATTTAGTCTTATAGACCCATTTGCAACCAACAACCTTCTTATTTGGTGGTAGTTTGACCAATGACTAGGTGCAATTTCTCTACAAAGCTTGTATTTCCGCATGCATGACATGCTGTCAATGATCATTCTCACAAGCTTCCTTAAAGGAAGTGAGCTTGATGGTGGTAGATAAAGACAAGCAAAAGGCAGTGTGAAAGTTAGAACAATTGGAATATGATAAATATGAATGTAATGGATAAGGAGTACTATAGGAAATGTTAGCAGAAGAAAAAGTAACATGTTGAAACTGGTATCGTGTAGTGGAAAGGTTTTAGTGAGCGTGTTACGGTCAATAACCAAGAGGGTAGGGGTGAATTAGTTCTTTTAAAAATTGTGATTTTCTTTTAGGACTTTTATCAAACAGTTGGTAAACTAAAAGTGCAAAGATAGAGAAAATCACACAAAGTGTTTTATCCTGGTTCGAATCAAAAGATTCTACTTTCAGTCGTTAATTACTATAAATAGTGATTAACCTTTTCCACTAGTTCACAGATTACAATCAGATAGGAAAAATATTAAAGACAAACAACACCTTCCTTCGACAAACAAGTGAGAGAACTTTAGTTTAATCAACTTGAAGAGAACCGCTTAGACCTTAGACACACTAAGCACAAGCTTCTCCTTTTCACAAGACTTGATTCAGACACACTAACGCTTGAGAACTTCTTCAGACTTTTTCAGTATTCTCAAATGGCTTAGATAAACTTCTAAGAGGTTTAAGAATGTGTATATATAGCCCAAGGTTCGGAAATTTAAAAGCCAACTCCCAACTACCAATGATAATCGATTATCACAAGTGATATTTGATTATTTTCAGTCGTTAGGAGGTTTTCAAAAGGTAATAATCAATTATCCTGGGAAATAATCGATTATTTGTGCAACCTGGGAAATATTAAATTAGACAGTAATAATCAATTATTCTTTGAAATAATCGATTATTTACACGAGCAATCTCTTTCTATTTTGGCTCGTGATAACCGATTATTACACGAAATAATTGATTATCTGCGCAAGGTTTCTTTAAACTGGAAAACTTCTAACTGTTCTTACATCAACAAAGTTATTCCTATACAATTATTTCCAGAAAAATACTTTTAATGTAAAATGGTGATGAGAAATGGATCAAGAATCAAGAGCGTATGGAAAATGAGACCTGTAAAAAATCTACATTGCGAGACACATATTTCTTTTTTGTTATGAAGATTATATAAAAGATAGCCTTTAACCCCTAATTTAAAACCAAGAAAAATGCACTTAGAGGCACGTTTGTCTAACTTAGTTCTATCAGCCATGATAGTGTTAGCAAAAGTTAAACAACCAAAAACTCTAAGTGTACGAAAATCAGGAAGGCTTCCAAAAACATATTGATAAGGAGATTGGTGTTTAAGAAAAGGAGTAGGGAGCCTATTAATGAGGTGTACAACATGTTTAATAGCATATGACCAGAAAATAGAAGGCAAATCAGACTAGAAAAGTAAGGCTTGAGCTACATTCAAAATATGTTGATTTTACGCTCAACTATCCCATTCTGTTGACACTAGTGCAGGAAGAGGATACGGTACCGATTAATTTCACTCATAGGCATCGATTTTTGAACCGATGCATATTCAAACGAGGCAAAAAGTGGTAGCCCTTTTGCCTCGATTCCAAACCGAGTTATTTTGTCTGTCTCTACGGCCTCGATTAGAACCTAAACCGAGGTAGTAGAATCTTTTTTTTTTCTTTAGCGTGCTTCAGTTCTTAAATTATTCTAATTTCAAACCCCAAAACCCCAAACTGAAAAACGTTAAAATGAACAAGAACTCAGATAACAAAACTCGGTTCATTCATTCTCATTCATTCTGTCACGCCAAACAAACCCAAGATTTCTCCCAATTTCAGCTCAAAAATCTAAACCAAACAAGAATTTCATAACAGGTATCAAACAAGACACAATATTTCAACATCCAATGTCAAAATTCTCTCTACAGAAGCAACAAAATTACATACTCAGAAGCAATATTACAACAACAGAAGAAACTCAGAGATGAAACAGAAAGCCAAAGAAGCCAAATTTCTTCCTCTTCGCACATGGTGAAACATAAAGCCAAGTTTCTCTATTCTTCCCCCAACGGCGTGGTCAGAGGTCCAAAGGTTTGTAAAATACAAAAGCTTGAGATTTATCGTGTGAGCTTTTGCTCCTCCAAACCCCAACTGCCATAGGCCCGCCGTCCCTCCACTTCCTGCCCCGCCACCCCGATGAAGCCTTCATCGGCCTCGTCCTCCTCGACCCCAATAACAATAACAGCCTCGCTACTGCTCGCAAACCTCTATCCACTGCCGCCGTCGCCGCCCTTAATGCCCTCTTCCGCCCTAGAAACCCTAGAAGAAAAAGGAAACTTATTTTGGACTGATTGATCGGTGTAAATCAAAGTTTAATCGGTGGAAAAAGTTTCTAACGATGAAAACAAGGTTTTAATCGGTGGAATCGAAGGGAAATGGTGAAAAGGAGAAGAAACCCTAACGGAGGGTTTAGATCTATGAATGTTTCGGTGGAAAATGAAGGATAGAAGAAATGAAGATGATTATGTGAGTACAGAAGGCTTACCGTGACGATGAAAGGCTTGCGATGAGGAGATCCCTCTATCGAGCACTGTGGAACGGGGGCGGCCGACGGCGTGGTTGAACTACGACTTATGGCAAGGGATGAACGACGGCTTGCGACAAGGGTTGAACAGCGGCTTGCGGCGTGCCCTGATGTTGGGGTTTGGTGGAGAAGAGAAATTGGAGGCGAGAGTGCGAGAGAGAAAGTGCGAGAGAGAAATTCGGTCTTTTGATTTTAACCTAAGGTATTACCTCGGTCAAATTTAAACTGGTGCCTAAACCCTTTCAGTCACAGAACTGATGCCTAAATCATTTAAACTTTATATTATATGTCTCAGTTCGCCTTCTACTCGAGACAGTAACGTTTATAGGCATCGGTTAATATATCATAGAGGATGAATGATCCTTAGCGTGTTGGAGCAAGGCCAAGATCGCTTGATACTGATCTTTAGAGAAAGTGAATTGATCATTGATGTGATTACCATCCAAATTCAATGGCTAAGGAGAAATAGAAGAATCCACAACAACCAAGCTAGCATAAGTTTTATTTGTGAGTTTTGACTTTTTGTAACTAGCAGGAAAACCAATAGTGATAGAGTTCCATTTCCTTCCACAAGATCGTCAGTTGAGTATAATATTTAGAAACACTGGATTCACCTTGGTGACAAGCAAGAATTTGATCCTAAAGACCAGAAATCCGAAATTTATCACCAAGAGAAGCAATCCTTGATATCTTGCCAAATCTCAGAAGTCGTATCTATCAACATCACAAATTGACTGATGGAAGGAGTCATGGAACGGGTGAGCCATGACATTACCTTTCAATTATATTTGCGCCAAGCTTCATACAGGGGATCTGTGGTGGGTGGACAAGGAAGAATGCCATGAATGAATCGCTTCTTCTTTTTGGTTTCAAGTGCTACTACCATGTCTGTTAGGATATAGAGTAAGGGGAAAGGGGATTAGGGTAGAAGGGAGAGGACGGTATAAATAGATTGACTGTATAGTTAGAAGGGACTTTTTGATGAATTGATTTGTTGATAGGTATTGACCTGTGACGAGGGTTAAGCCTCAGTTTCCATTATGTACAGTGATTCTTACTGTGAATAGAATTCAGTTTCCTTCTTTCTGTGTCTTTTTCTGCGAGGAAGAGAGTTCTTGATTAGGTTCTCGTCTAGGAACGTATCAATTGGTCCGACCTGCCAGATTCGCTTGGGAGGGGACTGATAGATCAAGAAGTAATCAAGAAAGGGTGGAGGCATGGAAGGAAGAAACGATACCGTGGAGAGGAGGACCAGCGAACTGAAAATGAACATGGCAGCAATACGCCAAGATTACGCAGCAATACGCCAAGATTTGCAAGAAATTATGAGTGGGCAAACCAACAACCAGGAGGGCCAACAGTCGGACAACAGCCAAGCCTCCGTCAACGAGAACAAAAGGAGGCAAGAGGAGGAAGTGGGAGAGGCAAGGGGTGAACGCCATGAAGGGCAACCCAGTTGGAGGACAAGGGTAGAATTACCCACTTTCGAAGGGTTTGATCCTATGGGATGGATTGCTAGGGCGGAGACAGTTTTTGAGACCTAGGGGGTGATAGAGGAAGAAAAAGTGCGCCGGGCATACAGTAGCATGGAGGGAAGTGCTGGGTATTGGATCCAAGCCTGGAAGGCTAAAGCCAAGAATCCTTCTTGGGAAGGACTGAAGAAAGCTATAGTGATAAGGTTTGGAACAATTGTTGAGCGTTTGTTGAAACAGACGGGGACGGTAGACGTGTATGTACAAGACTTCAAGAAATTGGCAGGACAAACGAAGAGGGTACCGGACGAGCAGCTATCAGGATATTTTCTGGCGGGATTGTAAGAGGACATTCGGAACCAAGTCCAACCGTATGACTCGCAGGAAGTGATGGTAGCAAAGCGGATCTCAAGGGATGTGGAGGCTGGGTTGCAAGAACCGATACGCAACAAGGTGCGTCTTCTCGATCCTCAAGAATTGATGGTCGCGATGCCAATCGCACAGGATGGGGAGGAACTTAACAGAGGAGCGAAGACCGGGGGAGGAGGAATGGGAAGAAACCTGACGAATTGGAGTAGACCGAGCGGGGTGGCGTCGCAGGTTGAACCCAGTCGACAAACCCAGAACCGAACGAGGCCAGCGGAGCATAGTGGGTCGGTGCGCAAGGAGGTGACACAGGCGAGCGGGCTTGCGAAGTCAAACTTCGATAACAGAGGGAGAAATTCTAGGAATTTACCCTACTCACCGTTTGCGAAACGTAGGAAGGAGGAAAGTTGTTTCAGGTGTGGAGGGGCTTTCGGCTTAGGTCATCAATGCCCAGAAAGAAGTTTGAGGATGTTGATGATGGTTGAGGACGAGGAGGAAGATGGAACAGAGGCAGAGACAGAGTTGGCTCAGATGCAGATGAAGCTTTCTGCGATTTCTGCTGGGGGCCTGATGCAACCCAAAAAGATGAAATTGCAAGGAGAAATTGAGGGAAAACGAGTTTTAATGGACAGTGGCGCATCCCATAAATTCGGTCTCTTATTTCGACCACCACCCAAACCCCCAGACTTGAAGTTGCAGGTATCGATAGAAGCAATTGAAAATCACATGCCACAAGTTATGGTAATTTATGAGATTGGTACAAAACATGAAGCAATGGCTGTTAGCAAAAATCAAAGATGTAGTTTTGATGATGTCCAAATCAAGTCAAGAGAAATCAAGATTCAAGATGTTATGAAGACTTGTATTGTTATGGAAAGCTTTTGTAATAATTGTAGTTTAGTGTCTAGGACTTAGATTTTTAGTGGTTTTGATTCCATGTATTTTTATATAATTAATGTCCAGAGTCAAAATCGCACTGTTTTAATCGATTAAAACAAGTATTAATCGATTAAAACGAGTAAAAGCTGAAAACTCAACCTTTTCTGTTTTAATAGATTAAAACTTGTTTTAATCTATTAGCTAATCGATTAAAATACATTTTAATCGATTAAAGGTGACCATTGGGGATTTCAGATTTGAAAAACTAGCCGTTGTACTCATTTTAATCGATTAATACTTGTTCTAATCGATTAAATGCGTTAGATGGCCCGTTTTCGAAGAATGGAAGAGTATTAGGCTGAGTCTATAAATTGGCTCACTATTTCTCTCAAAAACAACTCTTCCCTTGTGCTAAAGAACTCTGAACTTTTTGAGAACTCTGTGAAATTGCTGAAGCTAAGGAAACTCTTGTCTGCAAAGTCCTGAAGTGGTACTGCGGTGACAGAGGAATAGCTTGTTCATCCTTGGTGTGTCTGAGGAAGTGTCTGGAAGAGAATCATCCTTCGTGAAGCATTCTAAGGAGGTGGTCATCCTTTGTGAAGATTCAAAGGAGGTGTAAGTTCATCTCCTGTGGTTTCAAGAGAGGTGGTAATTTCTAAACTGTTACAATTTGTTTTTCTGTGTGACTAATATTTGTAACTGTTTTGTGATAGTGAAAAAGGTTTATCTTGTTTGAGATAAGCGACTGGACGTAGGATCCTAGTGATCTGAACCAGGATAAAATCACCTGTGCAATTTTTCTCTTTCCCTTACTCTGTTATTTACATTTAAGGTTTAATGTCTCGGTAGGTCCCTATTTTTGGCGTGAATCTCAAATAGGTCCTTTTTTTTTTCGGCGTCTCAATTGAGTCCTTTTTTGTGTAAAATTGCAGCAATTAGGGGTCTGCCGTCAAATTCAACAAACGGCCGTTTAAATTTGGCCTACGTGGTATGGTGAGTGTATTGATTATCTGACGTGGCATTTAAAACGAATTTTGTATTAAAAATTTGGACTGCACAAATGTGAATTCAGATGGGCAAAGTGGTGGGCAAAATCTAAAACTTTAATTGTAGTCCCCTGTGAAGGGTGAGTGCTCCTCAATGCCCAACGACAAGGCCAAGATGTGGGAGGAAGACCGCCACCAGCAGGGAGGAAGGATGGATGCGTTGCTCGCGTTTGGCTACAAGGTTCGTGCTTCCGACATGGCAGACGTCGCACAGAAGCTTGAGCAGTTGGAGATGGTCATGGGGAGTGCCCAGGAAGATGGAATTTCCCACCTTGCTGTATCCATCTGGACCTGTTCATCGGTTCCCTGGAAGAAGGTTTTGATGCGTTTCACAGATAATATGACGCCTATCCATTCTTCCTTAACTTCTTTACAATCATTTTCAAGGAGTTCTTCAGATTGAGTCTGTACATTCTGCAGCAAGCAATTCAGAAGAGTCACGGGCCTCTCGTGCTACAGAAAACCATAGCATAGAGATTGCTATGGGTGGTGAAAAATCACTTGGCAGGGAAAAATATTCAGTGATATGTCATTATTTCAAGCAGTTTCGTGAACTTAGAAACTGGTGTTGCCCATCCGAGCTTGATTTTATTGCTTCATTAAGCCGCTGTAGGAATTGGGATGCCAAAGGTGGAAAAAGCAAGTCCTATTTTGCAAAAACACTTGATGACAGATTCATCATAAAGGAAATAAAGAAGACAGAACTTGATTCATTTTTGGGGTTTTCTTCTTTGTATTTCAAACACATGAGAGAGTCATTTGAGTCTGGAAGTCAAACTTGTCTTGCAAAAGTCTTGGGGATCTATCAGGTTGGTGAGCTGTTTGCACATCTTTTTCTTTTCCATTGGCTAACTTTTTCACCAAATTGTTAAACCAACCACCTTCACCTTTTCCCCCAATCATTTTTCTCTCTTCTTCTTCAAAGGGTTAAAACTGTTAGATTCATTTTTCAATGCATTTGAAACTTTGTTGCTCATGTTGTAGCTCTTAGGTAACCAGAGGGAGTTATCAGCATTCATGCCATTTCTGACTTTCAGGTTTTATTTCCCCCAAATCTCTTTTCTCATGGATAATCAATCTTCAATGTATGTGCCATAATTGTTTGTTCATGTGCCTCTGTGATTAGTATTAATAATGATGATGATTTGGTTTCCCTGGAAGAAGGTTTTGCAGAAAGAGGGAGCAGATGAGAGAGCTCTGCACTCTGACGCTAAAATGCGCAGAGGGAGAAACACCGTAAGCACCGCGCCTAGGGTTTCTCAACGCGCGCAAACAGAGGCTTTGCTTTGCCTATTCTTTTCTTTTATATATATATATATATATATATATATATATATATATATATATATATATATATATCTTTGCTTTGCCACGTCAGATAATAAATACACTCACCATACCACGTAGGCCAAATTTAAACGGCCGTTTGTTGAATTTGACGGCAGACCCCTAATTGCTGTAATTTTACACAAAAAAGGACCCAATTGAGACGCCGAAAAGAAAAAGGACCTATTTGAGATTCACGCCAAAAATAGGGACCTACCGAGACATTAAACCTACATTTAATTATCTGCTTAGTAAGAAAGAATTAAGAGAAAAATATAAAAAGGCCTAATAAGAGAATATAACCAATTCACCCCCCCTCTTGGTTTGTTACCACGCTAATAATTCCGCTGCAGCGATTCTATCAATTGGCATCAGAGCTTGCTTTGATAGTCATTCAAATGGCAGGATCACATCAAACCTTTGCAGAGGGTGCATCAATCAATAGACCCCCATTATTCACAGGTGAGAACTATGCATTCTGGAAGGTAAGGATGCAAATATTTATTGAATCTATTGATTGTGAAATTTGGGATGTTATTGCATCTGGTGCTTCTGTTCCTACTAACAATATACAGGAACCAAAGCCTCGTGGTCAATGAACCATTGAAGAAAAGAAAAGATTTCAGAATGACGTTAAAGCTCGGAATATTATTGCATCAGCATTAACTGTTGATGAGTTCTACAGGGTTTCTGTCTGCAAAACTGCTCAAGAAATGTTGGATGTGCTCAGAGTGACACATGAAGGAACAAATGACGTAAAGAGGGCAAGAAAGAATTCCCTGATTCAAGAGTATGAAATGTTCCGGATGAAGCAAGGAGAAACAATTTCCGACGTTCAAAAACGCTTCACCAACATTGTCAATCATCTCATTGGACTAGGTAAGTCATTTGATACTGATGAATTAAACATTAAAATCTTGAAGTCTTTAGACAGGTCGTGGCAACAAGGTGACTGCAACCTCGGAGTCACAAAATCTCAACACCATGACTATGGCGGCACTTTTTGGAAAGTTGAGGGAACATGAACTTGACCTCGGAAGACTAGATGAAGAAGAAGCAAAAGCAAAAACCAAGAAAAAGAGTCTAGCCTTGAAATCTGAGGTAGAAAGGAGCAAGAGCAAAATGGAAGATGAAGATTCAGAAGATGAAGAAAATTTGAGACTCATGATAAAAAAGCTCAACAGGTTCATGAAATTAAAAGACAAAGGAAGATTAAAATTCGAAAAGAAAGAAAATCAAGGATCTTCCTCACAGTATAAATGTTATGGTTGCGGAGAAAAGGGGCACTTAAAAGCTGACTGCCCAAATCAAAAGAAAAGTGAAGAATTAAAGGAAAAGAAAAACTTCAAGAAAAAGAAAGCCTACATCGCATGGGACGTGACAACGAAACAATTTCCGATTTGAGCGAATCTGATGAAGAAGCAAACATCTGTTTAGTGGTGAACGACGACGCTGGAAGCCAAGTAAGTACATCTAGCGATTCGGATAATTATAGTCAAATTAGTGAAGATGAATTGCATGAAACTTATGCTGCTTTAATAGTAGAATCTGAAAAATTAGATAAAGCTCATAAGAAATTGAAAAAGGATTTCAAAAATTTAAAATTAGACTTTGAAAATATTTCTGAAGAAAATAAAAAGTTAAAATTAAATTTTGAAAATATTTTTGAAGAAAATAAAGATTTGAAAAATAAAGTTTTATTTTTTGAAAAAGGTAAATTTACTAGTAGTGATGAATGTGCCTCTTGTGAAAATTTTAAGAAACTACTAGAACACACAACCTTAGGAGAATGTAGTAAAAATAATGAAAATAAGGTTGTTAAAAATAAGTATGTTCCTAAAATTAAAAATAAGCATAATAATAGAACCCGTAGAACATGGGTAGAAAAAGGAACAACTTATAGGAACACAAACTTTGTATCATGCTTTTATTGTATGAAAAAGGGTCATACTTCAAATAAATGTAAAATTAAGCATTATGGTGTTCCAAGTGGTAGATATGTTTGGGTTGTAAAATGATTTTTTTTTTAAATCTAACCCAAAGGACCCATACAAGTAGTTGGGTACCTATTGTTTAATATTTAGAATTTCTTTAAACAAAATTTAAGAAAATTTTATTCCAAGGCCGATGAAACTATTTTTTTTTATATCTTCTAATATACAAAGCATATATAGTTTTCAATCGGAAAAAATTTTATGTGTGCATGTTGTCTTTGATGAAATTGTAGACCTTGAGGCAAAACCTCTTGAGTCAGTTGAATTACATGCAGGCAATGATGAAGATTTGTAGAAGACAACAAATGAAGCGAAGAATGATGACAATCCTCAAAATGAAGATCTAAACAAAATGTGGAAACAACCTAGAGGATTATCATTACGAAGTTGGAGGCATATCTAAAGGGGTAAACATTAGAAGAGATCTAGGAATTTTTTAGAAATATCTTAGGATTGCATTTTTTTTAAAATTCCTATCTTATATAGTTCAATATATGGTTAAACAATGTTTTATAAGTTCTTTATCCTAAAAATATTTGCTTTTGTGCATGTTTGAATGAATCTTTAAATTTAAAATATTTTTAGCTCATATGCATACTTGCTTTTATTAAGGGGGAGTATTATCTTAGGAGGAGAACATCAAACACAACTTTTTAATTATGATTAAAAAGGGGGAGAAAATGTTTAAAGCTTATTTGCCTATTTGTGCTATTTGTGCTTATTCACCAATGCACCTTTTCTTCCATAAGTTGTGTTTTATCCAGATTATTACTAAAAGCTTTAAATCAAAAGAGTTTTTGATCATCATCAAAAAGGGGGAGAATGTTAGCAAAAATCAAAGATGTAGTTTTGATGATGTCCAAATCAAGTCAAGAGAAATCAAGATTCAAGATGTTATGAAGACTTGTATTGCTATGGAAAGCTTTTGTAATAATTGTAGTTTAGTGTCTAGGACTTAGATTTTTAGTGGTTTTGATTCCATGTATTTTTATATAATTAATGTCCAGAGTCAAAATCGCACTGTTTTAATCGATTAAAACAAGTATTAATCGATTAAAACGAGTAAAAGCTGAAAACTCAACCTTTTCTGTTTTAATAGATTAAAACTTGTTTTAATCTATTAGCTAATCGATTAAAATACATTTTAATCGATTAAAGGTGACCGTTGGGGATTTCAGATTTGAAAAACTAGCCGTTGTACTCATTTTAATCGATTAATACTTGTTCTAATCGATTAAATGCGTTAGATGGCCCGTTTTCGAAGAATGGAAGAGTATTAGGCTGAGTCTATAAATTGGCTCACTATTTCTCTCAAAAACAACTCTTCCCTTGTGCTAAAGAACTCTGAACTCTTTGAGAACTCTGTGAAATTGCTGAAGCTAAGGAAACTCTTGTCTGCAAAGTCCTGAAGTGGTACTGCGGTGACAGAGGAATAGCTTGTTCATCCTTGGTGTGTCTGAGGAAGTGTCTGGAAGAGAATCATCCTTCGTGAAGCATTCGAAGGAGGTGGTCATCCTTTGTGAAGATTCAAAGGAGGTGTAAGTTCATCTCTTGTGGTTTCAAGAGAGGTGGTAATTTCTAAACTGTTACAATTTGTTTTTCTGTGTGACTAATATTTGTAACTGTTTTGTGATAGTGAAAAAGGTTTATCTTGTTTGAGATAAGCGACTGGACGTAGGATCTTAGTGATCTGAACCAGGATAAAATCACCTGTGCAATTTTTCTCTTTCCCTTACTCTGTTATTTACATTTAATTATCTGCTTAGTAAGAAAGAATTAAGAGAAAAATATAAAAAGGCCTAATAAGAGAATATAACCAATTCACCCCCCCCCCCTCTTGGTTTGTTACCACGCTAATAATTCCGCTGCAGCGATTCTAACAATGGCTGCAAGCACAATTGCACAACGTGGGATTCAGTTTATTGCCACTGCTAATCCCAATTGAAAATGATGATGTAAAAAGTAGTGAAACTTTTGAGTGCAGGTAGTAGTAGCGGGTTCCTTCCTATGATCAGACCATATCACAATGCCATCGGCTCAAGCTTCCCGATTCCAACCTTGAGGACAAGGTTGTTCTGCAGGGGGTGTATTGTTAGGATATAGAGTAAGGGGAAAGGGGATTAGGGTAGAAGGGAGAGGACGGTATAAATAGATTGACTACATAGTTAGAAGGGACTTTTTGATGAATTGATTTGTTGATAGGTATTGACCTGTGACGAGGGTTAAGCCTTGGTTTCCATTCTGTACAGTGATTCTTACTGTGAATAGAATTCAGTTTCCTTCTTTCTGTGTCTTTTTCTGCAAGGAAGAGAGTTCTTGATTAGGTTCCCGTCTAGGAACGTATCAATGTCTCTCTCCCATTGGTGGAAATTGCTCTCTATTAGAAGAGGCAAAACAAGCACCAATGTTGGGTTTTCTCTAGGATGCAGGTAGAGCGGATGAGCCGGATTCACCAAGTAATCCGGTGATGGGGAAGTAATTTGGCTAATGGATGCCATGATTGAATATAGAGGAAGAGGAGAAAAACATTAAGCTAAAGAAAGGTGAGTTTTACCGTGATAGGAAAAGTACAGGTGATTTTGGTTTCAAAATTTTCTCCCTTTTCATTATTCCAACCCACCAGTAAAGTATTGTGTGATTTGCAATTTATACAGCAAACTAAAATACAAGAGATGATTCTAGAAAGGTAAAATAATCATCTTAACAAACTAACAATAAAACAACAAATAAAATATCTAGTGGGGCAAAGGAAATAGTGTCACCTGTGACAATAAACAGAAAAATGTGTCTTTCTCACACAAACTGTGTATAAGTGTTCTCTCTCAAAAAGTGAAATATGTGTAGTAGTGATCACAAGCCTTTTTCTTTTTCAAAATCTGGTAGATTCAACAACTCCAAAGAGGTTTCTTAACATGTTCTTGTTTTTCTTCATTCTAGGGTTCTTAGTGAGGTGTGTTCTATTTAAATAGATACAAATATGGTTGTTATAAAAGGGTCCCACAATTTTGTAACTTTCAAACAATTCAGTACACTTTTTTATCTATCAGTGTCAGCTAAAATGAAACAATGTTTGTGATGTTTCATTTTGATGCATCTTTGTGATGTTGTCATTTTTTATGTATCTGTTTTATTCTACCATTGCATTCTCATTCATTTCAACAACATTACTGTATGTACACCTTGTGATGTGAGGCAGTAACCTTTTTCTTTGAACAGTACTTTGCAGTTATATATATATATATATATATATATATATATATATATATATATATATATATATATATATATATATAATATAAGATAACTTTTGTTATAGAACTTAACTGGCGATATAATATGATTTAGATATACTAATACTTTTGCAAAATATTTTATGTTCTAATCTTTACTTTAGAAATGATACTTTTCAGATAATATTTTGTATTACATTTTTAATCAAATAGATTTTCTCTCATTCATTTGATTGAAAAATTACATACTCAGCATTAATCTCGTAGTAGAGTATTAAACTTACGAATAACATATAAAAGAATTGAGACAAACCAAGAAATAAAATATTTTGTATATTTTTTCTTTTATATGTATATATATATATATATATATATATATATATATATATGAAATTTAATATAGGGCACACACCTGACTGTACACTAATTCAAATGTTCACAGTGAACTTGAGGAAAAACAAGAAGTTTCAACTTTATGCTGCATACATGTCAGAAGTATTTATCACTAATTTTGGAGCCACATTTAAAATAAATCTCATTATGATGGGATAAACTATCTGCTTTAGGCAAAAAGACACAACAGATTACTGTTTATAGTTAATTGCAATTCAATATGTTAATGAAAATTTGCAGGTGCAACTTCTCGGGTGTAGAGGAGAATCAATATTTAACTAATGCAGTTTGCTCTGTGCTAAAGCCAGAAGGAACATCCGAACGTGGACTATAGCAGCATTTGTTTAGTCAAACCATACTCCTCCTACCTTGGAAAGGAAAATGAAAGAGATTTGAGTAATTCGTGCATAGAAATGAGTAATGCACACCTTCAATGCTTTTCTTCTCACTCCATAATGATATTCTCATGTCTTCACACTCACTTCAACATGCAAATGCAACAACAATCAAAACCACTTATGATTTATATTACTCAAATGAATAACAAGTTCTTCTACAGTTTAATTAAACTTTAGTTTGTAGATATCTACTGCTGTAAAAAAACTACCTTTACTTTCGCATACATTTTTACTACATAAATACATATGTTATTTCCTCTTTATACTATACCCCACATGCCATTTACATTTAGGTAAATGAATAACATTAATTATAAAGTGATGATAAGACATTTTTTATGGAAAAAAAAAAGATTGGATAAGCAGAAATAGTGAGTGATAAAAATAATAATAATGATTTGGCACATGCTAATTATCTGTAAGGTCACGGAACCTAAAATTGAAAAGAGTAGACAGTAGCAATACAGATGCAAATGAATTACTCACTTTTAACCTAAAATTTGCTTTCCCAAACCCCAAAGGAAGAACTCAGAAAAGTACTGTAGAGAGAAAGAGATCGAAGAGAAACTTACCAAATAACCTGAAAGGAAGTGGCATAGAGTTTTGTGTACTAAGTAATAACATAAATTCGTATATAGATATATGCAGTGATCATTTTTAAAGACTAAGCTAAACAAATTAGTGCATGTATAACTGTTCATATGCAACTGTGCAGATGTTTTTGCTGAATCTTGTGCAGTTTTTTGGCAGAGAGTAGATACTTACATAGAGCCAGAAGATGATATGTAACATCAGCTACAGTGTACTGGCCTCACCTTTTTTGTGCTAAGTATATATAGATTAAGCTTAGACATGCATAAAGCCATCTGAGAGATGGAAACAAATGGAGGCAACAGAAAGAAGGAGCTCCCTTCAGTCCAAGCACAACGAAAGAGGGTCACAATATACGTGTGCACCACTTCATTCACACAATCATATCATAGCAAAAAGAGCATCACCCTAACTCAATACTAATGTGTGAATGAGTTAGTGATTAAGTTTGCAACCCAATCTTTTGTGTCCATGAATGGGCTGAGGGAAGCTCCTTCACTCTCTTTCCTTCCCAATGTGACAAAGCTGATGGAAGTCTGCAGTACATGTACATTTTTTTTCCCTGACACAAGATGGAGACAGTATAATCAGATCAACCAAAGAATTGAGGATCAATTAAAGCTTCAACATATTATTAATCCAGACTTTGGACATAAAATTTCTGTAATTAAGATGAAAGTGGGAAAGAGGGGTATTAGTACAGCATCAAATCAAAGGTTATCACAGAATGGACAATAACATTATTTGACTTAACAAAAGGTGTATGTGTAATTTTGGAGGAGTTTTTTTTAATGCATGTTTTCAGGCTTTGTCAGATAAATCAGTGAATGCAAAGGAGAGAAAGAAAACGGGTTTCGAAGTTGGAATTACATAGATTTCCTCTTGATCTGAAATCAAAGCAAATCAAACTACCTATAAACATGAAATTAAAGAGAAATATATTGAAAAGACACTTGTTGGCCCAAACTTCCACAAAGTGAGTTTCAAATAAAAGAAAACTTTAAACAAGAAACATTAGAGAGAACGTACTTGCAAGAAGAGGGAAGAAGAAAGCAAAGGTACCATAGCAGCAAAAATCAGATTCTTTTATATGTGTGTGTATGTGGATATGTCCATGCAAGTTTATAATAAGCTCAGAAATGATTCATATGCAGACCAGTTTTCACTTGACAGACTTTTTCACAATAATTAGTGCCGATCAAGGTAATTAGGCCATACTACAAAAGTCTGTGACCAGATCACAATTGAAGAAAACCCTACTTTTGAAGGTGAAGATCAGATGAGAAAAAGTGGGAAAGAAGGAAACCCAACTCATGAAATTGGGATAAAAAGAAGGGATAAATCTGAAAGGAGAGGAAAACTCTCAGCTTTCCTTGGTGAGTTTTGGATGAGAGAGATAAAAAAGAAGTTGAAGTTGAGCAATGAACTACAGCTATAGAAAGGCCAACCTTAGAGCTAAAAGTGAAAAGCATGGCTAGCAGAAACCCTAATTCTGGGATGGTTTTATTGATTCCTGCGCTGAAGAGATGCAAGAGTAGTAGGCAGAGTTATAAAGAAAACGAAAACTGTAAAGACGAAAAAGGACTTGCAGGTTGTAATGAGAGTGACCATGGAAAAAATAAAGAGTGTGAGAGATTAATTAATTGTTTGTTAGTGTTTATGTTTTTGAAGAAAGAGAAATTCATAGACATGATGGGTCATTGTCCCCATGAGAGTCACAGACAGGAAAGTGAATCCAAGAAATATTCTAGTGGAAGAAAGGTACACAGGAGAATGGGGTGAGACAGATGAAGGTGTATGATAATGGTCACAACAAATTTTCTTTTCTGCCAAATTTCCACCCTCTTCTCTGCTTTACTCAGTGGGATGGGATCACATACTCATTCACATTGACACAGTAAAAAGTTTGTATATGGTTCATCACCTACAATTATGAACGCACAGTGATTTTGTTGATGTTGTTACAACCACCTTAAAAGTCACCTAGGACATTGTTTTTTATTAGCTATATCTACAGAAATTATACTTTTCATCCTCATTTTAATGTAATGGAAGATTATCTTTGCATTTCGTCTTCTAAACAGGCTCAATAATGGGTGCGAATTTGGAGTTAAAATCCGACAACTTTAACGTCATTATCGGAACTACTGTTCATACGTGAGCTACTCTCAACAACCTATTGAAACCATTGTCACTATTTTAATGTTGGAATTAGTGTGTGGACAAACCTTTGTTTGTGTAGTTTTTCAACACTTATCTGTTTTAAAATTCCTTCTTAAAAACAACGACAATAATTGAGGATTCACATGGTGAGAATAAGTTATTTTACCCAATAACTTTATCACATTACTATTTCTGCATTTCTGCATTTTATTCTCATAAGTCTCTCTTACGAGAATAATTTTCTATACGATCTGTGTATTCAGATTAATTCAAAACAAAAAGACTTTTTATTTTATTTTACTATTAGCAAAGAAAAATAAATGTATGTTGAGATGAGGAATACTTATTTATTGTGACTATTGAGATAGAATAGGATGAGTTATTGCTCATTGTTGTATTTATTTCAATAACTTATTTCTAGGGTGATAGAGTCTTATATAATATTGGGGTCTGCGGAACATTAAATGCCTATTGAAACAAACAAGAATAATAAATTAAATATATAGTATTAAATGCATTCCAAACTCATAATTGATAATCACTTTATTATATCTGAATATTAAATCACCCATCACACTACACACATTCCCCTCAATACAAATGTTGTAATCTAGGCATCAAGAAATTCTTTTTAACATATTTGGTATGGGGGCGTTACCAACTCATACATAAAAAAAATAACAAATTTAGGAAATTAAATTGCACCCTCTTTGAAGAAAGAGCTAAAAAGTAAAATGAAATTTTTAAAAAAGTTCGGTTTAAGTAAAACTTTCATTGCTTTTTTTTACTCGGCCCACAACTTCCTTCTTAAAATCTATCATTTTATCATGTTCAATTTTATCTTAAAAAGAATAAATTAAAATAAAATTCACATATAAAAGTGTATAAAATTAATCATATAAAAATTTAATAAAAAATAAATAAATTAATCATATAAAAAATAATAAGGTTTAGTACCTTATTTTGTTACAAGTTTCGTTCAGAAATGTGAAATTAATCCATCCTTTAAAAAGGGTGAGTCGCGTTAAGTATTTTTCTCTCGTTTCTATTTCTGCGCAATGCAGGTTTTTGTCAGTTTTTTTTTCTACTTTAAATATTCTCTCTTCTACTTTTTTTTTTGCATACTCTTTTTTACTTTTCATTAGCAATTATTTTGTATCAAAATGTTGTTTGTCCCTTTCGTATACAAAAATTAATGTGACCCGTTTATTTTAAATAATAACCTGTTTAGTAAAATTTATTTATGAAATTCTTACTTTTCAATAAATTTTAACTAATGATGTTGTTATAATGTTATTATTTCTTTTCTATATTTTAGTTCTTTTATAACTTTAAGATATAATTGTGTATTTTTTTTCAACTATGAGCTATTTTTAGATTAGAAAAGAAACGACTTTTGTATAATAACCTGTTTATTATTCTTCCTTCAAAAAACACTAGTTATCATATTTAGAAATTTAAGAAAAGAATTTAATTGCTAATCATAAGAATCATGGCTTTAAGAAAAGAAGAACCTAATGAAGCTTATTAAGTTATGATATAATATAGAAAGAAAAATGAAATTATGAGTTAAATTAAAAATATCTTTGTTTTTTTATAAATTTTTTGAACTTATATATGAAGAAAAATGTAAATGTAATTAAGAATATTTTAGGAAATTTTGCTGCAATTAACTCAAGCTTTTTAGTTTTTACTATAAATTTCAATTGGAATATTAATACTGTATATTATTTGTCAAATAATTAAAATAAGTATGGCCATTAAAAATGTTATATTTTATATCATCAGATTTTATTTCAAAAGTATTTTCTCCTGCATTATCTCTAATTGAAACTTAATATTAAAAAAAAGACATTGAAACAATATTAAAAAAAGTGATGGAAAATACAATCTAAATTAAATGAAAAGTAATTGGGAGATGACTATATAAATAAAAAGATACGAGTTAAGATTTTTTGTTTAATACCCTTCTTTCTTTAATTGAACCAATGAAACTAAAAGGTTATTACGGGGACTAGGAAAAAAAATGGTTAAAAAATTTCTATAAAGAATTTATATTAAAATTAAAATGTATATTAAGTAAAATATGACAAAAACCTGCTATAAAACCTGCGTTGCACATAAAACAAAAAATGTAAAATAGTTAACACCTTGTACGGATTTAACGGAAGAGATTTTATAAAACAAAAAATGTAAAATAGTTAACACCTTGTACGGATTTAACGGAAGAGATTTTATCAATGCAAATTTTATTAATTGATGACGTAATTGATACACTTTTTAAATAATGGACTAATCTGACATTTTCGAACAAAACTTGGAACAAAAAGGGTATTAAACCAGTAAATAATCATTATCTAAAATATAATATTTAAATTTTGGTCCCACAAGTTTTGTAGGCAAATGATATGATATGTTTAAGATATTCTCATTCCATGACATTGAGAGTAGAAATTTAAAAAAAAAAATGGTAGAGAATAAGAAGATAAATTCAATAAATCTTGTTAAAAAGAATTCTCGATAAGATTGATTAGTATAAAAGAAAACTTTAATTTTAATTCAACTTCATAAAATCTATTAAGAGAAAGAGCTTTATTCATCTTATTAAAAGAACTATACAACCCATATAGTCGTAGAAACTCCATTAATAAAGAAATGTATGAAACATTTGTGACATTATTAAAACAAATATAATAGTGTTTCGAGTAATTTATAGGACAAAAATAAAAAATTTAAAGAAAAAGTTTTTTCCTTACCACATCATTCATCCTTTTATGTGATATATATCTCTAAGTATATATCAAGTTAATAAACCTGCTTAAATCGTTGATTTTAATTCAAGTTTTATTCGTAGTCCAATATAAAAAACTATATGTTTGATTATATTATGATGCTATTATACATATATTATAAAAAGCTTTTACACTATTAAATAAGTATATTTATATAAATTAAAAAAGTTAAAAAGATTATGATTATTTACAATTGTATGGTAGTATATACAATTTTTATATTGTTAAAATATATATTATATAATTTTGGTTAAATATATGTTTTTAATTCTTACACAAAGAATTTTTTTTATATCCTAACTTTGGTACATTTTTATTAAACTTTAAAAGTAAATAAATATAATTCTTTTAATAACTTAATTGTTTGAACTATTTACTTCCAACATAAAATATAAATATTGTTTAACGTAAAAGAAGCTAATATTATTATATTACAGTGAATATATTAATTCATTTTTAAAGTTTGGAGACTAAAAAGTATTAAAATTGAAATAAATATTAATTATCACATTCAAATTTAGGGATAAAATATATTTAATCTTTTATTTTTAATTAAATTTATAATAATAAGAGAAATCTGTGTTTGATATAGCTAATAAGTTATCAACTATCTTATTTAACTAGTCCATAAGTTAATCAACAAGCATCTTCTTTGAAGTACTATTTTATTTTAATAGGTATTTAAAGTACCTTATTTTAGAATTTCTTAATTTATATGGTCGTGTACGCTACATAGTTAGCCTATACCTTATAATTTATTTGATTTTCTTTCAATATTATCCATTATATTTTAATACATTTTTTATTATCTTTAATTTATTTTTATCTACTATTATCTATAATCTTATGGAGACAATAATTAATTTTTAACATTTGTTGTTTTTTATTTATTATGTTGTTAAATAAAAAAACATTACAAATTAAACAAAAATGTATTTCATTATATGATATTATGTAGAAAATAATATAATAAGTTTCGGCAAAAGGAATTTCAATGTAAAAATAATTTAAATTGAAAAATAAATATTTTGATTTAAGATAAAAATAAAATTTTAATTTAATTAATACTCAATATATACTTATAAAATAAAAATAAAAATAAAAGTTTAGACATTAATTTAATTTTAATTTAAAATAAAAATAAAAGTTTAGACATTAATTTAATTAATGTCTAAATAAAAAAATGTTTAATTATAAAAATAAATAAATAAAAGTACTATTATTATAATTAAATAATAATATATTTTTACTTAGAAACTCAAATTCCATGTATATACAGTAAAAAATATGAATTTATATCATTTAATCTTATTTTACATTTATCAATTTGCGTATTAATTAGTTTACCAAACGACTTCTAACTGAATAAAGTATCTTAGTTGAAAGTTAATAGTTTATCGGTTGTTTGGTTATATATACATACACACAAAATAAAAGAAAAATAATAATATACAAAAAGTATATATTTTTTTCAATGTACGCATATCATCGTTTTATGTTAACCTTAAATTATATTTTAAAAATTATAAAAGTAAAAATAAATGAAAAAATATCCAAATGTTAAAATTAACTATCCCCACACCAACTTTTTTTTTACAGTAGAATATATTACGAATATCTTCTATTTAATCACCACTATTATTTTTTAAAAATATACCTAAAGATAACTCTTTTTCATTAATAAGTATAACTGTACTACTATGACTATTCTTTGTGTGTGTGTTTTAATAATTTTTTAAAAAAATTCTTCTTGTGTTTTTATTTATTGGGTATCACTTTAAATTCTTTTACTTATTATTTATTTATTTATAATAAGATAATAATCCAGATAAAGTTTTGATATGATGAGATGGCGTGGCGCGGACCGTGGCACATGAGGTGGAGGCATAGATCTAATTGTTTAGGAAGACAGGTTCAGTTCTTCTCACATTATCAATTTTCCAAATCTCAAGGTTGTTAAAGAAGTGGAGGCCACCTTGTCTCCATTCTTATACATCTGAACATGTTTTTATGCCTGTTCATGTTTTTTTATGTAATTGGGACCGATTCCATTTGTTAGAGGGACGGTAGGGTTTCAACAAATTCATAACCAGCTTCTCCATTTTTTTCATTCTTATAACTTTTAAAACAACCAAATATATGTCGTTGCTGCCTGAGTTTTCTCCTTAGTAAGTTCCAAAAACTTGGTAAAAAGTTAGATCTAAGTCTCGTCCCCAACCACCCTCTTCAGACACCGCTAGCGGCAACCACCATGGAAAGCAGTACTAGTCTGTGACGTCATGTTTTGGACTAAACCTTTCCTTCTTCATCTCACTTTTTGACAAATTACACAGTGGTCCTTATTAAATATAAATAAAATAATATATAAAATTATTATAAATGACACCCAACAAATGATGACACGTGAAATAATTTTAAGACAGATTTTAAGAAAGGCCACACAAACCAACATTTCTATTGCTATCTAAGATATTATATAAATTTTTGTAATCAGAAGCATATTTTTGTTATTGTCTAATATCTATTTTGATTATTATGTTGAGTTAAAGTGATCTTATTTTTTTTAAATGTTTATTTTATATTTTATAAAAACGGGTTAGATCAATCCTTTTCACTTATTGGGTTAAAGATATTAAAGTTAAAATTGTATTTTTTTGTAAAAATTGATCGAATTGTTCAATTTATCATTACATAACAATGAGTGTTGAAATGAGTTAGAAACATATAAAAATGTTAAAAGTTGAAGTAATTAGTTAAAAGCAAAGGTTGAGATTCGTGCATGTTTGTTCCTAAAGTAAGCAAAGTACTTATGGTGAGATAGGAATGATTTCTTTTCAAGGTTATTCTTCTTATTCAAAGACATGGGATAAAAAATTTTGCATTCCTCACATGCATGGTGGTGGTTCAAGGGGAGGTGAGATAACCTTTTCTTGCAACTGTGGTAATATTGATGTAACCAAAGTTATTAAAACTGCAAAGAATGCTCCTACACAATTTTGGGGATGTCGTCAATTATAAGGTTTTATGAATACTCTAATCACTTTATGTGTAATAGATTTATGTGTTGATACATTCCCTGACTTTGAACAAATTTTGGTGTCTAATTTGGTGAATAACAAGATGTACCTTCAAATGACATGTACTGTAACTTTTTCAAGTGGTGTTCTGAAGAGAATAATAATGAAAGAGATAGTACAATTGTCAAGCAAAGGAGGGGAATATATGATTTGGAAAATTTAGTGAAAGAATTGCAAAAAATGATGAAGTTGTTAGTTGGAGTTGTGCGTGTTCTTATTGCGCTGAACATTATCATTGTATATTTTGTTCATATAATGTTAAGGTGAATGTGAAGTTGAATGTTTAAGTTGAGGTGTTTAGATGAATGTTTAGGTTCATGCAATGGATGATGTATTAATGTCTGTTATAATGAGTTCAAATGAACAATCTGGTTTCGTGTGAGAATGTTTGTTTTAGTCCCTCCTATTGTTTAAAAAATTGAACTATGATCCTATTTTGGATTAAATAATTGTGCATTGTGATCCCTAATGTATATGACTATGATGCATATGAAGGATACTGCCAGAAATGTTAATATAAGATTATGACGTAATAACATAATATCGATATATTTAATGTAAGTACTTAATAAGAATACATATACAACAACAAAGTACTGAATTAAAGTTGATCAAATAAAGAAATTGACATCTAAGGAGCATTTCTTCTGTTGAATATAGTGAAAAACTATATATTAATTTCCCTTGTGTTAAATATACACATAGGGTCCTCTATTTATAATAAAATAAATATGGGCTAAGCCCAAATTACAAATAAGAAATAATAACAAACTAACTAAAGATAAAAGATAAATATAAAATAAAGATAATATATCTAACATTCCCCCTCAGGCTAGTACATACAAATGTATCAAGCTTGTTACTAATATAATTCATCAAGTCTTAGTGAAAATATATACTTTTGCACTCGAGTGATACCAAATTGCTAATGATTTGCAGGACGACATAGAAGATGAAATCCAACCAAAAATACTCCCCGTGAGCAACAAATCTAGAAGGTTGCTCAATATAAATCTCTTCTTGCAAATTGTCGTTGAGGAATACCACTAGTGGATAAAGAGGTAATTATTGGAGAGCCACCATGACTATAAATAAACTAACAAAAACCATCTTTTTCATGCGAAAAACACATATATAGATGGGTCAAACGCAATGGTGACAAAAGAAAGCTCAGAAGAGATAACATCGGAAGAAACAATGGATGAATAGGAAAGAGAAATCTTAAAAAATCTAAGATTCTCTAATTAAGGCACCTGAAAAAAAAAGGAAAAAGAGTAACATCGATGCTCTAAATAGTTGCATGGAGGAGATGAGACGTGTGACAACACACCATGAACCTGAAAGCGGAAAATGAGTGACCTCGACGCTCTAAATTACTACTGGACATGTCACCATGCACGACGAAAAGGGGAGCAAATTCTTAACTTCAAAAGGTGCTAAGAGCGCGTAGGAGCTCTGATGAACGCGTCGTTAATGAGTTGGTAGTCATCTGGCCGAGAAGATCAAAACCATGTGATCGTGGGTCGAAACTAGAACTTCGATAGTGGCACCGGTAGACAATAGTGGTAGATGACGGCGCCGGTGGCGGCAGTAGATGGCGCTACCACCGGTAGCGGCAGATATAGTGACAGAGGCACCAAAAACTTTTTTCTCAAAAGAACCTGACTCTATATATCATGTTAAGAAGTAAACTTTAAGCCTAACTCAACCTCACAAAACCAGCTTGTAAAGTGAGGGTTGCATCCACTTATATATTATAAATTGGTCTTGTCTCTAGTTGATGTGGGACTTCCAACACACCCTCTCATGCTAAAGTATAGACATCATATCGAGCGTGAGACTAGACATTAATTGGTGATCTGATAACGGCCCGATAGCGGGTGGAAGAACATGTCCAACAAATAAAAAATATTACTAAAATACACTCTAATCACAGCTCTGATATCATGTTGAATATAATGAAAAACTATATATTAATTTCTTTGTGTTAAATATACACAGAGTCCTTTATTTATAATAAAAGAAATATAAAATAAATCCAAAATATAAATAAAAAATAATAAAAAAATAACTAAAAATAAAAAATAAATATAAAATAAAAATAATATATCTAATATCTTCTAACATTTCACTTTTTCTTTGACTTTGGTGCTTCACTGTTTGAAAGACTATGCTTGAGACTGAAACCATTTATTTGGTCAGATATTGTCTCTGCATCACCACCATCTGTTTAGGACCATGTTTTTTCTTACCCTAAATCAATGAGCTTAGTTACAGTTCTTCCCGTCCTTGAGACCAAATTACTATAAATGCCAGAACCATATTGACTACCTCCAAATGATCCATCAATGCTCTTCTCAGGAGGAGGGATTTGAGGAACATGAGTTTTAAGTTGGGCAGGAACATTTGACAGTGTTTCCAATTAGAATGAACTTTACCTTTTGTGATTATTTTTTCTAATTTTTTATTTACAAAAATTGAAATTCTACATTATTAACATTTTACTGTCTTATATCATTTAAAAAATTTAGGTCAACGTGTCTTTTCATTATTTTTTTAAATTTCATTTAGTTAATTTAATGACAAAGACGTTATTGTTTCAATTTTTTAAATTAAAATTAAAATAAATAAAAAAATTAAAAGAGTGATATAAAAATTTTGACAAAAACACGAATATCTGGAATGATTAAACCTACTGATAAAAATAATTGTAACATCCTCCATCTATTCTAGATAGATCTTTTCAATAACAAACAAAACATGAGGTAAGAGAAATACTACTAAGTAGTGTCTAATTAAATTTTTAATGGGCTTAAGTCAAGAGAAAATTGTATAATATGTAGTCAGTCTCATTTTTAACATGAACAAGAATAATGCTTACTTAATGGAACTAGTTTTCTTTTTTGAACAATTTCTGACTAATGTTAGGTCCTTCCAAAACTTATATATCTTTGTTTACAAGACCAATGACATTCTTACTTTAATCATGTCTTTCAAATTATTAATTACAATCAATTTATTATTACTATTATTATTATTATTATATATATATATATATATATATATATATATATATATATATATATATATATAATAACAGTCTTTATTAAAAGTAAAGTCATGATTAAAATAATTAAAAAAAGTGGTTGGAAATAAGGGTTGAACAACGTTTTGAAAAACATTAAGACAGCATCTTAAGTTTGAAAACATAGAATTTCTGATAGTTAACATCAATATGTAAATGCCCTTTTTCTGAACCCAAGATGCATACTTTTCATGAATCTTTCCAGAACTGCTCCACAACATGTCTTCTTAGCTGGAATTTGCATTCATTCAGCTGTGCACAGTACCTTTAGGGTCTCAAACATGATCCATGTGCATATGGGGTTCCAAGACAGGCTTGCACAACCTTACACTTTAAATACTATTTTTTTTTTTATCATGATACAATTCCTAATGGTTGATCAAAAAAATAATTTGCAAAAATATAAATTTACATTAAAATATATAATTATTTTAAATTCTTCTACAACATCATATATATCACTTTCATTTTTTATACTTTTAATTGCCTTTTTATATGAAGTTTAATCAGAGTTTGAATTGAATGTTCAATAGAGTTAACACATGTCCTATTTTAGGATTGATTGTCCCACTCTCCATTCATTTGGATGTAATGTTGTGCAGGAAGTTCCACTGTGGAAAGTGGGTGGTGACTAACAGGACAGTTTGTGAAGTGAAACTTGTTTGTGTTGGAACTAAGAAAGAAACAAGAACTAAAATCAGTACAACAATGATGAGAGTTTGAAACAAAACACTATTATGAGATGTGGCAGCAACCACACTAAATAATAGCTACCCTTTTCCTCATAAAATCATCAAAATATAAAATTGGTGTTTGGATTTTGCCAGAGTAACTTCTTTACAAACTCAAATATTCAATATTTGTCTATAAAAAGTATATAGTAGCCAATTACTTTTTCACATAAAATTATATTGTTGAAAGTCAATTCATTGTTTCACATAGAATTTTCATCACATTATTGGAGAGAAACTCCATTAAAAACATTTTCTCTACTACTAATAGCAAGTTACAATCAAATCTAACCAAATAATTTTCTCCCTACAAGAAACTTGTCTGTAAGTTGGAGTCATGGGGTTATCCTTGATTAAAAGAAAAATAGAAAATGTGTTCAAAAGTGTTCAATTTTTTTCTTTTTCACATTCAACAACAGTAAACAGATTATGATTCTCAAATAATTTTGAATATAGTTGTGTTGAAAGTTAAACAATAATGATATGTAAGAATGAATGGTCAAAATATTATATATTGCAAGATTAAACAATGGTGAAAGTGTTAATAATGTACCAGTATAAATTGGTTGAAGAAATGAACATGTGAGAGAAACAAAGAGGGTTTCTAGTTTGATACCAAAAAGTGATGGTGAAAAGTTAGGATCCCCTAAATGCACAAAAATAAAATAAAAATTGATACTTTTTGGTGGGTAGTGGTCAAAAGTTACAATAATGATGGTAAGAGCAAAGTGAGAAGAAAAGATAGGCACAGCTTGACAGTGTATGATCTTCCACATTGGCATAGTGGGGAGCAGTCAAACCCTCAAGTATGGACCACAAAATTATACATATTTTTTGTCCCTTTTTTAGTTAATTTTTTCATAAAATTGATTTACATTGGAATGCTACCTATTTATTTGTTCATAATGTAGTAACATTATCTAAGGCATTGGTATATATAATGTAACAATGGATTGAAGATATATAGCGTGTCTTAATAAACTATATTTTATCCATAAATATTAAAGTTTTGAGTCTACAGACACTTGTGTAAGATATTCTCATAACTACAAATGGTTGATGGTTAATAGTTAGCAAAAGTTGTAGTTAGAATTGTTTGAGTTTTCAGGTGAGCTGGCAGTGATTGTTGCTTATTGAGTGGCTGCTGCAGATATGAGCTTTAGCATTTAAATTTGCCTGATTTTCTAGTAATAAATAATAATAAATAAATATGTATCCGACACTTTCTCAGTGACTTTTATTTACTTACGAGACATTCGAACTGGACCAGTATAAATGCTTGACATAGACTTACCATTCTCACCTATCATGCGATGATGATTCAATGGTTGTTATTGATAGTGTCTGTGGAATCATAAACATCTGGTAGGATATGACAACTAGAAAAACAAAAATTATTCAACCGTGAGAAATCAAGCAGATTCTTTATTCCATACTAATGAAGTGGTGTCAAAATAAAAATACATACATGAAATAATTTGAGTTAAAGGTTTTATCTATAACAACTAATTATACTCTAGTTTGAAAAATAAAGTCTTTACTATTATTTATTTATATATATAAAAAAACTTTTTTATTGGTAACGTTAGTTATTAATAGTTGATTAATAGTATAGTTGAATTTATAATTTCTCTCATTTTCTTCTTTCAAACTCATTAAATCAAATATATAATTTCCAATTATCAGTGGAGGAAGTTGAACCTATAACTTTTCTTATTTTTCTTTTCAACTTTAAGCTATTTATAACTCCATTACAAAAAGAGGACATTACCGAAGGCTACAATCCTTCGGTAACATCCAAAAACCGTCGATAATGACTATTTATCGAGGACTTAGCGACGATTATAAGATTATCGGTAAACATGTTGTCGTTAACCATTACCTACAGGCTATGACCCTCGGTAATTACCAAAGAGCAGAAGTCTTCAGTAATTACCGATGGGGAGAAGCCTTCGGTAATTACCGAAGGGCAGAAGCCTTCAGTAATTACCGAAGGACACAAACCTTTGGTAATTACCGAAGGGTACAAGCCTTCAGTAAAGCCTTCAGTAAGTTCCACGCAAATGTCAAGCAAAATTGGATTGCCTATCAAACCAAACAAACCTGTATAAATTTTTTCACATCACAAACAGACTTGCGTAACATTTTCTAACAACATACAGACCTACATAATGTGCATCTTAATCATCCAATCATTGATTCAAAAAACAATATAACATCTGAATCATTCAATCATCCACAATGTATTTATAAATATAACATAAAACAAAAAACAATCTAACATAATGTTCTAACATCCAATTGATCTTAGATCCAAATGATTTAATATCCAAATGTTTCTATAACAACTATGTTCAATAACAAAATAAAACTAATAATGTACATAGTTATCATCAGAATGATCTTCATCATCTTGCTCCTCTGTAGATGGATGGACTGATGTGGGCTACTGAGAAACGGTGGGTGACGAGGAGGGTCGTGGCTGGGTCGCAGGCTTAATGAACAGATCTTGTGAAGTTTCAAGCAACACTCTCATGACCAAGGCCTTAAAAGTTTCTAAACTCTGATATCAAATTAGTGATTTCCTGGTCACATTGCTCCAGTGCCTGCATGAGGCAGACAACGGCCTCGTCAGCAGTAGTGGTGGAAGAAGAAGGTTGGTGCTTCAGAGTACCTCCTCTCGATGGGAATCTACGGCCAAACTCTCAACTCTTACCAGCAGAGTGGAGGGAGGGCTTTGTTTGACGAAATTGGGGGACGACCTGCACGAATACCCCAATCACTGATTTTAATTGCTCGACGCTCTTACCGAAGACTACAGAACCCTCGCTAAGGTCTTCTTGACCGTCGAAAATGTTATTTCATCTAGGTCGTCGATGATTCACTTTTTGCCCCTCAATAAAACACTTTTACTGATGGTAGAGAGGCCTTCAAAAAAACACCCTCGGTAATTCATGTTTTTCTTGTAGTGATAGAAAAAAGAGGTGATCAACAACTATCTCAACGGCTATTTAAACTTTTATTGTGGTTATATTTTAAATTTTTCAAAATTAAGTCTAGATTCAATAAAATATAATGAATTTATAATTTAAATTTATTTTAATAAGATAAATTACATTTATAATTTTTCAATCTAACTTAAATTTGAATTAAATTTAGATTAAATTTATTTTATTAATAAATTCTATGAGATCAATATAATATATCTTGAGGTGAATCAATTTCATTTTTCAATTAAACAAACTTAGTTTGATTTTTTTGTCTTAGACTAATTTGTATTGAATTTTGTCCTAGATAGACTTATTTAATCATTAGCCCATGTTTTAGATAGACTTCATGACCGATTCAACTAGATTATTTAAGGAAAACTGACTTGGCCCGATTTCTCGATCTCGACTGGGTCAATGTAAACTTGGGCCCATGACTACTTGACTTAGACTTGGGTTAATTAGCCTTGAACTTTGACCTGGACCGACTTGTTTCAATCTTTAGCTTGGGTAGACATATTTCACCCTTCAGGTCGAATTGACTTACCTCTACTTTTGACCTAGGTTGGCTCAACTTGATGCTTCGGCCTGAACCTTTTCAACTTAATTCTTTTACTTAGGTTGACTCACTCAATCCTTTAACTTGGACAAATTTGCACTACCTAGACAGATTTGGCCAAAACTTCATCTTGTGTCAACTTGACTTAACCTTCGACCTAGGCTGACTCTACTCAACCTTGGACTCGGGCCAACTTGGCTCGACCTCGTCCTCAACCACCTTGGTTCGACTTACATGCACCTTAATTTTGAATTTGGGATAAATCCATTTAAGTAGACTTAAAATAATATAGATTTGGATTATCATGGATTAGATTTCATAATTTGGATTTTCTGTCAACCCTTACAAATTATTAAAATTCAACAATATCACTTCAACATCATTAGTATTAATTTCTAAGCATTAAGCATTGCTTAGTTCAAATTCAACTAATTTAGAACATATTTATGAGATTTCATTTTTCAAAAAGTCCCATCAATGATGTTTATCGCACTAATGTAGTAAAATCAAAATGCAATGACATGTTAGACATAGAATCGGCTTGGAACTAAAAAATAAAAATGGTTTGGCTACTTAACTATCATGATATAGTTGATGAAGTTTAAAAAAGTTTAATCTTTCACTTCCCCGTGCATGCACAATTCTTCTCTTAATCGGAACTCACTACACCACCACCTTGTATTGATTGCAAGTTTATTGCATATTGTTCGTGCTTTTTGTCATTTTGTTTCATCTCTCTTAATCACTTCTTCATCCATCGTTCTTCCTCGTTCTTTTGCCTTCAACACCTTATTTCGCCATTCATTTTGAACCAACAAAGTGGCAACCTCTCTCCCCATTCCTCTTCGAACCACCAAGGCATCGTCGATGTCTCCTCCATTCTCTTTGGTCCAACCTAGTGTCGTCGATGTCTCCTTCATTCTCTTTGGTCCAACCTAGTGTCGTCCTAGTATCCTAGGGGCGCCACTCCCTTTTCTTTACTATCTTAGCTTTCCTCCTAGTGCTACTCTCCATTCTAAGTAAGTTGCCATTTTTTTTAATTAATATTTTTTATTTATAAATTATATATGATTTAGATTAGTTAAACATGTTGGTATTGAGTCTAAGGGTGTCCAACCCTGACAAATAAAATTTTATTTTCTTTATCTTGCATTATTTCATCGAAAAATCCTTAGATATGGATTGATAGAAAACTAATTTTGATCACCTACCTACAAAACACAAATATAGACCAAAGTTGAATTAATTTACCATGTATAAGTGATGATTTTGAGATAGGGGTGGAAGAGTTTATACAGTTCGCTCAATGTGATGTTGGTAGTGTAGAAAATAGAGTCAGGATGAGGTGTCATTGTGTGAATTGTTTGAATGAGAGAAGATTGGATATTACTGAAATTAGAGAACATCTTTTGTGCGATGAATTGTTAAACATTTCCAGTGTATTTGAAACACATGAATTTGTTGATTGGACAATGGATAATAGATTAGAGGGTATGATCTGTGATGTTAGAGTATAGTCTTGGTGTATGAAAATATGTCTACTGATGTAGAGACTCTATTATATCTTGGTTCAACTAACTTCACACGATTATCTTGGTTCAACATCCGGACGTGTTTGTATTGTTGGATATCGTGTGAGGATCTGATCTTACTTTTAACCCTTAATGCAAAGCTAATATAATCCATTTATGCTCCTTTGGATGAGTACAAGAAGAAAATGAAGTGTGACCTTGTTGAAGAGCTACAAGAGGAAATGAGACAAGAAAGGGAGGAATTGAGACCATAATAGAACGAATGAGACAAGAAAAATAAGAGATGATTGATGCATTTGACAAATGATTAGAAAAATTACTAGTTTTGCAAAGGCAACCAGTTGTAGTACAGGGTGACATTTCTGTCGTTCTTAAAGTTAGCACTAAAGTGAGTTGTTTAGCTACAACTGTAAAGGGAATTGTTTAGCTACAACTAAAAAGGGAGGTGAGATTGGCTTCGATTGGTAATGTGAATTGTACATAATAGTTGATTATGTATCTCCCTTCAATTGGTGGCCCACGGGAAGAGCTTTGAAGTTCAATTGTGTTACATGGTTAGTCTCTCCCCTCTCATTTGGTAAAGGTTATGGTGGAGACTATACATTATGGTGATGTTGTAATTCCTATATCGATATCAGAGGTTTGTATTGTATCAAAAGCCTTACAAACCTTCATCGTGTGACCCAAACATCTTGTGAGGATGACACCATGTTACACTTTGGTAAATATATACACTAATATTGACCACAGTGAGGGAGACTGTTGCATCCATAGGTACAAACCAAGAGGAGATTCCTTGGGATGTCATTTTATTTTGGCAAATAAAGCGAACTTCCATTATACATTTACTAATCTTATTTGTAAGAGATCTTAGTAAGAAATCAATAGTTAAACATATATGTTGTGAAATTATAGGGGATGTGATGGAAGAACGATTTGGCTGATTCGGGTGGAGAAATAAATCAACCAAGCTCACCTCTGACTTGGACCATAGAAGCACCCCAACAATGGAATAGGAGCTTCGAAAATGCAGCGGTTGAAGATGACTAGAGGAAACAAAAAAGTGTGGAAGCCACTCTGAAGAGGTGTTCGGTGGCTGGATTGAAGGAGAATGGATGATTAGGTGATGAAGTTAAGGTTGAAATAAAAGGAAAGTGGAATGAAACAGTGGTTCGGTGATGGAGAAAATGAAGCACAATTTCAAAGGGTGGTGTTCTGTGAATTGGGAAGTGAAATGAAGGCAGAGATTTGGGTGCTGAAATGTGATGCGGATGGGTGGAAATATGCTAGTAATGGAGCCTAGCTAGGGAGAGAGGCTAGAGGAAACTCTTAAGCTCTCGCTCGGTGACCTTTGATTTGAATGAAGAATTGTTTTCTATGATGCTGTCCAGAACTTTCTTCTTATTGAAGGTCACCGAGAGAGAGCTTGAGAGTTTCCTCTAGCCTCTCTCCCTAGCTAGGCTCCATTACTAGCATATCTCTACCAATCCGCATCATATTTCGGCACCCAAATCTCTACCTCCATTTCACTTCCTAATTCACAAAACACCACCGTTTGAAATTGTGCTTCAGTTTCTCCAGCACCAAACCACTGTTTCATTCCACTTTCCTTTTACTTCAACCTTATCTTCATCACCGAATCATCCATTCTCCTTCAATCTAGCCACCAAACACCTCTTCAGAGTGGCTTCCACACTTTTCTGTTTCCTTCAGTCATCTTCAACCCATTCCGCTGCATTGCCAAAGCTCCTCTTTCATTGCTGGGTGCTTCTATGGTCCAAGTCAAAGGTGAGCTTGGTTGATTTATTCCTCCGCCCGAATAAGCCAAATCGTTCTTCCATCAGGATGTAAGTTAATTTTTAATAACTTTTATTTTTTACCGTATACACATTATCAATGTGTAAAAGTTAGGTACTTGCATGATTTATTCTTGAAAGCGAGGAAGGATGACAAATATGAGTTTACAGACCCTCAAGTCACGCAACCAATCATTAACTCACCTATAGAAAGACAAATGTAAATCAACAAAGCCATACTGGATGGCAAGAAGCAAATTTACATCGCTATGTATATTTTTAAATATGTTTTAACTAATTTTCAATGCAACTGTCAATTGATAGTTGTAAGTTATATCAATACCAAATCGTATCGCTTAATGGTTTTGCCTTTGTCATAAAAACAAACATAATGTATTAAAAAAATACAGTTGATACGTAATTCTATTTTAAGAAAAGCTCACTACTTCATTGACCTTGAATTTTCAATGTCATGTTTTCTAACATTAAATGTTATTATATTTAATGCTTTTAATGGTCAAATCATAATGAGTTGTAGATCAAGTGTTACAACTCAACAGGTCACGTGGAAGTTTCTCAAGGTATTTATAATACTATATCATTCATTTACTATGTTGTAGTACAATAAATAAATCGATAGTTTTAAGTGTGACTACTGCATCATGCAATGGATGACAACCATTGTAAAAGTTGGCTATGAAAGCAGTTGTGATAAGGTAATATAATATATCACATTTAAACATATGTGTTAATTTATTTTCATATGTGATAGTTTTAACTTTAATTTACTTTTACAAAATTTTGTTAACGAATAACCATTAGATTCCAAAGCACTATTCTATGTTCATAAAACATGAGTAACATATTTTCTTTCTAGATATAAGAATTTATAAATTGATGGTTAAATTTAATTTAATATTTTAAATATTTAAGAATTTTGTTCAAAGATTAAATAGTTATTATACCGGTTTGAATTGATTCCATTTTTTAAACTTTTGAGAGATTTTGAGTAAAATAAAATAGTAAACAGAAAACAAAAATCTAACCTCCATAGTGGTAAAGGCAAAAATGTTGTCATTTATGCTACTTCCACAACGTTTGTAATAAAGACTGTCGTTATATATACTCGTCAAACCAAAATTATTTGAATTTCAAATCGAAATATCGCGTCGATTAAGGAAAGGATAATAATAATAGTTTAATTCCAAAATTGTAATTATTTTGGTATAATTTATCTCTATAACAATAGTAAATAACACTGTCATAATTTATAACAATAACGACGGTAGCTTATCTATCATGATTTAAGTTAAATTATTCACGAGAGTATGATCAACAACAATGAAATTGCTATATTACAAAAGTATTTTTTATCATTATGATACGTTAGTTTATATCTAGAAAATGTGTTAACTATTCTTTTTTCTATCAATCTAATAAAAATAAGATAATAATGTTTAAGTTATATAATCTTGGATCCTATTAATAGTTAAGACTTTTATTAACGATTATAAAATAGTTTAATAAGATGTTTATTAGTCATTAATAAAAGTATTATCATAAGTTATGTTGTTCAATGATGGTTACTGTAACATCCCAAAATTATACAGTCATCAACCATATACTTAGAATAATTACACGTATCAATAAAGAAAAACAGTCTTAACCATAAAGGAACAGATTTAAAATAAATGGCCGAACGGCCTTTCATGTATAAATTAACGAGCGTATACAAAATGATAAGGACGAGCGGTATACAAAAATAATGACCGAACGTCCAACTATTTACAATCAATCAAAAGGAGCGCTCGCTCACAGTCGCTCGCTACTCTAATTACACTAACTAAATAACCGAACGTCTCACTGTTCGGCCTTCACTTCAACTTCTACAAGATTTTCTTCCGAAATGAATCCTCCTTCAAGTGTTTGCTCCAGGGAAGTATCACCTTCTGCTCACATCCACACGGATGATCATTGCATTTGACAAGACGGATATACATAGACAAGACAACACAATGGAAATGCAAGGGTAAGCTTATTGAATTTAATTCAAGTCAAACATACATTTCATACTTATCAAATCCAACAAGTAATTTCACCACATATACATACAATTCATACATTTATTCAATCAAAAATCCTGATGCTAGACCGACCGTCCGGATTGTATGAATCCTGTGTAGCTAAGGCGTCCGTGCACCCAGGTGGGGTAACTGGAATGCTCATCAGTAGCCACCTGAGGTTAGTCTTTTGTCCAAGTTACAGTTATGGACAAGACCTCCTGCCATTCCCACGCATGACATACTCCTCTCTACTTGAGAACGAGCACTCACGGAATATCAGGATGAACCACCATCTAAGCTTACCACGTTCATACTTACAAATCTCAATTTCCAACCAAGAGTCGTTCCTCCCTGGAACGCTCGTTCAAAATCCACAATCACAATTTCAGTTCTCATAGTGTTCGCACATCTTAATACTTCCTCTTAAATACATTTTCATTCTGTGTTCCACTTTCTTAAAAGAACGAACGTTCACTCCCCTTCATAATGAGGACGAACGTCAAAAGCTAGACCAAGAAAGACTCCTTCGAATAAGTTAAATGAACTGATTCTAGTACGATCCAAATAATACTTAGAAAAATCTAAGTTCGGTAGCACTTGAACGAATCCAATGGATAGGTAAAATCACAAGTTGTTTAGATAAATAAACTGGACAAGATTTAATTCAGGAGACAAAACGCCAGTCAATGACCGAGCGCTAAAATAGACGTTTAATGAATTTTGGACGAACGTCACTAAGAACTTGGACAAACGTCAATAGAACTATTGGACGAACGCTGTTTAGATTTCTGGACGAACGCTATTTCAATTCCGGACGAATGCTATTACTGTTAGTTGATAATTAAAGAAAGGACGAACGTTCGGTATATGACCGAGCGTTCTTTATCACACTCTTTTAGGACGAGCGTTCGGTCTAAGACCGAGCGCCACTTTAGGACGTACGCTTTTAGGTCAAGGACTTTCACTGATTCCAAAATCAGAGAAGTTTGGGATTTCTATAAGATAAAATACTTAAAATTTATGTCTTACAATTTGACTATGTGTTCAAAAGGATGTTATCAAGTTTCTCAATTCTCACGCAACACTCATGAAGTGAATGTCTGGCCAAATGCTCAAACGTAAAGCTATATGAGAGGGCGTTCGTCCTCAAAGGGATCCTTTCCAAATGAAAGGTTTCGACTACTTCAAAGATAACACTGAGAATACCGAACGGTCAATGACCGTATCGATAACGAACGTTCATTTTCATATACTTCTCATATTAAAATTTTCTCTTACAGTAACTCATTCTCCAGTATAACTTACATTCATTTAATAAATCATATCATAGCATATCCTATACTTCTCAAGCCTTGAATTAAAATCATATCCAATCATCAAATACCAAGATCATGCAACATACAACTTTACAGATCATTCATATACACAAGCATATAATTCCCAGTACATACATGCATCACTTTTCACCTATCCTCTCCTAGTCATAATCATATTTTCAAACACCACTCACGCACATGCAGTACAGAGATCACATGAATTAAATCTAATAAGCTTCCCTTACCCGGACTTAGCAGTGTGCGTTCGTTCTTCAGAAAGAACACCCGATTCCAGTACACCCTTTTCTACCCTTACGATTCAACCCAAAATTCCTTAAACTAAAATACAGAAACCCATAATGGTTCAGAGAAGACTCATGCAGATTCAAAAGGAAGCTTGCATGTTGAAAATGAAGAGTAGTTGAGGACGTGAAACTTACCCGTTTCAGAATCCAAAACCGTTCGGTTTGATGGAAAGCTCACGGTGCAGGGATGCTTCTCACGGTGCTGAAACGTGAACGGAGCAAGGGATGGTGAGTTGCAGAAGAGAGAAGATTAAGGTTCTAGAGAGAAGGTAGAGAGTTTGAGAGGTCAGAGAGTTGGAGGAAGAAGATGAAGAGTGCAGCGGAAAAGGAAGAGTTTTTCAGAGAAATTAATTTCTCTTCCCACGTAGGACGAACGTCCAACCGCCTGCTGCCACTTGGATCCCACTAACTATTTGGAACGTTCCAAAGTGACACTTGTCAGCATGCATGCATTGTGATCGTGAGTGCGTTTTAAATGAAGGGTGTGCGTGTCACGGTGTATTAGTGGAAGCACAGTGGTGACTCAGCAGAGTAATTATTGGGGCGTGACAATCCCCCTATCTACAAAAATTTTCGTCCTCGAAAATTGAAGACTTACCAGGGAATAGATGAGGGTATAAGTCCTTCATGGCATCTTCAACTTCCCACGTAGAATCACCAGTTTTGTCGTCCCACACCACTTTCACCAAGCGAACGTCCTTCCCTTTGTGTAACTTAGTACGTTCGTCTTCAACACGAACTGGCTTCATCTCCAGTGTTCGGTCTTGACGAAGACGAACGTCCTCAAGCTCCAATATGTGCGAAGGATCTGATACGTATTTTCTAAGTTGAGACACGTGAAATACTGGATGAAGGTTGGATAATTGTGGAGGCAAGGCTAGCTCGTAGGCAACAGGTCCAATCCTTCTCAAAATCTGATATGGCCCCACGAACTTGGGAGACAACTTCTTTGATCTCAACGCTCTGCCCACTCCAGTAGTTGGATTTAACCTTAGAAAAACGTGGTCACCAGCTTTGAACTCCAAGGGTCGTCTCCTCTTATCTGCGTATGACTTCTGCCTGCTTCTGGACGTCTTCAATCTCTCTTGAATTAATTTCACCTTCTCAGTTGTTTGTTGAACGAGCTCTGGTCCAGTCAATATGTTTTCTCCTTCTTGAAACCAGCAAAGTGGTGTGCGGCATTTACGTCCGTATAGTGCTTCAAAAGGAGCCATTCCAATGCTTGACTGGAAGCTGTTGTTGTAGGTGAACTCCACTAACGGCAGGACTTCATCCCAAACGCCCATGTGATCGAGTACGCACGTCCTTAATAAATCTTCAAGCGTCTGGATCGTTCTCTCTGATTGACCGTCCGTCTGAGGATGGTACGCTGAACTCATTTGGAGTTTGCTGCCCAGCTCGCTTTGTAATGACTGCCAAAACCGAGAGGTGAACCTTGTGTCTCGGTCAGAGATGATGCTGGACGGCACTCCATGCAGACGAACGACCTCTTTAATGTAAAGTTTGGCCAAGTTGGTCAAGGACATCTTCAAGTTGATGGGTAGAAAATGAGCACTCTTCGTTAAATGATCCACTATCACCCAAATGGAATCGTGATTCTTGAATGTGCGAGGCAAGTGTGTCACGAAGTCCATTGAGATGCTGTCCCACTTCCATTCTGGAATCTCTAAAGGTTGCAATAGGCCGCCCGGTCTTTGGTATTCAGCTTTAGCACGTTGACACGTTAGGCATGATGCCACAAAGTGTGCGACATCATTCTTCATTCCTGGCCACCAGAACGACTGCTTGAGGTTGTGATACATCTTAGTCATGCCTGGATACATGCTAAGACGGCTGTGATGCCCTTCTTCCAATATAACCCGCTTCAGATCTCCATTATTTGGAACGTACGTCCTACCCATATAGCGTAGTAAGCCGTCCGTCCCAACGTTGAACTCCTTTGCTTGATCTGTACCGAGCGCGCCTCTTATCTTCATTAATTCTTCATCTTCAAACTGCTTCATTCTAATCCTCTCAAACACGTTACTGGATATCCTAAGGTTACAGCATTTGATGCTGTCCGGTTCCAAGTTGAACTGTAACCTTAGGTCTCTAAAGTTTTCCACTAAGCTTAATTCACGTACCATCATGGACGACACATGCACCACTTTTCTGCTCAAAGCGTCTGCCACAACGTTCGCTTTTCCTGGATGGTAGAGTAATTCAAACTCATAATCCTTTAAGAACTCAAGCCACCTCCTCTGCCTCATATTCAACTCCTTCTGATCAAAGAGGTACTTGAGACTCTTGTGATCGCTGAAGACTTGGAAAATTGATCCATACAAGTAGTGCCTCCAAATCTTCAAAGCAAAGACGACCGCTGCCAGCTCTAGGTCGTGCGTTGGATAATTCCTCTCATGAATCTTCAATTGCCGAGAGGCGTACGCCACTGCTCGTTTTTCTTGCATCAATACACAGCCTAAACCTTGATGAGACGCATCACAATAGACTTCGAAAGGTTTGGTCGTGTCCGGAATCACCAGAACTGGAGCGCTCGTCAACTTCTGCTTCAACTCTTGGAAGCTAGATTCACACCGATCGGTCCAAGCGAACGGGTGATCTTTCCTGGTCAGCTGGGTTAATGGGGCTACTATCTTAGAAAATCCTTCTATAAAGCGCCTGTAGTAGCCCGCGAGTCCCACAAAACTTCTTACTTCCGTGACCGAGCGTGGACTCTCCCATTCCAAGACCGCTCGTACTTTAGCTGGGTCAACTGAAATCCCACCAGCAGATACCACATGGCCTAAGAATTGCACTTCCTTCATCCAGAATTCACACTTGGACAACTTAGCGTACAGCTCCTTCTCTCTCAACACTCCAAGTACCAATCTCAAGTGTTCTTCATGTTCTTCATAGCTCTTGGAGTAGATGAGAATATCGTCAATGAACACCACTACAAACTTGTCCAAGTATGGCCTAAAGATCCTGTTCATGTAGTCCATGAAGACTGCTGGAGCGCTCGTCACACCGAACGGCATGACCACATACTCATAATGTCCGTAACGTGAACGGAAGGCCATCTTCTGAATATCCCCTTCCTTAACACGAATCTGATGGTAGCCCGATCTCAAATCTATCTTGGAGAAGACGCTCGCTCCATGCAATTGGTCCAATAGATCGTCAATGCGAGGCAGTGGGTATTTGTTCTTGATGGTCAGCTTATTCAATTGACGATAGTCAATACATAGCCATGAGCTGCCATCCTTCTTCTTTACCAATAATACGGGCGCTCCCCAAGGTGACACGCTTGGACGGATGAACCTCTTGTCCATCAATTCTTCAATCTGCTTCTTAAGCTCAACCAATTCAGCAGGTGCCATTCTGTATGGTTGAACGGATATGGGAGCTGCGGTTGTCACCAGATCAATGGTAAACTCAACCTCACGAACGGGAGGCAATCCAGGCACTTCATCCGGAAAAACGTCCGGGAATTCATCCACAACCGTTCGTCCTTCAGTGTACTTATTGGACGAACGTTCAAAGCTCCTATCCGCAACCTCTCTGTCTTCATTCGTCATTATCAAAAAGCAACTCGCGCCCTCCATGATATCTTCTTTCAACTGGCCGAGTGTAACACCCAAATACTCCTTGTCCTCTTCAGGAAACACCAACTCCTTAGCTCCACAATCTATGAGAATGCGATTGGTATTCAGCCAATCCATTCCCAAAATTATTTCTAAGTCTTTGAGAGGCAAACATATCAGATTCACCTTGTATCTATGCCCTTCTACCTCAATAGGACATCTAACGCACACAGTAGATGTCCTAATCTCTCCAGCTGCTGGGGTTGACACCACCAAATCAAACTGCATCTCGCTCTCAACTATCCCCAACTTATCAACGCACGCCTTCGAGATGAAGGAGTGTGTCGCCCCCGAATCAAACAGCACACAACATTGCTTTCCATAAATTAAGCAGGTACCGGTGATGAGCGTACCTGAGCTCGCGGCTTCTGCTCCAGTAATAACATATACACGCCCAACTGCCTGGGCTCGTCCACTCCTTCCTTGCTGATTTCTCCCAGTGTTCGGCGGTCTCATCACTGCGCGTCCGCCCATGTTACATTCACTCTCCAAATGTCCATTCATCCTGCAACGATTACAATACTTTCCTCCAACCAATTGAGGGCATGATGATCTAAAATGAGGTCCTCCACACTGAAAACATCTGACCGAACCCTGTTGGCTTGATTGTCCGGCAACCACCATAGCTTGCGAACCACTTGACTGAGTTGGACGAGCGTATGGGGTCCTGTTCCGATTCACATTAGGTCTCGACATAATTAGTCCTCTTGACGCCTGTAACTTCTTCTGTTGTTCTGCCTCAGCCATATTCTTCTCTAACACTTTAGCCCTCTCGACCATTGTAGGAAATGACCGAATGCATAGGCTTGATATCAACACCTTCAGATCACTTCTCAGCCCATTTTCAAACTTTCTACATTGCCATTCCTCACTGGTTGCCATGGTGTTGAAACGAACCAAGTGTTTAAACTTGTTCGTGTACTCAGAAACGGACATTCCACCCTGTACCAGCTGAAGAAACTCCACTTCCTTAGCAAAACGGACGCTATCCGGGAAGTACTCCTCATAGAATTTGCTTCTGAAAACTTCCCACGTGATAGGTCTGTGAGCGTCCGTAAGTATAGCCTTCGCACTCGCCCACCAGTGGTTTGCTTCCCCAGTTAACAAGTACTCCGTGAACGCCAACCTGTTCTCATCTGGACACCTTTTGGCGTTGAAAATTCTTTCCATGTCCCCTAACCACTGGTCAGCCTCGTCAGGAAGGCCCTTTCCACTGAATTTAGCCGGATGATGTTGGAGGAAATTCTCCAAACTCCATTCAGCATCTGGTTGAGCAGCATTGGAAGAGGACGCTCCTGGCGTGCCTCTGGTGGCGGCAATAAGCTCCATTAATTGTCTCTGAGTAGACTCAGAGTTCTCGCGTGCGGCTTCAAGGCTTCTTAGAGCAGCTGCATTCTGCTCCATAAGAGTAGTATTTTGCTGTTGCAGGCGTTCAATAACCGTTTCCAACAACCTAGAATTGTTGGACGTATCAGGCTCGTTTGGTTGAGGGGGAGGAGGAAGTCTAGGTGCCATCGTTTTCTGAATCATAGAAAACGAAAGTTAGAAACGTCTAAGAGTTAAAACAGTAACTCATTAAACACACAATAAGCACACAGCAAAAACGCAATGCACTCATAACCTACAGCGTCCTTAGAAGAACAAAACTGCTCTGATACCAATAATGTAACATCCCAAAATTATACAGTCATCAACCATATACTTAGAATAATTACACGTATCAATAAAGCAAAACAGTCTTAACCATAAAGGAACAGATTTAAAATAAATGGCCGAACGGCCTTTCATGTATAAATTAACGAGCGTATACAAAATGATAAGGACGAGCGGTATACAAAAATAATGACCGAACGTCCAACTATTTACAATCAATCAAAAGGAGCGCTCGCTCACAGTCGCTCGCTACTCTAATTACACTAACTAAATAACCGAACGTCTCACTGTTCGGCCTTCACTTCAACTTCTACAAGATTTTCTTCCGAAATGAATTCTCCTTCAAGTGTTTGCTCCAGGGAAGTATCACCTTCTGCTCACATCCACACAGATGATCATTGCATTTGACAAGACGGATATACATAGACAAGACAACACAATGGAAATGCAAGGGTAAGCTTATTGAATTTAATTCAAGTCAAACATACATTTCATACTTATCAAATCCAACAAGTAATTTCACCACATATACATACAATTCATACATTTATTCAATCAAAAATCCTGATGCTAGACCGACCGTCCGGATTGTATGAATCCTGTGTAGCTAAGGCGTCCGTGCACCCAGGTGGGGTAACTGGAATGCTCATCAGTAGCCACCTGAGGTTAGTCTTTTGTCCAAGTTACAGTTATGGACAAGACCTCCTGCCATTCCCACGCATGACATACTCCTCTCTACTTGAGAACGAGCACTCACGGAATATCAGGATGAACCACCATCTAAGCTTACCACGTTCATACTTACAAATCTCAATTTCCAACCAAGAGTCGTTCCTCCCTGGAACGCTCGTTCAAAATCCACAATCACAATTTCAGTTCTCATAGTGTTCGCACATCTTAATACTTCCTCTTAAATACATTTTCATTCTGTGTTCCACTTTCTTAAAAGAACGAACGTTCACTCCCCTTCATAACGAGGACGAACGTCAAAAGCTAGACCAAGAAAGACTCCTTCGAATCAGTTAAATGAACTGATTCTAGTACGATCCAAATAATACTTAGAAAAATCTAAGTTCGGTAGCACTTGAACGAATCCAATGGATAGGTAAAATCACAAGTTGTTTAGATAAATAAACTGGACAAGATTTAATTCAGGAGACAAAACGCCAGTCAATGACCGAGCGCTAAAATAGACGTTTAATGAATATTGGACGAACGTCACTAAGAACTTGGACAAACGTCAATAGAACTATTGGACGAACGCTATTTAGATTTCTGGACGAACGCTATTTCAATTCCGGACGAATGCTATTACTGTTAGTTGATAATTAAAGAAAGGACGAACGTTCGGTATATGACCGAGCGTTCTTTATCACACTCTTTTAGGACGCGCGTTCGGTCTAAGACCGAGCGCCACTTTAGGACGTACGCTTTTAGGTCAAGGACTTTCACTGATTCCAAAATCAGAGAAGTTTGGGATTTCTATAAGATAAAATACTTAAAATTTATGTCTTACAATTTGACTATGTGTTCAAAAGGATGTTATCAAGTTTCTCAATTCTCACGCAACACTCATGAAGTGAATGTCTGGCCAAATGCTCAAACGTAAAGCTATATGAGAGGGCGTTCGTCCTCAAAGGGATCCTTTCCAAATGAAAGGTTTCGACTACTTCAAAGATAACACTGAGAATACCGAACGGTCAATGACCGTATCGATAACGAACGTTCATTTTCATATACTTCTCATATTAAAATTTTCTCTTACAGTAACTCATTCTCCAGTATAACTTACATTCATTTAATAAATCATATCATAGCATATCCTATACTTCTCAAGCCTTGAATTAAAATCATATCCAATCATCAAATACCAAGATCATGCAACATACAACTTTACAGATCATTCATATACACAAGCATATAATTCCCAGTACATACATGCATCACTTTTCACCTATCCTCTCCTAGTCATAATCATATTTTCAAACACCACTCACGCACATGCAGTACAGAGATCACATGAATTAAATCTAATAAGCTTCCCTTACCCGGACTTAGCAGTGTGCGTTCGTTCTTCAGAAAGAACACCCGATTCCAGTACACCCTTTTCTACCCTTACGATTCAACCCAAAATTCCTTAAACTAAAATACAGAAACCCATAATGGTTCAGAGAAGACTCATGCAGATTCAAAAGGAAGCTTGCATGTTGAAAATGAAGAGTAGTTGAGGACGTGAAACTTACCCGTTTCAGAATCCAAAACCGTTCGGTTTGATGGAAAGCTCACGGTGCAGGGATGCTTCTCACGGTGCTGAAACGTGAACGGAGCAAGGGATGGTGAGTTGCAGAAGAGAGAAGATTAAGGTTCTAGAGAGAAGGTAGAGAGTTTGAGAGGTCAGAGAGTTGGAGGAAGAAGATGAAGAGTGCAGCGGAAAAGGAAGAGTTTTTCAGAGAAATTAATTTCTCTTCCCACGTAGGACGAACGTCCAACCGCCTGCTGCCACTTGGATCCCACTAACTATTTGGAACGTTCCAAAGTGACACTTGTCAGCATGATGCATTGTGATCGTGAGTGCGTTTTAAATGAAGGATGTGCGTGTCACGGTGTATTAATAGAAGCACAGTGATGACTCAGCAGAGTAATTATTGGGGCGTGACAGTTACTAACATTGGTCCAAATATTGGTACTAATATTGGTCCAAATATTGGTGTAGCAAATGATGACCCTTAGAATAATAACTTCATTTCCAAATTCACCAGAGAGACATTTGAGACTGAGACAACATTAATGAATGAAGTGACACTTACTAACTTCTCAACTAAACGTAGAACAAAATTATCCACATACACATTACTGTACGAATTTTAACTTTCTAATGTATCAAGAGATAACACCTCTATTGCTTTTAAAGAAAGCTAGTTAAGCTTTAATTTAATTCATTCCAAACATGTGCATGCCAATCTTTCGTCTTTGTTTAGGAAATAAAAAGTAAAACAACAAAAAATAAAGAAAAATAGAGTAATGATTTCACTTGAATTATAACATTTCGAATTATTCAATCTAGAATTCAGATAAACTTTTCTTGTTTTATTATTGATTTTACTATATATTTAAGAAGGGTAAAATGAAGATAATACATTTTATGGGAGTGCAGGAAGAAAATCTGGAAATGGAGAAAGAAATGGCCATCTAAGAAGTTATTTTTTTTATCTTCACAATTTTTCGACAGATAAAAGCAAATGTATCATGTAATCTAAGAGGTCTTTCAAATTTTTTTAAAAGGTATCAATTAGGTTTTTTATTAAATTGATATTAACACAATGTCTATATATATAATGTGTCTTCGTGAAATTTTTAATTTAAAAAGACATAAATTATCATGTAGCAAGTTATTGTAGTGCCATGTAACATGTTAATGTAATTGTCACAATAGTTATTTTTAATTTAATATCTTTATTTAAAATTGATTCAATTTAATTTCCTTCAATTTTAAAATATTTAAGATGAAATTAATAATTAAATTTAATTATTAGTTTAATCTTAAATTAGAAAGGATAAAATTTAATTATTTTAAAAATTAAAAAATTAAATTGAATCAAAATTTTAAATTAAGAAATTAAAATGAAAATAACCACTATGATGTCTCAATAACACAAACACATGGAATGGTCACTTCTAGATTTCTGACCATGTCCTGATTCTCAACCGTTTATATTTTTTCAAATTTAGAAAATTTAAAAAAAAAATTCACCAATTGATATGTGATATATAAGGAGACAGTGAATAATCAACTTAACAAAAAGCACCAAATTGAACTTTTTTTAAATCAAGTTAACAAAAAAAAGCAAATTGAACTTTTCAAAAGATTGAAAACCTCTAAATTGAATCCAAAAATTATGAAAGAACCAAATAAACTAAACTAACAAATACTAAGTCACTAATTAAGCTTTATATAAAATAACAAGCCATTATTGCAAACAGAAAAGAAAAGGAGAAGAAATTTGATTTCAAGTTCACAAGTAACCAACATAATATGCATATGGGCGACATTGCTAATCAGAATCCGTGCCCCTAGCTTGACAAGCCTCTGACTCTCATTTCAGTTTCAGGTAAATCAAACGGTTACAGTAAAGGCCTTATTCATATGATAAAACAGAACAGGAAATTGAAGTATGAACAAATGAGAATGCTAGTTTCATTAGCCTCTCCAGTTGTCTTTCCGCTTCCTTATCTCTCCTAATGCTTCAACAGGTGACTTACAGCCCACCCTCTCCTGAAAATTTTCAGTTTAAGAAAAGCTTCAGGTTCAACTTTTGTAAGTCACTATATTTTTTACCCAAGAAAAGAATAAATAAAAACTGCACAAATAACAGCTTCTTTTCTAACTATGTTAGAATTTCAGTTTGATTGTAGAAAGCACCAATAAACTCCTTAAACTTTTTCTGATTCTATATTTCATTCTACCCTCTAATCAACAGGAAATAATATATTTTGGTTCCCACTTTGAAGAGAGGGTGGAGAGGTGTCAAACCTGGATCTCAGGTAGATCAACCCTCATAAAGGGATTGGTCTCCAACTCATCCTCAATGGTTGAGGGAATTGTTGCTTGACCAGCTTGTCTCTGATTCTGAGCCCAGGTTAATTTCTGTTGTGTCCTCGAATTGTCTGGCTCAAGTGTCAGAGCAAATTGCAAGTTCTTCACTGAATACTGGAGATAAAAACTTCACACTCTTACTAGTGATTATAAGTGGAAACAGCATATAAGAAATAGGCCACTGAGAATTTAGGCTTTTATATGCCAAAAGTAAAACAATCTAAAATTTCCCCCTCCTCACCTTATGTCTCAAAGTTGCATTTTTTATTTAATGTAAGTCATAGTTTTGCAAGATAAACAGTGCACGATCAATTCCAAACAAACGAGTTCTTATGAACAGTCACTACAGATTATCTAAAGCAATTCACTCATTCCAAATCATAACTTCACATCTGAGTAGCTGAATATATACATTTAAAAACCAATTATATTTTATTTTTTCAGAAAAGAACATAGAATTGTGTTCTAAAGAATGAAGGATGTATTGATTTACTTGCTCAAGGGTTACTGTGGCAGAATGCTAACTCCGAACCAAAATATGATTTATCAATCTAGACATTTCGATGGACTAACACAGACTCTACCATAACAAAAGGTTAGGAAACAGTATTCATGAATACCTAAAGACCTAATTTTAGCACAAAATTTGTGACAATAATTGAGTATCAATTCGTTTGAACCTCGTACTCCATTATATTCATATCAGGTTGACTACTATATGCCGCAAAAATTGGTGTACATTTCCCATAATACACAGTTTTTACATAATATTAACGTGTGTGAACTGGACCAAGAAGATTAGTCTGTATTATTTAATACTTTTTAAATGTTTGCATCATCCACCAACCCCCTTTCTCCATTAATCAAATTAGAAGTATTTATCATATAAAATCATGAGTGAACTGACTGTTTAAGAAGTCTTTTGGATCAATTCCATTCCTCATTTAAATTAGTAGAAGATTGATCATTATTGACACTACCTATATAGATAAACAAAATTGACACTCCCCATAATAATTTTTTTTCAGTATAGATGGTGACTTCAGTATGATTTACCTCATGGCCACAGTATACTCGAGTTGTCTTTGGCAATGAACCTAGTGTTACATTGAGAGACTGATACATCTGTTCAGCAGTTCCCTCAAAAAATTTCCCACAACTAGCAATAAACTGTAAACCAGCAATAAGACAGAAAATGTAGAGATTTGAAAGAAGAGCCTCTTCAAATTTCATATACACAAAAGTTTTAAAAGAGAGAACCAAATAAAAGTCACATACCTTGACTTCAAGCACTTGTGACGGCTTTAAGAACAAGTTTATTACATGTTTTCCAAAATAACTACATTTTTTTCTGATATGGAAAAGATTGATCAATCATCTTACCAATGTATCTCCAGTAAAAACAGCCGGATGCTCATCCTCTTTGCCAGTAACATAGTAACTTATGTGGCCTTTTGTGTGACTGAGCAAATTACAAATATAGCCTAGGTTAACAAGAGAGGTAAATATGAATAAAAAAAAGAGAACCATCACTACAGCAAACATCAAGAAATACACCAAAAGAACTGATAACGCAGCAATAAAAAATTAACAATAAAATAAAAATAAGAAGGCCAATGAGGTATGACAATGCCTTCGTGGTATATTTTCTCCCAATTTGGCACATCATTTGTTTAATTGGCAAAAGTTCAGCACGCATTACAAAACTGATTCTTCTATGCAGACTTTTCTGGCTAGAGAGATACATTACAAAAAGTTATAGCTGTGGGTGTCAAAGACTGTAGTATTCATCCTGACCAGCTAACAATTCTTGGTACTCAAACACTGTACTCGTACTAACAACTACTAAACAAATTTATGACTTGTTCAAACCTGTTTCGGTTCAAGTTAAAACGTTTTGGATACAAATTCTGAGTGCTTTTGAGACCTTCTCCAAAAATAATCTTCAAATTTCCCGTATAAAAGTTCTCCAAAGCACTTCTAAGTTGTGTTCAACCATACTAATTTCATTTCACTTGAAAAGGTTAACATTGGTATCTGGTTAAATGAAATAAGAGAATGCTTTCAAAAGTTAGATTATACATAAACTATTTTCAAGTTGTTAGAGAAGCTTAAATCATTTCACCTGTTTATTTTATTTTCTGATAAACTCATCCAAACATGACCCAACAGTTACAATTCCAACCCATACTCTATAGTGTAGTGCACAGATGGAAAAACTTGAAAAGTTGAGTTAGCAATAACATAACATAAAACGGCATGGCATACCAAGGTGTATGAAGGGCCAATATAGTGACGTCAGCTCCAAGGGAGACCTTATCACCGTTTTCAACCTTGTCGGTCCAACCCTTCACGTTATCGATGGAACCACCATAGACCTTGATTCCAGGCACCAGTTGTTTTATCTTCTCGTTTCCACCAGCATGATCCCTGTCACACAATAATAAACGGTAAAACAAAACATCATAGGGAACATGTCAGAAAAAGATAAAAACAACTCAGTACATCATACCAGTGATGGTGGGTGGTGAGGACGAGTTTGAGAGTGACACCATACGAGTTGGCAGCTTCGAGAATCTTCTCCGGCTCGACTGGGTCCACCGCCGCGGCTTCCTTGGTGCTCTCATCGACGATCCTGCGCCACTCAGATTGGTTCAGCAAAATCTAAGAGAGAAGAGAAATGAATGGATGAATGTTAGATTAGATTCACACAGATAAGAATAATTGTCTTCGAGACATGGTATGTGTTGGATTTTCATCTTTCCTTTTCCGATTAAACACTCTTCAAAAATTCGACTCCTTTCGGGTATCTAGCGGCGACGGATTTATAAATGGACTGAAATTTTCATTTCCATAATGTTTATATATATTTATCATAAAATCAATGGAATTCAATTTTATTGATTTGGACTCTTGTTTGAATTAAAGATATCACATGAACCTTCTTGAATCCCTGGCTAAACGTATTTATTTATTTTCTTAAAATAAGATTTATGTTTAATATCAGTATCGGTGAAAAATGTATCCAAAAATGTTTTATAAAAAAATTTAAAACTCTCAAAATATACTAAAATAAAGTTTGAAAAATTAGTACCATTGATCAATTTATTAGGGGAGACAAAATAGTATCATTTGTCCATAAAAAAATATAAATCCAGCCAACTAGTTTGTTAAATTCCGCGTAGAATGGATTGTCGGGTCGGGATGGCCGGCATGTTACTTTCTTTATTTTAATATTTTAAATTTATTTTAATTTTATAAAAAAATATTATTTTTTTTAAATTATTTTATTTTTAAAATTTGGTTGTGTAACATGTTATCCGTAGAATAAAACTATCAAAATAAATTATTACATGATGATAATTTACCAGAAACTACAAACTAAATTGAAGAAGATTTTATATTTGAAGAATAAAACTCTATCTATGTTGTTGTTATCTTAATCTCATGTTGAAACGACTGAAAGAAAAGTCTTCTCTTAGTTCACATCATTTTAAGGTGATCATTGCAAAAGAAAAAACACACATAAGCAACAAAGACAAAAGCAAGGGACAAACTAGTGATACAAAACATTTTCATAATACATCAAAACATATTAAACATTTTACTTAAAGATACATATCTCACACCAAATCAATCAAACACTTTATGCATGACAACCCTTTTGACTTGACTATCCAGATTAGTATGAATATCGAGTTATGACAGTTCGTGCACTTGTTGTGGTGAAATAGTTAGCCTACGTCAAGCTGGCATACAAGGTTAGTCCGTTATCACTCGCCTTCGGCCAAGGTAAAGCCCCTAGAGTAGAATTTCCTGTTACTCTCACGACATGGCTCCCATATTCATTTGAGAATGAGTGACCATTAGAATTTCAGGGTGAACTCCAAGATTGAGCTTCTCATATTCATACTTACAATACTTGAAACCACCATTGAGAAGTTCCTCCTTGGAACTATTTTCCATACCTTTGAAACCATACTTATACCAATATACTTTCACATTGAATCACAACATATAACATTAATGATCATATAGTATCATAGATAACCTTTCTGAAAATCAAAAAGTAATTTAAGGTTATTAGAAAACAAAGATAGAAAGAATAAAAACAGGATTTGGACTAGTCGCTCAGCGTACCAAGTTCGTTGTGCGAAGATAGAAATAGTGGGCTCTACTCCCTTACCTTTCGCTCAACGACAACTCTCGCTCAACTAGAAGTGTTTTGCTCGCTCAACTGACACATACTCGCTCAATAAGACTTCATAATTATGCAGCACCAAAACTACAAAATTTGCACTCCTCAGCTACTCATGACCTATTCTATATAAATTTCCCAACTTCTAACACTCCTAGATCATATTCTAGACTAAAAAATACCTAAACAAATGTATCTAAACTAACCTAAACACATTTTAAACTCATTAACCACAATAAATTTATCAAAACCTCACTTTAGAGACCTAAATTGAATTCCACCAATTATCACTTATTTTCAAACAACTCAATGACTCCAACAAGTCCCAAATGACTTATTAACACCCTCCAAAATGAGCATTTAAACACAAAACCCATGATTCAAATTCTGACTAGTCGAAGCCCTAAAACACTAGTTCTAAATCAAGCTAAACTCTACCTATCAACCATCAAACACTCTTACATCATATTTCCTACATTTTAATGCTTAAACATGTCACAAAACATCTCATAACAGACCCCAAATGCCTCACCAGTTTACAATCCTTATCTCACAATTTCACTACCTAAAACCTCAGTTTTTCTTCAAAACACTTCCAAACTTCAACTATAAACTTCACTTTCACTATAACTCAGATATCAACCCCCAATATACACCCAACAAGTCTCAATCTACCTCATGACAGTACCTAGATAATAATTTACTCTCAATAGCCTCTATTTCTCAAACTCACTCTTGTAAACCTCTCCTGTTAAGACTTAAAACTAAAACATGTAACCATTTCTCATCAAAACCACTTTGAACTCAGTTTCTAATAACAACACAACTTCATCAAACACATGCATGACAGTATAACACATTAAGATTACATAATTACAGTTACTCTCAACATCATATCATCCAAATAAACAATTAAACACACTTATAAAACACCCAATCATAATAACTTCTTCAAAATCAACAACAATTCCTAGAGATACCAAATTATTAATATAGCCATAACTAAAGCATGAATCCTAGCTTCCCTTACCTCACAAGAAATAACCCCAACTCAAAGAACGCTTCGCCAATTACTTAAATCACAAGGAATACCTAGACGAACCTACAAAACACTAAATTGAAAATGGACAAAGTCCTTAAAACTCTAGATGAACCAAGAACGAGAAAGAGAGGTATGATTACACATGCAACAATAAAAGATTATTCTAAAACAAATTTGGAACAAAAGGAAAAAAGGAGTCAAAACTTACTTTCTCTATTGAAGAAACTTATCACGTAAAAATGTACACCTTGTTGTCATGGTCGATTAGGTACCTCGTGATTGTCATGAAGATGACTCAAGAATTAGAACTCTTAGAGAGAAGGTAAAAAAACTCTAGAAAAGTGTTTTCTAGGGAGATGGTACGTTTTAAAATAATGAAACTCGTTTATAACAAAACTATTTATAAATAAACCATTTAATATTAAAATAACCTAGTCTTACTATTTTTAGACTAGTATCACTTCTAAAATACTATTTTCTAGGGTTTTATAGTTTATATAAATATAGAAATGAATATTAAAAACATATTTAATCATATAAAATATTTTTTAAACTTTTAATTGATTAGTGAATTTTTTAATTAAATAAATTAAACAAATTAAAATAATTAAAATAATTATTATATTTATATATTATTGTATAACTAATAAGTGACATTTAATTTGTAAATGTTAATGATTTAAATTACAATACTATTATATATTTAAACTTTTAAAAAATATAATATAAAATATTATTTTTTAAAATTATTTTTTATTTTAATTTGTAAGTGTTAGAAAAAGAGTTTTAAAGCTTGAAGATTTGATAAAGCTTGAAGATTGATAAAGATTGAAAAACAATGTGTAAATCTAACTTAGGATAGAAGTTTTATGTGTGTCTTGCAGTTGTTTAATTTGTTAAAGTAGTGTTTAATTGGTTAAATGACTATTATATATAGTTATGTGAATAACATTTAATTAGCTAAAATAACAATTAATCAACTAGTTTCACTTAAGTAAGTGAAATCAATATGTCGATTATAATTACTTTCCATTGGTTCAATATGTCAATTTACATACTAGTCTTTTTTTAAAATGAAAAGAGTTTTCCAAAAAACACGAAATCAATTATAAAAATTGAAAAAAGTTATTCTCTTAAAGGAAGATTGTGTTGTTGTTGTTCGTGATTAATCCTAGAGGTGTTGGATTTGTGATTGCTCTTAGATGACAAGGTATATAAAGGTTCTTGATTAACTAGGGAGAGTTAATCTTGAGCTTTGCTCCTTCTAGTATATTTGCATGCGTTCGTGTGTTGTTCTTAGTGTTAGTCTAAGTCTGCAAGAAGGATTCTTATTGTGCATTTGTTATTTCATGTGTGATTCAAGGAACTTGTATTGTGTGCTTTTTATTTTTCAAGAAATCAATTGTAAGGATATTGTAATTTCTTGAGTTATTGAAAGGTCAAGCTCAAGTTGTCTTGAATAACTAGATGTAGCTTTATTGAAGTGAACTAGTATAAAAATTTCATGTGCATTGACTTAGGTTTTTGCAATTTGTTGTTCTAAGTTGTTTTTATCAAGAAAACTAATTTGTTTTATCTTTACTAATAATCTTTGTATGATTGCATACCAGAATTATAAATCAGTGCTTCTATTGTTATTGTGATTGATCTTAGTTATCAAATTGATCAAATTTTGAAATTTGGTTATTAAGTGGTATTTATGTAAAATCTAATTTTAGAATTTTATACTGTTGATTTCACAATTTAATCCGTTGAAATGTTTGGTCCAGAAATGACACATTGTTAAATCTCACGGTCAATTTGATTTAAGAAAAATATTTTTACCAAAAATCAAAATAAACATTTTTTTTAAAATAGGGTCAATTCAAACCTCCCTATTTGCTTAAACCTTTTATTGTGATTACAACTTTTGTGTGCCTTCAAAATCCTTTTTAATTCAAAATTTATTCTCAATGTTTCTTTAAGTAAGGGTATCATTTGTATCTAAGGTTTAGATAACACTGATGGTATCGGAGGGGGTATTTTTCGAAGAGTATAGCGCAGCGGAATTAACACTCAGAGAGCGGAAAGCGTATTTGATCACAATTAAACTTTGGTCCTTTTAGTAAAAATAATTTTCTTTCAGAAAATTTATCAAACAGTTGATATGCGTAAAAGATAAAGAGTGTAGGGAATAGAAAATCACACAAGCAATTTTTATCCTGGTTCGATTCAAAAGAATCTACGTCCAGTCGTTAATCACTATAAAAAGTGATTAACAATTCCACTAAAAATATATTTCTCAACTTACAATAAATAGTGAATCAAGCAGATAAATAAACCTTCCTTCAACGAACGAACCGGAAGAAGAACACTCTGCCAACTCGAAGAGAACCGCTCCGACTATCGACAAACGAAACGCGAGCTTCTCCTATTCACGAGACCAGGCATAACACCTTGCTAACTCGAAGAGAGCTTGCTCCGACTATCGACACACGACACACGAGCCTCTCCTGTTCACGAGACCAAGCAAGGGAACTTGAACTATAGCTTCTGAGAACTTCCTCTGACAAACAGTATTCTGCAAGAGCTTCTGTTCAACAACGTTACTTTCTAATTTCTCCAAAACACAATATATAGCCAAGTACACTGGTCAGCTCCCAACTGACATGAATAATCGATTATTGTAAGTGATAATCGATTATTCAAGTCCGTTAGAGGTTTTCAAAAATGTGATAATCGATTATATGAAGTGATAATCGATTATTCAAGTATGACTTGTGATAATCGATTATTGCTTCATCATAATCGATTATTGTAGTTAAAAATGTAAGTTTACAAGTTTTACAAGAATTTCCTACTACATTTAATTTCTACAAATTTGCTTTTAACTAATTCTAATATCTTCTGCAACTAAAACTTCTTGTAGCATCATCAAAACAAATTTCTTCAAGATTTACCAATACTCCTTATTGGTAACAATCTCTCCCTTTTTGATGATGATCAAAAATTCAATTTTAAAAGCAAGTTTGGCTTACCTGCAAAACATACAAGCTAACAAACAACAACAAGGTTAGCAATACCTGTAATAATTTAAAATTCTCCCCTTATATTATTCTTCTCCCCCTTTTTGATCAGAAGCAAAAAGATCAGATGTTAAAGGCTCCCCCTAAATATGATCTCCCCCTCAATTAATCAAAGGATGCATATAATCAAGAGATCATTTTATTTATGAAAGTAAAGATTACAATGTAAGAAGACACATAACAGACTGAATGATAACATAGATGAAATGGCAAGTAAACAACAAAACAGTCTAACAGAGAACCTATATCTAAAACTCAGGACTAGGAGATCTCTCGGGAGGTTGAATGTTGAGATGATTCTCGATGTTAGATAGAAGAACATCAAGATTAATAAATTGATCAACCATGTACTCATCCACAGATCGTTGCCACTCATAAATCTCCTCAAAGTGAGTCTTTTGTGCAAGACTCATATCCTTCAATTGTTTAGATAACCTTGCAAAATGTTCTTCCATAGAAGTTGAGGAAGAGGAGGGTATGTTTGATGGTCCAGCATCAGACGGAGCAGCAACACTTACTGGGTCAGCCATATGAGTGTTCATGTCATCATCTTCATCTACATCAAGATGATCATCATCTTTGTGAATAAGGACTCTTCCTCTAGTAATGAATCCCATTTGACGAAAGGTTGTATCTCCAATTTCTGATCCCACAGCTTCAATATTTTGAACTAGTTCTCCTTCAACAGGTACACCTTTGAATTCTAAAATCCTAGAGATAAGAAGAGCATAGGGAAGTTGATATGAATGGGATTTCTTGGCTTTTACCATTGTGTCAGCAATGAGAGCAGGCCAATCGATGTGTATGTGATTTAGAATCCCATACAATAGAAGTAAATCTTGCTCAGAGCATTGAGCATGGTTGGTTGCTCTAGGACATAAAATCCAGACAATCAAGTAGTCCTTTCTTCAACTTTAAAACCTCCAACCAGTAATTGCCTTCTATTTGTTTGTCGTTCAGGATGACGTAGGAAGGATTGAAAAGTCATCATCCTGTTGAAATCTTCAAGTCCAAAGTGGACTTTGACAGCATCATCCCAGATGGGAAGTTGAGCAACATTGGTCCATATGTCATCATCTAAAATGATGCGTACTCCCTTGACCTTAGTAGATATTATCCCATCTCGATAGCGCAAGTTGAAGTAGAAGACTCTTATCAGATCAGGATAAATGCAGCCTTTTTGTTCTAACAGATGCGTTAACCCCTGCTCAACAAAAGTGTTTGGAAATTGAAAGCCATAGAAGCGGAAAAAGTCAAGACGAATAAACTTTACCGCCATGATCTTCCTTTCTTGCCAAGAATTAACAAATTCTGCGTGTTTCCCTTGATCTGAAATCCATCCATCTATGTTTGCAAGACGTGGTTGAGAAGAAGAGGAGGCTCCAGCTATTCTGCGACGGTGCCTTCTTGAGTCAGCCATGGAGGAAGAATGGGAAAATGAGATTTTGAGAAGGTGAAGGGAAATGAAGAAGATGTGAGCTCTAGATTTGATTTCAGCAGTATTTGGATGCAAAGGAGTGTCTAATAATCGATTATGGGGGGCTATTTATAAGAAAAATGGACAAACTAGCCGTTTATGGTCGTTTATGACCGTTATAGGATGCTCCAACGGCTCTTTTTTTTGAAACTATCAGCGTGATAATCGATTATGGCTCGTGATAATCGATTATCAGTTCAATAATTACTGCCCAGAATTGCATGATAATCGATTATGCATAATGATAATCGATTATCTGCTCAAGATTTTCCAGAATTGAATTTGATGCATGAATAATCGATTATAACTTAGTGATAATCGATTATGAAGCGTTAAGTTTACGAAAAATGCAAAAATTTGCATAGATTTTGATTCTAAGATATGTCTAACACTCCTAACTCTCTTCTAAGCTCAAAAAATCTATCTCCAGGTTTAACAAGAAAGCATTTCAGCTAGCACAATCAGTTCAAAAACTAATTTTGACAACACAAATTTCAACTTATCAAACACCAACTATGATTCATGCACTCTCATATCCCAATTTGTTCAACTTCATATATTCAACTATGCATATCAAAACAACATATGCAAAAATTCAATCACAAGAGCTGATTCATGTGCTATCTTTCAACATTTTTTAAACAAAATAATTTACATCAAAATTATGCAAATTTGATAAGTTCATTTTCTGCATCTAGGCTCTCAATGTATATTATCATAGCTCATTCGTTATGCATTTAAAAACAAATCTCCACAGAACCAAATTTGAAATAAAAATGACAATTCAATTTTCACATATCTTAATCATCAAAAATTGCTAATGAAAATCTGTCAGCCAACTCATTTAAATGACTTTTTCATAGTTTTTGATGCTTGACAGAGATTACACCAAAGTAACTTCAAAGTACTCATGAAATTGAATACTAAGCCAGTTAAACACAAATTTAATAGATAATTATCAACAAAGCACTGAAATAACAATGCACATGGCTTTACATGACATGAATGAAATTCAACATATGAATATCTTAAATAAATGAATTTCACTTGATCAAAATGTGTAAGCAGACAAGAACACACCACAGGATGAATGAAATAGTGATGATCATATCATTTGCCTAACCAGTAATCAATATAACAGTAATTAAATAATGGAAAATAAAAACAAGATGTAACATCACAATTTAAACAACACTTAGCTCAAATACTTGGTGCTCGAGCGAAGGCTTTTGGATACCATTTGATGGAGTTACATCCTGGCTTGTAGCATCACTTCAAAGAGCATAATACCATAGAGCTCTCTTATGTTTTTGAAAACTTAACCTGCAAAGTAAAAACAGTAGAGTTTTGGTACCCATAATCTCATTTGGGTCCTTTGAGGTTAGAGACATTACTTTATAACAGGAATCCAAGCATATTTTCCATTTGGAACATCAAAATGTTTAATTCTACATTTGTTAGAAGTATGTCCCTTTTTCATACAATAAAAACAACAAACATCATGCACCTTGTTTTTCACAAAAGTCCCTTTCTCAACCCAAACTCTACGAGTTCTCTTAACTTTAGACTTTTTATGAAGATGCATGTTTATATTTCTAAGATTACTCTTCCTAAAAACATTTTGAACATGTGAGATAGGCTTGATTTCTTTTGAAAGTAAATTTTCCAATATGTCAATGTCAAACATGTGACTTTTACAAGATAAACACTCAACATGTTTTTCATTTGAATTAGATTCAGACAATTTTGTTTCAAGATTACTAACTTTGTTTCTTAATATGACTTCCTCATCTAATGCATTATCATACTTAATTTGCAATTGTTTAAATTCCTTTTTCAAATTTTTATGAGCAACATTCAATTTCTCAGATTCATCAAGCAATTCAAGAAAAGCCTTTTGTACATCAAATTCACTAGATTCAAAGCTGGAATCACTTACTTGGCTTCCAGTATCTTCTGATTCAGCCATTAGACAAATATTGGCTTCTTCATCTGAATCACTTGAGCTTGTTGAGCTATATGCATTGTCTTCCCAAGCTATGTAAGCTTTCTTCTTCTTTGGGAATTTCCTTTCTTTCTTTTCTTCACTTTTCTTGTTCTTTGGACATTCAGTTTTCATGTGTCCTTTTTCTCCACATCCATAGCATTTAACACTTGAAGAAGATTCTTGATTTTCTCTCCTTTCTTTATGAAATTTGTCCTCACCTTTTGCCTTCATAAACTTGGCAAATTTCTTTATCATGATGCTCATGTTCTCCTCATCATCAGAATCATCATCTTCAATCCTTTTAGATTTCTTTACTTTGGAGATTTCGGACTTGAAGGCTAGTGTCTTTCTTTTGCCTTGATCTTCTTCAGCCGTCAATCTTCTCAACTCAAGCTCATGCTCACGGAGTTTCTCAAACAAAATTGGCATTGACATTTGAGTGAGATTTTGAGACTTAGAGATGGCAGTTACCTTTGGTTGCCACGACCTGTCCAATGATTTCAAAATTTTTACATTCAATTCATCAGTATCAAAAGTCTTACCCAACCCTGTTAAATGATTCACTATGTGAGTGAAACGCTTTTGGACATCAGAAGTTGTTTCTCCAGGTTGCATTCTGAACATCTCATACTCCTGAATGAGAGTGTTCTTCCTTGCACGTTTCACATCCTCTGTTCCTTCATGTGTGACTCTCAGAACTTCCCACATTTCCTGTGCTGTCTTACACACATAAATTCTATAAAATTCATCAAGCACAACAGCAAATGAAATAATATTACGAGCTTTAATATCAAACTAAGCTCGTCTATTTTCTTCAGCAGTCCAATTAAAATAAGGTTTTTCAGTCTCTACACCATCAACAGTATTCATAGGAATATAAGGACCATTTTGTACAGCTTCCCAGATACCTCTATCAACAGACCCCATAAAAATCTCCATTCTAACTTTCCAAAAAGAATAGTTATGACCAGTAAACAATGGAGGTCTGTTAATGGAAGCACCCTCAGCATATACATGGTTTTGATTGTGACCAGCCATTTTCGCAAATTTTGAAAAACTATCAAAGCAAGCTCTGATACCAATTGATGGTATCGGTGGGGGTATTTTTCGAAGAGTATAGCGCAGCGGAATTAACACTCAGAGAGCGGAAAGCGTATTTGATCACAATTAAACTTTGGTCCTTTTAGTAAAAATAATTTTCTTTCAGAAAATTTATCAAACAGTTGATATGCGTAAAAGATAAAGAGTGTAGGGAATAAAAAATCACACAAGCAATTTTTATCCTGGTTCGATTCAAAAGAATCTACGTCCAGTCGTTAATCACTATAAAAAGTTATTAACAATTCCACTAAAAATATATTTCTCAACTTACAATAAATAGTGAATAAAGCAGATAAATAAACCTTCCTTCGACGAACGAACCGGAAGAAGAACACTCTGCCAACTCGAAGATAACCGCTCCGACTATCGACAAACGACACACGAGGCTCTCCTGTTCACGAGACCAAGCAAGGGAACTTGAACTATAGCTTCTGAGAATTTCCTCTGACAAACAGTATTCTGCAAGAGCTTCTGTTCAACAACGTTACTTTCTAATTTCTCCAAAACACAATATATAGCCAAGTACACTGAATGCCAAAGGTCAGCTCCCAACTGACATGAATAATCGATTATTGTAAGTGATAATCGATTATTCAAGTCTGTTAGAGGTTTTCAAAAATGTGATAATCGATTATATGAAGTGATAATCGATTATTCAAGTATGACTTGTGATAATCGATTATTGCTTCATCATAATCGATTATTGTAGTTAAAAATGTAAGTTTACAAGTTTTACAAGAATTTCCTACTACATTTAATTTCTACAAATTTACTTTTAACTAATTATAATATCTTCTGCAACTAAAACTTCTTGTAGCATCATCAAAACAAATTTCTTCAAGATTTACCAATACTCCTTATTGGTAACAAACACCATATAAAACGACCTGAACGTGAAATTTCTAACAATATTCTTCCTATTAGGCTTTTGTTTAATGGTTAAATCATAAACCAATAGCTTATGCAACTAGTTCTATTGCTATGGGATTTGAATTGTCTGGTGCATTTTAAACAATTGATGAAATTAGGCTTTGGCTAGTGATTTACTTTGCTCACCATGTAGAGTAATGAATTGATTATCAGCTAAGAACTTTAAAGTCAACTTACTAAATTTGCAATGTATGGCCTTAGTGTTAATAATCTAGCAACCCCAAAACCAAGCCAACACCTGAGTCAAAAGTAAGTACACAAATATTTTTGAATCTTTACTTTTAAGTCTTTAACAAATCCTTCACCTCTTAAAGCATTTTCATTCCTGACCAACACTTGAAAATTGTGACATCCGGGCACTAACGAGGGCGGGGAGTGATCGTCGGTGCAAGAGGCACGAAGTGCAAGCGGCACTGACAAGGAGCGGCTCCTAGCAGGCTTCTAGTGGAAGGGACACATGGATGAATTGAACATACACCAAAATGAGAGGGATCTAGGGACTGTACGGGTATGAGACTATACAGTTGAAGGATAACTTAAAGGGATTGATTTGACTACTCATATCACCAAATGCATTTGCTTTTCGGTAACCTAACCCATAAGAACTTCCTGGTTAAGCGTGCTTAGCCTGGAGTAATTTAGGGATGGGAGACCTTCTGGGAAGTTTTCCCGGAAAGTGTGTGAGTGAGGACAAAGCACATTGGAAAGCCTCGTGGTGATGTGTGAGGGCAGTCAATATTACGTAGTTCTGACAAGAAATTGTTTGTTGTTTTGAAAATGTGGATGTTTTTAGTTTTTGAAGATTTTATATTTTTTTGGTATTTTTATAAAAGACAGAGAAAAGGTTTTTAGCACAAGGACGATGCGAACGATCACACACATGATTAACCTTTAAAATATATTTTTTGATATTTATTTTTTTAAAAGAAAGGGAAAAGGTTTTTAGCACAAGGACGATGCGAATGATCACACATGTGCTTAACCTTTAAAATATTTTTTGGTATTTAAAATATTTTTTTTTATTTATAATATTTGTAATTTTAATATTTTATCTTTTTTTTTTATTTTGTAACTTTTATGTAAAACGAAACAAACAAATCCAATATATATAAATAAAACAAAGGGGTGGGGGTTACTATACAAAGGGGTTACATATAATAAAACCTAAAAGTCAAGCAAATTATAAAAGCATAAAAATAAAATAAAAGTAAGAGAACATCCCAATAAGAATAGGGGTGTAGAGATAAAAACCAGAGGTACGGAGTAAAATTGAAACTCTTTAGTTTGGGCCAATATCTTTTTTTCAACTTGGTATCTGTCAGGGGTGTAAAGTTGAAACTAGAGGTCCATCCCGAAATAGTGTGCTCAGGCCCAATTGTTTTATTTTTGTTTGCAGAAACAGAATGAGATTAAGCCCAAACAGAATGGGGGTGTGGATAGAGTTGTGTGTGTGGCAGGAAGACTGAATTAGAGTTTTGGGATGGAAATGAAGAGGTTTGGTGTGAGAGATAAAAGATGGATATTGTGTAATTGTGTGTGTTTTAGGAGTGAAGAGAATGTGAGTATTTATAGAGTTAAGGATGGAGAGAGTATTAAATAAAATATAATTTTTTAAAAATGAGTGGAAAATAAAGAAAGATAAAGTGAAAAATAAATAAAAGAAATAATATAAAAAGTGGGTGGAGAAAGTAGGTGAAATAAAATATAGGAAATAGTAAAAGTTAATGTGAAAAATAAGTTAAAGAAATAATATAAAAAGCTGGGTGGAGAAAGTAGGTGAAATAAAATATAGGAAATAGTAAAAGTTAATGTGAAAAATAAGTGAAAGAAATAATATAAAAAGTGGGTGGAGAAAGTAGGTGAAATAAAATTAGGAAATAGTAAAAGTTAATGTGGAAAATAAGTGAAATAAATAATATAAAAAGTGGGTGGAGAAAGTAGGTGAAATAATGTTGATGAAGAAGATATAATTAAAAAATGTAAGTGGAATAATTAGAAAAAGTTGATATATAAAAAATTAATAAGGAAATGAGGTGGAAAAAGTAAATAAAAAAGGTAGATGATGTGGAATGTGATATGGAAGGTGAGGTGGATGGTGATGTGAAGAGTGGGGTGTGATAAGAGAAAAGGGGTGGTGAGGAAGTAAAAAAGTGTGGGATTATTTTTGGCCATTGAATTAAGGAATAAACATTTAATTTGGGGGTGCAAATAGTAAAACAAATAATATTTTTTTTATTCTTTGTTCTTTTTTTATTTATTTTTGTGATGAATTTTATTTATTCGGACGAAATTAGGTATTGACACCTTGCAATCTCAAAGTTTCCAATCCAGATGAACATTTTAATGCATTATAGGATAAATGATCATGTAATGCAAATACTTTCATATTTTCAATTATATTAGGAGGATCACATGTACAATTATCCATGTCATATTTTTCTATTTGTAAAAACAGATAATGCTTTATTCGGACATCTATTCATTAAAGAAAACTTTTCATCACTGTCGCAACCGGAATCGCGACGGGACGACGATCCGACCAATAAATTAATACAAAGTTTTGAAAAAGAGACTTGGAGTCGCCACCATAGTTTATTCTGGAAAACTACGGAAAAAAACCATAAAATGATAAGGCATGGTCTGCGAAAATGAGATTCTAAGTTCGGGAGTCGGTTACGTGTAGGGAAGGTATTAGCACCCTACAACGCCTGCCCTAAGGCAGTATCTTTAACTAGATATGCGAATATGATGTGGTTTTCAAAATGTTTAACTATCCCTTAAAATAAGATTCTAAAGAAACAACATGTATTTTTTAGTTTTTTGAGCCCGACAAGGATTGACCTTGCTCCTACGTATTCTCATTAAGAATGAGAAATCAGGGTTCCGTAGTTCTTTTAGAAAACTACTTGAAAATTTGTTTGAAAATTGATTGAGAATTTTGTTTGGAAATGATTTTGGATTTTTGGGAAAATGAACCTGACAAGGACTGGCCTTACTCCTACGTATCTCCACTTTTGATGGAGAATCAAGGATCACGTAGTTCTGGCTAAAAATTGTTTGTTGCTTTGAAATTGTTGATGTTTTTAGTTTTTGAAGATTTTATATTTTTTGAAAAGGTATTTAGCACAAGGACGATGCGTGCGATCACACGTGTGCTCAACCTTTAAAATATTTTTGTAATTTTATTTAAGAAAGAAAAAAAAGTTTTTAGCACAAGGACGACGCGAGCGGTCACACGTGTGCTTAAATCTTTAAACGTATTTTTGTAATTTTTTTTATAAAAGAAAGGGAAAAGGTTTTTAGCACGAGGACGATGCGAGCGATCACACACGTGCCTAACCATTAAAATATTTTTTTTTATTATTTCTATTTATTTTTAAAGGAGGGAGCGGAACACTGAACACTAGGACAATGCGGACGATCTCACGAGTGTTCATCCTTTAAACATTATTTGGTATTTTATTTTTGAAAGAGAAAAAAAAAATATTAAATACTACAATGATTTAAAGATATTTTTATTATTAATTAACTAATTTATCGTTACTATTATTATTATTATTATTATTTATTTTTGTAAATATTATAATATTAAAATGATATTTTCATAAGTGTTTAAAACAAAATTGCGAAAACAATAAGTTTTAACGTAAAAAAGTTATATTTATCTAAATATTTAAGATAAACAATAACGTAATAATAATACCTAAATGAAATATAAAAGAGAAAATAAATTAAAACTACAATAAAAAAGGGTTAGAAAAACGATTAAACTATTTTTTATTTTTTAATTTATCCATTTTCATGTTTTCTCTCATTTTTGTCTTTTGTTGGATAAACTTTCATTGAATTATTTTCATTAGAAAAGTCAATGCATATTGAAGTGTCGCAAGTAAAACTAAACATGCAAACCCATTAAATAAAAATGAAGGCAAACGCCATAAAAAGAAACCTAATAATCAAGCAAATACCACGATAAAAAAAACAAAAAGCACGAAAATAAATCAAGCACAAAAACAAAACAAAAAGGGTGGGGGTGCAGGAATAAACCAGGGGCGCAGAAAAACCAAACACTCTCGGCCTAAAGTGCTTTTTCTCTAGACTTAGAAACCACTAGGTTTCTTTCTTCACTTTCTTTCTCCCACGTGCGAGACCAAAGGAGCCGCCCAAGTTCTCTCCTTTCCCATCTTCTTCCTGCGAGAGAGAAGCACCATACCCCTCCATCAATCGCCGCTTGCGATCCTGGCCGTCTCGAATCAAGACGCCACCAGCACTCGATCCAACCCTTCCTCTCTTTCCTCTTGTTGTTTTCTTGACCGTACAATGGGCTATGTGTGTGGATGTTGTTCGGTGATGTGGGTGACGGGAGAATTGGTTTTGGAGGGTGTGATTTTGTTGAGTGAATATGGAAGAGCGTGAGAGTGAATGGAAAATAGGGAAATGATGGGTTCTGCTTGTCTGGTACTGCTTACTTTTATTTACGTGTTTTCTGGGTGTAAATGAATGAACATTCAAATTTTTATGCTGAGGGAAAACGTCTATATTCTATTGTTACCTTGTGCAGTTTTAATTAAGAGGTGAAGTTACAAATGAGGCAAACAATTAGGTAGTGATCAAACATCCTTCATACATATCCGGAGAGCATCATTCATTCATATCTAAACACACAACAGAGGGCATATGTTCACATCAGACAAGGCCAAGAGCTTAGATAGAAAAACTTACCTTTGCACCTTCAAACAAAACTCTTTTTTTTTATTTTCTTGGATTGAATTTCCTTTCTCTGTCTCTCTTGTAAGGTCTTTTTTTTTCAGAAAATTGATCCCCTCCTTTTTTTTTTAGAAAAAAAACTTCCTCCTCCTCTCCGGTCTCTGATGAAACATATTTAAAGGAAAAGGAAATCCAAGGTTGCTGCAGTGCTTCCCGGGAGCTCATACACATCCCGTCAGACATTTTCCTTAATCTGGGATTCTTATTTTGTCTTTTTCCATTTTTTTTAGACAACTTTCCAGGAATTCAGAGACACATCCCTGATTCCGGATTTTTGGTTTTGGCACATACCATATGAACATTTACCTTTATTTATTTTTAATTATTTTATCATTTTTTTTAAAAAAACAAAGGGAAACAACCACAAAATAAAACAAAAACGAACGACCACTGTTTGGGCGAACGCCTGCACAAGATCGGACGCCTATGACGAGCAATATCTAGAGCGAACGTTCAATTGAAAAATAAGACCGAACGTTCAATTAACACGTAACATGAGCGAACGTTCAATAACACCTAACATGACCGAACGTTCACAGTATCAACACCGAACGTTAAACAATAAACACAACGCCCAACGTTCAAACACATATGACCGAACGTTCAACAATCACGACCGAACGTTCAACATTATCATGACCGAACGTTCAACAATAAACACATCAAGACCGAACGTCCAAAAATAAACTCGTCAAGACCGAACGTTCAAACAATCAAGACCGAACATTCAAACATCAAGACCGATCGTTCGATAAACCTGAGAGGCTGAACAGTCGAATGTTTGAACTGAAAATTGCCGAACGTCAATGACATCAAATGGCCGAACGCTTTCGGACGAGCGGTTGACTCTCTGCATGACCGAACGTCCTAGAGGTATGAATGGACGAACGGTCGAGTAAGGAAACGACGAACGGTTACGCATGGCACAGGACGAACGGTCGCGCATGGCACAGGACGAACGGTCGCTCAGTGCAAAGGACGAACGGTGTAGGACGAATGCTCTTTGTTTTTTTTTTATATGTATTTATTTATTATTATTATTATTTATTTTTTTTTTATTATTTTTTTTATTATTTTTATTATTATTATTATTATTTTTATTTTATTTATTTTCTTTAATTTTTATTTTACACTCATGATGAAAATGAAATAAATCTATTAGTCAATCCGGACGAAATTGGGTGTTGACAGCTGCCCCTCTTTACTTAGATTTTACTAGATAATATTAAAATTTGAGATTTTTGTATTATCAGAGTAAAAGTTAAGTAAAGAAAGAAACACTAATTTCGTCCAGATTTCAAAATGAAAAAAAAGAACAAACAAAATGAACACAACGAAAAGAAATGAAGTGCAACCACCTCGTGAAGGGTGTCGTAACCCTAATGGATGAAGTGAATGAGGTGTCCAAACCTCGTGGAGGGTGTCGTAACCCTATGGATGAAGTGAATGAGGTGTCCAAACCTCATGGAGGGTGTCGTAACCCTATGGATGAAGTGAATGAGGTGTCCAAACCTCGTGGAGGGTGTCGTAACCCTACGGATGAAGTGAATGAGGTGTCCAAACCTCGTGGAGGGTGTCGTAACCCTACGGATGAAGTGAATGAGGTGTCCAAACCTCGTGGAGGGTGTCGTAACCCTATGGATAAGTGAATGAGGTGTCCAAACCTCGTGGAGGGTGTCGTAACCCTATGGATAAGTGAATGAGGTGTCCAAACCTCGTGGAGGGTGTCGTAACCCTATGGATAAGTGAATGAGGTGTCCAAACCTCGTGGAAGGTGTCGTAACCCTATGGATAAGTGAATGAGGTGTCCAAACCTCGTAGAGGGTGTCGTAACCCTATGGATAAGTGAATGAGGTGTCCAAACCTCGTGGAGGGTGTCGTAACCCTATGGATAAGTGAATGAGGTGTCCAAACCTCATGGAGGGTGTCGTAACCCTACGGATGAAGTGAATGAGGTGTCCAAACCTCGTGGAGGGTGTCGTAACCCTATGGATAAGTGAATGAGGTGTCCAAACCTCGTGGAAGGTGTCGTAACCCTATGGATAAGTGAATGAGGTGTCCAAACCTGGTGGAGGGTGTCGTAACCCTATGGATAAGTGAATGAGGTGTCCAAACCTCGTGGAGGGTGTCGTAACCCTATGGATAAGTGAATGATGATGAGTTTGACTGTTGGATTTGACCATTGCCTTGCAGAGGGCCGAGATAGAAAGTAAAATCTAGACTTGACCATTGTCTTGCAGAGGGCCAAGATACCAAAGGAAGAAATTGAAAATTTTTTTTTGGTTGGAAACTTTTGAGTTTGTTTAAGTTTTGAAATTTTGAGATGTTAAAAAAAACAATTTGATTTTTTGATTTTTTTTTTGTTGTGATGGAAATGAGCATTCATTTTTTATGAAATGAAACAAGGTTTTAGAACTTTTGCAAGGTTGAAAATATGATTAAACAAGGTGTTCCACCTTTGTACAAAGATTAGGATTCTGAAACCTTGATATGTAAGAGAAACATGGTTGATGTAAAATTGGAAATTAGAGGAGAAAGCTTTGATGCATGTTGATTTTTTTTTGGAAAGAAAAAGATTTGATGAAAATATGTAGTTTTGAAATTGGATAAGAAAACTTTGACGCATGTTGATGAGAAGATTTGATAAACATTCATGAAAATATGTACATGATGTTGACTTGTGATTTTTTTTTTATATAATGGAGGATTATGAAATTATGACACAATTTTTTTTTATGAGTCAATTTGTTTTCTTTGAAATCATCAAATTTATGACGATTTAGACTTTCATTTTCTCTTTTTTTTATAATGGATGTTAAATTCTAAAGTCAAATGTTCAAAATGAAACTTCTATGCTAGACATTTCTTGACAAAATATTAGTGCGTACATGCTTGATATTAAGGATTGGGGCAAATGTGTGGAAGGATTTGGAGAGTACCAGGTTGGCTACTTCAGCCTCTTACAGTTACAACTGCCAATGCAAGGTCGCAGATACTCAGAAGTGGCCCCAGTTTGGGGCATGGTAAAAAGATAGGTATGGACAAATGTATCTATGAATTGTGAGGGTGTGAAATTCATATAACTTTTGCAAAATTGCCCCTGTTTTTGGGTATGAGTCAATTAAGTGAGGTTCAAAAAGAAGTTGCCCCCCATTTCGGATTTACGAATGATAAGATGGACTCAAAATCATACAAAGCCCCAAAGTGTCTACCCCTATTTTGAGGGTAGATTCATGAATTTCAGTGCGGACAAAACTGAGAGGCCCAACAAGGGATGCCCTGGTTTTGGTACGAACTTTGAATATACACATGAAACAAACGTGAGATTAACAAAGTTGCCCCAGGTACTGAATGGGCCAAAACATATGAACTTCACAAAGTTGCCCTAATTTGGGCGAAAAGGTTATGTAAAATATACAAAGTTACCCCCTAGTTTGGGAATCGGGGGAAGAGTTTGAATGGGCTATGAATTTGTGATGGATATGGAAATGATTGGCTTGAAAGGATTTCCCCTAATTGGCTTGATTTTCCTTCATATAATTTTGATCAATAGGGAGTTCCCTTCTTCCGAGAGGACATTTGTTGTGTTTTTGTTTTACAACTCCATTGTTAGCCATTTTGTCTTGTCTCAAAATTAAGCTTTATGAAAATTTAAGCAACCATCATTCAATCTGTGTGGACTTTTATTGAGCTTGTAATGTGGCTTGGGCTGAAGGGTATTGAAAGAAAAGAAAATGTTTGGTGAGTTATTTGAAACAAAAGTTACTATTTGCACCTTGTATCAGTTATTCGTCAAATCTGTTTTGACTTTCTTTGCTAATTCTCAAACTTCATTCTTTGTTTGTCATCACTTTGTGATTCTTCCTATTTTTGCTCTTTGATTTTGATGAATTATCTTCATTTGATCACTAAGCGTTTTTGTTTTTGTTTTTTTTTTTTTTTTTGCAATTTGAGTTGACTTCTACTGTGATGGTAACCCTTGTTTAGGTAAATTTTTGAAAAGAAATTTCTTATTGGCTCAAATTTGGTATCAATGGATATATCTTGTTTGTTTGTTTTTTTTGGATGAAGAAAAATGGCCACACGTCATTTCGAATTTTGATTGTTTTATTCTTACAAGATTAATTAGGAGACAAAGCTAAATGATCCCAACAAGAGTCACTTTTCTTTTGTTTTCTTTTTTTTTTTGTTTTTGTTTTTTGTTTTGTCCTTACGGATTCAAGGATCTCCCAAATGAAGGCCAATGGAGATAATGGAAAAATCTGCCTCAGTGTAAAAAGTTTTGCGTTTATTTGGGCTCAGGAACATGATTGTGGTCAATCTCTTGGTGTATTGAGGGGTGAAGGATGACGTTTTCAAGCAATGCACACAGATATCTCTTAAGAAAATGTGATCTAACATTTGACTATAGGATATTATGACATCCATTACATTTTTTTTTTGAAATCTCATAAAATGGATGATTTGCATCGAAAATAATTGACTCAACACTTGACATGATATGCATTTTTTACGAATTAAGAAATGTAATATGAAGTGAAAATGACGATACTAGCTGAAAGAAAGATTTTTTTTTTTTGCTTTTTTTTTTATTCACGACACCCCCCAGGACCGAGCTAAGCCGACTGAATACCCATGATGCTTTTATTGACATTTGCTCAATTATTTCTGTTTTCATTCTTCTTTACCTAAACAGCTCAACGCGACATGCAATAATTTCAGAAAGTATGAACAAAAATCAATATGCGGTATTTATTGAATGAAATAACACAGGTTACAACACTTTAAAAGGCAATGTTAATATTCGCTAATGGCAACCCCTATCACGAAATCATCATGCATAAAACTTTTTGACCGCATCAGAATTAACCGGTAACGGTAATTCTTCCCCATCCATCCTTGTGAGAATTAGTGCCCCACCAGAGAATGTTTTCTTCACCACAAACGGCCCTTCATAATTTGGGGTCCACTTGCCTCTACGATCTTTTTGGACGGGCAAAATCCTCTTCAATACCAGTTCGCCTATATGAAACTCTCTTGGGTGCACTCTCCTGTCAAATGCCTTTTTCATTCTCCTTTGATACAACTGTCCATGACACAGTGCTGTTACCCTTTTTTCTTCGATAAGGTTGAGTTGGTCGAATCGGGTTTGAACCCACTCAGCTTCTTCTAACTTAGTTTCCATTAACACGCGTAAGGAGGGAATTTCGACTTCAACTGGAAGTACCGCTTCCATCCCATACACTAGCGAGAACGGCGTGGCCCCAGTTGATGTTCGTACTGATGTGCGATATCCGTGCAAAGCGAAAGGAAGCATTTCGTGCCAATCCTTATAGGTGACCACCATCTTCTGCACAATCTTCTTAATGTTCTTGTTAGCAGCCTCTACTGCCCCATTCATCTTTGGACGATAAGGAGAGGAATTATGATGGTGAATTTTGAATTCCTCACATAACTCCGCCATCATCTGATTGTTCAGGTTGGTAGCGTTATCAGTGATGATCTTGCTAGGTAGCCCATACCTACAGATTAACTCCTTCCTTATGAATCTAACCACAACCTTTCTAGTCACGTTGGCATACGAAGCAGCCTCAACCCATTTGGTGAAATAGTCGATTGCGACTAGTATGAAGCGATGTCCATTCGACGCTTTTGGTTCTATAGCTCCGATGACATCTATTCCCCACATTGAAAATGGCCATGGTGCAGACAACACGTTTAGAGTATTGGGTGGCACATTGATATTATCTGCATATATCTGACATTTCTCACACTTTCTCACGTGTACGCAACAATCGTTTTCCATGGTCAACCAGAAGTAACCAGCTCTTAAGATCTTCCTAGCCATCGAATGTCCATTCATGTGTGTACCAAATGTACCTTCGTGCACTTCTTTCAGCAGCAACTCGGCTTCCTTTGCATCCACACATCTAAGGAGAACCATGTCATGGTTTCTCTTGTACAAAACATCCCTACTTAAGATGAAACTGCCGGCCAACCTTCTTAGTGCTCTTTTATCATTTTCAGATGCATCCTCAGGGTATTCTCGAGTTTTAAGATAACGCTTGATATCAAAGTACCAAGGTTTACCGTCTAACTCCTCCTCGATGAAGTGGCAATATGCTGGCTCTGCATGGCTTTTCATTTTGATTCTTGGTAATTCTGCATCTTGATCAACCTCAAACATTGACGATAAGGTAGCCAGTGAGTCTGCTAATTGATTATCTTCTCGCGGTATATGGTTAAATGTGATGGAATCGAAATATTCCATTAATCCCCTGATGTAAGCTTGGTAGGGAATTAATTTTGTATCCCTAGTTTCCCATTCTCCTTTCAATTGATGGATGACCAAGGCTGAATCTCCATACACATCCAGAATTTTTGCCTTTGATTCAATTGCTGCTCGAATACCCATGGCACAGGCTTCATATTCAGCGATGTTGTTTGTGCAGCTAAAACACAACCTTGCCGTCATTGGTATATACTGACGCTCTGGGGAGATAAGCACTGCCCCTATTCCATGTCCCATCACATTCGAGGCTCCGTCGAATAACACTGTCCATGCCTTTTCGTTTCGGTCTTCCTTGCTCTCTTCGAATAAAGCCATGATATCCTCATCGGGAAATTCAGGTTGCATTGGTTGATAATCACAAAGGGGTTGATGAGCCAGGTATTCTGCTAGTGCGCTACCCTTGACAGATTTCTGAGTAACATATACAATGTCGTACTCCGATAGTAGCATCTGCCAGCGAGCTATTCTTCCAGTGAGAGCGGGCTTTTTGAAAATATATTTGATAGGATCCATTTTAGATATCAACCAAGTAGAGTGACTCAACATATATTGCCTTAAACGATGAGTAGCCCACGCCAGTGCACAACAAGTTCGCTCTAACGACGAATATCGTTGTTCGCAATCTGTGAATCTCTTGCTCAAGTAATATATAGCATGCTCTCTTTTGCCATCCTCATCATGCTGACCCAATACGCAACCCATTGACTTGTCCAATACAGTCAAATACAAAATGAGTGGCCTTCCTGGTTCTGGTGGGCGTAATACAGGAGGGTCCTGTAAGTATTGTTTGACTCTCTCAAAAGCGGCCTGGCAATCCTCATTCCACATCACGGCCTGATTCTTTCGTAACAACCGGAACAGTGGTTCACAAGTGGAAGTTAATTGGGAGATGAATCTAGCAATGTAATTCAATCTACCCAAAAACCCTCGGACTTCTTTTTCCGTTTTAGGCGCAGGCATTTCCATTATCGCTCGCACTTTGTCTGGATCCACCTCTATCCCCCTCTGGCTGACAATAAAGCCCAACAATTTCCCGGATTTCACTCCAAATGTACATTTGGCGGGATTCAGCCTAAGCTTATACTTCCTCAATCTCTCGAATAACTTTCTCAAGCTGAGGACGTGTTCTTCTTCTGATTCGGACTTCGCGATCATGTCGTCCACATAAACTTCAATCTCCTTGTGCATCATATCATGGAAAAGTGCCACCATCGCCCTTTGACATGTTGCCCCAGCATTTTTGAGTCCAAAAGACATCACCTTATAACAAAATGTGCCCCATAACGTAATAAAAGTCGTCTTTTCCATATCTTCTGGGGCCATTTTGATCTGGTTATACCCCGAAAAACCATCCATGAACGAAAACAGTGAATACTTGGCTGTATTATCAACTAGGGTGTCGATGTGTGGTAATGGGAAATTATCCTTTGGGCTTGCGCGATTTAAATCTCGATAATCGACACACATCCGGACTTTACCATCCTTCTTAGGCACCGGTACAATGTTTGCTACCCATTCTGGGTATCTCGCCACAGCTAGAAACCCTGCATCGAATTGCTTCTGTACCTCTTCCTTGATCTTCAAGGACATTTCTGGTTTCATTCTTCTTAGCTTTTGCTTTACCGGTGGGCATTCCGGCTTGAGTGGGAGCTTGTGTTGTACAATATCTGTATCGAGGCCTGGCATGTCATTGTAAGACCAAGCAAACACATCCCTGAACTCCCTCAATAAGACACGCAATTTTTCTTTCACTTCTGCTTCCATGGCTGTACCGATTTTCACCTCTTTTACCTCATCCTCATTCCCTAAATTGAGTACTTCAACATCTTCCTGGTGAGGTTTTATCTCCTTATACTCTTGTTCCACTAGTCTTAACAGTTCAGGAGGGGGTTCTGGGTCATCATCACAATCATCTTCCGTATTATTGACAGGGTGCCCAAAATCAGGAATATCGACATAATTACTTTCAAAACATTCATCGTCATATCTGCATTATTTAAGTTTACGAAAAAGAAATAAATAAACGGAAAAACGACGAGGAATGCAAAATGATGATCAAACACAAACAAACACACTTTGATTATCGCGCTGAGCATAACAAACCAAAAGCGTCAACCCGTAAGTCATGAATCCTAAAGCCCCGGGTGAAGCTATAGGATTAATTAAAGTTATTACATCTTATTCAAATTAAGCATCACGGGCAAATCCAGCATCTTCCAGTTGGCGAGTCGTGCATCCAGGGAGCAGGCCCACACGAAACTAGAGCCTTCCGATCCATCTTCGTCTCCCACAGCCGCTATGTGGCCAGCGTTAACCCAACCAGCGCTGCGAAAGCTCTCCTTAAGGTCACAAATACGAATTCTTCCCATTTTGGGCTCCCATCTTTCAACCCGAGCCAGCTTGCACTCTCTCCTTTCTTCTATCAGCCTTCTTCTATCCTCCTCGGTGGGCTTGTATCCCAGGCCATACCTATTCTTGTTCTCGACGACCTCCAGAGGGAATGCTCGCCCCTGTCCACACTTGCCCAAACCTTTCCCATGTGTATAACCTTCTTTCAGCATGACTTTGGCCCTCATGATAGAAAAACGCGACAGATGCGGGTTGACCGCGAATGGTTCCACATAAGTGTTTCCCAGGATCTCCAGAGATTGGAAAGCTGTCTCGAGGGCTTCCTCGGCTGCTTCAATATAACGGGAGGATGATGGTCCGCTCACCAGGAAATCCTCCTCTCCTGCTACTATCACCAGCTTGTCTCCCATAACATACTTCAACTTTTGATGTAGTGTAGAAGGCACAACCCCTGCAGAATGGATCCATGGGCGACCCAACAGACAACTATAGGCCGGGAGGATGTCCATGACTTGGAATGTCACCTGAAAGACGCACGGACCGACTTGGACTAGTAGTTCTACCTCTCCCATCACTTCCCTCTTACTACCATCAAAGGCTCTCACAATCATAGAACTTGGCTTCATATGCATTCCGTCACTGGGTAGCTTCTCCAAGGTTACTTTTGGCATGACATTCAGGGAGGATCCATTATCCACTAAGACACGTGCTATCATGTGATCCAGGCATTTCACAGAGACATGAAGGGCTTTATTATGACCTCTCCCCTCAACAGGTATCTCTTCATCAGTGAAAGTGAGGTAATTATTAGCAACGATGTTGCCAACAATGCCCTCGAACTTGTTCAGCGAAATACCTTGCTCCACATGAGCCTCACTGAGTATCTTCATCAACAACTTTCGGTGGGAAGCAGAGTGCATGAGTAATTCTAGCAAGGAGATCCGGGCAGGCATACGGTTTAACTGTTCCACCACCTTGTATTCACTTTGTTGTATGAACTTTAGGAATTCACCAGCTTCTTCTTCAGATATATCCCTCTTCTCCTCCTTGTCGGGGGTCTCATCGGCCTCCACGTTCTTCCCCCTCAAGAACTCCTTTGCTTTTGTAGCCATTGTTGCTTCCCTATCATTAGCTCTTTCTCTCGCCAATTCTGGTGATGTAAATATTCGACCACTTCTGGTCATTCCACCAATGCCTGATATGTTTTCTACAGTCGGATTCGCATACTCTCCCTCATCTAATGCAGTTGCCCCATATCTCCATGGGACTGCTTTCTCGTTCTTATAAGGAAAAGGAGTTGGTACACGGATGACAACAGACGGATTTCCTTTAGTTACCGGTGCAGGTGTGGTCCTAGTAAAATGGATCACCAAAGGTTCGGGTAGAGTCACATCAGATTCTCCACCAATTTGTGCAAATACTTCTTCCTCTCTGACCTTGCGGCACACTTGCATCAGATTTCTATCAAGTAAGTCTTGTAGAAAAATCTCGAATTCCATGCATTCCTCAATAGAGTGCCCGGCCCCCGGGTGGAGTGCGCACGCTATACCCAGATCATAATCGCCCTTTACTAGGCCCTTCTCCAGCAAAGCTTCAAAGATAAACCTCCTAGAACTTCGGATTTCGCCCACGTCCCTTATCGGATCATGGTCACCAACCTCGACGGCGTTCGCCGAGGAACTACCGTGCCCGGACAAAGGATTAGTATCGACGCTGGGCTGGTCTTCTTGAAACTTTAACCAACCCGAATCTATTAGAGCCTGAACTTTGCATTTGAGAGCGAAACATCCTTCGGTTGAGTGGCCAACGCCTCCTGCATGATAACTACACCTGGCATTTGCATCATAACCCCTAGGGTACGGCGCCTGTACAGGCTTCATCGGGCAAATGGCGACCAGACCCTTCTTGACTAGGTTAGGTAACAATTCAGTGTAGGTCATAGGGATTGGGGTGAACCTAACAAATTGACTTCCCCTTGGGTTGTTGTTGTGACCCAAATTCAGATTTGGGCCCATGTTTGCAGCCGGTCTTAAAGCTTCGGTTGGGATACGCTGCAGTGGATAATACGCTTGTTGTGGTTGAGGCCTAACTTGGTGAGCAAACGTGGTGTTAGCAGCATAAGTAGGTGAGTTTAAGCATGGTCGATAATTAGCATCGGGAGCTCGTCCTCTCCACGCAGGCATTACCGATGCAGCATGTACCTCCCCCTCTTTTTTCTTCCCCTGATTGAAACTGGGCTTTTTGTAGTTTGTAGCGGCAGGTGGGCCATACGATATCTTCCCGTTTTTCAATCCAATTTCTATTCTTTCACCAATGATGATGGTGTCAGCAAAATTGACAGATATATTCCCAACCATATGCTCATAAAATGGCGGCTGGAGTGTGTTTACAAACATCGACACCATCTCCTTATCAAACAGCGGCGGCTCAACTTGCGCGGCCAACTCTCTCCATCGTTGGGCGTACTCTTTGAAAGTTTCATTGTCTTTTTTTGTCATATTCTGCAGTTGCAGGCGGTCCGGAGCAACATGAGTGTTGTATACATATTGTTTCACGAATGCGTCAGCTAGATCCGCCCAACAACGAATTCGGGAGGGTTCTAGGTGGGTGTACCAGTTCAATGCCACCCCGGCCAAACTTTCCTGGAAAACGTGGATGAGTAACTCCTCATCATGAGCATACGCAGCCATCTTTCTACAATACATGGTCACATGGCTTTTAGGGCAAGTGTTACCCTTATATTTTTCAAACTCCGGCGCCTTGAACTTAGGTGGGATTTTCAAACCCGGAACCAAACTCAATCTGGCCGCATCTCCAAACCCGTAGCTTTCAACTCCCTCAACAGCTCTCAACCTCGCCTCCAGACTTTCCAACCTACCCGTAGCTCCAACGAGGCTACTGAATCCCCCAACCACCGTGGCGTGCGGTGCAGCTTCGGCTGAAGAATCCCCCCTAGCAACCACATGCGGTACTGGGGTCACCCGAATTCCATCAGTTGTGTTGGTCTCATTCATTCCTGTGCCCACCATAGGAGCCGACACTAAGACAGGCCCCTGAGTGTCGATTGGTGGTATATTGACAGTCGCGGGAAACGAGAATGAAGCGTGCTCAGCTTCTGAGTACTCTCCTACAGGTGGAGTGTAACCTGGGGGTAATCCATATGTTGGGAACGAAACAGATTGGCTCCCAGCATTGAACAACGGAGGGTAATATTAAGCACTTCCCTCAACTTGCGCAGGCGTCGACCCTCCCGTAGTCTTCAGGGCTTCGAGAGCTGTCAAAATCTGGGCCATCTGATCCTTCAACTGGTTGACATCAGCCTTAATGGATTCGTGTGACTGCTCCCAATCCTCCATGACCTTCGAGTTAGCTCTGGTCCTGTACGGATGTCGTGGAAAACTTGCTGTTGTTCTCTCACTTGTACTGGTGATTATTTTTATTAGATTGGATAAATATGAAAAATGCAAAAGAAAAGCAAACAATGATGCATGCTAGTGATAAGTGGAAATCACAGGATAACGATGACAATACTGATAGAAATTTAACACAAGCCGATACCAAACAAACATCCCTCATCTTTCATTTAAAGAAAATTCGATCTATTATATCGTCTAAAACACGCAATTTTGATGTACATCAATCCCTATCCCGGGCGATGAAAGATTTCATCTCTCCCACCAACCATTTACAATGATTAATAAACAATTCTATTTCCGCTGGTGAATTACGAAAATGAGTACTTGCTTCAGCGTTTGACACCATCCTGGGGATATCTTCAATTGCCCCATTTGCCAAAGCAGCCAATTGAGAGAAGCTTTCCTTCCAGTGCTTTACAGCCATTTCTTGCTCTGCGATGTGCTCCTTCATTTGCTTTATCAAGGCCTGATGCCTTTCTTCAAATTCCATCGACCTCCATCGCTCCTCCTGCTCCTCGATGTAATCTTCCATTTGCTTTAACATGGCCTGGTACTCCTTTTCGGACTCCTCTAACTTCCAGTGCTCCTGATTCAACTCTGCCTCAAATGATGTAGCCATCTCCTTCATTCGATGTCCCGCTTCTTGTACTTGGACCTGCGCTTCTCTTAATCTTTTTAGGGCTTCCCTTTTATCCCTCTTGACTTCCTCATAGAGTTGTTTCCACTGCCTGCCCTCTTCTAAAGCCATCTTCTTCTCATTTACCCTCATGGATAATTCCTTATTCGCGGCCGTTAGATCCTGTTTCACTCGAAATGTATGATCCCTCTCAGCCTTCTGGCTTTTGACAATGTTTTCATAAGCTCGCGACTTTTCTTCATTATCATTTCTCATATTCATAAGGTCATTATGTGCCCTTTGTAATTCGTTTTCCAACCTAGCATTCCTTATCTTCAATTTCTCCATCTCAGCCTTCAATTGTTGCATCTCTTCACTTTCTGGGGCTTGGGATGGTTCTTAACTAGCTGATTGATCCTTGGTTGGCTTGAAAGGAAGCTTAACCACTTCCACTCTCTTTATAATCCAAGTGTGATAACTAACCCTACTATCCACTACTCCATCCCTCGAGTCCTTCTCTGCTCGAACAACATTTTCCCAGGCGCTTTTAACCTTTCTTAACAGTTCAATGAAATGTCCATCTTCATAATAAATGAATAGGTTAGCAAGGTACTCCGATGAAGGTGCCCCTCTCATGGGATGCTCGAATTGTCTTTGCACCAAAAGGGGGTTGTAATTGATACAGTATCGGGCACCTATGAGAGGCACATTAGGAAAACTACCGCAATGTTGTATAGCCAGTTTATTTCCGAGCCAAGGAAGGCGCCATTTTATACTTTTTTCGCTCAAGCCAGCAAGGAATCGGGCCCAATCGTTTCCTCCCTTACCTTTAAGCCCTTGGTGTGACAAAGTCTCTGATAGACTCTTGACGTCGACCATCTCCTTAAACACGCGTGCTGTCATCCATGTATACAACGCTGGTAAACAACAAAGAATCTTTTTTCCCTTTCTCTCCTGGCAAAAACTCAAGGTCCCATAAACATCCGCCAGAACTGCTGTTACAGGATTCTCTGATCTGGTTTTACTCGCCACGAAGACGTCTATTGCGGTGTAATCCATGAATTCTTCTATTTTGGGAAACAAGACAATGCCATATATGGTGAGGGCTAATACATCCATGAAAGTTTCCCAATCCTCTTTGTCAGCCAGGTGATGTAAATACTGCTCTAGATATCCTTGTGATAACCCATGCAATTGGTTCCTCATCATCATCTTGTCTTCAAGCTCCTTGGGATGTAATTTCATGATGGCAGCAATGGTGGGTATAGAGGCATGATGCTCTAAATGTTGATAGGGAGTGGTGCCTTCTAGTGGTAAAGCCAAGATATGCTCGAACTCCTCTATAGTTGGCGCCAACTGAAAGTCTTGAAATGTGAAACATCGAAGCGGAGAATCATAATATTGTGCCAAGGCTGTGATAGCGGGTATTTGTACTTCAACCTCTATCAAGTTCAACAAATTTCCATATCTTTTCTGAAAGGTTTCTCTCTTCATAGTCTTAAGCCTTTTGCCCAAATTTATTAGCCCGGTCAAATTTCCCACATATGTCCTTAGACTATACTTCTTTCTTAAATTGGAAGAGTCGGTGTGACGTGTAGCATCGGATCTTGTGTCAACATTCATCTCGTATGAAGTCAAGTGTATACCTGTGATTTCCCCTAAAACCAACATGTTACTAAATGATGTATGAGTATGATGCATGATAATAAAACAACACGAAGAAATAAATGCATGCATGGCATAAAAATGCAATAACATAATTTTCGAAAGAGAACGAACAGCGTGAGGATTACAAGAATACACGTTTCTCCCTTTGTGCCCTAATAACGGTTCAATGGCTGGGATCCAAGGTCAAGTATATGCAATTTACAAGGATGGTCTCCTGAACCTAGAGGTCAATGGTCACTAGAGCTATGGCCCCCTTCATAGCATCTCCACAACAGTCGAGTAATCAACTAGATGAGGAGACACTACTAAAGAGAACAGACTCTAGCTGGAGTTCTCACGATAGTCAGACAGGAAGTACATCCCAGAGTGACACCGCTACACAACTCTTCTAATTCTAAGTTACACTCAGACCCGGGTATAGGGCCCCACTCATGATATGCACAAAGTGTGTGTGTGAAGGGAGAATGCAATGCATAACCAAACCCTCACCTGCAACAACCAGAAAAATTCCCAGGCAAATATAAACATATTGTCTACCCTATGGTTCAATATTCAACAGTTATTGCAGTTATTCTAAATACCAAGCATAAATAGAGAAAAGGGAAAGAAAAACACAAAGCAAAACCACATCGAATACGCGCATCCAGTTAAATGGCTCGACTCTCTATGAATATATCCCCAGCGGAGTCGCCATCTGTCGCAACCGGAATCGCGACGGGACGACGATCCGACCAATAAATTAATACAAAGTTTTGAAAAAGAGACTTGGAGTCGCCACCATAGTTTATTATGGAAAACTACGGAAAAAAACCATAAAATGATAAGGCATGGTCTGCGAAAATGAGATTCTAAGTTCGGGAGTCGGTTACGTGTAGGGAAGGTATTAGCACCCTACAACGCCTGCCCTAAGGCAGTATCTTTAACTAGATATGCGAATATGATGTGGTTTTCAAAATGTTTAACTATCCCTTAAAATAAGATTCTAAAGAAACAACATGTATTTTTTAGTTTTTTGAGCCCGACAAGGATTGACCTTGCTCCTACGTATTCTCATTAAGAATGAGAAATCAGGGTTTCGTAGTTCTTTTAGAAAACTACTTGAAAATTTGTTTGAAAATTGATTGAGAATTTTGTTTGGAAATGATTTTCGATTTTTGGGAAAATGAACCTGACAAGGACTGGCCTTACTCCTACGTATCTCCACTTTTGATGGAGAATCAAGGATCACGTAGTTCTGGCTAAAAATTGTTTGTTGCTTTGAAATTGTTTATGTTTTTAGTTTTTGAAGATTTTATATTTTTTGAAAAGGTATTTAGCACAAGGACGATGCGTGCGATCACACGTGTGCTCAACCTTTAAAATATTTTTGTAATTTTATTTAAGAAAGAAAAAAAAGTTTTTAGCACAAGGACGACGCGAGCGGTCACACGTGTGCTTAAATCTTTAAACGTATTTTTGTAATTTTTTTTATAAAAGAAAGGGAAAAGGTTTTTAGCACGAGGACGATGCGAGCGATCACACACGTGCCTAACCATTAAAATATTTTTTTTATTATTTCTATTTATTTTTAAAGGAGGGAACGGAACACTGAACACTAGGACAATGCGGACGATCTCACGAGTGTTCATCCTTTAAACATTATTTGGTATTTTATTTTTGAAAGAGAAAAAAAAATATTAAGTACTACAATGATTTAAAGATATTTTTATTATTAATTAACTAATTTATCGTTACTATTATTATTTATTTTTGTAAATATTATAATATTAAAATGATATTTTCATAAGTGTTTAAAACAAAATTGCGAAAACAATAAGTTTTAACGTAAAAAAGTTATATTTATCTAAATATTTAAGATAAACAATAACGTAATAATAATACCTAAATGAAATATAAAAGAGAAAATAAATTAAAACTACAATAAAAAAGGGTTAGAAAAACGATTAAACTATTTTTTATTTTTTAATTTATCCATTTTCATGTTTTCTCTCATTTTTGTCTTTTGTTGGATAAACTTTCATTGAATTATTTTCATTAGAAAAGTCAATGCATATTGAAGTGTCGCAAGTAAAACTAAACATGCAAACCCATTAAATAAAAATGAAGGCAAACGCCATAAAAAGAAACCTAATAATCAAGCAAATACCACGATAAAAAAAACAAAAAGCACGAAAATAAATCAAGCACAAAAACAAAACAAAAAGGGTGGGGGTGCAGGAATAAACCAGGGGCGCAGAAAAACCAAACACTCTCGGCCTAAAGTGCTTTTTCTCTAAACTTAGAAACCACTAGGTTTCTTTCTTCACTTTCTTTCTCCCAACGAACGTTCAATTGAAAAATAAGACCGAACGTTCAATTAACACGTAACATGAGCGAACGTTCAATAACACCTAACATGACCGAACGTTCACAGTATCAACACCGAACGTTAAACAATAAACACAACGCCCAACGTTCAAACACATATGACCGAACGTTCAACAATCACGACCGAACGTTCAACATTATCATGACCGAACGTTCAACAATAAACACATCAAGACCGAACGTCCAAAAATAAACTCGTCAAGACCGAACGTTCAAACAATCAAGACCGAACATTCAAACATCAAGACCGATCGTTCGATAAACCTGAGAGGCTGAACAGTCGAATGTTTGAACTGAAAATTGCCGAACGTCAATGACATCAAATGGCCGAACGCTTTCGGACGAGCGGTTGACTCTCTGCATGATCGAACGTCCTAGAGGTATGAATGGACGAACGGTCGAGTAAGGAAACGACGAACGGTTACGCATGGCACAGGACGAACGGTCGCGCATGGCACAGGACGAACGGTCGCTCAGTGCAAAGGACGAACGGTGTAGGACGAATGCTCTTTGTTTTTTTTTTATATGTATTTATTTATTATTTTTTTTATTTATTTATTTTTTATTATTTTTTTTATTATTTTTATTATTATTTTTATTTTTATTTTATTTATTTTCTTTAATTTTTATTTTACACTCATGATGAAAATGAAATAAATCTATTAGTCAATCCGGACGAAATTGGGTGTTGACAATCACACATAAAGAATAATATTTTTCTATATGCAATTGCATTTCAACTTGGTATCTGTCAGGGGTGTAAAGATGAAACTAGAGGTGCATCCCAAAATAGTGTGCTCAGGCCCAATTTTTTTATTTTTGTTTGTAGAAACAGAATGCAATTAAGCCCAAACAGAATTGGGGTGTGGATAGAGTTGTGTGTGTGGCAGGAAGAATGAATTAGAGTTTTGGGATGGAAATGAAGAGGTTTGGTGTGAGAGAAAAAAGATGGATATTGTGTAATTGTGTGTATTTTAGGAGTTAAGAGAATGTGGGTATTTATAGAGTTAAGGATTGTATAATTTTTTAAAAATGAGAATATAGGAGAGAGTACTAAATAAAATATAATTTTTTAAAAATGAGTGGAAAATAAAGAAAGTTAAAGTGAAAAATAAGTAAAAGAAATAATATAAAAAGTTGGTGGAGAGATTAGGTGAAATAAAATTAAGTTAAAGAAATAATATAAAAAGTGGGTGGAGAAAGTAGGTGAAATAAAATATAGGAAATAGTAAAAGTTAATGTGGAAAATAAGTGAAAGAAATAATATAAAAAGTGGGTGGAGAAAGTAGGTGAAATAAAATATAGGAAATAGTAAAAGTTAATGTGGAAAAGAAGTGAAAGAAATAATATAAAAAGTAGGTGGATAAAGTAAGTGAAATAAAATATAGGAGATAGTAAAAGTTAATGTGGAAAATAAGTGAAAGAAATAATATAAAAAGTGGGTGGAGAAAGTAGGTGAAATAAAATTAGGAAATAGTAAAAGTTAATGTGGAAAATAAGTTAAAGAAATAATATAAAAAGTGGGTGGAGAAAGTAGGTGAAATAAAATATAGGAAATAGTAAAATTTAATGTGAAAAATAAGTGAAAGAAATAATATAAAAAGTGGGTGGGGAAAGTAGGTGAAATAAAATTAGGAAATAGTAAAAGTTAATGTGGAAAATAAGTGAAAGAAATAATATAAAAAGTGGGTGGAGAAAGTAGGTGAAATAAAATTAGGAAATAGTAAAAGTTAATGTGGAAAATAAGTGAAAGAAATAATATAAAAAGTGGGTGGAGAAAGTAGGTGAAATAATGTTGATGAAGAAGATATAATTAAAAAAATGTAAGTGGAATAATTAGAAAAGTTGGTATATAAAAAATTAATAAGGAAATGAGGTGGAAAAAGTAAATGAAAAAGGTAGATGATGTGGAATGTGATATGGAGGGTGAGGTGGATGGTGATGTGAAGAGTAGAGTGTGATAAGAGAAAAGGGATGGTGAGGAAGTAAAAAAAGTGTGGGATTATTTTGGGCCATTCAATTAAGGAATAAAAATTTAATTTGGGGGTGCAAATAGTAAAACAAATAATATTTTTTTTATTCTTTGTTCTTTTTTATTTATTTTTGTGATGAATTTTATTTATCCGGACGAAATTAGGTATTGACAATGCCTTCTTTACTTAGATTTTTCTAGATAATATGAAAATAAAGTTTTTATATTATTAGAGTAAAAGATAAGTAAAAATAGAAATACTAATTTCGTCTGAGTTTCAAAGAGAAAGGTGGAGAATAACAACCAATTCAAGCATATAATGACCGATTCAGGAAGGAGATTACAACGTAGCAAAAAGCTTGGCCAAGGCACAAAGAGAGGCGATTCACCAAACAAAAACTTGGATTCGACCATTGCCAAGTAGAGGGCCGTTAGAAAAGCTAAAACCTGGACTTGACCATTGCCTTGCAAAGGGCCAATATCGTAGAAGAAAACTTAAATTCGACCATTGCCAAGCAGAGGGCCGTTAGACAAACTAAAAATCTGGACTTGACCATTGCCTTGCAGAGGGCCAATATCGCAGAACAACAACCTGGATTTGACCATTGTCTTGTAGAGGGCCAATATCGTAGAAGAAAACTTAAATTCGACCATTGCCAAGCAAAAGGGCCGTTGGAAAAACTAAAATATGGACTTTACCATTGCCTTGCAGAGGGCCAATATCGCAGAACAACAACCTGGATTTGACCATTGCCTTGCAGAGGACCAATATTGCAGAAGAAAACTTAAATTCGACCATTGCCAAGCAGAGGGCCGTTAGAAAAAACTAAAATTTGGACTTGAGCATTGCCTTGTAGAGGGCTAATATCGCAGAGGAAAACTTAAATTTGACCATTGCCAAGCAGAGGGCCGTTAGAAAAACTAAAATCTGGACTTGACCATTGCCTTGCAGAGGGCCAATATCGTTGAACAACAACCTGGATTTGACCATTGCCTTACAGAGGGCCAATATCGTAGAACAACAACCTGAATTTGACCATTGCCTTGTAGAGGGCCAATATACCAATGGAAGAAAATGAATTGTTTGACTGTTTTGAATTGGAAACTTTTGAATTTGTTTATTTTTTTTTTTGAGGTTTTTTTTTTAAGTTTTGAAATTTTGAGTTGTTGAGTTTTTTTATTCTTTTTCTTGAGATAGAAATGAGTGTCCATTGTTTTTTTATGAAATGAGAAACAAGGTTTCAAAAATTTTGCATAAGGTTGAAATTATGACTTAAAATCAATAAACAAGGTGTTGCATTTTTGTACAAGGATTAGGATTTTGAAGCCTCGATATGCAAGAGAAACATGGTTGATGTAAATTTTGAAATTGGAGGAGAAAACTTTGATGCATGTTGATTTTTTTTGTCTTTTTGAAGGAAGAAGATTTGATAAACATTCATGAAAACAAATTCAAAGTTTATGAAAATATGTACATGATTTTGACTTGTGATTTTTTTTTTGTCCATAATGGAAGATTATGAAACTATGACACTTTTTTTTTACTGAGTCAATTTGTTTTCTTTGAAATCATCAAATTTATGAAGATTTAAACCTTCATTTTCTTTTTTACAATGGATGTCAAATTCTAAAGTCAAATGTTCAAAATGAAGCTTGTGTGCTAGACATTTTCTAATGAAATACTAGTGTATACATGCTTGATATCAGGGGTTGGTTAAAATGGTAAGAAAGATTTTTCGAAGGGTTTAGAGGAGACTGAGATGACTTTTTGGGCATATCATTCCTCGTACAATCATCAATGAAGATGTAATATGTGAATGTCAATGTGAAATATGATATACCCAAAGGTTACCCCAGTTTGGTGTTTAGGAAAAGGAATATGAGGGAATAAGTTATGAATCAGGGAGTGAGAATATCATGTGAGATTTACAAAAATTGCCCCAATTTTGGTGGTAATAGATTTATGAATTTCAGGGCGAACCAAGATCATGCAAGGCTCAACAAGGGATGCCCTAGTCTTGGTATGAGCTTTGAATATACAAATGAAAAAAAATTGTGAGATTAACAAAGTTGCCCAATATTTTGAATGGGCCAAAACATGAAACTCACAAAGTTGCCCTAGTTTTGGAGAACGGGTGAAAAGGTTATGTAAAACCTACAAAGTTGCCCCCTAGTTTGGGAATCTGGGGAAGAGTTTGAATGATATATGAATTTGTTCAAAAATTTGTGATGGATATGGAAATGATTGGCTTAAAAGGATTGCCCCAATTGGCTTGATTTTCCTTTAAATAATCTTAATCAATAGGGAGTTCCCTTCTTCCGAGGACATTTATCATTTTTTACAACTGAATTATTTGTCATTTTGTCTTGTCTCAAAATTAAGCATTATGAAAATTTAAGCAACCATCATTCAATCTGTGTGGACTTTTATTGAGCTTTTAATGTGGCTTGGGCTGAAGGGTATTGAAAGAAAAGATATAAAGGCTCAAATAAATGTTTGTGGATTATTTGAAACAAGAGTTACCATCTACACCTTGTATCAACTATTCGTCAAATCTGTTTTGACTATTTTGCTATTTCTCAAATTTTATTCTTTGTTTGTCATCACTTTGTGATTCTTTCTATGAATTATCTTCATTTGATCACTAAGTGTTTTTTTTTTTTGCAATTTGAGTTGACTTCTATTGTGATGGTAACCCTTGTTTAGGTAAATCTTTGAAAAGAAATTTCTTATTGGCTCAAATTTGGTATCAATGGATATATCTTTTACTTTTTGTTTTTGGATGAAGAAAGATGGCCACACATCATGTCAAATTTTGATTGTTTTATTTTCACAAGATTAATTAGGAGACAAAACTAAATGATCCCAACAAGAGTCATTTTTCTTTTTCTTTTGTTTTATTTTTTATTATATTTTTTGTTGTCCCAACAGATTCAAGGATCTTCCAAATGAAGGCCAATGGGGGTAATCTTAACATGAAAAATATGTCCCAGTGTAAAATTTTGTGTTTATTTGGACTCAAGAACAATCTTTGGTCTAGTGAAGGTTAAAGGATGATGTTTTCAAGCAATGCACACACAAATATTTCTTAAGAATACGTGATTTAATCATTTGACCATAAGAGATTATGACATCCATTACATTTTTTATGAAATGTCTTAAAGTGGATGATTTGCATCGAAAATAATTGACTCAACATTTGATACGATATGCATACTTTCTTTTTTTGTTATTTTATGAATGAAGTGAAAATGATATACGTTACTAAGGGAAATCTATGTTTTTTTTTGTATTTTTATGATTGAAGACATGTACATTAAGGAAAGACGATGCAACTAAACTGAATTTTTTTTTTGTATTTTTCACATTTATATCTTTTTCTTTTTTATGAAGAAATGTAATGTCAAGTAAAATGATGTACTAGCTGAAAGAAAGATTTTTTTTACTAGAGAAAATTGGGTTTAAGGGCTAGACAAAAACTAGTCTTAAGGGCCAAGTGAAAACTGGGCTTTTGGGGCCAGTGTGGAAACTAGGCTTAAGGCCAGGCAAGTTGGGCTTTGTGGGCTAGTGTGAAAATTGGGCTTTGGGGCCAGTGTGAAAACTGGGCGTTGGGGCCAATATGGAAACTGGGCTTTGGGGCCAGTATGGAAATTGGGCTTGAGGGTCAGGCGAGCTTGGCTTTATGGGCCAATGTGGAAATTGGGCTTTGGGGCCAGTATGAAAACTGGGCTATGAGGGCCAATGTAGAAACTAGGCTTGGGGCCAATGTGAAAATTGGGCTTTGTGGGCCAGTACGAAAATTGGACTTGGTGGGCCAATATGGAAACTAGGCTTTGTAAACAATGCAAAAACTGATATGAGAAAGCTTGACGTTTGAAAAAACAAAATGTTTTTTTAATATTTTTTTAATTTATTTATTTACAATAAAATGTGAAAAATATTAAACATATTAGAAGAAAAACTTTTTATGTTTTCATTGAAAATCATGTAAGTAACTGGGCCAAAATGAGCTCGAAAATTGTTCGAACATTTTTTCATTTTTTTTTATTTTGAAGTTTTGATTTTATTTTTTGACATTTTGATTGATTTTTATTCCTTCTAAGACTGAAAAAACTAGATTGAATCAAATTTGAAGGGAATTAGGTTGGAATAAATTTGGGCTTTAATGTTAGATGAACTGGATTTATCACCACTTACATAATGGATTCCTCAATAATGGCTTAAAATCTGAGTGCTTATTCCACTATCAATATAAAAAATTTAATTTTTTTTATAACAAGCATCTAGCACGTTCACAAATCAAAATATCATACACAAGAAATTTATCCAATAATTTCCCATATTCCTCACGTATACCAATATTATTATTATTATTTTTTAATTTTTAAAATGACCGACACTGTGACACAATCGGTAGCAACAACCGAAACTGTTGCTACAGTGAAAATGTTTGGCTATAAATAGAGTATTCCTCCGCGTTGAGCGGGAGTCTCATAGTGAAGCGTGAGTTTACTTTCCTTGAGTGTCTTTCGAGAGTGTCCTAGTTCTGTGAGGAGCCTCTCTCTGTGTGCCTTTGGTTTTTCGCATCTATGTAAGTGTTCTTCGCATCTGTGTAAGTGTTTCATCCTCTCAATCTTTCGTTTTGTTTCTTCTTTCCTTTAAGCTTTCATGTTTTTTTTTTTTTGCATTTACGTTCGTTCCTTGTTCTTGTTATACTTGTTTATTTATTTTGTTATTTCACCACTCTTCACCCTTTTTTTTATACTAATAAACTAATAATGGGGTATATAAGCTGGAAAACCGTTATTAACCTCCCTTCGTATCATGGGTAACCTAAAAATTGTTTTAACTTAAACAAATTATGGATATAAATTTGTTGGACTTAGATCTAGTAAGATCCTTTACGAGGACCGGATGATACATCTAAACTGGACTTCAAACTAGACTATGGACAAATTTGAGTTAAAAGAAAACTAATTGTATTAGCCCTCTTTGACATAAACATAATATTCCTTCACTTTTGCCTCTTAGAAAAATGAACAAAAATTTAAGAAATTTGGAAGTTCAAGACAAGCTAGAATATAAACGATGGATTCCTACTAGAGAACAAGTTGCTCTACTAGAGGCCCTTTTTGCATTTGGGATACGAAATCCAAATATAGAGCAAGTGCACGAGATTGCAACGAAAATTAAAGTTTATGGGGAAATTGGAGAGTATAGCGTTTATTGTTGGTTTCAAAATTATGGGTATCGTGAAAAGCAACGATGCTTGAAGCAAAGCTGATGACTTAGGGCATGGACCCATTACTAGAAGCATGGCTAGAAGAATCCAAGAAGAGCGTGAAGATATAGACACAACAGGGCAAGTTCTCTTCCTTCTTTTTAAGTGGAATTTGGAGACACCAAGAGAAGGGTCAAATCTGTCCATATGACTATCAAAGTTGATATCTGCACCATCACTCTTTGCTAAGCACACCATGGCTCCAACAACACCACAAGATCCCGTGTGTCGCAACCGGAATCGCGACGGGACGACGATCCAAAAAGAAACGGGTTTAGAAAAAGAGATTTGGAGTCGCCACCATAGTTTATTATGGAAAACTACGGAAAAACCATAAAATGATAAGACACGGTCTGCGAAAACCAGATTCTGGGTTCGGGAGTCGGTTACGCGTAGGGAAGGTGTTAGCACCCTACAACGCCTGCCCTAAGGCAGTACCCTTAACTAAATGCGCGAATATGATGTGGTTTTCAAAATGTTTAACTATCCCTAAAATAAAATTCTAAATAAACAAAATATATTTTTTAGTTTTTTGGGCCCGACAAGGAGTGACCTTGCTCCTACGTATTCTCATTCAAAATGAGAAATTAGGGTTACGTAGTTCTTTTCGAAACTGTTTGAGAAAATTGTTCAGAAATTGTTTGAAGATTTGTTTGGAAATTGTTTGAAAATTTGTTTTGGAATGATTTTGGATTTTTGGGAAGTGAACCTGACAAGGACTAGCCTTGCTCCTACGTATCTCCACTTTTGATGGAGAATCAAGGATAACGTAGTTCTGGCTAGATATTGTTTGTTGCCTCGAAATTGTTGATGTTTATAGTTTTTGAAGATTTTATATTTTTTGACATTTTTATAAAATAAACGGAAAAGGTATTTAGCACAAGGACGATGCGTGCGATCACACGTGTGCTCAACCTTTAAAATATTTTTGTAATTTTATTTAAGAAAGAAGAAAATGTTTCTAGCACAAGGACGACGTGAGCGGTCACACGTGTGCTTAACCTTCAAAACATATTTTTTGTAATTTTTATAAGAAAGAAGAAAAGGTTGTTAGCACAAGGACGACGCGAGCGGTCACACGTGTGCTTAACATTTAAACGTATTTTTGTAACTTTTTATAAGGAATAAGAAAAGGTTGTTAGCACAAGGACGACGCGAGCGGTCACACGTGTGCTTAACCTTTAAACGTATTTTTTGTAATGTTTATAAGAAAGAAGAAAAGGTTTTTAGCACAAAGACGACGCGAGCGGTCACACGTGTGCTTAAACCTTTAAACGTATTTTTGTAATTTTTTATAAGAAAGAAGAAAAGGTTGTTAGCACAAGGACGACGCGAGCGGTCACACGTGTGCTTAACCTTTAAACGTATTTTTTGTAATTTTTATAAGAAAGAAGAAAAGGTTTTTAGCACAAGGACGACGCGAGCGGTCACACGTGTGCTTAAACCTTTAAACGTGTTTTTGTAATTTTTTATAAGAAAGAAGAAAAGGTTGTTAGCACAAGGACGACGCGAACGGTCACACGTGTGCTTAAACCTTTAAAAGTATTTTTGTAATTTTTTTATAAGAAAGAAGAAAAGGTTTTAGCACAAGGACGACGCGAATGGTCACACGTGTGCTTAAACCTTTTAAAACATTTTTATTATTTTTTATAAAAGAAAACGCATTTAAAAAGTAGATAAATATTTAAAATGGGAATAAAAGAGAGAAAAAAGAAATAATAATAATTAAAAAAAAATAAAATATAAAAATAAGAAATAAAAAGGAAAAAAATAAAAATAAAAATAAAAATAAAGATAAAAATAAGAGTAAAAATAAAACTAAAATAAAAGATAAGTAAATAAATAATGAAAATAAAGTAAAAAGTAAAAGGATAAAATAAAATTAAAGTAAAATGAAAATAAGAGTGTGGAGGTGCTTAAACAAAACGAACTGGACCAAAGCCCAAACGGGGAGGGGTGCGAAAATGAGAATAAAGGGTGCGGGAAAGAAATTTGTTCTTTTTATTTATTTTTTTATTTTTTAGGAACAGAATGGGACTAGCCCAGACCAAGGAATGGATAGAAGGTGTGCGGGTGAGAAACGGGGGTTGCAGAGAAAAAATGAAGCTCCTTTATTCGGGCCAAAATCCTCTTCTCCAACTTGGGATCTGGCAGGGGTGTAAAGATAAAATTTGGAGGTGCCATTGAGTATTTGCTGGTCAGGCTCAGTTCTCTTTTTTTTTATGTTAGGGTTCAAAGCCCTTTCAAACCTAATCAGAATCCCTTAGGGGTCATCCCCTTCATTCCAACACTTCAAATTAGTTCTCCAGAGACCCAAGGTCTCTTCTTCCTCGAAGATTCGCCCCCGCTACATTCTGAACTGACCACTGTGACCCAGCCTCCGATCCCGTCTGCCCTCTCTGACGTTCTCTGCGCTGCGTCTGCCTAACTGGCCGCCGTTCACCACCGCGACCCAGCCACCACGCCACTACCTTTTCCGATCTTGACGTTGGCGGCAAACCCAAACGCCACCGAAACTGTTTCCAACCGCAGCGTCGTCAGCCTTGGAGGCCGCCACTGACGGGCTCTCCTATTCTCCTTTATCTATTTTTTGTTTCTGTGTTTGGGTTGTTGGGAATGGTAGGTTTCTGGTGAATACAGGTGAGTAGTGTGAGGGGTGGAGAATTGGATTCTCAGAGCCGTGTGAGAGTGAATGATAATGGTGTTGGAAGTGAGGGAAGCGTGGTTGGGAATGATGAGCCGAGGGGCGGAGGAGAATGGATGGAGGAATGGAAGTTATGAGAGACGAATGATGGGTCCTGTGTTAACGGGAGGAGAGTAGTCCGAGAAGTGTATCATAGATGATAGGTCCCTAGGGAGTAGTGTGTGGGGGATGTCGAGAGTGGATTATGGTTGAAGGTGGAGATGAGGTGTTGGAAATGAAGAAGGTAAGGGATGAAGATGATGGGTGTTGGAGGTGATCACGGGTGTTGGAGATGAAAATGAAAAAGGAAAGGGTGTGAGGTCTGTGGTAGTCACGTCTTTGCTTGGAGAGGAGAGGATTCAAAATCCTGATAAAATTAAATCTGAGGAAGAAGCCGAAGGTAGTGTGAGGAAGTGTGTGAATATGGAGGATGCGTGTTTGGCCGTGGGTGTCAATATGGCAGTGGGTGAATATGGACGATGAGTGTTGGAGGTTCAGTGTCATGAAGGGATGAAGATTGATCTTCAGAGGAAAAGGATGAGCGTGTGTTATAAGATTCTAGAATGGAGAATGTGGCAGACTCACCGTAGCATAAGCAAAATGGGATAAGCATAAAAGACAGTTAAGTAGTAAGCATACATGACCATAGGTGAGTAAGAGGCTTACCTCTCGGAGCTCTATGGCTGCTGCTAGCTACGTGTATCCGATGACCTCCTCTCCTTCCTCCTATGGCCCTTGTCTTTCTTTGCCGGTGCCAAAGGCGGATGCCTTCTGTGACTAGACGATGACCCAAGATGAAAGTCCGAAGAAGCCGTGTCCAATCCCCTCCTTGTCTGTCTTTCCGTCTGCTCTTTCTGTGTGTTTTTTTTATTCTGTATCTCCCCCTTTTATTCCAGAATTTTTTTTTCTCCATGTAACTGTCTCCTCTGTTAAATTGAAGAACTTTTTTTTTCTTTTTTTTGTTTACTCTGCACTCTCTTTTCCCTTTCACAGGCTAAAGTCAGAGGGCACCTGCAATCACTCTGCAATCCAGCCACTCCTCCCATGGTCAGAGAAGACCTTTGCCTTTCTTGTAATCTAGCCAAAGGTAGAGCAAGTCTGCACATGCCTGAGCCAAGTACTCCCATCCAAAAAGGAGATAGCGTGGAAACAAAGAAAAAGAAAGCAGTGCGAGAGTTGACTTTTTATAATTTTTTGTTTTTTTGTTAATTTTTAACATAAAAATTAAAGAAAAAGACGATAAAAAAAAATCAATCAAATAAAGTGAAACAACTAATGAAAAAAACTAAAATAGAAACATAACTTAAAAATAAAAATGAAAGAAAATAGCATAAAATAAAATAAGACAAAAATAAAAATAAAATAAATCTATTAGAGTCAATCCGGACGAAATTGGGTGTTGACAACGTGGTTATTTGATTTTAGCACATTTTGAATAAGCTTCATATTTTACACATGGGTTACCACGTGGCAACTGATCCACATTTCTCAGTCCATCATTTCCACGCTGCAGCTTCATGGATAGCCTATAAATTCATGGTAGCTATGTTTGTAAAACACTTTTGGAATGAATGAAATTTCTGCTGAGATTTGCTTTTGCCAACTCTCCCTCCGAAAGTCTTTCCTAGCTTAAATCTTTCCCTGCAACTTCTTTCCTTGTATGGACGGCTACCTGAGTTGTAGTCATTCACTAAGCACTGCATTCACCTCCCTCTATCGCTAGCTACATTTCTTCCGCTGCCATGGCCATATTTTCCATCCTTCTGCTGAAGTCACCGAGAGGCATCCCTAGTTGAGTCCAGCCACAGTTCCGTTTGAGTAAATTATCTCGGATCAGCAGATCAACCTCCCTACCTCAGTCATCAAGTGGTATTCAAAGCAAGGTTGCTGGATCCGTGAGATAAGTTTCTTCATTCTACAATTTAGATTTTGTCATCACCATTCCTTCAGTGTCTCTGATTGTTCCCTGTTACTGTTTCATTGGATTTTTTTTACATTTTTTGTTTTAGGATCTTTGAGTCTTTGAACCGTGCTATTTTTTTAATTGCTTTAGTCTTTTCATTTTAATCGGTTGAAATTTTGTTTAAGTCATTTTAATTTGAGCATCCATTTTGTTATGTCATATGTTATGTGCAATAAAAGTTTTTTCAAAATTCTAGTTGAATAACCGTGTAATCTGCATTTGTACTGGAAACTCTATGAGATCCATGTTTTTTCTGCACAATATATGAGCAATGACAATTGAGATGATGAGCTCATGTGCATGAATTGGTAACAAATTTTTTGAGAGTCCAGTAGATCCATACAAAGCACTCTGCATCTGTTTTGAAAATCTGAATTACTGTTTCATTGGCTGCAACTGCTATGTGACTAGTTTCTGCATAAGTGTTGTGTTTTTTTTTTTACATGGAAACTAGCCATAGAAATCTGGTTTTAAGCATGGAATGATTGTGCAAGGTCATATTATGTTGATACTGGCAGTTAACCGAGCTGCAATTGGCTTAGTCATTTCTTTCTGCGTGTTCATTGGCTGAATACTTTAGATCATGTCCAGCCATTTAAATCATCTCCTGCCATTCTGAGCAAATTTTATTGACTGTCTTAAGTTCATTTTTGTATTGTTTGAGCTTAATCACTTTTATTAGTTGCTTCAAATAGTTTGCATTAGAATTGTTGTATTCAATTCTGGATAGATAAAGGATTTTGGATCAAATTGTGGTTCAACAAGTTGTTTTAATCATTTAAACATGTTTGAATGAATTGAAGCTTGTTAGTTGCTGTTTTGTGAAAAAAGCATATGTGACTAGTTAAATTGTTGGATCAAAATTCTGTTTAAAGTGCAGTAATCTGGTGGAATTGTCATAGAAAATGTGTTTGATTGGCTAATACAGTTGGATGTAGTAAAAGCTTGGTTCCACAACATATAGTTGAGAAACAAAATCCAAAATATCAGAAAAACAAAGTAAAAAAAAAAGCTGAAAAGGACCAATGCATCCAATAGTGTGAACTATCGAAACTACATTTCTTTTTCATTTCTGCATAATTTGTTGGCTGCTCTTTGAGGCAATATCACAAACAGTTTGTGATATGTGTCGAACACTGTTTTTTTTATCCAATTGCTAGCTGTTATTCATTGTTGTGCGTCCAATCTAATCTAGAACTATTCTTAGGATCCATTTGAAGTGCTACAATGATTACCACCTGCTTAATTCATTGATTTTAAAATTGTTGGAATTCTTGCACCTAACCTGTTTAATAAAAGGTTATGTGTTGGTGTTACTCGTTTGGTAATTACGGGCAGTGTGAGGAGATACTGTAAGTTCTGAACTGGAATCTTGTGTAGGTGTGTTACAAATCAGGCACCATACATACAAGGAAGCATCAAAGGAAGTAAGGAGATTGATTATACAAGCAAAAAGGTAAAGTTGAAGGTGTGGTAGAGTGGTGCTACTGCAGTAATTCAAACACATTGCAGTTGACAGCAGATCTTTCTTCACGGTTACAGCATAGGAGAGAGTCACTTTGCAGCTGAAAGATTTGCATGAAACACTTCTGATTCATTATTTGTTTGAGAGCAACCAAAGCTGCCACATTAAACTATCTTCTTGTCTTCCAAAATTTTGTTGTTTCCATTGTATTTTGCCTTTCTTTTCAATTTTTTTTGTAAGTTGGCCATTTCAAGCAAGTGAAGTGGAAGAGCTCATAAGTGTTCTTCCCTCATTTTCTAACTTAACTTAAAGTCTCATCACTTTAAAATTGGTAGACGGTGAGTGTGTCTTAGATCCAAAGTCTAAGCCTCACCTAGGAGACCTCATCTTTAATTTCTTTTTACATTGCAAGTTTCGCATAGGAAGTCTTAAAGTCCGACCTTAGAGTCTAAGGTTTTCTTTCTTTGTGTTTGCTTGTGTCTCTATATATTTAGTGAATTAGAAGTGATTTTGATTTAAAGACTTTTAGTAAGTAACTAAGGATATATTTGGAAAGGCAAGACTTGGTACTTAAGCGACCTACAAGGTCCACCTCTCTTACCTGGAATATTGTCCTCAAGTGAACTCTCTTAGTCTTTACCTCAAGAAAATTTTTAAGTTCATAAAATGTCTAGAAGACACTCCCCTAGAATTAATGAGGAGCCTAAAGATCAATTTTGTTTTCAAACTCTTGTCAATCAACTCACTGAGATTGAAAGGAAAATAGGGCAAGAAAAGATTCAAAGAGAACTGCACAATGCCATGGTCACCAATGAGTTGAAAATGTTAAGAGATGAACAAGTTCAATATAGGGAAAGAAGCATGAGTGGAGAATCCCAAAGTGAACAAGAAACCTTAAGAGTAGAAGATTATTATCCTTCTTCATCAAGAAGGCATAGGCGTGACTATGAAAACTCTCCTCCTCCTAAGGAAGGCCGTGTGGTATTGCCTCACTTTCATGGGAAAGATAACATTGAGGCTTACCTTGACTGGGAAATGAAAGTAGAGCAAATTTTTGCCTGTCAACAAGTGTCGGAGGAAAGAAAAGTCTCTCTTGCTACCCTTAGTTTTCAAGGGTATGCAATGTATTGGTGGACTGCTCTAGTCAAAGAAAGAATGAGACAACAACTTCCTCCCATCAAATATTGGAATGAACTCACAAATGCTCTCAAGAAAAGGCACATTCCTTCTTACTATAAAAGGGAACTTATGGATAAGCTCCAAAGGTTGCAACAAAAGTCTATGTCTGTTGAAGGATATAGACAACAGATGGAGCTATACATAATGAAAGCAGGGATCACAGAGGCAGAGGAAACTACTTTAGCCAGATTTTTTAGTGGGTTGAATTTGGATATAAGGGATAAAGTTGAACTTCTACCTTATAGAGACTTGAATGAACTTGTTCAAATGTGTATAAAGGTAGAACAACAAAATCTGCGAAAAAGTTCTGCTAAAAGATTTCAATCTCCCTTTGAGCATAAAATTATTAAAGCAAAAGAACCCCTCAAACCTCTAGCCAAAATAGTTGAAAAACCAAACAAAGAGTCCTCTTCACACACTCGCACAAGTGACATAAAGTGTTTCAAGTGTCTAGGTAGGGCTCATATAGTTGCTCAATGTCCTACTAAGAGAACCATCATTTTAAAAGGAAAGGACATTTATAGCAGTGAAAGTGAATCACCCACCAGTGATAGTGAGAGTGAAACAGAAAAGGAAGAGGAAGTGTTTGCGGATGATTGTCAACTTCTCATGGTGAGAAGGGTGCTTAACAGTCAACCAAGTCTAGAACAATTATCACAAAGAGAGAACATCTTTCATACAAGATGTAAAATTCAAGAAAATTATTGTTCTCTCATTATTGATAGTGGTTCCTGTTGCAATTGTTGTAGCACAAGACTGGTTGAAAAGTTGAATCTTATTGTAATACCCCATCCCAAACCTTATAAACTTCATTGGCTAAATGAAGATGGGGATATCACAGTCAAGAATCAATTTAAGGTGGCTCTATCCATAGGGAACTTCAAAGATGAAGTTATTTGTGATGTAGTTCCCATGGAAGCTTGCCATGTGCTATTGGGAAGACCATGGCAATTTGATCATAACACTATACACCGTGGTCTTACCAATACCATAACTGTGCACAAAAAGGACAAGAAATTTGTGCTTCAACCTTTGACACCTATCCAGGTGGCACAAGATCAAGCACAAATGAAGTCCACCAGGGAACAGGAAAAGAAACAAAAAAAGAAAAAGAATACAAAACAAAAGAGGGGAGTAGTCACTAGGAAAGAAAGCGAGGTGATGGAGTCTAGTGTTCCCTTTAACAAGGTTACTCAACATGAAGTTCTTTTAACTAAAAAGACTTTAAACCACACACTTCTTTGCCAAGGGACACTCACCTACACATCTAGTGAGTCTCAGACTTCTAATCTTTCTCCTTCAATACACAAACTTTTGAAGGAATTTGATGATCTATTTCCCAAAGAAATTCCAAATGGGCTTCCACCATTAAGGGGAATAGAACATCAAATTGACTTCATTCTAGGGGCAACTCTTCCTAATAGGCCAGCCTATAGGACTAATCCCCAAGAAACCAAGGAGATTGAGTCACAAGTCCAAGAGTTGTTAGCTAAGGGTTTGGTTCAAAAGAGCCTAAGCCCTTGTGTTGTACCTGTGTTGTTGGTTCCCAAAAAGGATGGGAAGTGGCGCATGTGTTGTGATTGTAGGGCTATCAACAACATCACAATCAAGTATAGACATCCCATCCCTAGACTTGATGATATGTTGGATGAGTTACATGGGGCTCAAATTTTCTCAAAAATAGATCTTAAGAGTGGATATCACCAAATTCGAATCAAAGAAGGTGATGAGTGGAAAACTACTTTTAAGACTAAGTTTGGGTTATATGAGTGGCTGGTAATGCCTTTTGGTCTTACAAATGCCCCAAGTACATTCATGAGACTTATGAATCATGTTTTAAGGGATTGCATTGGGAAGTTTGTAGTTGTTTATTTTGATGACATATTGGTATATAGTCAAGATTTGCAAAATCATGAAAAACATTTGAGAGTTGTTCTAATAATTCTTAGAATCAATAAATTGTTTGCAAATCTTGACAAATGCACCTTTTGTGTTGATAGTGTCATCTTTCTAGGTTTTGTAGTCTATAAAAGTGGGGTCCATGTTGATCCTAAGAAAATAAAGGTCATTCAAGAGTGGCCAAATCCAACGAATGTAGGAGAAGTTAGGAGTTTTCATGGATTGGCAAGTTTTTATAGAAGATTTGTGCTTAACTTCTCTAGTCTAGCTTCACCTCTCAATGAGTTGGTGAAAAAGGATGTTACATTCATTTGGGGAGACAAACAACAAAAGGCTTTTGAGCTACTTAAAGAGAAGCTCACCCAAGCTCCCATTCTAGCTCTTCCAAATTTTGCCAAAACTTTTGAGTTAGAATGTGATGCTTCTGGACATGGAATAGGTGTTGTATTATTACAAGAAGGCCATCCAATTGCTTATTTTAGTGAAAAACTTCATGGTGCTTCTTGTAATTACCCCACCTATGACAAAGAGCTCTATGCTCTTGTGAGGGCTCATCAAACTTGGGAACATTATCTTGTTTCCAAGGAGTTTATTATTCATAGTGATCATGAGTCACTAAAATATCTGAAGAGCTAACATAAGTTGCAAAAGAGACATGCTAAGTGGCTTGAATTCATTAAACAATTCACTTATGTTATCAAATACAAGAAAGGAAAGGCTAATATAGTGGCAGATGCTTTGTCAAGAAGAAATATTTTACTAGCCACTTTAGGAGCTCAAATTCTTGGGTTTGATAACATAAAAGAATTATATACTCAAGATAGTGAGTTTGCCACCTTATATGAGGAATGTTTGCAAAAACCACAAGGAGGATTCTATGTGAGAGATGGGTATCTTTTCAAAGAGGGTAAAATTTGTATACCCCAAGGATCACAAAGAAAACTCCTTGTCAAAGAGATGTATGAGGGAGGGTTGATGGGGCATTTTGGGGTTGATAAAACCTTAAGCATGCTAAAAGAGAAATTCTTTTGGCCCCACATGAGGAGAGAAGTCCAAAGGCATTGTTTTAAGTGCATTACTTGTTTAGAATCCAAATCTAGAGCAGTGCCTCATGGTCTTTACACTCCCTTACCCATTGCTTCAACTCCTTGGGAAGATATTAGCATGGATTTTGTCTTAGGACTGCCAAAAACTTCAAGGGGTTTTGATTCTATTTTTGTGGTTGTGGATCGTTTTAGCAAAATGGCCCATTTTATACCATGCCACAAGATAGATGATGCAAGTAATGTGGCTAGGTTATTCTTTCGAGATGTGGTTAGACTTCATGGACTACCTCGGGTCATCATTTCTGATCGAGATTCAAAATTTCTTAGTCACTTTTGAAGAACCTTATGGTCTCGATTAGGAACTAAGCTTTCTTTCTCTACTACTTGTCATCCTCAAACGGATGGTCAAACTGAAGTAGTAAATAGATCTTTATCCACTCTATTGAGAGTAGTCCTTAAGGGTAACCACAAGTCTTGGGATGAGTATCTTCCACATGTGGAGTTTTCTTATAATAGGGTAGTTCATCGAACTACTAAAATCTCTCCTTTTGAAGCTGTATACGGTTTTAATCCTCTCACACCTATGGATTTGATTCCCTTACCTTCTTCACATGAGTTTGTTCATCAAGAGGGCATATCTAAATCCAACTTCATTAAAACTTTTCATGAGAGGATTAGTAATCAAATACAACAACAAAGTGAGAGATATGCTAAGTATCATAATAAGGGTAAAAAAGAAGTCATCTTCAATGAAGGTGACTTAGTTTGGCTTCACCTTCGAAAGGAAAGATTTCCTGTTCAAAGAAAGTCCAAACTCCATGAAGAGAACAATTAGATGCGGAGACACAAGTGAAGAGAACAAACTCCAGCTGGGGTTCTCACGATAGCCAAACAGGAAGTATGTCCCAAATGACATCGCTACACAACCCCTGTATTTCTAAGTTACACTCAAACCCAGGTATAGGGCCCCACTCATGATATGTATAAAGTGTGTGTGAAGGGAGAATGCAATGCATACCCAAACCCTCACCTGCAAAACAACCAGAAAATTCTCCCAGGCGATATAAGCATGTCATCTATTCTACAATTCAATATCCAAGAATTATTTTAAACATAAAGAACAAGTAAAGAACTTACATCCAATTATTCCAAATACCAAACATAGATAAAGAAAAAGGGAAGAAAAACACAAAGAAAAACCACATCAAATTCGAGCATCTAATTAAATGGCCTGATTCTCTAGACTCCCTAGTGGAGTCGCCATCTGTCGCAACCGGAATCGCGACGGAACGACGATCCAAAAATGAAAACACATTTAAAAAAAAGATTTTTGGAAAAGAGATTTGGAGTCGCCACCATAGTTTATTCTGGAAAACTAAGGAAAAACCATAAAATGATAAGGCATGGTCTACGAAAATGAGATTCTAAGTTCGGGAGTCGATTACGTGTAGGGAAGGTATTAGCACCCTACAATACCTGTCCTAAGACAGTACCTTAAACTAAATATGCGAATATGATATGGTTTTCAAACTGTTTAACTATCCCCTAAAATAAAACTCTAAAGAAACAAAATACATTTTTTAGTTTTTTTGTGCCCGACAAGGATTGACCTTGCTCCTACGTATTCTCATTAAAATGAGAAATCAGGGTTACGTAGTTCTTTTGGAAACTGCTTGAAAATTTTGTTTGAGGAAATGTTTGAGAGATTTGTTTTAGAAATTGATTATGGATAAATTTGGATTTTTGGGGAAGTGAACCTGACAAGGACTAGCCTTGCTCCTACGTATCTCCACTTTTGATGGAGAATCAAGGATCACGTAGTTCTGACAAGAAATTGTTTGTTGTTTTGAAAATGTGGATGTTTTTAGTTTTTGAAGATTTTATATTTTTTTGGTATTTTTATAAAAGACAGAGAGAAAGTTTTTAGCACAAGGACGATGCGAACGATCACACACATGCTTAACCTTTAAAATATATTTTTTGATATTTATTTGTTTAAAAGAAAGAGAAAAGGTTTTTAGCACGAGGACGATGCGAACGATCACACATGTGCTTAACCTTTAAAATATATTTTTTGATATTTATTTTTTATAAAAGAAAGAGAAAAGGTTTTTAGCACAAGGACGATGCGAACGTTCACACATGTGCTTAACCTTTAAAATATTTTTTGGTATTTAAAATATTTGTAATTTTAATATTTTATCTTTTTTTTTATTTTGTAATTTTTATGTAAAACGAAACAAACAAATCCAATATATATAAATAAAACAAAGGGGTGGGGGTTACTATACAAAGGGGTTACATATAATAAAACATAAAAGTCAAACAAATAATAAAAGCATAAAAACAAAATAAAGGCAAGAGAACATCCCAATAAGAATAGGGGTGTAGAGATAAAAACCAAAGGTACGGAGTAAAATTGAAACTCTTTAGTTTGGGCCAATATCTTTTTTTCAACTTGGTATCTGTCAGGGGTGTAAAGTTGAAACTAGAGGTGCATCCTGAAATAGTGTGCTCAGGCCCAATTTTTTTATTTTTGTTTGCAGAAACAGAATGGGATTAAGCTCAAACAGAATGGGGGTGTGGATAGAGTTGTGTGTGTGGCAGGAATAATGAATTAGAGTTTTGGGATGTAAATGAAGAGGTTTGGTGTGAGAGATAAAAGATGGATATTGTGTAATTGTGTGTGTTTTAGGAGTGAAGAAGATGTGAGTATTTATAGAGTTAAGGATGGAGAGAGTATTAAATAAAATATAATTTTTTAAAAATGAGTGGAAAATAAAGAAAGATAAAGTGAAAAAAAAAATAAAAGAAATAATATAAAAAGTGGGTGGAGAAAGTATGTGAAATAAAATATAGGAAATAGTAAAAGTTAATGTGGAAAATAAGTTAAAGAAATAATATAAAAAGTGGGTGGAGAAAGTAGGTGAAATAAAATATAGGAAATAGTAAAAGTTAATGTGAAAAATAAGTGAAAGAAATAATATAAAAAGTGGGTGGAGAAAGTAGGTGAAATAAAATTAGGAAATAGTAAAAGTTAATGTGGAAAATAAGTGAAAGAAATAATATAAAAAGTGGGTTGAGAAAGTAGGTGAAATAAAATTAGGAAATAGTAAAAGTTAATGTGGAAAATAAGTGAAAGAAATAATATAAAAAGTGGGTGGAGAAAGTAGGTGAAATAATGTTGATGAAGAAGATATAATTAAAAAAATGTAACTGGAATAATTAGAAAAGTTGGTATATAAAAAATTAATAAGGAAATGAGGTGGAAAAAGTAATGAAAAAGGTAGATGATGTGGAATGTGATATGGAGGGTGAGGTGAATGGTGATGTGAAGAGTAGGGTGTGATAAGAGAAAAGGGGTGGTGAGGAAGTAAAAAAAGTGTGGGATTATTTTGGGCCATTCAATTAAGGAATAAAAATTTAATTTGGGGGTGCAAATAGTAAAACAAATAATATTTTTTTTATTCTTTGTTCTTTTTTATTTATTTTTGTGATGAATTTTATTTATCCGAACGAAATTAGGTATTGACACCTTGCAATCTCGAAGTATCCAATCCAGATGAACATTTTAATGCATTATAGGATAAATGATGTTCATGTAATGCAAATATTTTCATATTTTCAATTATATTAGGAGGATCAGATGTACAATTATCCATGTCATATTTTTCTATTTGTAAAAACAGATAATGCTTTATTCGGACATCTATGCATTAAAGAAAACTTTTCATCACACATAAAGAATAATATTTTTCTATATGCAATTGCATTTTGACAAGGGATATTCTGTTAACATTTTGAATTATGTGGTATGTGGTTATATTGGAATTTATACGATTTGAAAGTAATGGTAGTAAATTAAAAGATTTTAATGTATAGGTAAATGATAAGGTGGAGTTTGAGGTTTGTGATTTGGATTAGTAAAGTTCAACAAATGTTTAAGGATTAACCATATATTTCTCCTAACATAGAGTGAATAAAGGAATTTGGTGATCTAACAATAATTTCATGATGAATGTTCATTTTAAGCCTTTCCTCTAAGCAATCTAATAGTGCTTCTATTGTTACCCATTTGCACTTGGTTAGCAAGTGTAACAAATTGAATGCAACACTATAGAAAAATAAAGTGGAAGTAACCAATGCTCTCTAGAAATTGTCACAATATTTCCATATCTTAGGACACTATAGACTAAAATACTGGTTGTGCTTGAAATTTTATCACCACTTATGTTTGTAACTTGAAATGATCATTTATTTTTAATCACTTCAATTGAAAAAGGCTTCATATTATCTTTTTATTGTGTTAGATCTTGATGTGAAACTAATTGTTTTGAATTAAATTCAATCTTGTCTTATACTACGTGAAAATTTTCTTATAACAAAATTATTGATATATACATTTTTCCTTTTTTATATCTCATGGCTAAAATTTTGAATTTTGTAGGATATAATGACAAAGATGGAGACAAAGTTCAGACCTAGTCTCCCTTAATTAGGTTGTATTTCCACATTGCAAAATGTTGTAAGTACAATGAATACAAGCTAAAGTTCTACTTAAAGCAAGATGTAGTTGGAAGTGGTGTGTTATCTCCATCTCCAAATGATATAAAAGGATCAAGTGGAGAAAACATCATAGATTAAACATGTGTATTTTCGTTTTTTTGAAATTTAGATGTAAAATCAAAATTATCAAAACTTTGTACTTTGCTTAATATTTGCATTGTAATATGCATAAACTTGGTGGTTTTACTTGTAAACAAAACCATTCATAATTGAGTAAAGGGTTCCAAAATTATAATTAACAAAAGGAATTGAGGAATGTCAATCTTTTTGGTTGGAGAAATGCGTCAAGTCTATATAACCATGACTAATCAAAGTTTAGGGGTTGAACTCAATGATGAGGTTGAAGAAAGCCTCGCGGAGTAGCCATTTATTATCACACTTGATGCATTCATATACTACTTACCCTTCACAATATATCCCATATAATGGTACCACTTCACAAAAGCAACAAAAAGGAAAACTCATATGATGAATGTTCTAGTGATCCAATTTGACAAACTTACATTAGGCTTAGACAAAGTTGTAGATACAGTATGTAATTGAAATATGTTGACTAAGATATTGTCAAGACTCAACTATAATGTGAAATGGTCAACTATAATGTGAAATGGCTAAAAGAGAGGTGTTGACAATTGAAAAACATAAATCATGAACAAATAAGTCTACATATTGATGGATAACTCAAATGCATAATATTGGAAATTTGACATATGTGACATGTTAGGATTATGTTGACCTTATGTATGTTTTTTATTTTCATTTTTTTTATTTATGTTAGTTTTTAAAATTAGGTTTAAACGCTCAATTGGTTCTTGTATTTGTTTGAAAATCTTAATTCAATCATCAGATTTTAAGTACTCTCAATTGAAACTTTTTTTTAAATGTGTAACAAATACACCCTTTCTACTAATTTTATTGAAATGACATTAATACTTGATGAGCTATAATATTGAATGAATTACATTTTATTTGGTTTCATAATTCACTGTAGTTAACATGTTTAATCAACCCCTTTTAAGGTATTGTATTTCTTCGCCTTAACATTTAAATGTGCAGGCTTTGTAAAACCTATTTACTACTGTTGTGACAATGCAGTCTTGAGAATTGCTAGAACTCCTAAGAATAAGGAAAATCAATTATAGGGTTGCTCTAAGTTCAAGGTAAGATCCATGGAACCAAAATTGATTATTTTTTGAAGTGAGTTTTTGTTGTTTTGTTGGACAAAGTGGGTGTGAAGAATTAATTGGCTGCATTTATTTCTAGTGGTGTAGTGAACAAGGAATTGAAGAAAGTCCTAAGAGTAAAGAAAAGGATATAATTATGGTGAAGATGAAAGAAAGGGATGGTGAAGGAATGAAACTCGTGACACTATGGTGAAAATTGAAGATAACTACCAAGCTATTTGAGTTATTGACTTGTTCTCTAACTTCCTCCTTGGTCTTAATCTTTCAATCTAGAAAATCGAGCTTGTTGGCCATCTGGTTTCTAAATTCTTTGCTCAGCAAGCTTACCTCAAGCACTTCCCCTGACTATCCTAGAACTTCCTCGAATTGTCCAAACACTTCCCTAAGCTATCCAGACATTTCCCTAGGCTATACATATTGGTCCACAAATTCAAATCTCATTGTCCTAAAAAAATATGGAACTCCAACAATTGTACTTAATGATTACATCAAAATGAAGTTGCTAATACTTTCAATTTGCAAGCTTTTACTTTTAGTTTATGAGCTTCTCATACTTGGGTACTTACCAAAATAAATTGCTCCTTTCGAAATAACGAACCACGCCCACCTCACACCAATATACCGAGCTCCTCGGGCTCCCCATCGAGCTATCAACATACTCTACCAAGCTATTTGAGTTGTTTATTTGCTCGCTTAATTCCTCATTGACCTTCATATTCTAATATAGAAACTCGAGCATGTTTGCCACACTATTTCCAAATTCTTTGCTCAACAAGCTTATCTCAGGTTCCACCAAGCTCTTTACATTATTCTAAGAACTCTCTACATGTTCTTTCAAGCTATGCAAGCAGTCTAAGCACCTCCTCGGCCTATCAAGTTATCAAGTTGGCCTATCCATGTTGCTCATTTGTTCTATCGAGTTCACCGCATTAATTGGTTGTCTTGTCGAGTTCCTCATACTACTCAATTATTTTGAGTTCACTCTACTTAGCTGTCTTGCCAAGTTCTTCATATGTTTCACCTCGTTGTTTGGTCTATTTGCATATCTTAGCAACCTTTCCAACCTATTCAGTTGTCTAGCTAATCTTTCTTTTCTACTTGACAAACTTGTTGAGTACTCCTTGCTACTCCATAATCTTGTTGAGTTTTCTTTTCTATTCGACAATCTTTCCAAGTTATTGCTACTAGACGAACTTGCTAAGTTATTCTTACTATTCTACAAACTTTTTGACCTCCTCGAACTCCCTCTTGTCCTCGGCCATGTCAATTTTGTAGATCAGACTACTATTTGTTTTCTTCCTGTTCACGACTTCTTCCATCAAAATTGCTTCCAATAACGAAAGTTAAAATTTACATCCTAAAAAAATTCACATCACCATGCCTACTTTGCATAACATTAATAATTTGGACATATTTGTTACACATTTAAGAAAAACAGATCCAATTGGAATTATTCAAAATCCGAGGATTGAATTGAGATTTTCAAATAAATATAAAGACTTGAAGGTTTAAACCTTAAAATTAATGTGTACTATTTTTTTCATGTTAATTGCTCAACGCTTTAATGCACATTGTTAAAGACATTTTTATGTTACATATTTTATCATTAATGTGATTTGTATTTTTATTTTTCATCATTTATGTCTTTCTTTTCGAAAATTAATAAGACACAGAATTGAAAATGATAGAAAGGATATAATCTCAAATAATTGATGGAGTTCTCCCTCTTAAGCTACCACAATATGAAGGAGGTTTTAGATAAAACTCAACCATTCAATAATCATGTTTAAATCACTAGTACAAAAATCGCGTACAACATCGAATATCTTGGGTTGTTAACGGAAAATTTGCGAAGGACGTCATATCAAGAGATGTTAAATTGATGTCGAATTTAAAAAATTCGACGTTAAATTAATATTTGAATTTTGTCAATATACGACATTAACTTAACGTCGAATTTAATATTTGACGTTAATCAAATTTTTTTGACCTAAAAAGCAGAAAAACAACAAATTTCAGTTTTTGGTATTTTATAAAGCATGAACTATGAACGTGTAGTGTAGTATTAATAGTAAAAAATAATAACCAACAATAAACAAGTTCAATCAAACAACAACAACAAACAAGTTCAACCAAACAACAACAATCAAGTTCAACAAAAAAAACAACAAACAAGTTTAACAAATAAGTTCTTCAAAACGAAAACGAAAACTAACATTCAAAAAGTGTGTTCGTCGGAATAAGGTTTCGTCACTAGCGATAAAGAAAGCAACGCCTATGAAGAACAAGAGCATGAAAATAATCAGTTTAAACAAACAAAAATCATACATAAAGTAGTTAATTAACATGCATTTCTATCAAATGAAAGAACGATTACATGTGATGCTCGACAAACTTCGTTCGAGAAAAGTTTGAGAAGAGAAGAGAGTATTAAAAGACATTTGACATTTTATATCTTTTTACGTCGAATTACAATTATAAACGACGTTTAATAATTGCATTTATTTATAAAAATGTCACCGCTCATTTTTAACATTGACTATTCAGTGGTTGGATGTTGAACTCGTGACGTTATACACTGTTTTTGTAATAGTGAATTATTATATATGTTTGAAAAAAATTTCAATGCAATTTTTCCCTTATTGAGTTTGCTAAAGATATTATTGGGAATAAGTATTCACTACTGTCAACAAAGGACAGTAGTCTTGTATTCTACTGTTATTAGTTTGTTTTGGTTTGTTTTACCGGTCTAGTTTTACAGAAGCTCTATAAATAGAGCTTCTCTGTTTCAGTTTCAAATATTAACACAGATTGTAATATTTTCACATACATCAAAATAATACAAGAAATAGTTTTTCTTACCTCTCTCGCTGTCGTCTCCATTTTCATCTTCATCATCACTGTGAGCAGCTCCCTCCACCGTCGCCGGACTGCTCCTGGACGTCGCTCGCTTGACACCATTCGAGGGGGGAAGCTTCTCGACGCTCTGCCCTCTCTCTTCTCACTCAGAATTCTCGGGCTGTGTTTCTGCCACCCTGGATATTGCAATGTTTGGAAAATACCAAGGCATGTTGGACTGGGCCGCACGCTGTTTAAGTGCACAGTGTTGGGCCGTTTGTAAAATGGTATCAGAGCAGGTCTAGTACCTGCTCTGCTTCCGTTGGCTCTGATCTTGGTATCCTTCCTTGTCTTGGTATATTCTTGGACTGGTTCTTGCGTTTCTTCCAATATGGATCAGATGGACCAATTTTCCAGCCCCTATTATCTACATCCAGGTGAGAACCCTGGCCTCACACTGGTTACTCAGATTTTGAATGACAACAACTACTCCTCTTGGAGCAGAAGTATGAGGAGAGCTTTACTCTCCAAGAATAAGATAAAATTCATTGATGGGTCTATAAAGAAACCCCAGAAAATTGATCCATTGTTTGATGCATGGGAGAGATGCAATGTGATGATTTTGTCTTGGATAACAAAGACTCTGTCACCACAGATTGCAGAAAGTGTCATATACATTGAGGAAGCCAAAGAATTGTGGGATGAATTAAAAGAAAGATTTTCCAAGGGTGACTACTTCAAGATTTCTGATTTACTTCAAGAAATACATTCCATTAGGCAAGGAGAGAGAGGAGTTAGCCAGTTCTTTACTGATCTAAAGATTCTATGGGAAGAGTTGGAGTCTTTAAGACCCATACCCACTTGTACATGCAAAATTCCATGCAGCTGTGATCTGTCAAGAGTCTCCTTGAAATATAGAGAAATGGAGCATGTGATGTGCTTTTTAAAGGGATTAAATGATTCCTACAATACTGTTAAAACACAGATCCTCCTGATGGACCCCCTTCCAAATATTAACCGGGTTTTCTCCCTCATTATGCAACAAGAAAGACAGGAAAAGCACAACTCTGCAGATACAAAAATCCTAGCAAATGTGACTGACAAAAACAGTCAGTGGAAAGGCCAAGGAAGGGGTTCTGGATTTCGTGGTCAAGGAAGAGGAAGAGGTAGAAATCCTAACTATGGTAAACAGTGCTCATACTGTAACAAAATGAACCACACTATAGATGAGTGCTACTCTAAGCACGGGTACCCTCCTTGGTACAAAAAGGGTGACAACAATCAAGATAAAAAGGCTGACTGGAATTCTGTCAATGCATGCCAAAACAAGACTGAATCAGAAGGGACTCCAAGCACACAGCAAACTGTTAATAGTACTGTTAATGGTAATATTTTCAATTCTTTTACAGCAGAACAGATGCAAAAGCTCCTCCGAATGATAGATAAAATTGATGAGCCTACCCACAAAGTCAATCAAGTTCAAAGGAATGACACTGAAAATAGAGAAGGTAATCTTTCTTGGATAATAGACACTGGGGCCACAGATCATGTGACCCATGATAGGACAAACTTTGTCACTTTTTTCAAAATTAAACCTATCTCTGTTAAATTACCAAACAATATTGTTCTCACTGTTGAGCACGCAGGAACAGTACAGTTTTCCAAAAACTTTATCATTTTTAATGTCCTTTATATTCCTGAATTTTGTTTCAATTTAATTTCTGTCCAAAGTCTCATTAAAGATTTGGATTGCAGCCTAACCTTTACTTCTAAGACTTGTCAGATAAAGGAGAACCATACTTTGAAGATGATTGGATGTGCTAACTCTTGGAAGGGACTCTATTACCTACAAGCTTTTCCTAAACCTGACCAAAGATACATTGTTAATACTGCTTTCTCTTTTAAGAACACTGATGTAAATTTGTGGCATTGTAGGCTAGGCCATCCTGGAGACAGGGTTACAAAACAGATTTGTGAGAACTTTCCTTATGTTAAAATTGACACTGATATTGTTTGTGATACCTGTCACTTTGCTAAACAACGAAAATTGCCCTTTTCTAAGAGTGTTTATGTCACTGTTGAATCTTTTGAAATTGTGCATTGTGATATATGGGGCCCTCTTAGTACCATTTCGGTTTTGGTCATAGGTATTTTCTTACCATAGTAGATGACTATAGTAGGCACACATGGGTTTTTCTGATGAACAATAAAGGGCAAACTAGAGATTTATTACAAAATTTTGTTGTTAAGATTAAAAACCAATTTAACAAAACGGTTAAAACTATCAGATCAGATAATGGTCCTGAATTCAATTGTGTGGATTTCTATAACTTGCATGGAATCAATCATCAAAAGAGTTGTGTAGAAACACCTGAGCAAAATTCTGTTGTTGAAAGAAAACATCAACACATACTAAATGTCACTCGTGGTCTTCTTTTTCAAGCTAATATTCCTAATGCCTACTGGCCTTATGCTATTGGTCATGCTATTTACCTCATAAATAGACTGCCTACCATCACTCTTAACAACAAAACTCCCCATGACCTTCTCCACAATCTGCCCCCCACATATTTGAACCTCAAAACTTTTGGATGTTTGTGTTTTGCATCTACTCTTACCAACAACAGAAGCAAACTTGACCCTAGAGCTAGAAAGGGAGTCTTCCTAGGGTACAAAAGTGGTGTGAAAGGCTATATTGTGCTTGACATCAATACCAAGGAACTCATCATAAGCAGAAATGTCATCTTCCATGAAGACATTTTTCCCTACAAAAATCTGCAGGTGAGCAGGGAAGACAGTCATGCCGAAAAGGACAGAGCTAACATTCTTAGTGATCTTCTAAAGGATCCATATACCACTTACGCTGACAGACAAGCAGGGTCAGATGTCACTGACCCAGAAGAGGTCCAACTGCCCTCTAATGATGGAGGCAGCAGCGACAATACAGAGAACAGCCAAGAAAATAAGAGATATAGAAGATTTGACAGACCCAGAAAGACTCTTGAATATTTGAAGGATTATGTTCATCAGGTCAACCAATCCTTGACTGTAAAGAATTCTTTTAAGAATCCATACCCGATTTCTGATCTCTTGTGCTGTGACAATTTTTCAGACAAACATTTAAGATACACTATGGCTGTCACTGGAAATAAGGAACCCAAATCCTACAGTGAGGCCAAAGACAGGAATGAGTGGGTAGAGGCAATGCAGAGAGAAATCAAAGTCCTGCAAGACAATGACACTTGGGTTTTAACTTCACTACCTCCAGGAAAAACTGCTATAGGATGTAAATGGGTGTACAAAACAAAATATAAGGCTGATGGAAGCATTGAAAGGTATAAAGCCCGTTTGGTGGCAAAAGGCTACACACAGCAGGAGGGCATAGATTACCTTGACACTTTCTCCCCTGTGGCTAAACTTACCACAGTTCGGTTACTTATTGCTCTAGCTGCCTCAAACAACTGGTTCCTACACCAACTAGACGTTGACAATGCTTTTCTACATGGAGATCTCAATGAGGAAGTCTACATGGAGACACCCCCAAGTTTGAATGTCTCAAATAGGGGACAGGTTTGCAAACTAATTAAATCAGTATACGGTTTAAAACAGGCCAACAGACAATGGTTTGAGAAACTTTCTTCTTTCCTTATAAATGCTAATTACACTCAATCTAAATCTGATCATTCATTGTTCATTAGAAAAACACCTACAAGTTTCACTACTCTACTTGTATATGTTGATGATATTGTGCTAGCAGGAAACTCCATGGTGGAAATCAATTGCATAAAGAAGCTTCTACACAATAGGTTTCGAATAAAGAATCTTGGAGAGCTCAAATACTTCCTAGGAATGGAAGTGGCCAGATCTAAAAAGGGTATCCACCTATGTCAGAGAAAATATGCTTTGGACATACTGGAGGAAACAGGAATGTTGGGGTGCAAACCTTCATCTACTCCCTTCCTAAGTGATACAAGTTCACTATACAAGCCTGACAACTACCTGGATGATCCAGGACCTTACAGAAGGCTAATAGGGAAGTTGCTATACCTCACAAATACCAGACCCGATTTATGTTTCTCAATTAATTTGCTTAGCCAATTCGTACACTCACCTACTGATCACCACTATCGTGCTATACAGCACATTCTCAGGTACATAAAATCCAAACCATCTGAGGGATTATTTTTCGCGGCTGATTCTCCTATGCAGCTAAAGGCCTTTAGCGATTCAGACTGGGCAACGTGCCCTGACACCAAAAGATCCACAACAGGATTCTGTGTTTTCCTTGGATTTTCCCTTATCTCCTGGAAGTCTAAGAAGCAGAGGACTGTTTCCAGATCCTCCACTGAAGCTGAATATAGAGCTCTTGCAACCACTGTATGTGAAATACAGTGGCTGAGTTATCTCCTAAAGGACCTTCCGGTCGAAGAGACAGGAATCCCAGCCTTGTACTGCGACAACAAGTCTGCAAGGCACATAGCTCATAACCAGAGCTTTCACGAACGGACTAAACATATTGAACTTGACTGCCACGTCGTCCGTGAGAAAATTCAGTAACGTCTTCTAAATCTTCTTCCCGTGCAATCTGACGAGCAGTTGGCCGATATCTTCACCAAATTTCCTCACCGCGTCAGATTCAAGTCTATTGTTCCCAAGCTTGGACTGATGACAATACATCGTCCAGCTTAAGGGGAGACTATTGGGAATAAGTATTCACTACTGTCAACAAAGGACAGTAGTCTTGTATTCTACTGTTATTAGTTTGTTTTGGTTTGTTTTACCGGTCTAGTTTTACAGAAGCTCTATAAATAGAGCTTCTCTGTTTCAGTTTCAAATATTAACACAGATTGTAATATTTTCACATACATCAAAATAATACAAGAAATAGTTTTTCTTACCTCTCTCGCTGTCGTCTCCATTTTCGTCTTCATCATCACTGTGAGCAGCTCCCTCCACCGTCGCCGGACTGCTCCTGGACGTCGCTCGCTTGACACCATTCGAGGGGGGAAGCTTCTCGACGCTCTGCCCTCTCTCTTCTCACTCAGAATTCTCGGGCTGTGTTTCTGCCACCCTGGATATTTCAATGTTTGGAAAATACCAAGGCATGTTGGACTGGGCCGCACGCTGTTTAAGTGCACAGTGTTGGGCCGTTTGTAAAAGATATCATTAGTATTTAGTAGCATATTATGGCTTGAATCACTTTATTTCTCAAAATTCTTTGTACTACGAAGATCAAATTAAGGTCTTTTACTTAAACTAAGTATTTGTTACCGATCACTTGCATAGTGAGGTCAAAAAAGCAATTTTGAGGTCAAAAAAGCAATTTTGAAATATGACAGGTTTTGTTGTCACGACGAATATAATCTTGCAGTAGAAAAATTGGTTTAATGAAATACTATTTTGAAAAAAATGTCATTAATGGTATATAACAACAAAGGAAGATTACCCATTATCATTAACAACATCTTAACAATGAAAATCTTTCAATTGGATGGCCCAAGGGTTATGCTAGTAATCTAACAACATAACAAATCAACCATGATCATCAACAACCTTTTATAATGATTTTTTTTCATTTTAATTTTTGTTTAATTTCAACTTCAATTAAGGTTTTTAAAACTTAAAGTGTCGCATTACAAAATTACATTAAAGATATAAGATAATCTTCGAATACTTTACATGTGAATGTTTGACTTGTAACGAGAGAAACAATTTAACATTATAAAGATAATGTACTAAAACATTTCTTAACATTGATTCTACTTACATTTTTAATATACTAACACTTTGATTTTTTTAAAATATATTAATATTAAATTTTCGTATCCTATCGAATGAATTAAATCACGATAAACTTTTCATTATCTTTTCTTAATTTAACCAATTAAACTATTTTCATTTTATTTCTCTTCGTTTCTTTTCTTATCCACTCCTTTATTTCCATTGCTTAATTCAAAAGTAAATTAAAAAAATAAAAAAAAATACATGAATTTTCACTCTTTTAAAAGAAAAAAAACACAATTATTGCAAGTGATTCAAATTAACTAATCTCAACTTTTTGTTACTTAAGTCAAATTAAATCAATATAAAAGAAACCAAAAAATTCCTAACCTATTTAACACTCTTTTTTAGTTTTATACTTCGTAAATCTGGAATGCTTCATCTTTTAAATTTAGTAAATAAAATAAAATGATTCATTAAAAAATAATAAATGTTTTTTCGTTAAATGAAAATAATTTATCAGTTTATAAACCCCGATAGTACAATTTGGGCCCAAAAGAAAGCCCAACTCATAAACAGGCAAAAGCCCTACGGAACTGCTTCTATATAAACAACTTTTTCTAGGGTTTGTGGTTGCGTAGATAGTCCCAGCTATAACGCGTGTGGAGAAGAGAGAGACGCAGCCATGGGGAGAAGTAAGTTCTATCCTCCTTATCCTCTTCACTGAGTTTTGATTGCTTGGTTCAATTTCTTATCTTCTATGTTACAATTAACTATTGTTGTAAGATTCTTTTTTTTAATGTATGTTCTTCCGATTCTCGCGAACTATTTCCTCTTTCATTTAAATTTATATCGATTTCGGAAAATGAGTTTCTAGGTATGATTTATTTTCGTGTTGATGTGATTACTGTTGATTTAATGCTAGATGACTGTTTTAATGATTTTGCTTTATTCATTGTAAGAGTGTTTTTGTGTGGTGCTTGATGGTATGCTCAAATTTATCTTTTTAGGTATTAATATTCATCATGAATATATGTTGTTCTGTTAAAAATTGCAATCTCATTATTGAATGAGCTCGTCCAAATTCTTCCATATTCTTGGTTGTCAGTTTTCTAGTATTAATATTGAATACGATTTATGCTTTACTGTTTGGAATTACAATTAAAATATATTATGTTTTGAAATGAACTGCTCCAGATTTTATGTGTGATTGAGGTGATTGTAATTACGAATGTTGTTTTATTTAGGACCTGCTAGGTGTTATAGGCAAATTAAAAACAAGCCATACCCCAAGTCCCGTTTTTGTCGTGGTGTTCCGGATCCCAAGATCAGAATTTATGATGTTGGCATGAAGAAGAAAGGTGTGGATGAGTTTCCTTTCTGTGTCCATCTGGTAAGTTGGGAGAAGGAAAATGTTTCGAGTGAGGCATTGGAAGCTGCCCGCATTGCTTGCAACAAGTACATGGCAAAGTTTGCTGGAAAGGATGCTTTCCACTTGAGGGTCCGAGTGCACCCATTCCATGTTCTTAGGATCAACAAGATGCTTTCATGTGCTGGAGCTGATAGGCTCCAAACTGGAATGAGAGGTGCTTTTGGAAAGCCACAGGGTACTTGTGCCAGAGTGGCTATCGGGCAGGTGCTCCTTTCTGTCCGCTGCAAGGACAGCAACAGCCACCATGCACAGGAGGCTCTTCGCCGTGCCAAGTTCAAATTCCCTGGTCGTCAAAAGATTATTGTTAGCAGGAAATGGTATATATTTGCACTTTTGGCAGATTAGTAATTAATTTTCTGCATAAATTTTCTGTTTTATTACACAGCCATATTGTTCTTCCGTGTTTAATTTTGGTTATTATTGTTTGAAATGCGTGCTCAGGGGCTTCACCAAGTTTAGCCGTTCTGATTATATCAGGTTTAAGTCAGAGAACAGAATTGTGCCGGATGGTGTTAATGCAAAGGTAATGTGAACGAACTGGAATCTTGTTATATAGATTCTGTTATATACATGTGTACAACATCTAAGCGTGGGGTGCACAAAATCTCGTTTCTGAATGAAATATTTTCTCTGTGAAATACTTTAATTGTACTCATTTGGGCTCATATCGGTTTCTCTTTTGTGGTCTTGTAGCTTCTTGGATGCCATGGACCATTGGCCAACCGCCAACCTGGAAGAGCTTTTCTGAACAGTGCTACGGCTTAAGTCTGTGTCTGTTACATTAAGTGTTAGAGATTGAATTATAGTAGTTTTGCAAGATTTAATCGTTTATTTTGTCAGTACACTCCCTTAAACTAAGTTGAGTTCATTTGTTTTTGCAAAACCTCTTGTATTGGTTATTTTAATTTTAATGCTATATTTTGTTATGATATTCTACGTCTCCTTTTTGTTTGTTAGTTTTCGATTTTCCGTCAGCTTCACCAATGGTACCTGGTATTATTTTATTATTGAGATTTATTGATAGCAACTGATAGTGTATCAAACGTTAACGTGAATGAGACCTACTTGGCCATAAATTTGATGGCTTTTTCTTGGGAGCTATGTGGTGTGTAAGCTGTGTATACGTACACAATACACGAAGTTTGAAGAACTGCGTAACCTTTTTGGTTTAGAAAATTATATGTCACTGTTCCTTGCCATGAAAGTAACAGTTAAGTGCCGAAATCTGTAGTGTTGATTCCTCTTTAAGCTACCTCTTGTTCATCAACTGATGAAAATTATCATCTTTTTATGGCAATTCCATGGATGGATCCTCTACTTCACTGATAATTGTCTGCCCATTCTGTGCTATATGCATAAACTATCATTGCCATATGGGTGGATCATTAAGGTCAGTTTGATGTGAGGGAAGATTGGGCATTTGAAAACACAAAAGAGGGAGTTAAAAGCACGTGCCGTGGTGAAAGGCAAAATGTGGTATCCAGGGAAAAGTGTAGAAGGAAACTTATAATATGATTATCGGTGGTTATTAAATATGTATCAAAGTATGTAATCATGTAATTAGTTAATCCTAACTGTATGCATACAGAGATTTTCTCAAAAACCAATTTTGATATCTTAAATATTACAATTTTTTCACCTAATCCTTGAAATTACAAAGTATTTTTATCACCAATTTTTATTGTTTTTGTCAATTAGAATTAGAGTCTCATGCATAAAAAACTTTATCAAGCGTGAATCCGCAGTCAATTGTGATGTCTTGGTTTTTGTTATCCATCTAAAGAAAAAACTCTAATTTCATTTACTGGATTTGCGTCAAGATTCTTTACTGGATTATAGTCAAGATTTTTTATTGGATTTGAGTCAATATTTTCTACTGATTTTTTTATTGTCTAATAATATATTTTAAGAACTCAGAAAAATACGATAAAAAACTCAGCAAACAATATAAGAACAAATTTGTTTTTCTCATTAACTACCGTTTTTTTTATTTTCAACTGAACACGTAATATTTTACCATTCATTCAATCTTTTTTTTTACTTTACTTAATTTTAATTCAACATCTTAACCTTTTACTCATTTCTCCTTATTTTTTCTTCCACCTCAATTTCTTTCACTAAATGAGAGTTGTAGTCTATACTTACAATTCAACTAAAATAAAACATCATAACACTCCTACATAATTTGCTTTACTTGCATTGAGTAGCATGAAATATAATGGACTAGAAAGTGCACCTTTTGTATTGCTTCCCATCCACTCTTATGCTTCTTCAATTCTTTTTATGACAACGTTTCTTGAATTTTACGGCTTAGAGTCACTAAGCCAAAACGTGAACGATTCAATAGTCATAGGTCTTGGTTAAATAATGGACATGAACCACTTTTCTTTATATCTCGAGAACAACAATTACCAACGACCCCTTTGTCATTTCTCTTGAAAATTGGTTCCACTATCTCATAGAACGTGCTGCAGTTTCTACAGCATTCACCAACACTCTCTTTAACTTATTTCGATTTTTCGCCAAACATAAAAAAAGTCATTTTATTGCCAATTCCTAACGTCTCATCCTCAATTAAATTTTCACAATCAACCAGCATATTAAATAACCTAATAATAGCAACAATACACAAGCAATCATAACCAATGTCAATAAAATCGAAAGCAGAACGTTTCTTAGTCAGTTCCGTGTGGAAAAAAACACGCAGTGAGAATAAATGAGCAACATATGAGGTTATAATGAACAAGGTCAAAATGGAAAAACACTGATGTATGTTAGAATTTCATTTGTTGTTGCATTTAGGTCATACGAAAATTAAGAAGAAAAGGTAAAATGTACTATCATTCTTCCTTTCATGATCCTATTGTTCATATTGATGCATTATATAGCGCTTAGTAATATACTTTTTAGCTATTTTTTGCAATACTTTTTTATCTATTGTTAATTAATGACTAATGGGTGCATCTGAATTAGATTAAAGAGTTAGAATAAGGAGTTATTATGTTGAATATCGAGTTGAGTTAAAAAATAATTTCTTGACTGAGTTTTATATTGAGTTAGGTTAGTTCAAGACAAAATACTAGTGCTCTGAGAAAAAAGATTAAGTGAATGAAACATAGTTTTCTTGTACGTAATTAGACGATTTAGTTTGGAATTTAGATTTTCTTATATATTTCCACGTGCAGAATTGCTGAAATGGCGTTTAAGTATGTTTTTGTACTTAAAAGAATTTAGTAATACAAAAATTGTAAATAATTGTATTAGCTTTGAATTAAGAGGAGAATCAACTTGATATATTGTATCCATAAAAGTTGATAAATTTTATAATAGAATCTCTCTTTTGAATGCTCAAGCGAGATAAAAACCATATCATTTTTCTCTCCCATTTAAGAATGTGGTTACTCGAATGCTAGTTTATATGTTGCAAGGGAGAGATTTATAGTTGATTTTCTCTCCATGAAAAGAAGATTGAAGTGAGGATGCTTTGCTCAAGTGATACATCTTTCGTTTCAAAAGCTTAAGTTTGGTTAAATACTTGTTTTGAGGTAATACTGATATATTTATATTTATTTAAAATTTAGGATTTAGATTTTGTAGTATAAATTGTAAATATAATGATATGTGGTGATTCACTTAGACTATAAATTGCATTTATAATGATAGTTTTCTTTGGTTTGTGTTTTGTTAAGTTGGATATTAGAGTAAAAAAAATGAGATATTATGATTAGGGTATTGCTCCTTCCACCACCCGAAGTGCTTCTGCACCTCTTCACTGTTTTCTTTTATTCCAAAAATAATTTACACCTCCTCACTATTTTCTTTTATTCCAAAAATACTCTACACCTCTCCACTATTCTCAACAATATTTATCTTTCTCTCTATGCATTAATGGAGCATTCATATGGCTTAGATTTAAACTTGTGATTCATATGGCTTAAGTAGGAATGACAAAATGGGTGTTGCTCCCTCCACCACCCCAAGTGCTTATGCACCTCCCTACTATTTTCTTTTATTCCAAAAATACTCTACATCTTCCCACTATTTTCTTTTATTCCAAAAATACCCTACACCTCTCCAGTATCCTCAACAATCTTTCTCTTTCTCTCTTTGCATTAATGGAGCATTCATATGGCTTAGATATAAACTTGTGATATATTGCAAAATATAAAATTCAGAGGAAACTTCAATATTAGTTCTTCTACCACTTCCATTTTATAAACTTAAAAGTTAGATGCAAATACAAAATAATAAACATAATAGTATTAATAGTAAATAATATATTATTATTATTATTATATACTAACTTTATAATGACGAAAGAATTAAATAAATTCTAAATCTTTAACAAATAACTTTTCTTTTATATTTTAAGTATTTAATAATATTTTTATATTATTTATCTAATAAATTAAATACTTTATTCAAATTATTTGAGTCAAATATGTAGGTAAATTAAAACATAATATAATGTTAAAAATTATAGATATTAAATGTAAAAAAATACACATATATAAACATTTTTCTAGAAATTTAGAACAAAATTTTACCATTTATTAAGTAATTTGAAGAAAAAATCATATATTGAATAGTGAAAATAAGATTGAATCAAACTTATTTAAGGGAAAGTGTAAATAAAATTTTGCAATATATCACAAGTTTAAATATGAGCCATGTGAATGCTCCATTAATGCGAAGAGAGAAAGAGAAAGATGGTTAAATATAGTGGGGAGATGTAGGGTATTTTTGTAATAAAAGAAAACAGTAGGGAGGTGTAGAGTATTTTTGAAATAAAAGAAAATAGTAGGGAGGTGCAGGAGCACGTGGGATGGTGAAGGGAGCAACACCCTGACAATATAGGTCAATTTGGTTTGTTTAAGCTCGACCCATTAGCCCGATCAAAATAATAGATTGGATTAGACTGACTTGCCAATTGAAAACGAGTTGAGATTTATATCCTGATCCGAATTTGGTGACGAGTTGATTCAGACTCCCAGATTAAAAACGTGTTCCCAACCCACCTTTTTTGGTTGAAACAAGTTAGCCTATCAAACTTGATCTTTTTTGTCATTCTTACCATTAAGATTTAAATCGTGAGAAATTGAAAGAGTTATTGCATTAAACTTTAGGTTTAATTGATTCGGAGGTCCCTATTTGTGCAGTTTTGCGTCAATTAGGTCATTGTATTTTGAAATAACTCAATTTGGTCCCTATTCATGAAAAATTGAAGCAATACAATCCCTGCCATTAAATTCTGTGGATGGCGTCAAAATTGTTGCCAGGTGGCTAGGTGGGGTGGCATTTACACTCAAACCGCACTACCACCAAGCTGTCGTCGCAAAGCCACCCAACCTGCACACAAAATCGCAAACACAAAAACCCTATGTGACTACCACACTCATCACCATCAACACACAAGCTTCTTCATCCGGCAACCATGACAGCCCAAAGCGCTGTCACCGCCATCCTCGTCACCATCTCGCACCTTCATCTTCTCCATCAAAACCACCACAGCGCCGACACATCATTCCGCCACCACGACCCAAAATCGCCCAAGGTTGCCATCAACAACTCGTCATTCTCCAAGCTCGCATCGGACCACCACCATGAGCAGCGCCACTTCTTCATTCACGCACAACCATGGCCATCTTCCATTGACGCTTTGTAAGATCCTTGAAAATATTTGTAAGTTAAATGCTAAAAAAAAATGATGAATAGTAAATTGTGAATAGTAAATTGTGAATAGTAAAAAGTGAATAGTTAAAAAAAAAATAATATTTGGAAAGGATAAGTGTTACACGTAGCTTTGAGATCAGAATTCATCAAATTGCAAATAAAAAAATTATTTTTGTAATAGTAAAATGAATAAAAAAATGAATAGTTAAAATGAATAGTAAAAAATGAATAGTAAATGTTTTTGCTATAAATAGCCAAGGGGGGAGGTTGAAAATTTACACCAAAGAACTTAGAAAATTTTTGAGAGAAGAGAGTTGGAAGAATTTCTAATTTCAAAGGGGATATTCTGGAAGTTTTCAGAGAGCGAGGAGATTAAGTCTGTAATAGAGGTAAGGGAAGCCACTCTTATACTTTGCTTTGCTCAAATCCTAAATCTTGAATATGTAGTATTTTGTTGTTGTATGGTCTTGAATTTTGAATGAGAACATTTATTTGTTTCTTTTGTATTTTTGGAAGGACGAGAAGTTGTCTAACCGGCTCTGCCAGATTCAACTTCTTGTTTCCCCACACCTTTTATTTCTTATTTATATTGTATTTTTGGAAGGACGAGAAGTTGTCTAACCGGCTCTGCCAGATTCAACTTCTTGTTTCCCCACACCTTTTATTTCTTATTTATATTGTATTTTTGGAAGGATGAGAAGTAGTCTAACCGGCTCTGCCAGATTCAACTTCTTGTTTCCCCAAACCTTTTATTTCTTATTTATATTGTATTTTTGGAAGGATGAGAAGTTGTCTAACCGGCTCTGCCAGATTCAACTTCTTGTTTCCCCAGAAATTTTATTGTTTTATCTATTTTTTTATTGCATCTTTCTGGAAAGATGAGAAGTTGTCTAACCGGCTCTGCCAGATTCAACTTCTTGTTTCCCCTGAATTTTTATATTAATATTATTTTGATGGTAATAGGAGCTAATTATTTTTGTATGTATTTATTTTATAAAATATTTGCATATGAATGTTGAACTGGTGTGCTCTTGTGAAACTATTTCATGACTTTTATTATATTGGGTGTGATAACTGAAACTGTGAAATTGTACATGTTGTGATGTGATGAATTTAATCTGTTTTGAATGAGTTTGTTAGCTGAAATTGATCTTGTTGGAAGGTCTGAAGTAAAGGTTCTGTAAAAGCTTGTATATGGGTATGAAATAAATGTATAGATATTGTTTGAGGTTGCTGTGAGAGGAAGTGAAAATATTAAAATTTGGCATTTCAAATTTAAAGCATAAGAGAACATGGTAGATAATTTAAATAAATCAATTGTTAATTATTGAGGGCCCTTCTTTGTTGGTAGGATAGAGGAACCTTAAAAACCTGAGTTGGCACATCCCTGATCATAGAGCAGCCCTGGCCTGGTCCAGTCAGTTGTGACTAGTCATATGTGCTGGCGTCGAAGGTGAGTTTGATGCGTTCAGACATCTGGGTCCTCTCCGGTGACCAATTGGGGTAAAGAAAAATCTCTACTAGGATGAAAATAAAATAAAACAAGTTGATTGTAAATGCATAATATTATCATGGTAAAAATATCATATATTTTATTTATCATTACATTGAGCCCAGACTTTAGTATGTAGTTCCTAAGATATGTTGATATATTTTGGTTGATCCATGATCTTTGTCTGGTGAAAATATGTTGAGTTATACTCGTTATGGGCAAAATGAGTTTATAATATGAAGCATGATATCTGGCAATATGTTTAATTTATTGATACCAAAACGGGTTATTATGAATTTATGATTAAAGAATGAACATGATTGAGTTAGGTGGATAAGAGGGTATGAATTGTTGATTTTATGAAATGTTGGAATGGATATGAGAAATCATTACTTATGAAATGAGGTTTACTACCGGGAGTAGTATGTTCGAATTATATCATGAGAGTTTGGTATGAGCAAAGTAACACCTGAGGTTTATGAAAGCAGGCAGAAAGTGGTCTGACCATAAGGCTTTGACATAAACATATGATTCGTAAGTTTTATAGAAGCAGGCAGAGAGGGGTCTGACCATAAGGCTTCAGAAAGTAGGACATAGTATACAGGTGAGGCTTAAGGAAGCAGGCAGAGAGCGGTCTGACCATAAGGCTTCGTGAGTAAGCATGGTAAAATTGTAAGGTTTATGAAATTGAGGAAGATGATTTTGATAATGATGAATTAATGACATCGGGGTAATGATATTTTAGTAATTGTAGAAATACATGATTGAAATATTTTTATTACAAGTTTAATGATTGATATGATATGGTTGGCTTACCCTTATTTGTTTGTGCTATGATCATATAACTCATGTTATATGTGAATAGATAATGTTGCAGATGCGGTTGAAAAAGCTTAGAGATGAGAGAGATGCGGGGAAAAACTTTCAGGGATATTTTGTAAAAAGAATAAATTTGTATTGGAAAAATTATGTTGTGTAAAACTTATAAGTTGAAATTTGAATTTATGTTAAGTGGTGAAGACTATATTGTTTGAAGTTTGTAAGTTTGGTATTGTACTTTGGGAGAATTGAAATAAAGTTGGATTGAAGATAAGTTAATTTAGTCTCTACTAAAAGTAATACTCTTTAAAATATTAGGGTATTACACGCTTCGTGCCGCAATCCTCACCACCTACACTCAGAAAAACCAAAGGACCAACAACCATCACACACACAGAGACCCAATTCCAAGAAACCCTTCGAACTCTGAATCGCCATCCGCAAGAGGCCACCACAACGAGCTTTTTCCTTGCACCTACAAAGAGAGGAAAACCTAAGAAGACAACCAAACAATAGAGAAATCTAGCAACCACCCTATAGGAATCGCGCCGCCATGAAGAAGAACCCCAATCGCGCAACCAAACCTGCAACCAGCCAAGCACAATGAGTGACTACCTTATCTCCATTAATGGAATTCCTTCTCTCGCGCAGAGACTCCCTGACGATGCAAGTTCTTTTTCCTCAATCTGGCAAACCCTAATTTTGGGTGGAAAAGGGATGACACGTGCCTCGTACTTTTCAAATGAAATGCCACCTCAACTAGCCACCAGACAACAATTTTGACGCCGTCCACAAAATTTAACGGTAGGGAATATATTGATTCAATTTTTCATAAATAAGGATCAAATTGAGCTACTTTAAAATACAAAGAATTAATTGACGCAAAACTGTACAAATAGGGACCTTCGAATCAATTAAACCTAAACTTTATTGAGGCATGAAAAAGGTTACCTTAACTATATTAAACTAGTAGGGTGGTAGTGTGTGATTTGCATAGAGAATGAAACATTGTAATCCAAGTTTTTTGTTTGTTACTTGTATGAAAAAAAAGTTGTTGAGTAATTCAATGTGTCTATTAGAATATTTGGTTAATTTTGGTAAAGTGATAATAAAATTCTAGAAATTTCTTTTGGATATTGTTGTCTTTGGGTATTGTTGTCTTGGATATTGTTGTGAGATTTCTTATTTACATAAATAAATAAATAAATAAATAATTCAAATTTATTTCAATTGTAAGTTGAACTTACCAATGTACTCGCATTAAGATTTGTTTAATTATTAGAAACATGATAAAAAAAAATACTTATATATGAATTTGTTAAGATTTTTTTTAATTATTAGAAACATGATAAAAAAAATACTTATATGTGAATTTGTTAAGATTTGTTTAATTATTAGAAACACGATAAAAAAAATACTTATATGTGAATTTGTTAATATGTGGATTAAATAATTAATATATTATTATTATTAGGCTTTATACCCTATTTTGTTCCCAGTTTCGTTCGAAAATGTCAAATTAGTCAATCCTTTAAAAAATGCGTCAATTACGTCTTTACTTAATAAAATTTGCATCAATAAAATTCCTTCCGTTAAATCCGTACAAACGACATTAATTATTTTTCTCTTTCTTTAATTAACGCCGTTTGTACGGATTTAACGGAAGGGATTTAATTGATGCAAATTTTATTAAGTGAGGACGTAATTGACGCATTTTTTTAAGGGATAGACTAATTTGACATTTTCGAACGAAACTGGGGAAGGGTATTAAGCCTAATTATTATTATTATTTATTATTATTATTATTATTATTATTATTATTATTATTATTATTATTATTATTATTATGGCTGATAAGGTGCAAGTAGAGTTTGTGGGATGCAAGTAGAAAAAAATTGACATTTGAATTTGGTCCATTACGGGATAGAAAAATAATCCATATTAATAAAAATATGTGATGAATATTAAATGAATATTTTCAATGGATATTCGTGAATAATAGATATACTATTTAGTTACCTGCTTGCTAACGAGATAGGTATATGTAATGATAATATCATCGCATGTACTTTTTATCCGGTAATAATTATTAATAAATTTTGTTTGAATTTTTTTTTTAAATTGAAGTGATCAAAATAATATTATTAGTGAAATAAATATTAATTATGGAATAATCATTTAGAATTTGTTTTTTTATATTTTTATTTTTGTATGAAACACATAAAAATACTAGAGAAAAAAAAAGGTAATTTGAAGAGTGTTTCACAACTTTTCGCAAATAGTATTTAATATTATTCTGTAGGGATTAAACACTTTGGAACAATAGTTAAACATTTTAAGTATAAAAACAACATTGAATGAAAATTTTGTTTAAATACAAAGGAAAAAAAACACACTTTGATTTATACAAGTTTACTTCAATTGAGTTATGTCCATTTTTTTCTTAAAATTCTTTTAAGGAGTTCCACTAAAACGAGTTTAGTTACTCTTAGTTTACAAATTAGCCAAAATGGTTAGACGAATTTCATCACACCTGGTATCAATACTATACCATCTGTCTAAAACGTTTAACTCTACTAAGTTAAACTTTACAAGTATTTGAATTCACTTATGAATCTAAAACATTAAAGTGTTTTTAAAATCTTATAAGACAAAAGATTACTCTCGTAGAGAGGATATAAAACCAATACAGAGAACTTATGAAAACTTGTAAACGATCTTATCTAAGATGAGTCTTAAAAGAAATAACTTTGAGACAAGTAATGAGTGTATGGTAATATTGATACCAAAAGTTCTATTTCTTCTCTTCAACAATCCTCTTTATATAGAATTTTTCGAGAAAGATTCGTTATTCAGAACTTTTAACTTTCTTCTAGGCATATAGTTTTTATGATAGTCAAAAGTTATGTTGCGTCCTGATAGAGCAACTGATAGAGCAACTATGCATGTATGAATATTCTTTGAATATCCTTATGTCTCTAATCGTTCTTCTGATTCTGAGCAGACTTTTGAATAAAGTTGGTAATTTGTACAGAAAAAGAGAGCACAACATAGCAGATAAAAGAATACTTGAACGTACTTGCATTAAAGCGTTAAACAACTTAAGATTTAGGCATGACACAAGAACTATAGTTTAAAGTTTGTCTATTTTGAGTGACTTTTTAAAGCATTTAGGATATCTAGTGTTTAACGAGATTATATGATTCCTAGACAACCTAACTCTTTATTAGATGCTTTCGCGATTAGATGTTTTGTTATAAACTCTATAGTGTTTAGCACTTGTCAAACATATGTTAAACACTCTTCTTTCAATAGACGTTCTTGTATCCATTAGGCACATTAAAGATTATCCTTTAGTGCTTCTAACAATGTCCTAAACGGTTAAACACTATTTCATGTTAGACGTTATGTTAAACTTCAAAACAAAACAAGGTTTGTTTGTCTTAATATTGCATTTAAAGATATAAAATTGAAATTATTTTATAAAGGATAATATTTTAAAATTTTTATTTTGATATAATTAGTTTAAATTTACTTTTTAAAATAGCCAAATTTATTTACATTATTATTTTAATTAAGTAATTTGATTTAAATTTGATTGTGAACATTATCCTTCTATCTGAATTTAAATTTCAAAGATCTGTTTTTCATTTTATTCAAAATTTATAAAAGTAAAATATAAAAATATCAACAGTTAATCATGATAAGTTTTGTATATATCCGTAGCTACTTTTTTCACATGTACCTAACGGGACAAATATATTTAGGAGGCATAACACAGAAAATACACACATTCCGTCCGACCGTTGTCATCCTACTTAATGAATTAGTTATAATAATTTATATTAATATTCTATGTATTGTAAAAAAAAAAAACAATGAGACTAATATCATTTACTTTTAGGTTTCATTTTTCCAATATCTTAATTACATATTTTAATCCCTCCATCAACTTTTACTTTAAAAAATTACGAAATTTTGTTATTTATGTGACAGGCAGAAGGAAAGTTCCGGTAGTGTTTGTCTTCTGCTACAGCTAGTCATAGCTTTTATGCGTATTTCCTTCCCATCAATTTCCAATATGTGTACCCATTACCATTAATAATCTATTTCAAAATTTTTTAGAATACTACTCTATAATGATTCAAATTCTATTTTATTTGTGTAGTAAATATTGAATATTTTGAAATATTAGAAATACACAGAGGTAGGATCTCTTCAAACAAACATTTTCAAAATTTGATTTGGCTTTTGATGCGGTTAGAAGTAAATTTGGTGTATGGGTTGAGTGGGTCCTGTGGTTTTAAGAACTGAAATTGCACTGTTCATATTGATGGTTTAAACAAGACGTATAGTTGTTGTGTGAGTTGTTTAATTAGTGAATAATATAGGGTCCATTTCCAAAGACATGCCAACTAATTTAATTTATGACTTGCTGCTTCATTTCAAACGTTAGAGTTGAAGTCATGCAAAGCCATGTTCTTTTTTCCTCTTACGTTGAGCTAATTTCAACTGCAAAAAGTGGACATTAATGTGATTGTTAGGGAGAAAAAGGAGTTTGTAATTTGGTGTAGGTTAGCTCCCTCATTATTGCTGCCAGAGTAGATTTGTAGTTAAGTAGGAAAATGATCACCAATTCCTAGTTGTTTAGTTTCAATCTCTATTTATTTCATGCTTTCATGTCATATGTTGCGTGCACAAAAACTATACTTTTGCTCTGTTGGACGCCATTCATTAGATCTTCATTACAGATTTTGAATTTCATTGCTATTCTCCTCTTTTTGTTGAACTGGATTAAATATTTCCTTCTTATTTTTGTGAACTGGTAATGCTGCAATTCTTGGTATCTTCACACTGAATTTCATACACAGGTATTTTCTCTTGGTTCCTCTAAACTCCAAATGTGAACACTTGCTTGATTATGGATTGGAAAATAAGGCATTTCTGATGAACATGGTCCATTTGTCGGTGGTTGCCTCTGCTGCTCATCATAATTGTTTTTGGAACCTGATCCCTTGCATTTACCATCTTCTTCACAAATCTGCATGACATTTTTTTTTTGTGTACAATGCTTGCAATGATCTGTGTATCTCTGAAAATCTGGTCTTTAATTAAGTTGAATGGAGTCAAGTGATTCATGTATGTAGCCAATGAGAGTTATTCTAATATGATCTGCTGATTCTGTCACTTCCTTCTCTCCTAACTGTTTTGTTTGTTTAATATTTCTGGCATTGTCCGTAAGGCGAATGATGTTATGTTTGTATGACTTCACTGGAGGAATCAGCAAGTTGTATTAGTTAACATTTGGTGGTATTCTTTGTTTTGAATGTGAAAATTTTTACCCATCTTCATCCCTTTTGAATGTCCTTTGTCACAGTAAATGTTTCAATCTAGCTCCAAAGAAAAAAAGTAGTTTTTCAGTATTTGAAGGTTAACTTTTCGAGTATGCAATCACCAGGTTTGGTGGCAAAAACTAGAAATCAACACTCATGATTCACAACATCATTTTAAATTAGGATATTTCAGCCTACTTTTAGCGACAATGCCTTTTCTTTATGAAGTACAAAAGTGAGTCAAACTTCAGCCTTTTTCTTTTTTCATTTCCTTTTTTCTTGGATTCTCAATCACAATCCTCCTTTTTCCCTCTTCCTTCTTGCTTGTTTTTTGGAAAAGGAATACTTTTTTTGGTAAAGGAATCTTCTTACTTGTTTTGAAATGACTGATTTATTTGAAAAAATGTACCAACAGAAGACACTCACTTTAAAATTCAAGTTCTCGAAGAACGGAATTGCTGAACTTATTCGACTTGATTTCTGGTCAATTTCTAAATTCACTCTGTAAACTAATAGTCTAAACCACCATTTCATGTCTAACTTCTGCATTACCTTCCAAGTGGCACATCATTGTTTTTAGACTAAACTCTTTCTTACTCAAGTAACTCAATGTCACAGAACAAAAAAGTAGTTCATTATGACTTTCAACATTTTTATCCTTCTCAGCCATATGATCAGCTAACACTTTACCATAATTTTTCCAGAGCTGAACCAAGCAAGGATGAAGAACAGCTAAGATCAGGACTTGGAACTATCACTTGCCTCCACTCCACACCAAACAAGAAGCAATGAAGTTCCAATTCCGTGCTGTTTCATTTGTTCTGCTAAGCTTCATAGTGTCTCTCTTTGGCCTGATTGTAGCTGACTTGAACTCCGACAGACAAGCTCTGCTTGAGTTCTTCTCAAATGTTCCACACGCCCCAAGATTAAATTGGAGTGAGTCCACTCCAATTTGTACTTCTTGGGCAGGTGTGACTTGCAACCAAAATGAAACTAGTGTCATTAGCATCCATCTTCCAGGGGCAGGTTTCCAGGGCTCCATTCCAGAGAATAGCCTGGGTAAACTAGATTCTCTTAAAATTCTGAGCCTTCATTCCAATGGCCTCAGAGGAAACCTTCCTTCTGACATTCTCTCTATTCCTTCACTCCAATATGTAAACCTGCAGCAAAATAACTTCTCAGGTCTAATCCCTTCTTCCCTCTCCCCTAAACTCATAGCATTAGACATTTCCTCTAATAATTTCTCGGGAAGTATCCCACTTATCTTTCAGAATCTCAGTAGACTAACCTGGTTGTATCTCCAAAACAATTCCCTCTCTGGGGCTATTCCTGACTTCAACTTTACAAGTCTCAAGTATTTGAATTTGAGCTATAACAACTTGAATGGCTCAATTCCAAAGTCCATCAACAAGTATCCGTACACTTCTTTTGCTGGGAACTCTCACTTGTGTGGACCACCTCTCAATAACTGCTCTGCAGTCTCCACTCCATCTTCATTTTCTTCCTCCGTTTCTCCTTCACCTGTTCATCAACCACTCTCTCCAGAAGCAGCTCCCCAAAATAGAAGTGCTACCACTTCAAAGAGTTACTTTGGCCTAGCTTCTATACTTGCTCTGACAATTGGGGGCTGTGCTTTCCTCTCTCTCCTAGTTTTGGTGATGTTTGTATGCTGTTTAAAGAAGAAAAATAGTCAAAGCCGTGGCATACTTACAGGAAAGGCACCGTGTTCTGGAAAGACTGAGGTTTCAAAGAGTTTCGGGAGTGGGGTGCAAGAGGTTGAAAAAAACAGGCTGTTTTTCTTTGAAGGTTGCTCTTACAGCTTTGACCTTGAAGATTTGTTAAAGGCTTCAGCTGAAGTTCTTGGAAAGGGGAGCTATGGAACAACATATAGGGCTGTTTTGGAGGATGGAACAGCAGTGGTAGTTAAAAGGTTGAGGGAAGTTCTAGTTGGAAAGAAGGAGTTTGAGCAGCAGATGGAGGTTGTAGGAAGAATTGGTCGGCACCCCAATGTTTTGCCCCTTCGAGCCTTTTACTTCTCCAAAGATGAGAAACTTCTAGTATATGACTACATGCCTGGGGGCAGCTTGTTTTCCTTGTTGCATGGTACGTTTTATTTACATTGATTATTGATACATTGTCTCTTTCTGTTGCCAAGTCCATACACCAATCTCTTTTATTGATAATGGACAAAGTAAGTTTTTCTTTCTTCACCATTCTGCATCTGCATTATATTTATCAACCTACTTGGTGCGAGTAACCAAAAGGCAAAAGCTGAAGTCAATATTTATGCTGGTTATTAAAGGAGAATTTCAATTATGTAGATTGATGTCATGGAAAAAGTAGCCTATTTTTCTATTTCTATCACCATTGAAGATTGTTTAGCAGTAGTTTTAGGGATTCGGCAAGATAATGGACAAAAAATGGTGTCTTTTGTTCACCATTCAACAGCTGCAGTATGTTACTTATGTAGCAATAAGCAATTCATCATGCAACTAGCTGACACATAGTGAACTATAACAAAGCTACATCTTTGCTTAATTCTTCTATCCTTCCTAAACAACAGGGAACAGAGGAATGGGAAGAGCTCCATTAGACTGGGATTCAAGAATGAAGATTGCACTTGGAGTTGCAAAGGGGATTGCTTCCATTCACACTGAGCACATGGATTTAAAACTTACTCATGGCAACATCAAGTGCTCCAATGTGCTCATAACCCAAGAACATGATGGCTGCATCACTGATGTAGGACTCACTCCTATGATGACCACTCAATCAACCATGTCAAAAGCCAATGGCTACCGTGCTCCCGAAATAACCGAGTACAGGAGAATCACTCAGAAGTCTGATGTTTACAGCTTTGGAGTGCTCCTTCTTGAAATGCTCACTGGAAAGGCTCCAATAGGATATCCTGGATATGAGGACATGGTTGATCTTCCAAGATGGGTGAGGTCTGTGGTTAGAGAGGAATGGACTGCTGAAGTTTTTGATGAGGAGCTGCTTAGAGGGCAGTATTTTGAAGAGGAAATGGTGCAGATGCTTCAGATTGCACTGGCATGTGTGGCTAAGGTGGCAGATAATAGGCCAACAATGGATGAAACTGTTAGGAACATAGAGGAAATTAGGCTTCCTGAATTGAATAACCATAACACATCATCTGAGTCTGACTCTAATCTACAAACTCCATGATTATTTTTTATACGTATGTTTGCCCTGCCATGGATTTCTTATTTTCTATACCACACAAGGAATAACCTTGTTGTGTCTTTAGAGTATTCAAGTTATGATAACTGTATTGTATCTTGGTATGTTCAGATGACGTAGTAGTTTCTTATTCCACAAATGCAGTGAGAAACGTTGTATCAAGTTAGTGGCACTGAAGAAGTAAAAGTTTTCAAACCTTGCAGTTCAGTATCACTCATTTATGTATCTCGCATGATCTTTTATTGTCACATTATTCCACATAAGAAAGATTGGAAATCTAAGAATTCCCATATGCACACAGTTTGCACCTACAGTTGAATTCGGACAGAATGTTTTGGTCATAAAATTTCTTGTAAAATAGATCTAGGATAAACCCAAAGAAATGGGATCTTATTTCCACAGTTGAAAGACCAAGAATGGGTACTCAATTGATCAAGGAGCATACTCTTCAACATAATTTTTACTAAATTTTTCACTTCTTATTAAACACTCTTTTTTCCTGTTTTTTTGGTTTGTAGTAAATTTTAATCAATAAAAAAGGTTTAAGAAAGTGTTTTACGTTTTCTTGTTTCTGCTACTAGAAATGGAAATTTTCCCTTTGGCTATACAAAAAGATTTTATGAAAAAATATTCACTGCAACTTCGTGTACTTTTTTTAATGAAAGTTAAAATTGAAAATTTTCTTTATTCCATTCCAAATATGATAGAATTTGCTATCCAAACTTTTAAAATATATAGATACATTTTCTTAACTTGTGTTAATTTTTTTTAACATATCAAAAGTGGATATATTTACACTTTTGATATATTTAATCTCAAATGTCAATTTAAAACTCCCTTTAACAAATCCAAAAAATTAAAAGAACTATATCAATTTATGTTTAAAAATTGAGATCAGAATTGAAAGAAAGGTGAATTCTATTTTGTGACAATATTTAAAAATTAAAAATATATTTATCTCTTATTATAATTAAAAAGAGTTTAGGAAGAAATTATTAACTTTACATAAGAGATTTTACAATTTCTATATAACTAAATGTCAAATACCTGGGTTATGGATATGATGCCCCTACACAAACAAATCCAAATATATGAGCTTCAAGATTTATTCAAATTCCATGTCATGACTTATGTGGCACCATTAGAAGAGTCTTTATGTTGAAGTGAAAACCTCTTATGTCTCTATCGTACAACCAAATGAGTTGCAAATAAGTGTAACATATCTAAAAACCGAAAGATCTGGCTGTTTTGCATGATAATAATGGATGATGGTAAGTAATTAAGGAAGGTTGATAAAGGTCAGCTTGGATGATATGATTGTAGCCTTATTCAAATTCCACTCATTTAGCACAGGTATTCTTTTACTTTCTATCTTTACTGTAACAATTCTTTAATGAACAATATGACTTTATATAATCATTGTAATTTGTAAGGGTGAGTAAATATAAGAGATGATGTTTTCATTGAGCAATGCTTTATTACAGATATCAATAAATACTTTTTTCAGTACAATCATTATTAATATATTTTATTTTTAGTGTAACGAAAAAAAATTATAATTTTAATATAAAAATTTGATTTAATTAATTTTAATTGAACATTGATAATGATTAACATAATTGATCACGTGTTTTGATTTTGATTTTTTCCTTGTTATCAAGTTTATTTATTGAAGAACAAATTAATATTAATATCTCTCTAATTTTGAAAGAACATGTTTTTTACTCTCTAAATTCTTTTAAGATTCATTACATAATTAATATTAGTATGATGTCGCATTGTTTATCATTTTTTAATCCATTAAAAATCACTAAACAATGTTTATCACTTGTATAAATAATTTATATATAAGATTTAACATAGTCAGTGAATGAAAACTTACAACTAAAAAAAAAAGGGCATTACCGAAGGCCGAAATCTCTCGAAAACAGCCAAAAGCCGTCGGAAAAGGACATTTACCGACGGCTTACCGACGGCCAACGAGCCGTCGGTAAATCCCTTGTTGATAACAATTACCGACGGCTTTTGGCCTTCGGTAATTACCGAGGGCCAAAAACCTTCGGTAAAAATCAGGCAGGATTAAAGGATAAAGAATCAATGAACTACATTTAAAATCTCTACCAAATTGTAATGCAACTGGTAATGCGATGAACTCTATAATTTCCTTTCAAGTTAAATCATATTCCGGAACATATATCTTGAAGAAGGTAATAATGAATGTAATCTTTTGTCATTCAACAAAGAATAAAGTATGATTCTTATATTCCAATACATATATCTCCAGAAGAAAAAAGGCTACAAATTATAAAATCTAACTGTAAATAGAAAGCTCTTATGAATCGTCATTTACATTCTTGACAATCTTCAAAAGAAACATTATTAAGATAATTCATTTGCATGATGACACATATAGCCACAACTAACATAAAAAACCATGTCTCTGGGTAGATCAACTGATTTTTCCCTTCAAAAGTTAACTTCAAAGAAGTCCCGAGGGCCTTAACACTCATCACCTGTAAAATTATAGCAATCCAACGTAGATCAACCTCAGTACTATTGTAGTGAAAAGCAAACATTTTTCAGTAAGTATTATTATAGAAATAATTATGCAAGTAAAAAATATATAAAACCCGTATGGAAGCTGAAAGTCTATTTATGAAATTCATTACTAGAACACAGTAGTGAATAGTAAAGACCAAATTACTTTGAACATGAAATCATATTCCTTGGATTGTATACTATGAAGTACTTCTTTTGGATCCCCTGTGAAGAACAACAACAATAATATCATATTCATCATGTTCTATTAACAATGCTAATAAACATGTTCTATTTCTCTCAAATTAACTAAAAATTAACAATGCTAATAAACATGTTCTAAAAAATTAACCAAAATTCTAAATTCTAACAGCTTTTTTCTTATTTATTTATTTAGTAAGCATCTTAGTGCTCTTTTTCTGTCAAATAAATTTTACATTTCTAGTTGAATTATTTTATCTAACACTATTGAGATACCAGATAAAAAAAATGATCCATAGTTACATAAAAAGATATAAAAGTTATGGTGATGGAGAATAAAAGATCAATTTCCAGAAATATATAAGAACAAGCATATATAAGATCAATTTCCAGAAAGATAAAAGATCAATTGCTGTGGTAAATTACATCCATATATAAGAAAAGTAAATATTCAAGTTTATTTTTGGTAAAGAAATTTAGCAAGAACAAGCATTGCCATAATTGCAGTGTAATGCATCTGATATGACACTCTATGTATTGGTTGGTGAAAGCAAATTATCTTTTTCATTGAATTAATTGGACGGTGAAAAGCATGAACCCACTAATTAGATCTCTCCACTTTCTTTCCAATTGAGAAGAAGTAACCTGTCATTTACCAAATTTACATGTACTTTTTATATATAGTAAAGAATCATATTTAAATTAGAGATGATCACTAAATGACAATTAATGACGAGAATTAAAAAATAAATAAGTATAAAGGGTCTTAAGAAAGTAGTTCACAATTAACAAACAGTAATAAAAATCCAACTCAGGATAATAGCTGGTACTGTGAGATACACAAAAAAAATCACAAACTTGCATTCCAGCAGAAAATTGGTAATGCAACTCAGAATATACCTACAAAATAAAACAGCAATAAAGAGAAATGAAAGACTATCCAACACTATAAGATATTTGCTGCCACAACACTATAACACTACAAGTTTTCATATCTCAGTACATAGGAAAAAAATTTAAATTCTAAGAGCAAATATAAACGATAACTAATAATAAAGACTATCCAAGTTCAAGCAGCATGATGAAGCAGACTTTGGTCAAGGTGCCACACACCTGCAAACCATAAAGTATAAATTTAAGTAGAAGTCATAGGTATTGGGAGAAAATTACCATATTGCTGGAAATGTACATGGCTCATTGAATGCTTTTCACGGCTGGAAATAAAATGCACAAGCTTACCATTTAAGTTTTTGAACAAAGCCTTTTGTTGCTTCTTTGCTGGAAGGGGAAAAGAGTACCGTGTTTCTCTTTAGAATAGAGCCTAGAGGATGGAACGTTTGGCACCTAGCAATCAAATTCTTTTATTTACAAAAGAGAAATCAATTATAAAATGGGAAAGAAGTGCACGGTTACCTCCAAGATGTAGCACCAAACACATTAAACAAAATTGGGGCAACCACATTTTTGTTGGCTGGAACGTGGTTTTCATTTGTGAAAAAAAAAAACAAATGGACTTGAAGCCACATTGAAAGCTTATGTCCATACGTGATTTTCCACTCCACACATCATAAACTTTTATTCTTTGATTGATAAGTCCTGGGTAATGTCCAGCAAGGGTCATGGAAAAGTCTAGCCACCTAAAAGAGGAGTTTGGCAATTAGTGGAGGCAGCACGTACAAAGAGAGGGCACACTCCTTTTCTTCCTCTTTGTTTTAAATATTGTTTTGGATTTATGGGAGAAAAATAGTGTGGCACACTTGCTTTTCTCGGAGGAACCTCCTTCCCCTTTAGGAGCTGATGTCCGTCCAACACTACCCATAAGAAAGAAGCTCATGGCCATGATAGCAGCTTAGAATGGAGGCAGCTTCAAGCATTTTGGAGCAGCTGAGTTCGAAGAAGAAGCGTTCCAGTAGCAGCCACCTTGGATGAGAATAAATGGAGTGTTGCAGATGAAGGGAAGCTCACGGTTTTCTCCATTCATTTTGGCTTGCATCTTGCCTTGCATCACAGAATAACAGAGAAGGGGTCACCACTTGATAGATAGCTCACGGCTGCACACTTGGGAGAAGCACATTACAATTTCTTTTAGAAGTCCAAGGTGCAGCATGTTAGAGTTTGTAGAAGCTGGAAGAAGTTCAAGGCTAGAAGCACGTGAAGCAGAGAATGATGCACAACAGCAGAGAAGCCAAAGAGGCTTGAAGAGAAGAGAGGTCTTGCCACCACTCACGATTTTTACTTAATGGCTTGGAAAAAGTTCATGACCATTTGGAGACAATTGCCACGTAAGGGAGCAGCAGATTTGGAGTGACATCCAGCTTACATTCCACCTTGCAACTCATTGATTTCATCAATTAACAAGTGAACAAAATAAGCTGCCACATTTGCACCGCACCTCACGGTTTTCTCAACAACATTATTATTTGGAAGATAGCAAGTTACACGGCCCCATATGACAATTCTCTTGGCAAGCATCAACCAAAGCATTTGGAATAACAAGAGGGGCCACGTAGAAATGAAGGAGCCACGTCCAGCCTTTGTGAAGAAGCAATGTCCAGTAAAGAAGAGAGTGACCACCCTTTCACGGTGATGGAGCTTACAAAATCCAGCAGCTTGGAGTTGGAACAGCTGCAGCCACCACTTGCCACTTATTTTGAAGAGTAACCGTTGAGAAGCATACAACAACCGAGAGGGGCTGGAACAGTTTATTTTTCAACAAGACAAAAGGTGGAGATTTGTTTCACGGTGGAAACATTGGAGTCCAGCAAAGAGAAGCAGCCGTGGAAGAGAAGAATGGTGTGCAACGGATTGCAGTGGGAAGTGGGCAAGTGGCAATATCTTGGCAAGAAGCAGCAGAAGAAGATTCACGGGTCTAGCAAAGAAGAGTGTACACGGCAAATTGAAGAAGAAGACAAACAATGGGAGCCCACCTATTTCTTTGGCAAGACTAGGAGGTGAAGAAAGTCATCCAACTACACTATTCCAGTAACAAAAATGCTTGTTTGCACGGACTGAACAACAAATCCATACATGTTATTCTAATTCTATCAAAAACTGAATTCATTATGTTACACACCAGTTTCAATATTGTTAACGCACATGCTAATCATAAAATCCAAACTGTTACACACCAGTTACAGTGCCACAAAAACAAAAAATGCTTCAGAATCATGAAACAAATGCTACAATATCAATTAAGAATCAAGTCTCTCAAACAATAAGTGGATCACAAAATTAAAGCATTGATACATCGATTACTATTTTAATTTCAACTGAAGAAGGGATCTTCACTCAATGAAGGAAAGACTAAAAATACGTACTGCTTGAGTATCAAAATAGAGCACGCTCATTTTGAAGGCCAAACTGCAAGTGGCCAAAGACCTAGCCGACGCGGAGATTCCGACGATGCCGAGAACAAGGTCGCGACAGCGGCGCATCCCACGGCAGAGAGGCTGGACGAAGCCGAGCCAGCCGGAGGCGGAGAGCGCGTGGCGGGAGAGGAGGTGCGTGCGGCGGAGGAGGCCGAGGAAGAGCCCCATGACGGTGTCTGCGATCTCCTCGGTGCGCGAGGTGTCGACGTGGACGAGGCGAAGGTCGAGGTCAGCGGCAAGGGCGGAGTCGACGGCGCGGTCGGCAGAGTCGACGGTGCGGTCGGCGGAGCCGAGGCAGACGATGAGGTGGTAGGAACGGAGGCGGCTCTGGGTGGCGCGGGAGGTAGGCGAGGGAGTGCGGGAGAGTTTTAAGGAAGACAAAATTCGGGAGAATGGGAGAGAAAAATCCCAAGTTCTAATTTCATAAGTCGAACCTTATACCGACGGCCACATTCTTTCGGTAAAATCACTGTACCAATACCGAAGGTTAAAGTCGTTCGGTAAAATCAACTTTATCGAAGGCCAAAGGGCCGTCGGAAATATACCTTCGGTAATTAACCATTTTCTTGTAGTAGTGAATCCTTAAACATTAAAATTGCACTTTAAAACTAAGATTAACTACAAGATGTTCAACTCATCCATTATAAAATTCAAGTAGTTAGAAATACTTATTATTTCCTTCTCAGAAATGAAAACTTAATTTTGTATTATTTAGAGATGGATGAAAGTTACAGCCCTATAATGTCTCATTAAACACATGCAGGTGAGGATTTTCTACTCTGCATAGTTTACAACGCAATTAAACAAACTCAAAATTATCAAAAGTTGGAGTGTGATATCCTCAATACCAATGTGCTCGGAACTCTGAAGTCATTAAACTAAACAAAATTGATGAATACAAACAATTCATGTTTCTTACTTCTTAAATAGACAGAAAACACAAAACTTCAGAAGATTACAAGGGAAGAAGATAATCTAGACTACTAAACCCTTCCAAAATTGTGCTTTTCCTAACACATCTTTGCTTGAAATGTGTAGGGAATATATGTTTAAATATCTGTAATTTAAATTAGTTTTTAATTAAAGAAGTTACATCAATCTCCTCAAATTTCTAAGGCATAATTCAAAGATGCAAATTTTTTGTGTAAACATTTGTAACCATTAAAAAATTGAAAGGTTTTTCCTTGAAGGATACGCGGATTTGGCCCTGTAAACAATCACGTGTCAACTCAACAGAGGAAAAACATAATTGGAGATTTCGTGCATGGATTTCATCAATTAATCTCCATGCATATCGCAGAATATCCAAAGGGAACCAGGGAATTAGAATCCCTTGCCAAGGAACAAAGAATGGTGAAAGAAGGCACTAAGATGAAAGACACAAGATAATAACAAAGCTATACTTTTATATATTATGTTGGAAACCAACTTAAGATAGAAACCAATAGAAACCAATAGCAACTTAGCCATTAAGGAGGAGGGCTTTTCAAGCTTCCACATAAACATTGTGTGTTCTCATATATCAATGCATTTTCCTTGAACCAGACGATATTTGAGACTCGATGTTGCCTATGTTATTCCAGCTTTAAGAAAGCAATGTCTGAATTGTCATAATCCAAGAAGACAAGTGAAGTTGTTTCATGAATATGGCATATAAAACTGTCATGTTTCTACTCTCTTCTCCTGCTCACGTTTTACCATCAGACACCAACCTTTGTTAAGAGCCATGGCCACCAACCGTGGTGTCCTCTCAACACTTGACAAAGCCAAGACCCAAAGATATCACTATAAGGTAATTGGGATAGCGGGGATGGGTTTCTTCACTGATGCATATGATCTCTTTTGCATCACTGCACTTATCAAGCTCATAGGTCGCCTGTACTACTATGACCCCATGAGTCACAGTCCAGGGAAGCTTCCAAAGAATGTAAGCAATGCAATAGCAGGAGTTGCATTGTGTGGCACCCTTTCAGGGCAGCTCTTCTTTGGCTGGCTGGGTGACAAACTCGGCCGAAAAAAGGTTTATGGCATAACCCTTTCCACCATGGTGGGGTGTGCCTTGGCATCAGGGCTTTCTTTTGGCTCCACAGCCAAAAGTGTGGTTGCTAGTCTTTGCTTCTTCAGGTTTTGGCTAGGATTTGGCATAGGAGGAGACTATCCTCTCTCAGCTGTTATAATGTCTGAATATGCCAATCAAAAGACTAGGGGAGCTTTTGTTGTTGCTGTTTTTGCTATGCAAGGAGTGGGAATATTGTTTGCTGGAGGTGTATCTATGTTGGTCTCCAAACTGTTCCTATTAGCTTATCCAGCCAGCGTTTTTGCAGTTGATCCAGTGCAATCTACTCAGCCACAAGGAGACTTTGTTTGGAGAATAGTGCTAATGTTTGGTGCATTTCCTGCTGCCTTCACTTATTACTGGAGAATGAAAATGCCAGAAACTGCAAGGTACACTGCCTTAGTGGAAGGAAATTACAAGAAAGCGGTTGATGATATGGCTAAAGTTCTTGAAAATGATATACCTTTAGAAGAATCAAATACCAGGGTTGCTGCCACACCTAGCCTCTCTTATGGATTCTTTTCTTCAAAGTTTCTTGAGAAGCACGGCCTTCACCTTCTAGGAACAACCAGCACCTGGTTCTTCTTGGATATTGCCTTCTACAGTCTTCAGCTAGCACAAAACGATATTTACCATGCAAGTGGATTTTTACCCAGTGCTTCCCAAATGAATGCCATAGAGGAGGTATTTCTACTCTCCAAAGCAATGTTTGCAGTGGCACTGTTTGCTACTGTCCCTGGATACTGGTGCACAGTGTACTTCATTGACAAGATTGGAAGGTACAAAATCCAACTTGGCGGATTTTTTGCTATGTCTGTTTGCATGTTGTTTTTGGGACTCAATTATCCAGAAAAGAGGGGAGATGAATGCAACCCAGATGAAACATATGATTATTGTGGTGGCAAACACACCCTCTTTGTCATTCTTTTTGAAGTCACCCTTTTCTTTGCAAACTTTGGACCCAATAGCACAACATTTATAGTGCCAGCAGAGCTGTTCCCTGCCAGGTTCCGTTCAACATGCCATGGAATATCAGCAGCAGCTGGTAAAGCAGGAGCTATCATTGGTGCTTTTGTTGTACAAAGCTATACAAGTAATCCACAAGACGAATCAGAAGGTATCAAGACCGCACTTATAGCACTTTCAGTCGTCAATATGCTAGGATTCCTCTGCACTTTCTTAGTGCCAGAAACACGAGGCCGGTCACTTGAAGAAATCTCTGGAGAAGATAAAGAACTCACTGGCAATGTTTCTCAAGACAATGCAAACGATAAAACAACTGATACAGGAAAGGAAACCAAAAACTCTAACGCTGATATAAGTCCAGCAAACTCAGTGGTTTAGCTAATCTTAATACCCCAACTATAAGCGTCAATAATAAGAGGAAGGTGCAAAAAGAATAATGTTTGTTTCAGTAAGTTATACTTACAGGTTTCTATGTTCTGCTTGTGTTTTAGTTTCCCCTTTATATTCTTGTCTAAGAGACTAAAGAATAGTAATCTTCGTGTGGTTTAGTTGCTAGAATAAGAGCTTCTTCGTTGACTGTGCGAATGTGTTTGCACCAGTAGAAGAACCAAAATGAATACTTATACTGTAATCTCTGTTCCTAGTGCTTCTGGTTTTAGCATATTAAGGTGTTGGACACTCAGTTAAAGTCTCAAATTTAAAAAACGTATTTTTACGGCTCCAACATCCTCGGATATAATCCAACACAGTTCCTATAAAGGGAGAAGACACAATGATCTTTATGAGACGTTGGAAAGTATGAAACTTATTATCTCCTTTAAACAAACACACGTTTCATATTTATATTTTGTATTTCTCTTTTTCTATTTGAATTTGTCTTTAGATGAAATTTAACTTAGGTGGTATCTTTTTCAATGATGGTAATCAGCAAGGGATAAAATGCTCTAAATGAATTAGATCCGGTTTAACTTTTGAAATTAAGATGAATAGATTAAATTCGTTTCTGTATAGGAAAAAAAGTGTTCAACTGGTTATATTTGGCTGAAATTTCTGAAGATGATTTTAAATAGAATGTTCCTTATCAGTTTAAATGATTCATAGAATGTTCAATGTATACACCTGTGGCTGTATCCTATTTTTTATAAATTATAAGTGTGGCAGTATCACAGAATTTTCTAAGCCATCACAAATTACATGAATTGGCTGCTCTGATTGGACATTTATTGTAGAAATCATGCATTTCTATCATTACTGAACTGGAGCACCAGTAAATGAGAATTTCTTGAAGGTAGTGTCATCCTTTTTGGGAGTAGAAGCTGGAGAATCCAGCAAAGACATACTAGTCCACCGCTCCTCAAAGTTAGCAACACAGTGCTTCCCAGCAACATCTGGCACAAAGCTTGGCCTGACTTCACGGGCTTCCAATTTATTCCAGTTCACAGACTTAAACCACTTGTGGCTTTTAATCTCCTCACTGCTTCTTGATCCACTGCCAAGGCGTTTGCTGACATCCTTTTGCAACAGCTGAAGAAGAAAACTTCCATTTTGTGAAGCCAATGTGTATAAAAAGATTGGTTCTAAATAAAAGAATACTTCACTATCATACAAGTAATGGATTTTTCAGAATCATACATGCAGAAACAACAAAAGCCTTTTCCCTCAAGAGTGAGTGTTTTTCATAACCATATTACTCAAAAGGGGGAAAAAACTAATGATTAGATGTAGGAGAAAATCTGTACCCCTTTTAACAGTGAATGTGCCTCATTTGACAAAAATGCTGGGAGCTTGATTTTGTCTTTAATTATCTTCTGCTGGATCTTATGTCTATTTCCGCCACAGAAAGGAGGCTGCAATTGGAGTAAACACTAAAATAAAGTCTAGATATAAATGTTGCAATAACTCACTCAAACATCAGCAAACTTAAGTATCAGCCTTAGATAAATACATCCAAGTGACTTGTAAATCTCCAGAAATATGTCACAAACCAACACCTAATCACATGATCTAGATAACTTTCTTAATCTCTTGAGCAATATGATATTATTGGCAGTCACTTAGAAACAGGATTTTCAAATACAATCATGTTTAAACAATCAAAGTTGACACAGCACCACAATTTAAGGAAATGTAAGATATAGTTTTCGGAGAGCTACAGGTCATTGACTGGCTAATAGAAATCATTCACCATAATCTTAGCAGAATAAAGTTGGAGATTGATATCATTAGCCATCATTCAAGGGTTAGTTAACATAATATTGTGTTAGCTTATGTTTCTTTCTCCAGAAGCAAAATAAATTTCGTGCAAATCAGACATACAAACTTATTTTGGCAATTCATTAGAAACAAAGCCATTTCAGTAAAAACCTGAGTAAAATGATGTAATCCAAGCATAATGAACAACGAATAACTTTCAGTTATTTTCATGAAAGTAGAAAACAGTTAATTGCATTTCAGATAATCAAGTTTATCTAACAATTTCCATGAAATTGGAGCTCCATCTTCAGTAGTAAATGCTTGAGAGAGATGTGTCAAGTAGGAAAAATAATATAGTGCAATCACTATTTTATACTACAAGACAAAAAAAATACTAAGATTCTAACCTTTCCGGTAAGCATTTCATATAGTAAAATTCCCACACTCCACCAATCAGCAGCCTTATCATGACCTTTTCCCATTACAATTTCAGGGGCCATGTACTCTACAGTTCCACACATAGAATTTGATCTTTCAGTGCCATTGAATTGCTTAGCCAGGCCAAAATCTGTTAACACAGCCTGATATCAAGCACATAAATATGCCATAATTCAACAAGATAGAAGTTAGAAACAAATCACAAATCACAAATCCCTTCAGAATAAATAAGCAAGCATGTGGCATGCCTAAAGCAGAGAGACAGAATCACAGACGTAAGTTTATGTTATCTTACATGACCATCTGCATCGAGAAGAATGTTTTCAGGCTTAAGATCCCTGTGCATTACATCATTTGCATGAAGATAAGAAACGGCACAAATAATCTCTGCGGCATAGAAGCGTGCCAAATCTTCCCTGACAAAAGTTGTGTGAGACAAACATGTATAAGCATAATATGGTTATAGCATGTGGCTTACAAATTACAATACCTGAATAGGCCTTGGTGATAGAGCTGAAAGAAAAGGTGGCCACCATTGACAAAATCAAGCACAAGGTACAGCCTATATTTGGTCTGTAAGTCCAACAAACAAAGGTTGTCGTTATGCAAATATGATATCACTGTCCATTTTCCTATCCTGACACTGAAACATATGATACGATCAAAAGTCTTACTTGGAAAGCGTATCTGAGCCGCACAACAAATGGGTTGTCCACCTTTGTTAGTATATCCCTTTCAGACTTTACATATTCAGCATGGTTTCTCTCTATGATCTTATCCTTGCGCATGACCTTCATAGCATATATTTCAGAAGTACCTGCCCTCCTCACCTGGTACACCTTTCCAAAAGCACCTTGCCCAACAACCTTCAAAAGTTCAAAATCCTCAACTCCAATAATCTGATTATTCAGACAGTAATCATTGAAATGTAAATTATTTTTCTCTACTGCTGCATTGTTAACAGAATGTTCAATTTCTTTCTGTGCTTCTGTTAAGACCTCCACAAGGTCCAATGCATCTTCTGTCTCATGTAAGTTGAGCTTGCTCAGCTGCAAGGACTGACCAATACAAGTTGTGGGAGCAAATAAAGATTGAGAGCGGATGTTGATGCAATCAGGATCATTGCAAATCTTTCCACCAGAACCTCGTGTAGGTGTGGAATCTCCAAGTTTCTCGGAGCTTACTGTTATTGAGGCTTCAACAGGAGATGGACCAAACACATCAGAAAATTCAAAGTCCTCAGAATTCGAAGAAGGCAAAAGATCAGGTGGTCCCTTTGGTAGAACCAACTGGTTCAGGAAAGACTTTGGTGAACTATTTTCATTTAAGACAGAGAACTGGGAAGAAACCATAGCTCTTTGATAAAACAAGGAGAGTGCAGAAAATGAGACCAAGAAACTTTAGAACTATAGGTGTGATTTGCCCAAAGATTACACCCCAAATTGAGGAAGATGGAAACCCAACAATGAGCTCTATCAATTGGGAACGAACATATACTTCAGGAGCTTCTAGAAAACTTGGTAGCAAGAAGCAAACCAAGATCCAGAAAAGGAATTTGTTGTTGCTTCCCGCTCTACAGGAAACGGTGGATGTATCAACACTTGTCAAATTCATGAAGAACGGTTGTCAATTCTGCAATTCAGGACAATAAAACAGTGAATTCAAGGTTTTTGCATTAAAGTGTAGAATGGAGGGAATTAAAAATACAAACACAACGGCATCACAGATTGCAACAAACATTTAAACTCAGAAAAAACAAAAGGAATGAAATTGCAGCAGGGCGAGTGAGAGGAGGAGGAACCCAATGAATATTGTCGCTTGGCAGTTTCAAATTAGGTTCCAAACAAACTCGATTGGGAGTTCATGGGATCAAACATGCACTCGCAGATCACAACAAACACTGATAGAAAACTACAATTCAGAGAAGTTCAAATGATGAGATAACATAAACTCCAAAAGACATTATTGTTTCGGTTATAATCAACTCCCAAATGATTAAGAAATCGAAAAGGGTATAAAGAACAAGGACAAAAGTATAATTTTAGAAGACATTCCAGAGGGAAACTTAATCATCATACATAAAACACAAGGCAGGAAAGATTTGTTTTTTTTCACAAAACAAGTAACAAAACCCAAATACTAACATAGAACAAATTCTGGACACAGTTTGAAAGCTAACTTACATTGAGGAGAATGAAGGCTAGAGCCGTTAACAAAAGAAACTATAAAGGTTTTCTTTTTCTACCCTCTTTTCTGTTCATAATATTTTTTTAAACATTAAATTAGTTTTGGCGGCGGTTATTCTTTTTCACGGCTTCGGTGTCGAATACAACAGATAAACATTAGTTGACTTTGAGGAAAAGAGGACAACGTTAAAGTATCAAGACATGGATAAACAGTGTTTTGAAAAATGAATTTTAATAGAAAAAAACACGTTTAAAATAAGATATTACTTTTTTTAACAAGATAGAAAGTGTTTTATAACAATTTTTTTAAGGATTATTTAAATTATGATTCAAAATTTTCCACAAAACATGTTACATTAATTTTCTAATTATTGCAACTGCTACCACTAACTTTTATATTAACATTAATATATATAAAATTTGAAAATGCAATTAAAATTGAAACTTCTATATATGGCTTTGCGTTTGGGATCTGATTAAATGAACCTCAAGCAAAGCAACAGAATACATACAGCGAGGATGTACTTGTACGCAATTCTTTGTCGTGTCTTTTCTTTGCCTATGCAAATCAAATTCCATGTTTTGGTTCTTCAAAATTTCATCTCTAAATTCATTATTATTTAATCCAAAAATCACGTGTTGAAACTTTTTTTGTCATTGACGCGTGTGATGATCTAATCTTGTTCAATAATGGAATAAATTGACATCTAAACTAATATAGCATATGAACATGTCCTGCTTCTTTTGTTTGATTCTTTTAAGTAGTTTTCAAACGCAAGTTTTGCTAAACATTATTTTTTCTTATTTGCTTCTAAATGCATATTTCTCATTTCGCACGTCTTTAATAAACAAACAATCATTTTCAGTAAGGTGATTTTGATCCCTAAAATATAATCTGATATCAATTTAAACTTATTTAGTCCTTTAATAATGTTTAAAAAGTGTGACGATTAAATATATGATCAATTTGAAACTAAATTTTATTTTTTTATAGACCCACTTGACATTGAGTTATAAAGTTCAAAAATAAATTTGTATTTTTTCAATATTTAGAGATTAAATTGGATTTTCTCTCTCAAATACTAATTTGCCACCCATTTACACATCCATGAAGTTGCTAATAATAATGATTCCATAGAGCTCTTCAAGTCATAAGCTTTTGAAGATAGCAAGCAACTTTGTTCTCCAAAGGTTTGTGAACTCAAAACTTTTAAACCTGGGATTGAAGAAGACAAATCGATCATTTTTAATAAGGACGAACCTCGTATCAAAACTCTTTTGAAAATCCCAAAACCATTTACGCTATTTTTCGTTTGATCATAAATAGAGGTGGTAATACGGGCTAATATGTTTCATTTTAGTTCGTATTTTTGGTCTACAAAAAAGATTGACTCACCCATCCATAAGAAATGTGGGCTAAGGTTCTGCAAGATTTTAATAACCTTGTTTTTATTTAATTAAATTAGTATAAATAATAAATTTTATAAGTCTATTTTTATAATAAATAATATTTACAATTTTATAATTTCTAATTTTTTAGTACAAGTCTATTGAAATAGAAATGACTTTCAATCAAACTTAACATGAATGAGCGAATTGCTTTTGGAAAAATTCTAAAGAGCAAGTTGCTTATAAGAAACACTCATTACTACAAAAAGGAGTGTTGACGTCCGTTATTTATTATTTTTGACGTCAGTCCAAACTCTGATTTCATAGTCAAAGATGTCAAATTGGCATCGTAAAAGAAAACCGACATCGAAGGACGTCGGCCTTCTGTGAAGCTTGCGTCCATTGATGACAGACAAAACAAAAATCAACATCTAGGAGAGTTGATTCAAAATTTGTATGAATGCTTTGGCGTTAAGTAGAAGTAGAGCACTGTTGAGTATCATCTTTACATTGAAAATGGAGAGCAATTGATATCGGCTATGGTATATGTCGCAATCGGGATCGCGACGGGATGGCGTGTCGGAACAATCGGTACCGTTATAGAGTCGCGTAGCAGAATAAAATATTTTGAAAGCGTGTTACGGTCACAAATCAAGTTTTGATGGTCTGTTTTAGAAAAACAATTTTCTTAGAGAAAATTTATTAAACAGTTAATATGCATAAAACAGTTAATATGCATAAAACAGAAAAGAGTATAGGGAGTAAAAAATTGACACACTAGATTTTTATCCTAGTTCGATTCAAAAGTGTACAGTATAAAATATTAACCGAGTGGTTACAAACAACCAACCGGATATTCAGGTAATCTGTTTATATCTTATTCTGTTTATATTTTATTGGGCTTATATCAGCTTAGAAGGGCCAAAAGCCAGGTACGTTCCAATTATGCATTATTCACTCTACGCTACTCTCAAATACTCAATAGTGATAATCATTCACTAAACATTCAACTAAGAGCCGAGGCTCCACAAAATCACACGCCTAACTTGAGCGTCGAAGTACCTTTTGCAGGTACATCCTCCCACGTCAAGAGGAAGATCGATTGGTTTGTGCCAACACCGATCGGCCAATAGCAGGAGTTTGGAAGTGAGTGAGCGGCCCAGACACATCAACAAGTTAATCTCTCGGTCCCAAAATTATCCACCGAAACATTTTGGCGCCCACCGTGGGGCCGAGCGTCAAACCCAATGATGACCACGAGGAGCATGGAGGAACAACAAAGCACCAGAAAGATGATTAGAAACCACAAGAAACCAAGACGAGCGTTCGGTCTCGACATCACTATTTCAGATCAACACAAAAACTTTCGACAAAGTGAAAACTATTTTACGTGAGACATCATCAACAAGATAAGTATTTTTTGAAATATGAATATTTCATAAAATATCTAATTGCTAATAGATATTATAACAACTATTTTATAGATATTTTAAATATATATAGTATAATCCATAATATATTATATGATATATGATATATTATATATAATATAGTATATAACTATAAATATAGTTATCTAATTATTATAACCGAAACATTTTCTGGCATGATTAAAATAGTCAAAGAAATTGTTGTGTGAGAGATAACTATCAACTGCAATATTATAAAATCTCAAGACGGTTTTGATACCTTGTTTATTATCTATGTGATTTATTCGGTGCAATTCATAATATCTGGTAACCGAATCATTTATTATACGGTTATATACCATAATATATATCATCATGAGAATTTCAGCAATGAACATCTTGAAGAAATATATATCAAAATCCACGCCATCAACTATGCAAGTGCAGACTAAGATCTAGTCATAAACGGACTTCATGAAACTCAATTAACGAAGGGGAAGTCTCCTATTGCAAACACTGATTGCCAATTTCGTCAGCAAAGTTCATAATCAACGATCAAGTTCAAGACCGAGCGGTAAATCCCTCTCGGGAGAGAGGTAAAACCCTCTCAAAGCCGAACGGTAAAGCCCGTTCCCTAGGAAGCACTCCTAGGTCGAAGACCGAGCGGTAAATCCCCCTCGGGAGAGAGGTAAAGCCCTCTCAACGACGAACGGTAAATCCCGTTCACTAGGAAACACTCCTAGCTTAAAGCAGAGGTAAAACCCTCTCAAAGCCGAGCGGTAAAGCCCGTTCCCTAGGAAGCACTCCTAGGTCGAAGGCCGAGCGGTAAATCCCCCTCGGGAGAGAGGTAAAGCCCTCTCAACGACAAACGGTAAATCCCATTCACTAGGAAGCACTCCTAGATTAAAGCAGAGAGGTAAAACCCTCTCAAAGCCGAACGGTAAAGCCCGTTCACTAGGAAGCACTCCTAGATTAAAGCAGAGAGGTAAAGCCCTCTCAAAGCCGAACGGTAAAGCCCGTTCCCTAGGAAGCTCTCCTAGCTCAAAGCAGAGAGGTAAAGCCCTCTCAAAGCCGAACGGTAAAGCCCGTTCACTAGGAAGCACTCCTCGATCAAAGCAGAGAGGTAAAGCCCTCTCGGTTAATGTCGAAGACCGAGACGTAAATTCCTCTCGGTTCCTGTTGAAGGACGAGCGGTAAATCCCGCTCGGTTAATGTCGAAGGTCGAGAGGTAAAGCCCTCTCGGTTAATGTCGAAGACCGAGAGGTAAATTCCTCTTGGTTCCTGTTGAAGGACGAGCGGTAAATCCCGCTCGGTTAATGTTGAAGGTCGAGCTGTAAAACGCTTTCAATTCCGCAAACGCAGCCTCCCTCAAACTCATCAGTCCTATAGTTAACCACGGCTAAAGCCAAACGCTTAACTCGGACTTGGGGGGCATAATGTACAGTATAAAATATTAACCGAGTGGTTACAAACAACCAACCGGATATTCAGGTAATCTGTTTATATCTTATTCTGTTTATATTTTATTGGGCTTATATCAGCTTAGAAGGGCCAAAAGCCAGGTACGTTCCAATTATGCATTATTCACTCTACGCTACTCTCAAATACTCAATAGTGATAATCATTCACAAAACATTCAACTAAGAGCCGAGGCTCCTCAAAATGACACGCCTAACTTGAGCGTCGGAGTACCTTTTGCAGGTACATCCTCCCACGTCAAGAGGAAGACCGATCGGTTTGTGCCAACACTGATTGGCCAATAGCAGGAGTTTGGAAGCGAGCGAGTGGCCCAGACACGTCAACAGGTTAGTCTCTCGGTCCCAAAAATATCCACCGAAACAAAAAGAATCTACATCCAGTTGTTAATCACTATAAAAAGTGATTAGCGATTTCACTAAAATCAGTTTCAACAAATTACAATAAAAGTGAAAAAACAAAAACAGAGAGGTAAAACCTTCCTTCGACCAACGAACTGGAAGCAAGCAATCTACACTTTCCTTCGACTGATGAACCGGAACAGTGCAGAACAGTTCTTCCTTCGACCAACAAACTGGAAGAATAGTAGCGTTGCCAACTCAAAGAGAATCGCTCCGACCTTTGACCCACAAAGCGCGAGCTTCTCCTTTTCACGAGACTAGGCAGTGCAATGAACTAGCTTATGGAACTTCCTCAGATCACACTGTATTCTCAAAAGCTCAGAGTTATTTTTTAAGAGTTTTGGAACTAACCTATATAGCCAACTGGTCTAAGTTCGCATAGATGAATTATAACTGCCACAGATAATCATTATTGTTAGTGATAATCGATTATTCGAGTCCGTTACAGGGTTTTTCAAAAAGTGATAATCGATTATCCTGAGGAATAATCGATTATTCCAGAGACTTTGGCAGTTCTCATCAGAACTAGTGATAATCGATTATTTGGAGTAATAATCGATTATTCCAGAGTTTTTTCAAAAGGGCTCAGGATAATCGATTATAGCTTCTAATAATCGATTAAATGCGTAACAGTTCTAGAAATAAGAATTTTTCTAAGTATTACATGTTTAAGGCTTTTCCTAATACATTTATAATCTACAAAGTGCTTTTAAAACAACTATAACAATGTATCTTCTTTCAGCATCATCAAAATAATTTACCTTCAAATTTACCAATGTTCCTAATTGGTAACACAGCGAGCCGAAAACAAACTGGTTTGAGAAAAAGGTTTTGGAAGTCCCCACCATAATTTATTATGGAAAAACTATGGAAAACCATAAAATAAGACATGGTCTATGAAAAGAGATTTTCAGGTTCGAGAATCGGTTATGCGTAAGGAAGGTATTAGCACCCTATCGCGCCTGCTCAGAGGCAGTACCTTTAATTAAATGTATAAAGTTGACGTGGTTTTTCAAAATGTTTAATTTTCCCCAAAAAAAATCTGTTAAGAAACAAAAAAAATATTTTTTGTTTTATGAACTTGACAAGAATTGACCTTGGTCCTACGTACATCCATTTATAATGGACAATCAAGGATCACGTAGTTCTTTATCTAGAAAAAAGTTTGTGAGTTTGTTTAAAAATTACTATGGATTCATTTAGATTTTTGAAAAGTGAACCCGACAAAGATTTGGTTTAACAAGATGGACATTTTTTTTGGTTTTGAAGATTTTGTAATTTTATTTATTTAAGAATGGTGGGAAAAAGAAAGAAACCGACCATAGGCCGACACATACTTATAAAAAGAAATTATGATTTAAAAAAAACATTATTTATGTATAGAAAAAAAATATCTTTAGAAAACCTTCAGAGTACAATAAAAAGAGAAGAAGAATGGTGTAGAGGTGACATACCTTTTTAGCTTTTAGTACTCTCCTCTTTCTTCTTTGATGATCTCTTTCGGCAGAGTTCCTTTAACCTGAGAACTTACTTTTCTCTATATTCTTCAGTACTCTTGCTATCTCTATTATTTCAAAATATTTCTCTCCTCCTTTTCTTTTTCTCCCCTTTTTTTATGACAGAGTGCGTATTTATACGCACATTATAATATTATGAAAATCTTGCCTTAATTGTGAATTAATTGACAATAAAACAAAATAGGGAAAGAAATGGTCTTGGTTGCCAGAAAACAAATTAAATAATATTCAAAACATTGATTATCATTATTGTCAGAAAATCATATTTTCCTCTTTAAAAACAACTGACGCAACAATTATATTAATATACTATTTTTATTATTGTTTATAATTATTAGCATAATATTAATTCAAATTATTACCATGTTAAACTAACATTTAAAAAAAATGGTATTAAAGTTATTATTTTATCCCTTTTTACCCATCATTAATTATTATTATCTTATTCTTTATTATTTTTAAATATTTACTTACTCGGACGAAATTGGGTGTTGACAACTGCCCCTCTTTATTTGGATTTTGCTGGATAACATGAACCTTAGAGTTTTTGTGTTATCATAGTAAAAGCTAAATAAAGATAAAGACACTAATTTCGTTTGGGTCCAAGGAAAAGGAAAGAGATTACCTCAGAGCGTACCTGGTAGAGAATGTAACAACCTTGTGGACCTTGCTGAAGAACCATGACACCTATGGAGGGTGTGTCATACCCTATGAACTTTGTTCGTAAAATTTGCTGGTGAGGTGCACGAGCCTTGTAAAATTATATGGTGAGGCGCACGAACCTCGTAACTTGATGGTGAGGCACACGAACCTCGTAAAATTAAATGGAGAGGCGCACGAACCTCGTAACTTGATGGTGAGGCGTACGAACCTCGTAAAATTAAATGGAGAGGCGCACGAACCTCGTAACTTGATGGTGAGGCGCACAAACCTCGTAAAATTAAATGGTGAGGCGCACAAACTTCTTCATTGTGTCATCCGTTATAGGTAATAGATTCTTGAAGCACTGTAAAAATAACACAACTTCATTATGTTTGCATACTAATATTTAAAGTTTAATATGATTTGAAATAGTATTTCTTGTTGTTATTGTAGGCGTTTCATAAAGCATTGCTCCATAATAATCATGCGTTGGTTTAGTCTTTCCTCCATTTGGAACTCCATCTTCCTCAACGACTCTCAATTCAAGGATTCATTACTTCTTTGTGAAGGGCCAAAGTAGTCTTGAAGACCAATTGCACCTCTAATGCCAAGCACATGAACTGGGTGCTATGACTTTCCAATGGTCGTTGTGAGTATATTGTCCTTACCTTGGCCAACAAAGAAACCTTAAGTCTGTTGCTCAACTAACTCATCTTGCACCACAAAATCAAGTTTGTTACATAAAATGTCGGAACAATCGGTAGCGTTATAGAGTCGCGCAACGAAATAAATTAAAATAGCGCAAAGAGTGTTCGGTCAAACTCGTATTAAGATGATCCGTTTTAGAAAATATTTTTCTTAGAGAAAATTTTTTTCTTAGAGAAAATTTATCAAACAGTTTATGAGCATAAAATGTAAAGAGTGTAAGGAGTAGAAAAATTCAACACAGAATTTTTATCCTTGTTCGAATCAATAGATTCTACGTCCAGTTGTGAATCACTATAAAAAGTGATTAACGTTTTCACTAAAATCAGTTTCACAGATTTACAATAGAGTGAATGAAACAATGAGATAAAACCTTCCTTCGACGAACGAACCGAAAGGATGCTTCCTTCGACCAACGAATCGGAAGCGATCAATCTGCACTTTCCTTCGACCAACGAACCGGAACAATGCAGAAACAATCTTCCTTCGACCAACGAATTGGAAGAACAGCAGCGTTGCCAACTCGAAGAAAACCACTCCGACCTTTGACCCACAAAGCGCGAGCTTCTCCTATTCATGAGACCAGGCAATGCAATGAACTAGCTCTTTGGAACTTCCTCATATCACACTGTATTCTCAAAAAGCTCAGAGTTAACCCTCTATGGGTTTCTGAACAACCTTATATAGGCAATTGGTCTGAGTTTGAAAAGATAGATTACATCTGCCACTGATAATCGATTATTGTAAGTGATAATCGATTATTTAAGTCTGTTACAGGGTTTTTCAAGTAGCCTTCCACATCTCGTACCTAGCAAATGCAGGTACTAGGTCAGGAGACTCAAATTCTAAAGCCTCTGCAACACACTTTTTCATTCATCTCTCCAATAATGCATAACCACCTTAAAAAAGTGTGTGTGGTGCATCATTTAGCCTTTATCTTTGTTGGGTTGTTATCCTTTTTTCTTGTCACACCATATAAATTTATAAGTGTAAATTACAAATGAATATCTTGTGTGACTAGAAAAAAATTTATGAAACAAATTTGTTAGTCCCTAGACTCTTTAGATGCATGAAATTGCATTCATTCCTCCTTACTTATTTTGTACTTCCCACAAGGAGTGTCATGTTGCTTGTCTCCGAACACATAAAGACATGTCAGCCTTGTCTTAAAGTCCCTCCATCTAATGACTCTGTGGGATAAGACTTTCTTTCTAATTTTCTTAGTGTTAATAACGTCAAAATTTTGTTGTTGAAAGTAAAAAGAAATGTTAATGAATTAAGTAAAACATATTAAACACTATATACGTTTTAAGTAAACATATAAGAATATCCTGCCATAGGAGATTCTTCTCCATTTCCGAGATGTCATCCCAACATGCAATGACAATAGAGACATGTATTTTGGCCAACATGCTCAAATAACTTCAAAACGTTTCTGCATGTAGGCCTTTAGGTATACCCGATCGAGGATCAATCTTGACCACCAACCTCTCCACGACAATCCATCGAGATTTGACATCAGGGAACTAAGTCACAAATTTACCATGTTTGCTCTTTCCGGATTCAAAGTTGGTCATACTTGAAAGCACATTGTTAATACATCATATATGAAAAATAAAACAAATTATCTCTATAAAGTTAGAACAAGATTTTTTTTTTTGTAAAAGTGGAAAAAATAATAAAAAGATACCTATCAGAGTATTGATTTCTCCTATATGCCTTCATTGTGATTACTTTGAATGGAATGGATGTCATTGGCTACGTCGTCATCCTTGTCTTGAATGGTTCTTGATCAGAAAGATGTTGTCTCAAGTATATCTAGGTCTTCATCATAATTTTTGTGCATGATTCTTCCTTCTAATACGATTGACCATTTTTGATTGGTTAGATCAATGACATGAAATATTTGTCTTGCTTGATTAGTCATAATAAATGGTTCATCTTTATACTAAGGTCCACCAAAGCGCACCCGAGATCATTTGTCACCACACTCGAATTGCTATCAATCCATTTACACTTGAAAATTAGAACTTTAAAACTTACATAGCCAACTTCCCATATTTCTTGTATTATTTTGAAATAACTCATAGATTCTATAATTGGATTTTTGTCCATAGAATTTGTAAAGTGTACAACCTTAGCTTGTAAGGTAACCCCACTATTTTAAACTCTGCTTTTATCATCTTTCATCTTTGAATTAAAGCAATAATTTTTTTATGTAGTAACTCGCATCGGTGTTTGGCCCACGAGCTAGCCTCAATAGAGTTTTAGAAACATTTGGAGTCACGTAAACTTTTTTCTTAAACTATGATAAGAAAGTTTTGTTATGTTCATTAAGTGTCAATTTTCACTCATCCATGGGTGTGCAAACTTTCTTTCATCCATGACATATCCTCTAACACTGGAGGGTCAACAACTTTCTTAAAAATGACATTAAAAAACAAACTTAAATGCTAGAAAATACCTCTATCTATTGGTAAAAGTTGTTGATCAACATAGGACAATCATGGAACTTTAAACCAATTAACTTTAAATCTTGCATAGAAATAAGGCTACTAATATTTAAAGATTAACCTTGTGGAACCTTCACACTACTTAAACACTTACAAAAATTTGCTTTTCTTTTTTAAAGAGAGTATGTTAGGTTGAGGGCAGATGTGCATCTTTCAATTGATTATGGATGTAACTCAAAACGAATGTCCATGTCAGCTAAATCTTTTCGTGTTTTTACCCCATCTTTTGTCTTTCTTTTGCATTTAGCAAAGTCTCGATGACACTATCACATACATTTTTTTCAACGTGCATCTTGTCTGTGCAATGTTGTACTACAAGTTTACACCTATATGGAAGATTATATCATATTGATCGTTTATTCCAAATGTTTTTCTCAGTAGTATTCTTTTGATGTTTTCCAAACACAATGCAAATGTTTTTCACTTGGTTGTATACTTCTTGATTATTGCAGATTGTCGACACAACTTCATCCTCAAAATTTGATAAAATTTTGGCAGTATTTCTCACCGTCTCCAAAATACACGAAATGAGAGTGATCATTAATGACCACAATCAAGTATGCATCCGGAGAACAATGCAAAATGATCTCAACCGAAATTTTATCAAATTTATCTATAAACTTCAACGTACATGTTATAGAAAATTATGAAAAATATTTCTCCAAACTATCTGATTGGACAATTCGAGATTTAATACAAATAATTAAAAGTTTAATCATTTATGATAAATCTCAAATGAAAACTAAGTTTCAGTTAGTGTTTAACTATAATTCCATACTACAAATATTTTAAAATTTTAACCAAAAATAAAATGCCAAAAAAAACACTAAACAATTTTCTAACATAAAATCAATAATGAAGACAAAAGATAACCAATGCCACATATAAGAAACAAGAGACAAAATACAATGAAAACTAAAAGTACAATTTAATCGAATTAAATTCCTAAAAAAATTTGGTTAACTATATGCAAATCACGGTATTCAAAATTTTTGAAAAGGAAAACACCAAAAAGAAATTCAACAACCAATTTATAAACAAAGTGCAATGTACATTGAAAACCAAAGTTCAAACTAACTGTATATATTTGAGGGTAGTGTCAATGCCAGAGTAGAAGAGTCACCAACGGTGAGGGAGAAAAGAGAACTTACCGCTCCTCTAAATAATCTCCATGCATGAAAACAATCAATCAAAATGAAAGAAAATCATACCTAAATCATCCAATGAACATGCATTTGTGTTAAATGAAACATAAATTACCTTTTGTGGTTGCTGAAGTTGTTGCCGAACTATGTTCGAAAACTTGAGAATAGTGAGCGCACAAATTTAGTAAGTGAAGTGTTCTCTCTCTCGCACTGTTATTTTAAGTATTAAAACAACATATGACGTCGGCCACCTTGCAGGGCCGAAGTCATATAACATTAGACGTTGACTACCATAATTGATCAACGTTTAATGGGTACTCAAAATTGATTTTCGTGCTACATGTTTTGTTGGTTTAAACACATTTACATGTCAGTTCTGTGATCCTCTGACATCTAAAGTGGTGTGTGGACAACAAAACGTCTTTTTGGTTCAGGTTTTTAATGATTCAAACAATGTTTGACGATGTCATATGGTTAAATTCTACACAGCCTAGGAGCTCGAGCTCAACAGTATAACAACCCAAGCTCGATAGCTCGTCAACTGGAGCTTGAAAGCTACACAACCCGAGCTCGGCAAGAGTTCAACATCATATTATACGTCAGTGGGCTACCAAAGTTTACCTTGAATGGGTTCATGACATCGGCCCAACAAGGTGGCCGAAGTCTAATTCGTCATTTTATTTACAAAGCTCAAGCTTGACAAGAGTTCGACATCGTATTGGACATCGAAAAGCCATCCAAGCCGACGTTGAATGGTTTATGACATTGGCCCAACCAGTGGACAACATCTAATTTGTCATTTTATTTACAAAACTTGAGTTTGACAGAAGTTTGACATCATATTAGACGTCAATGGGCCATCAAAGCCGACTTCGAACGAGTTTATGGCGTTGGTCCGACTAGTGCTCGACGTCTAATTTGTCATTTTATTTTGAACAATGCCACTTGTCATTTTTTACGTTGGTTATTTTCTGGTCTAACGTTGAAAGGTTGGTTTGCACTAGTGGCTGTTGGTGGTGACATATTTTAGGAATTTAAGTCAATGCAATTTATGTGGGTCAACCTAACATTGACTTGCACGAGATACTAGTAATGTGGGACATGCTTAAGTAAGCAACAAGCTAAAATACTCAGCTCACTTTGCACTTTTCTTGCGGGTTTGTGGGTCGACTTGCATGGCACATCTCGCATGCAAACCAAATTTTATAAAAATATGGTTATTTTCATAATTTAGATTTGTTATAGGAAATAAAATTTATTAGCTAAGAGTAGAAAAGTGTTATTCTTTTATATACATATTTAAAAATTCTTTATAAAGAGCTTGAATGTTTGAGGTCAATTTCCACCACCATATATTGTGTTAAATGCACTTGCAATTTGGTGAAAATTGTTGATAGATATAGAGATTTTGAACATGTGATGTCTTTCTTGAAAAGTTTTGGAGAGATCCACACCATTAAGACATTAATTTTCCTCATGGAAGCTCTAGCAAACCTTAATTTAGTATTCTCCCTTGTTCTTCAATAAGAGACAACTATTTCACAATCCTCTTGTAGATGCAAGACTTTATTGAGTATTACACCATGATACACTAATGTTAAATTTAAATAATAATTTTAATAACAAAAAAATAAGTGTAGTGAAATTTATATGTTCTTTCAACTCTCAAAGATTAAAGAATAACTAACTATTTGAATTTCAATCTTTTTCTAAAATTAAGATTTATATTGCTAAATTTGAAATTCATAATATAAAATAATAAAGTTTGGTTTTGGAATTCAAAATCGCAAAAAACTTTAAAAGTATGTGTTGATGCTCCAATGCAATAAATTTTCCAACTAATATACTGAGTAGTTTGTAATAAAACAAATGTCATATCCATGGGAATTTGGTAGAATACATAATACTTAAATTGGTTTGATTTGAGTAGAACTTTATTTTTGTTTTGTAAAAAGGAGGAATATAGAATTATTGTGAAAAAGTGATGATGTAGTATAATAAAGACGTGTTGAAACAATATTAAATAGAAAGATTAATTTCAATATAACGAAGATAGGCTGAGGCTAGATTTAACAAATTTATCCCCCTCTTGTACCAATCCAATTATTATTTATGAAGATGCAATTTTTCATGTCTTATGAGTATTCTTAAATGTAACTTTACGTTCATTCCTAACACCCAAAGCCTAAGATCATCAAACTTCAGTATGACTCCTTAGTGTTGACTACTTGTGTTGAGATTGTTGATAGGGGGAGCAAAGGTTTAACTTAACGTACAATCTCAGTAATATATGAGTTTTTGATAATGACAACACATAATTAATAACAAATGTATATTTTGTGTTGCATGTTCCATATTTACATGTTATATGCTTTTCATCACTATGTTTAATCTATTCAAGCATATACGAGAGCATGTTTGTGTTGTTCATTGCATATCACTGTGTTACACTTGTGTTTTTTATATGTGAAGGCATGACATATGATGCTAAAAAGGAAAACCACAAGAACTTATGTTAAACTTTTAAATGTGTGGCAAAACAATAGTTTTAAGTTGACTTCATTATGGGGTGAATCAATTAAAACTCGTGTCTTTGCACAAACTATTTTCAAGTGTGCTGTGAGAGTTTTCAAAGAGAAAGTTTTTCAAAACTATGCTTAACATTGTTGCATAATCGATTACATGCCTGTTGTATTCGATTAAGTTAGTTATTATTTTGAAATATTGTACGTTCATATTTTGATTGTGTTGACCAAACATTAAATGTTAGTCAACTACATTAATTGCACATTTAATTAATTATCGTGATTTCTGCTAACTGTGATAAGAGAATTGTTGTATTTGAATGCATTAGTAGCTAGGTCAATTAAAATGCGTCTAAGACGAGTTATTCTATAAATTTACTCAGATTTGATTTCTGTAAGAACTTTTGTGATTCTAACATTTTCATATATTTTGTAGAAAGTTGTGATCTTACGGGAAGTAAAGAAAAGCTCCAAGAAACAAGAGTGACCATGGTGATCAACTTTTGTGATTTCTTGAAGAGCAAGATTGCTGTGTTTTCAAAGGCTGATCAACTTGCATATTTAGGTGTCATTGAGAGATCAAAGGTTACAATCTTTTTCTACTGGTCTTGTTCTATACTACCTATATTTTGATTAGAGGGTTAGAAAGGTGTTTTATATTTTTGATGTGAGGTCGCTATAAAAGCCTTGTTGTAAAAACCATGATCATTATAATGCATTGGCTTCCTGTGGTTGGAAGGACATCGGATATAGGCTTGGCCGGACAAGTATAAAAACACAGTGTTTGAATTTTCTCATCCGTACTCTCTTTATTCAATCGATTACATTCTGCATTCATTCGATTAAGTTTACACTGCATTGAAAATCTTTTACCTTGCTATTCAAGAAAAGTATTAAGGCATCATTTTTTTGAAAAAGATTTTCAAAGATTTTATTTTTACATTTCACCAATTCACCCCCCTCTGGTGTGAGAAATTAAGTCATTCTATTTTAAAATTGTCACCAGAGCTGGTTTTTGGAAAATATTTGAAAACTTAATTGATTACTATTTCCATTTAATCAATTGATCTTGGAAAATGGTTTTTAATTCTCAAACCTTTGGTGAAGGTGCATCCACAAATAGACCACCACTATTTGCTGGAGAAAACTATGCGTTTTGGAAAATAAGGATGCAAATCTTTCTTGAATCTGTGGATAAAGGAGTTTGGGATGCAACTCTAAATGGTCCATATGGACCCACTCAAATTGTGAATGGAAAAACTGTTTTGAAAAACCTTTCTGAGTGGACTGAGGATGAGAACCGTAGAGCGCAATATGATGTTAAAGCTAGAAATGTAATTGCCTCTATGCTAATAATGGATGAATTTTTCAGAATATCAAAACGCAAGACTGCCAAGGAAATGTGGGAGGTTCTTGAAGTGACACATGAAGGCACAAATGAAGTAAAACGTGCCAGGAAAAACTCCCTTGTACAAGAGTATGAATTATTCAGAATGAAGACTGGTGAGACGATTTATGAAGTGTAGAAAAGATTTACACACATAGTAAATCATCTCATGGCTCTCGGTAAAGTGTTTGATAAAGAGGAGATCAAGATAAAGATTCTGAAAAGTCTCAACAGGAGCTGACAACTATAGGTGACAGCCATATCTAAATCAAGAGATTTGACTAACATGAATATGGCAACTTTGTTTGGCAAGCTCAGGGAGCATGAACTGGAACTTGGAAAGCTAAAAGAGGAAGAAGAAATTGAAGAAAAGAAATCGATTACTCTAAAAACCACAAGCATGAAATCCTCCAAGGAGGCTGAATCTAAAGCTGAATCAGATGTAGATGTACCAGAAAAGGAAATCATGAATATGATGGTAAGAAAATTTAACAGATTCATGAAGAATAAAAATTTTGCAACTAACAATGCAGGCTTTTCAAGAGGAGGAAAGAAGAGTTCAAGAAGCAACGTTGTACAATGTTATGAATGTGGAAAGGATGGTCATATCAAGCCTGACTTTCCAGACTTGAAGAACATGCAGAAAGAATTCACCAAGTATCCTCAGGATAAGAACAAAAAAAAGAGGAAAACATATCTTGCTTGGGAAAACAATGATGGAGATTCTTCAAGTGATGATGATTGTAGCGTATAAAAGGAGTCAAATTTATGTTTCATGGCAGGATTTGCACACTCTGATGATGATAGTGATAGTGAATTTGAAAATGAACCAATAAAGATCAAGTACCACATGCTGTTGGATGCATTTCAGGAGATACATGTAGAGGCCATGCGACTTTAGTATAAGGTAAATCGTTATCCTCTAAGAGAAGAGACTATGAATATAGAATTGATAATCTAGTAGAGGATAATGAAAAGCTTGAAAAAGATCTTGAAATTGCTCTAAAATTTTCAAAGACAGTTAAGACAGATTTATTACTTAACCAACACGTTAGCTAAATTTATACAAGGTAAAGAAAATCTTGATGCTGTGTTAAGATCATCTGGAAGAGAAATTAATAGGCAAGGTATTGGCTACAAAGCAAAGAGTAATAAGATTAATTCAAAGAAGTTTATTGATCTCAGTAAGCCTATTACAAATGCTTGTTTTTACTGCAATACTATTGGCCATAATGTTAGAAACTACTACTACAGAAAGGTTGGAGTTCTAAAGGGAAAATTCAAATGGGTTTCTAAGGAACTACCTCCTGCAATTGACAAGACATGACCCAAATTCAAAATGGTACTAGTGCAGAATTGGCCTTTAACATCACCCCATAGACGTTGGTCAACAAAACAACCAACGTAAATTATTGATCGGTGGCATTTTCGTAAATAAGTGGACATAGAGATGTCCGTTAGGAGGGGCCGCGACGTCTATACTATTATAGACGTCGGTGCCCCTCCCAACAGACGTCTAGGTGGCTGACAAGGTAGGTGAAAAACGTTTACTTAGACGTCGGGGCCCCTCTAAACTAACGCCTATAAGTCCCGCAAATATGAATCTTTAAATCAGAAAGACGTCATATTAGTTAGGGCCCCGACGTGTACACTATTATAGACGTCGGCCCCCCGCAACACCCGACGTCTATAGCCATTTATACTAAAAACACGAACCCACGAGGAGTTACGCTCACTATTCATCATCTTCCTCGAGTTTTCTCTCCTAGACATTGCATTTCCAGGTGTGTTTCCTCCCTTTTGGACCGTTTAAATTTACTTTTACTCCGATAAATTACTCTTTGATGAAATATCTTCCATTTGTACCGATTAAAATTCATTTTTGTTACGTTGTGGTGCAGTTTTTGGCTTGTGCTTGGGTGACGCTTTTGACTCTTTTTGGCCTACGTTTTTGGGCCTGCATTACTCCATTTCCCTGCATTGCTTTTTTAATCTGCTAAAAAGGTTAGCTTCTTTGTTGATAACTTTTTTGTATGCATGTTATTGGCTTTTGTGTATACTTGTTAATGGCTTTTGCGTATGTATGTTTTTGACTTTTAGGTATGCATGTGTTATTGAGTTTTGAATATGCATGTGATAGTTGTGTTATTATAATTGCCATGTTAGATTATAAGTATCAAATCATTGAGTGAAACTTAGTTCCCGTTTGAAATTTAACACAAACGATTAATCTTTTGATCGTTTGTATTAAATTTTGAATTGTCCGATTGGAGTTTATGGATAAGATTGATAAAATTTCGGTTCAGTATTTGTGTTGTTCTCCAGATGCATATTTGATTGTCGTCATCCTTGACTACTCTCATTTCGTGTATTTCGGAGACCAATGCGAAATGCTGCCGAAATCTTATCAAATTTATGATGTAGACTTCTTTGCATGTGTCTTAGCAATTTATGAAAAATACTTTTTCTGAAAGGGTAGGGCCTAACCTTGTAAGAGTTAAAAAATTGAAACTGATGAATGATTTTACGAACATAGTATGGATTGAAGCTGGATGAATGAATGTCACATTAGTGAAGAATATGAGAAGGGTGTTTCAGAGTTTTTGCAATATGTTGAACAAAATGATAAGTCTGTGAACGGGACATATTTTTGTCTTTGTGTTCGTTGTCTTAATCAAATACGACAAGACTTAGGCAATGTGCGTGACCATCTATTAATGTTCGGCATAATGAGAACTTATACCATTTGGACTTGGCATGGAGAAGTACTGCACCAGCCTACCACTACACGAGGAACGAATTATGTGGAAGAACGAATGAGTGATCATTTAGAGGACATGATACGTGATGCTAGTGAAGATAATTTTGAAAGATCTAATTTGTATGATTCTCTTATAAATGATTTAGAGCAACCATTGTTCCCAGGAAGCTCGAACTTTACACGTCTGTCTGCAACTTTGAAGTTGTTTAGTTTAAAAGTACGGAATAAACGGATCGATAAAAGTTTCACAGAGTTGTTGGAGTTGTTGAAGGAGATGCTTCCAGAAAATAATACTCTACCTATTCGTAACTACGAGGTGTCAACACCCAATTTCGTCCGGATTGACTAATAAATTTCTTTTCATCAAAAAAAAAATGAATAAAAAAAAAAAATGAATGAAAAAAATACTATTTGTTTTTACACTCCGAAATTAATTTTTCACACTTAACACACATGTTGCCGTTTTCTTTCTTTCTTTCTCTCTTTTGTCTATTGATCCACCTGCACTTAATAATAGAAGCTAATAGTATCACATTTGACACTTTGCTAGCTACGAATCATACAACAAACGTATCCCACCATTTTTATTTTTTTTATTTTATTTTTTTTTTTTCACCTTCATAATACTCCATCAATTACCCCACATTTTTTCTCCCATTTTTTATGCTAATCATCCACCTAGTGACCCCTCTTTGCAACATTTTCCAACAACCGTCCAATGAAAGACATGCAAATTTTCCTACCAACCCACCACATCACTCCACCATTCTCATGTGCCAACTCTTCTCCGAATTGAGTTGCAAATTGATATTGCATGATTATCCACTATCCCTTCTTGCACAATCCACCAATCACATTTACCGACAATTCTTTCATCCAATCATCCATCACCATTTTCTCTACAAAAAGAACTTGAAATCCAACACACCAGGGGGGGAGGACAACACACGGGCACCAAGCTACCAAGCTTCCTTTATTCTTTCATTCCTCCAAGATTCATAGATCTGGATTCTTCCTCTAACACCAAACCCAATTGCTTTCAACCACTTTCCTCTTCACCCTCCATATTCCTTACATCATTCAGCAAACCAACATCAACATATTTCACCCACAAAATTGATTTACATCATCAGGAACAAACACTGAAATCTTGTCACAACTCGCATCTTCAAAATGGAGCTGCATCTAGTCCAGAGGTCCAAAAATTATGTGTGAGTATTCAAATGAAAGCCCTTTGAGTCTAGAATCTAACCCAAAAAGTTTCATTGCAATTAGAGTTCTGTGGAAAAAGATATGAGCCCAACAGTAAACCAAGGTCAGTGCCAGAAACGAAACAGCCAAGCCTGATTTCGAAATTATACTGCATCTAGTACAGAGGTCCAAAAATTATGTGTGAGTATTCAAATGAAAGCCCTTTGAGTCTAGAATCTAACCCAAAAAGTTTCATTGCAATTAGAGTTCTGTGGAAAAAGATATGGGCCAAACAGTGACCAAAGGTCAGAGCCAGAAACGAAACTGAAGAACCTGATTTCCAATTTATACTGCTCCTAACTCAGATGTCAAAAAATTATGTGTGAGTAGTCAAATGAAAGCCCTTGGAGTCTATATTTTAACTCAAAAATTCTCATTGCATTTGAAATTCTGTGGGAAATGATATAACCAAAACAGTGACCAAAGGTCAGTCCAGAAACGAAACAGTCAAACCTGATTTCGAAATTATATTGCAGCTAGTACACAGGTTCAAAAATTATGAGTGAGTTATCAAATGAAATCCCTTTGAGTCTAGTTTCTATGAAAAAATTTTCACTACGTTTGGAGCTGTGTTGAAAGAATTATAGAAAAAACATTCAACAAAGGTCAGTGGAAAAGAAAGGCTGAAGCTATGGGAATGAAAATGATCAAGTCAATTCTTTGTGCTCTCCTATTTCATTCTCTGTACGTATATTCTTCATCAAAGCTTGGACCAAACATGCGCTACACACTCCTGGTTTCTTTATCTTTATTGTTATTTGGATGGCTTTTATTTCTTTACCTTTTAGCTTTGTGTTATTATCAAATTTTTACTACATATAATCATTTGTATACAACCCATAGCCCTATATCTTGTGTTTTTATTTTGTTTGTTACATTTTAAAATTATTTTAAGAAAATATAGAAATATAAAATAAACAAAAAAATGACAAAAATATATAAAAATTTTAAAAAATATATAATAATAAATATCGGTATGAGTACTCGTGCGATCGTACGCATCAGCCTAGTACTCATTACCCTAAATAATAAATTAAACAAAATAAAGCCGTATGAGTACTCGTGCGATCGTATGCATCAGCCTAGTGCTCATTACGCAAAAAAAATCTAAATATTTTATAAAAATACCAAAAATATTAAGCACATGTGTGATCGCACGCATCGTCCTTGTGCTGAAAACATTTTCTGTTTATTTTGTAAAAATACCAAAAAAATATAAAATCTTCAAAAAAAACTAAAAACATCCACATTTTCAAACAACAAACAATTTCTCAGCCAGAACTACGTGATCCTTGATTCTCCATCAAAAGTGGAGATACGTAGGAGCAAGGCCAGTCCTTGTCAGGTTCACTTTCCCAAAAATCCAAATTTATCCATAATCATTTTCCAAACAAATTTCTCAAACAAATTTTAAAGCAGTTTTCTAAAAGAACTATGGAACCCTGATTTCTCATTCTTAATGAGAATACGTAGGAGCAAGGTCAATCCTTGTCGGGCCCAAAAAAACTAAAAAATATTTTGTTTCTTTAGAATTTTATTTTTAGGGGAAAGTTAAACATTTTGAAAACCACATCATATTCGCATATTTAGTTAAAGGTACTGCCTTAGGGCAGGCGTTGTAGGGTGCTAATACCTTCCCTACACGTAACCGACTCCCGAACCAAGAATCTCAGTTTCGCAGACCATGCCTTATCATTTTATGGTTTTTCCGTAGTTTTCCAGAATAAACTATGGTGGCGACTCCAGATCTCTTTTTCAAAACTTTGTAACGTTTTATTTTTCGGATCGTCGTCCCGTCGCGATCCCGGTTGCGACACGAGGAAAATTTTTTTTTATGTCCAATGGGTCTTGAATATCAAAATATACATGATTGTCCTAATGATTGTGTTTTGTATATAAAGGAGTTTGCTTCGCTAAAGTATTGTCCAACATGTGGTTTATGCCGTTTTAAAAAGAAATCTGACAGAAACACTGTTGATGAAGGTAATGATGGTGCACCTGCTAAGGTGATGTGGTATTTGCCTATAATACCTAGGTTCAAAGGTATGTTCTCTGTTAAAGAAGATGCAAAGAACCTTAAATGAGAATTTGATGGAAGAAAGTGTGATAATCTTCTTTGACACCCAACTGATTCACCACAATTGAAGAAGATTGATGAAAAATTTCCAGAATTTGGTGCAGATCTAAGAAACTTAAGACTTGCACTTGCAACTGATGGTATGAATCCTTATGGGAACTTAAGTAGCAAACACAGTTCATGGCCAATTATGTTGATGATATACAATCTTTCTCCTTCGTTGTACAAGAAGAGAAAATATGTGATGTTGTCCATGATGATATCGGGTCCTAGACAACCTGGAAATGACATTGATGTTTACTTAAAACCTTTAATTTTGTCTTCCATATTAGTATGTTGAATATTTCCATCATTCAACTGTGGTGCATGTAAGATAATTAATTTTTTCTTCCATATTAGTTTTATTTAGATTCCTAGTTTCAAACAACTGTACTTTGTGTTTTCAATCTAAATAGAGTTATTGGTAAATCTCGAGGTCAACTAGTTCAAATTTGTTATCCAAAGGTTGTAAGTCATTTGTACTTCTAATTCATTTTCTATGTTATTGAATGATCTAAATTCTTGACTATTTAGTTTGTCATATTAGTGTAACTAATAGCTAGATTAATGGGAATGTGGCTTCTATGTCATGTGTTGGATTAAGACCATCATTCTAGTTGTCATTACAGATGACTGAAATGAGGTAATGATGCATACTTTGAATACATTACCAATCAAATTCATCTTTAAACATGTATGAAACCATAATGAATCTTTCTTCATTTTGTAGCGCTTCAAGAGTACATCTCCTATACCAGAGAACACAATTAGGTAGATAAGGCAAGAATGGACAACTTATCTTCTGCAGAGATGGAGCTAGGATCACTTATATTTCTTGTTGAAAATTACTTTGGTTTAGTTTAAGTTTATATTTTGATAGTTTTGGTATTGGATTGTTTTTTACATTAAGTATATATATATATATTAGTATATGTTCTGGGACAATTTTTTATTTTTCAGGTGTGGATTTATTGTAAAATAAATTAATTTAAAAAAAAACACCCCGTAGATGTCGGTTAATGCACTGCTCGACGTCTATAGACGTCTGTCAATGAACAAACCGACATCCAATGAGTTATAGTGAAAAAAACGTTTCAAGGCCTATAGACGTCAGATATTTCTACATCCGACGTCTGTATACATGTCTGTTATATCCAACATCTGACGTCTATATAGACGTCAGTTATATCCACCTCCAACGTCTATATAGACGTCTGGTATATCCAGTCTGACGTCTACATAGACGTCGGGTATACACTGTCCAACGTCTGATAAACGTCACCCACAAAGACGTCGGATGTGGACCCGACGTTAAAAGGCCAAAATAACAGATGTTTAAAGCCCTTTTTGCACTAGTGTGGGTACTAGCTTAAAAAAAGTTTAACTGTTTTGTAGGAAAGTAGCTTCAACTGAAGTAATATAGTGTTCAAGGATGAACTACAAATGGATCAAATCACAAGTTCTTGAGTCACTGGCTATGGAAAGCGTCCTGCATATTTAATCAGAGAAGCAAACCCTTTTGGCTGGTTTAACGATGACGAGCAAAGAAGCGACTTCATCTGTCAGTGGGGATTCAAAGAAGTGATCAGACATAAGCGCTTAAATATTATGTTCTTTCGCTTAGAAGGATTCTTGTTTCAAGAATGGCTAGCTAACTCTGGTCTAACAAAGTTTCTTGAACTCCAAGGTGATTGTTATCCTAATCTTGTGAAAGTATTCTATGCAAACTTAAAAAAGGAGAATAACTACTTGATTTCGAGAGTAAAGGGTGTGATTGTTCATATTGATGATTCTATATGGAAATATGTTGCTGGATTTCAACCTGGAGGACTAAAAGCACATCATGGTGTATCAGGGATCAATGAAGCAGATATCTATAACAATTTCTTGAAGGATCCAAATATGATAGGGAAATATGACTCCTTCAGCACTGATCATCTTAGCAAAGAAAAAATACGTGCATATGTGATCACATGAATTTTACTTCCTAGAAGTGAAGATCAGTCATTGCTGAATGCAGAAGATGTATACCTACTTTATGCATTGCAAACAAGTATACAGACAGATTGGGCATCTGTGATTGGTGATTATATGATGAAGGTTGCAAAGAAAAATGAATATCACTTACCATATGCTGTCTTCATTAGTAGAATTCTGAGATTAGAAAATGTAGACATCACAAATGAGATCACCTTTATTAATAACAAAAAGAATGTGATTGAAAAATTATTCTTGGAGCACTGAAGGGGTTAGAAAAGGCAAAGAAGGCAAGGTTAGTTGCTAAAGGCTACAATCAAGAAGAAGGAATTGATTATGGTGAAACGTATGCACTAGTGGCTAGACTGGAAGCAATAAGAATACTACTTGTTGTTGCATCTGTAATGAAGTTTAAACTATACCAAATGGATGTCAAGAATGCGTTCTTGAATGATTATATTAAGGAAGAAGTCTATGTGGAACAACCGCTAGGATTCCAAGACTATGAGCATCCAGATTATGTCTTCAAACTCAAAAAGGCTCTGTATTGTTTAAATGATTTTCTGTTAAAGAAGGGATTCTCAAGGTTGGTAAAGTTGATTCAACTCTCTTTATTAAGAACTCAAATAAAGACAGATTATATGTTCAAATTTTTGTGGATGATATCATATTTGGATAAACTAATCCTACTTTGTGTAAAGATTTTTCTAAGACTATGCAGGAAGAGTTCGAGATGTCTATGATGGGAGAACTCTCATATTTTATAGGACTCCAAGTCAAGCAGACCAAAAATGGCATCTTCAATCATCAATCCAAGTATTGCATTGATCTGTTAAAGAAATACAGAATGCTAGACTGTATAGAAGCTGCAACTCCTATGGCAACAAACTGTTATCTTGACCTTGATGAAACTGACAAAGAATTTGATCAGAAAATGTATACAGGTATGATCAGATCTTTATTGTACTTAACAACTAGTAGACCATTCATCATGCATAATGTCTGTTTCTGTGCTAGGTTTCAATCCTTCCCAAAAGAATCACATTTAACTACTGTAAAAAGAAATTTGAAATATTTAAAAGGAACCAAGACTCTTGGACTATGGTATCCCAGTGGTTCAAATATTTTCCTTGAAGGTTATAGTGATTCTGACTTTGGTGGCTGTAAGCTAGACAGAAAGAGCACTACTGGCACATGTCATCTACTAGGATGTTCACCAGTTTCTTGTCATTCAAAGAAACAAGTGTGGCATTGTCCACCACAAAAGTAGAGTATATAGCAGCTGGAAGCTGTTGTGCTCAGTCTCGTTGGATCAAAAGTCAACCAGAGGAGTATGGCATATCATTGGATCATATTCTTTAAAACGTGACAATACAAATGGAATAAATATGACTAAAAACCTGTTCTTCACTTTAAAACTAACCACATTGAGATAAGGCATCACTTCATACGAAATCACATTCTCAAAGGAGAAATTAAGGTCGAATATCTAGAAACCTTACATCAATGGGCATATATTCTCACAAAAACACTGAATAAGGAAGGATTTTATACTTTTTGAAATGAACTAGGAATTCTGAATGATAATTGTTGACATTGTTGATAGGGGGAACACTGGTTTAGCTGAACCCACAATCTGAGTAATTTCTAAGTTTTTGATAATGATAACACATAATTAATAACACATGTGTATTTTGTGTTACATGTTTTATGGTTACATGTTATATGCATACATGAGAACATAATTGTGTTGTTGTTGTGTTGTTCATTGCATTTCACTGTGTTATATATTGATTTTATAAATGAATTCATGACACATGTTTTTGTATGAGAAAAACCACAAGCACTAATGTTGAACTTTAATTGTGTGGCAAAACAACAGTTTGAAATCGATTACATTATGGGGTGAATCGATTAAAACTCGTGTCTTTGCATAAACTTTTTCAAGTGTGCTGTGAGAGTTTTTCAAAGAGAAAAGTTTTCAAAACTTTGCATAACACTGTTGCATAATCGATTGCATACGACATGTATTCAATTAAGTTTGTTATTGTTTTGAAATCTGTTAATGCTTGATATAACTATCACAACAACTATATTTTTAAATGTGTTCACCAAGCATTAAATGTTATTCAACTGCATTAATTGTGAATTCAATTAATTGCTTTGACTACTACTATTTGTTATAACTGAATTGGTATATTCGATTGCATTATTAGCAAAGTCGATTATATTGCGTCTGATACTAGTTTACCTATATATTGACGCGAATTTGATTCTTGTAAGAACTTTTTGTGATTCTAACATTTTCATATTCTTTTGTAGAAAAGTGTAAAGTTTACAGAAAGAGAAAAAGCTCTAAGAAACTAGTTTGACCGTGGTAATCAACTAATTGTGATTTCTTGAAGAGCAAGATTGTTGAGTTTTCAAAGTCTGATCTATCTGCACATTTGGGTTTCTACTGTAAGATCAGGTTCTACAATCTGATGAAGATTGGGTTGAGTTCCCTATTGTGATTATAGGAAGAAGGATGTGTTGCGTTCTTGACTTTGAGGGTGCCTTAAACGGGTTGGACTACAGGAGAAGAGATTCTTGCTACTAGTCTGTTTAGGTACTGCCTATATTTTGATTAGAGGGTTAGAGAGGTGTTTTATATTTTAGACGTGAGGTTTCTATAAAAACCTTGATCATTATAGTGCATTGGCTTCCTGTGGTTGGAAGGACACTGAATGTAGGCTTGGCCGAACCAGTATAAAAACTCAGCGTTTGATGTTTCTTATCTGTACTCTTTTACATTCAATTGATTAGACTTTATATGCATTCGATTAAATTTCTGTTGCGTTTCAAGAAAAGTATAAGGCATCTCTTTTAGTGAAAAAGATTTTGAAAGTTTTAAATTTTATACTTAACCAATTCACCTCCCCCCCGCCCCCCTCTTGGTGTGAGAAATTGAGCCATTCTATTTTAAGAATTGGCACTAGAGCTGGTTTTCATAAAATGTTTGAAAAACTAGTCGATTACTATTTTCATTAAATCAACTGATCCTGGAAAATGGCTTTCAATTCTTAGACATTTGGTGAAGGTGCTTCAACAAATAGACCACCACTATTTACTGGAGAAAATTATGCTTTTTGGAAAATAAGGATGCAAATCTTTCTTGAATAGGTGGATAAAGGAGTTTGGGATGCAACTCTAAACGGTCCATATGAGCCCACTCATTTTTAAATGGAAAATTTGTTTTGAAATTATTTTTAGAGTGGACTCAAGAATAGAACCGAAGAGCTCAATATGATGATAAGGCTAGGAATGTTATTGCTTCTGCACTAACTATCGATTAATTTTTCAGGATTTTCCAATGTAAAACTGCTAAAGAAATGTGAGAGGTTCTTGAGGTCACACATGAAGAAACAGATGAAGTGAAAAGGGTCAGAAAGAATTCTCTCATACAGGAGTATGAGCTGTTCAGAATGAAAGTGGGAGAGACTATCTACGAGGTACATAAATGATTCACACACATAGTCAATCACCTCATGGCTCTTGGGAAAGTGTTTGATAAAGAAGAAATCAAAATAAAGATCCTGAAAAGCCTTAACAGAAGCTGGCAGCCGAAAGTCACTGCAATATTTGAATCAAAGAACATGAATTGGAGCTTGAAAGGCTAAAGGAGGAAGAAGAAATTGAAGAGCAGAAATCAATTGCTCTAAAGGCCACAAGCAAGAAAGCTACAAAGAATCTTGAACCTGAAACTGAATCAGATGCAGATGTACCAGAAAAGGAAATCATGAATATGATTGTAAGAAAATTTAACAGATTCATGAAGAATAAAAATTTTGCAACTAACAATGTAGGCTTTTCAAGAGGAGGAAATAATAGCTCAAGAAGCAACGTTGTACAATGTTATGATTGTGGAAAGGATGGTCATATCAAGCCTGACTGTCTAGACTTGAAGATCAAGCAGAAAGAATTCACCAAGTATCCTCAGGACAAGAACAGGAAGCAAAGCAAAGCTTATAGTGCTTGGGAAAAGAGTGATGGAGAATCTTCAAGTGATGATGATTGTAGTGTTGAAGAGTAGTCAAATTTATGCTTCATGGTAGGCTCTGCACAATTTGATGATGACAATGATGGTGAATTTGAGAATGAACTAATAGAGGTCAAATACTACATTCTATTGGATGCATTTCAGGAGATACATGTAGAAGCCATCCCACTTTAGTATAAGGTGAATCGATTATCCTCTGAGAGAAGAGACTATGAATACAAAATTGATAATCTAGTACAGGATAATGAAAAGTTCGAAAAAGATCTTGAAGAAGCTTTGAAATCTGTAAAGACAGTAAAGACTGAAATACAAATTATTGAGAAAGAATGTGGTAACTGTCCTGTACATATTGAGAAAATTGAGTACTTAACCAACACGTTAGCCAAATTTACTCAAGGCAAAGAAAATCTTGATGTTGTGTTAAGATCATTTGGAAAAGCTATCTACATACAAGGTATTGGTTATAAGGCTAAAATTAATAGGATAAACTCAAAGAAGTTTATTGATCTAAGTAAACCTATTACTAACGTATGCTTTTACTGCAACAGACTTGGTCACAATGTTAAAAACTGCTATTTTCGAAATGTTGGTGTTCTAAAGGGAAAATACAAATGGGTTCTCGAGGAATAGCCTATTGCTACTAACAAGACAAGACCTAAGTTCAAATGGGTACCAACATCAAAACCTTTTAATTGTTGTGCAGGAAAGATGCAGTAGCTACTGAAGCAGTATTCAACTCAAGGATGAACTACCATGATGAAATAAAAAATTCTTGAGTCACTGATTGTGGTAACTGTAACAAAACTCTTTCAAGCATCATAAGCAATTGTATGATTGTTTGCTATATGATGCTTGATTGATTGTTTTCTGTGAAAATATAGTTGTGCGAATTTTAATCGATTATGTTATGAACTGCGTCGATTATAATCTGTGATTGTGTTTCTCTGTTTTTGGTAACACTATATTAGTACATTAAGTTGACTTTGTTTTTAATGAAATCGATTAATAATCTCTGTTTTGAGCATTCTTATGTTTTGAAAATTTGAAATTTGTTAACTTCGATTAAATTCAGTTTTTGGTGCGAAAATGGAATTTTGTGTTCCCTCCAAACTTAATTTTGTTTTGATTTAAACCCTAAAACAAAGAAGTGTGTCATTCACCTTCTCAACTGACATTTGAATCCTTCCTTTCTGATATTCTATGGTCAATACCCTTCTCTGCATACAAATGGCATCTAGTTCATCTCAAAGGAAAAGAGTGAAGACATTAGGCCACAAGAATATGAGTAGAGGATCAACCTTGGAAGGATGGATTAGCGATGATGAAGCTCAATCAAAATTTCTTGATTGTTGGAAAATGAGGAAACTGACTACGCATAAATTCCTGAAGCTTAGTTTCTTTAGGAACGAAGGTTTTCAATTTCAAGGCTGGTTGAAACGCCAAGGCTGAAGAAATTTGTTGAGATGGTTGATCCGTGGTATCCATAACTGGTAAAACTGTTTTACTACAATCTAAGGATCAATAAAGGGACCTTATGCTGTAGATTTAAAGGAATAAACATCAAACTTACAAATGAAATATGGGCTGATATAGCTGGTCTCAAAACAGAAGGGGAAAGATGTCATCTGAGCATGGACGAATTTCATAAGTTCTTAGTATATCAGGACAGTTTGAGAAATTTTGAAGATGTCTGTGATTACTTTCATTGCAAAATTGGAGGAATGAAGAAGGATGATCGACTAGAAATTTTTATTATCTCTTGGATATTAATGCCTAGGGGAAACAATCATGCACAGACCACAACAAAAGATCTATACTTCCTGAAAGCATTCAAAGAAAATATCCAGGTAGACTAGCCTGCAGCTATTTCAGACAACATGTTGAAAGTAACCAGACTGGAATCAACAACACTATCGTATTGTGTATTCATGTCTAAGATTCTTATTCATTTTGGAGTGGACTGCGTTGATGAATCAAGCGAAACATACAACATAAACAACTTGATTAATAAGTCAGCTCTGCATAAAATGGGTATGCATCATACGTTAGATGGTTGGATATTAAAAAATAAGGCTACTGAAGAAGATGAAGAAGTAGGAGGATCATCTTCAATTCCATACATGGCTAAGTCGGAGTTTGAAAGGACCATACTGAGAGAAATAAAGTCTCTCAAGATTATGTGTTAGAGAACCAGAGATGATATTGCTGAAATTAAAGAACATCTAAATTTGGAAAATCAGAATCAAGAGATTGCAGCTGAAGAAGAATCAAGTGGGGAAGGTAGTACACCTGGTGTAAGCATTGAAGATGAATTGCAGGAAGAGGAAAGAATGGGATAAGATGTCGCTGATGAATGTAATAGTGACATGCCTCTCGGAACATATTTGAAGAAGAAAAATAAGAAAAAGACTTAAGAATTAAATAAATCAGTAGTTTTTGTTTTAGGCATTTTGTCATGGTTTGTTCTGTTGGTTGTATGTGCTAGTTATATCTTGGCTTTATTTGATTGTATTTCAAGTTTGATATTAATGAAATCAATGTTAATCAAATTTGTGATTCAAAAGTATATCAATAAATTAAACTGGGAATTTTGAATCACAATAGTATAAAATAGATTAAGTCGATTACACTGTGCTTGTATGCGAATGAATTATTGATTACTATTACTCTTATACGTTTTCATACTCACATTAATTCTTGTACAACATTGATTCTAAAATGCTTGATCTGGAAAAACTTTAAAAGGTTTTGCAGGAATATCACTTGGTGACTGGATGGAATTGTATAGTCTGAAATATGCTACAACAAGAAATCGACTCTGACTGAGATTAAATCGACTAAACATTAACAGGAGTTTAAAGATTACAAAATTGGAATATCTGATATCTTTACATCTTGTTTTATTTGATGTTGATTGTTTATACTTATATCTCTATGCTTATCTGCTGCATAAAAAATCTGAGATAATAAGAGATTAAATTGTATTGTTTGATTGAATCAGTATTACTATGATATTGTTGTATATGTCTGATCTGATACAATGTTACTACATGCTGATAAATGCTCTGACATATTCTGATTACTGCACTGTGCATCTGTATTTTGAGATTGAAATATGCATAATGATAGGGGGAGTATTTCATATCATTGATATATTTCACATGTCTTCATTTAAGGGGAAAAATATCTTAATTTCATGTGAATATCTTTGACATGGGGAGCATTACTTGTTTTCTGATTATCTGATGCATCTCTGTATGCTTGATTATCTGTATATGAATACCATTGTGCTTACCTTTTTTTCTAATGCCCAAAGGGGGAGAATTATGTTGGTTGGTAATTGATTGATAATCTGTATTGAGTTGTGCAAGATGGTTGATTATTAATCACGGTTGTGCATCATCAAAAAAGGGGGAGATTATTGATAAGGGGAGCACTGGTTTAGCTGAACCCACAATCTCAGTAATATCCGAGTTTTTGATGATGACAACACATAATTAATAACACATATGCATTTTGTGTTACATATTCTATTCTTACATGTCATATGCGTATATGTGAACATGATTGTGTTGTTGTTGTGTTGTTCATTGTATTTCACTGTTATATATTGATTTTATACATGAATGCATGAAACATGTTTTTGGATGTGTAAAACCACAAGCACTAATGTTGAACTTTAATTGTGTGGCAAAACAACAGTTTGAAATCGATTACATTATATGGGGTGAATCAATTGAAACTCGTGTCTTTACATAAACTTTTTCAAGTGTGCTGTGAGAGTTTTTCAAAGAGAAAAGTTTTCAAAACTTTGCATAACACTGTTGCATAATCGATTGCATGCGATATGTATTCGATTAAGTTTGTTACTATTTTGAAATATGTTCATGCTTGATACAATTGTCACAATGACTATATTTTTAAATATGTTGACCAAGCATTAAATGTTACTCGACTGAATTAATTGTGAATTCAATTAGTTGTTTTGACTGCTACTATCTGTTATAACTGAATTGGTATATTCGACTGCATTAGTAGCAAAAGTCGATTATATTGAGTCTGATACGAGTTTATCTATATATTGACGCGAATTTGATTTTTGTAAGGACTTTTTGTGATTTTAACATTCTCATATTCTTTTGCAGAAAAGTGTATAGTTTACAGAAAGAGAAAAAGCTCCAAGAAACTAGTTTGACTGTGGTGATCAACTAATTGTGATTTCTTGAAGAACAAGATTACTGAGTTTTCAAAGTCTGATCGATCTGCACATTTGGGTGTCTACTATAAGATCAGGTTCTACAATCTGCTGAAGATTGGGTTGAGTTCCCTGTTGTGATTACAGGAAGAAGGATGTGTTGCGTTCTTGACTTTGAGGGTGCCTCAAAGGGGTTGGACTGCAGGAGAGGGGATTCTTGCTGCTAGACTGTTTATGTACTACCTATATTTTGATTAGAAGGTTAGAGAGGTGTTTTATATTTTGACGTGAGGTCTCTATAAAAACCTTGTTGTAAAAACCTTGATCATTATACTGCATTGGCTTCCTGTGGTTGGAATGACACTGGATGTAGGCTTGGCCGAACAAGTATAAAAACTCAGCGTTTGATCTTTCTTATCCCTACTCTTTTATATTCAATCGATTATACTTTATACGCATTCGATTAAATTGTCGTTGCATTGAAAATATTTTAACTTGCGTTTCAAGAAAAGTATAAAGGCATCTCTTTTGGTGAAAATGATTTTGAAAGTTTTAAATTTTATACTTCACCAATTCACCCCCCTCTTGGTGTGAGAAATTGAGTTATTATATTTTAACAATAGTAGTATAAAATAGTTCTTAAATCGATTACACATTGATTGTATGCAAATGGAGTATTGCTTACTGTTACATTCATACATTTGCATACTCATATATTATCTGTGATAATTCATGCACTATATTGATTCTAAAATGCTTAATCTAGAAAGGCCATGAAAAGTTTTGCAGGAACATCAATTGTTGACAGTGATGATGTGGAAAATCAATTTACAGAAAGCAAGAAGTCGATTACGACTGAGATCGAATCGATTGAATAACAACAGGGGTTAAAGATTCCAAAACTTGGGATATCCGTTATCTTTAATTCGTGCTTTATAATCTGTGAATGCTTATTCTGCTTATATCTTAATGCTTATCTGTTGTATCTATGATTTGAGATTATAAGAGAATAAACTGTGCTTGATGATTGAAATTGTATCAATTATGCTCTGTTATTACTGTCTTACATTTTCTTTGATACAATGCCAGAATATGCTTTTACATGCTCTGATATATAATTTGATTATTGCATTATGCATCTGCGTTTTAAGATCGAAACATGCATAATGACAAAGGAAGCATTGCATATCATTGATCTATTTCACATGTTGATACATCCTAGGAGATGTAGAGAACCACATCTCTAAAGAATAACTTTGCAATGTTGCTTGCATCATCTACTTTGTGGCAAGGTATAAAATGAGCCATTTTGCTAAATCTATCTACCACCACAAAGATAGAATCAAAACCCCTAGAAGTTTTGGGAAGACCTAACACAAAATCCATACTTATCTCTTCCCAAGGGGTGGAAGCAACATTCAAAGGAGTATATAGTCCATGAGGCATTGATTTAGATTTAGCTTCTAAACAAGTTATACACTTAAAGCAATGCCTTTGAACATCCCTTCTCATGTGAGGCCAAAAAATTTTTTCTTTCAACATGCCAAGGGTCTTTTCTACCCCAAAATGTCCCATTAATCCTCCCTCATGTGTCTCTTTAACAAGGAGTTTTCTATGTGAACCTTGGGGAATGCAAATTTTTCCTTCTTTAAAAAGATACCCTTCTTTCACATAGAATCCTCCTTGAGGCTTATTGAGACATTCCTCATAGATATGAGCAAAATCAAGATCTTGTGAATATAATTCAAGAATGTTATTAAATCCAAGAATTTGAGCTCCCAATGTGGCTAATAGATTAATTTTTCTTGACAAAGCATCAGCCACCACATTAGATTTTCCTTTCTTGTATTTAATAACATAAGTGAATTGTTCAATGAATTCCAACCACTTAGCATGCCTTTTTTGTAACTTGTGTTGACTCTTCAAATACTTAAGTGATTCATGATCACTATGAATGATAAACTCCTTGGCAACAAGGTAATGTTCCCAAGTTTGAAGAGCCCTCACAAGTGCATAGAGTTCTTTGTCATAGGTGGGATAATTACAAGAGGCACCATGAAGTTTTCACTAAAGTATGCAATTGGGTGTCCTTCTTGTAATAATACTGCACCTATGCCAAATCCTGAAGCATCACATTCTAGCTCAAAAGTTTTGGAAAAATTTGGCAAAGCTAGAATGGGTGCTTGTGTGAGCTTCTCTTTGAGTAGCTCAAAAGCTTTTTGTTGTTTATCCCCCCAATGGAATGTAACATCTTTTTTCACCAACTCATTGAGGGGTGAAGCAAGACTAGAGAAGTTAGGAACAAATCTTCTGTAAAAGCTTGTCAACCCATGGAAGCTCTTTACTTCTCCTACATTCTTTGGAGGAGGCTAATCTTGGATGGCCTTTATTTTTTCTGGGTCCACATGAACCCCATTTTTGGTGACCACAAATCCAAGAAATATGACACTATCAACACAAAAGGTACACTTGTCAAAGTTTGCAAACAATTTGTGTGTTCTAAGAATTGTTAAAACAACTCTCAAATGATTTTCATGAGTTTGCAAATTTTGACTATATACCAAGATGTCATCAAAGTAAACAACTACAAACTTCCCAATGCAATTCCTAAGGACATGATTCATAAGTCTCATGAATGTGCTTGGAGCATTTGTAAGACCAAAAGGCATAACTAGCCATTCATATAATCCAAACTTGGTCTTAAAGGCAGTTTTCCATTCATCACCTTCTTTAATTCTTATTTGGTGATAGCCACTTTTTAAATCTACCTTTGAAAATATTTGTGCTCCATGCAATTCATCCAACATATCATCAAGCCTAGGAATGGGATGTCTATACTTGATTGTGATGTTGTTGATAGCTCTACAATCACAACACATGCGCCACTTTCCATCTTTTTTGGTACCAGCAACACTGGTACATCACAGGGACTTAGACTCTTTTGAACTAAGCCTTTATCTAGTAGCTCTTGGACTTGTGTCTCAATCTCCTTAGTTTCTTGGGGATTTGTCCTATAGGCTGGCCTATTAGGAAGAACTGCCCCTGGAATAAAATCAATTTGATGTTCTATTCCTCTTATGGGTGGAAGCCCTTTTGGAATTTCTTGGGGGAATAGATCATCAAATTCTTTCAAAAGTTTTTGAATGGATGGAGAAAGAGTTGAAGTCTTTGAATCACTAGATGTACATGTAAGTGTCCCTTGACAAAGAAGAAGATATGAAGGTTGCTCAACTTGAAGTGTATTGATTAAAGTCTTTTTGTTTAAAAGAACTTCATGTTGAGGGACCTTAGGTGGCACACTTGTTTCCCTACCCTCCTTTCTTTTTGACTTTTTCTTTTGGTCATGTTCTTGTTTTCTTAAAGACTTCATTTGTGCTTGATCCTTAGCCACTTGGGTAGGAGTCAAAGGATGAAGCACAAACTTCTTGTCCTTTTGATGGATAGTGATGGTATTGGTTAGACCATGATGGATAGTTTGATGATCAAATTGCCATGGTCTCCCCAATAACACATGACAGGCTTCCATGGGAACTATATCACATAAAACTTCATCTTTGAAGTTCCCAATGGAAAATGCCAACTTCACTTGATTCTTGACTATTATATCCCCATCTTCATTTAGCCAATGAAGTTTATAAGGTTTTGGATGGGGTATAATATCAAGATTCAACTTCTCAACCAACCTTGTACTACAACAATTGCAACAAGATCCACTATCAACAATGAGAGAACAATGATTTTCTTGAATTTTACATCTTGTGTGAAAGATGTTCTCTCTTTGTGATATGTGTTCAAGACTTGGTTGGTTGCTAAGTATCCTTCTCACCATGAGAAGTTGCCCATCATCAACATATATTTCCTCTTCCCTCTCTTCTTCCTCACTCTCATTTGTACTAGTTGGGGTGTCACTTTCACTACTATAAATGTCCTTGCCTTTCAAAATAATGTTTCTTTTTGTAGGACATTGAGTAGCTACATGACCCCTTCCTAGACATTTGATTTAGCCAATGAAGCATTTGATTTCACTTGTTTTGGTGTGTGAGGGTGTTTCTTTCTTGGGTCTTTCTTCTATTTTAGCTAGAGGTTTAAATGGCTCTTTTTCTTTAAAAATTTTCTTTTCAAAAGTAGGTTGAACTTGAATTCTTTTAGAAGAAGATTTTCTCAAGTTTTGTTGTTCTACCTTTATACACATTTGAACAAGATCATTCAAATCTCTATAAGGTAGAAGTTCAACCCTATCTCTTATGTCAAAATTGAGCCCACTTAAAAATCTAGCTAAAGTAATTTCTGGACCCTCCACTATGCCTGCCCTCATTATATACAACTCCATCTTTTGTCTATATTCCTCAACTGTCATAGACCTTTGTTGTAACCTTTGGAGTTTATCCATGAGTTCTCTATTGTAGTAGGAGGGAATGTGTCTCCTCCTAAGGGCAGACTTGAGATCATTCTAATAGTGGATGGGAGGGGCTTGATGTCTAAGCCTTTCTTTGACCAAGGCAGTCCACCAGTACATTGCATACCCTTGAAAGCTTAGGGTAGCTAGAGAGACCTTCCTCTCTTCACTAACTTGGTGGCATTCAAACAATTGTTCCACCTTCATCTCCCAATCAAGATAAGCCTCTACATTATCCTTCCCATGGAAGTGAGGCAACACCACATTGACTTCTTTAGGGGGTGGGGGTGCATGAGAATTTCTCCTATGCCTTCTAGAAGTAGAAGGCTGATGAGGGTAATAATCACCCAGACTCATAGACATCTCTCCCTCTTGAGAGTTGTCACTCTGACTTCCTCTGGACTTACTTTTCCTTATCATTCTCAACTCATCTTGAATAACAGCATTTTGAAGCTCTCTATTGACTTTCTCTTCATGCATTTCTCTTCTTATTTCCTTGAACTCATTAACTAAAGTTTGAAGAGAAAAATGTTCTTTTTCACTATCACTAATCCTAGGAGAATGCCTTCTAGACATTATGATGGACTTAAATGTTATTCTTGAAATAAAGACTAGAGATTTCACTTGAAAGCAATATTCCAGGTAAGGGAGGTGATTCACTAGGAATGCTTAAGTACCAAGCCTTATCCTTTCCAAATATGCTTCTAGTTACTTACTAGAGTCCTTAGATCAAAATCACTTTTAAATCCACTTAAGTCTTAAAGACACAAAGAAAACACAAAGCAAAGAAAAGACACAACCTAACTCTAAATTCGGACCCCTAAGAGAGCTTCCTATTCGCACAAGATATATGCTATCTAGTCGAGAATTGGAAAAACCATTAAAGTGAGGTCTCCTAGGTGAGGCTTACACTTTGGATCTAAGACACACTCACCGACTACTCAATTTTAGGTTGGGAGACTTCTTTGAGTCTAGTTACAAATGAGGGAAGAGCACTTGTGAACTCTAGCACCTCACTTGCTTGGGTTTGGAACTTACAACCAAAGAAAAACCAATGGAAATTACAAAGAAATTTAGTAAGTTGGAAAGGAAAAGTTAAAATAGGCTAAGGAATCAATGTGTGCAGCTTTGGTTGCTCTCAAAGAACTTGAATCTACTAGATTCTAAACAATTCTCTCAGCTGCAAAGTGCCTAAACCAAGAATTAATTTTCTGCAGTATAGAATGCTGCTGCAAGTCTCGGTTTTTTCTTCTTCAAGGCTCAACTTCATTCACTTTTATTCACCAATTGAACTTCCTTTGATGCTTCCACTTGCAGTGAGACATTTGAGTTATATTTCACCTATGCAACAAACCAATTAGTCACAAAAACTACCACCACAATTGCCAGCCAAATCACATCCAAGTGACAGCAACACCAGGACTTTTGTCAAACAGATGGTGTGCAGAATGTTCAAAATTCAGAAAGCAAGCAATTAAGTGGCTATTAATCACGGTGGCACATCAAAATGATCTTAGGAATGGCTCTAGAACAGAATTAAAACGCAATAAAAGACTTTAAATCAGAATCACACACGAATTGACTATGCATTGAAAATTGACAAAACTGTTTGATGAAATGCCTGAATGAATTGCACCAGATTTCTACACCAGATTTCTGCACCAGATTTTTTTGCACCAGATTTTTATACACTTCAAACTTTCGAAACTAATGATGCAATGGTCCTAATTGCCTTTTAACGTTTGTAATATCTCTTTTGAATTGTTATCTTAATATCTTAAATGGACCATGGCTTTTACTGCATCTAAAAATGATGAATCAAGCAAAGTAATGCAGTGCAGAATTTGACAGAAAAAAAACCAGCACAGTTTTTGGCAGCAGAGTCAATTTTTCAATGCAGAAAAAAAAATAGACCAAATGAACAGTACTGCACCTAGTTGTTTTCCAATGATTCAAACATGTTTTGATGATGAATGATGACTTGTTGGAACTAATTGGATGCATCAAAACTATATAAAACAGAAAATCACTACTGCAGTACCAGATTTCACTTAAATTCAACAACTAGCATGGTCAAATTTTGATTCAAAAGTAATTCTGATTTGAAAACAGCAAAGAGGAGTTAGAAATGGTATTTGAAAGTTGCACAAATGCAGAAATTCAGTGTTGATGATGGTTAGCAATGGTCTAATACTAACCACACACAATTAAGCAAAATTGACTTCAATGAAACACATGCATCTCGGCCAAATGCTTGGACACTCTTGCCACATGACAAACTATTTGGAATCAACTCATTTCATCTTCCAAATGGTTCAGACAATGGATCAACCAGCTGCTGTTCAATAGAACAGTAAATGACTCTAAAACAGTGGCAATACAGCACAAAAACAGAACTGAAATGCTGTCAGATTTTTTAATACAAACCTGCACAGATTTTGAGTTTGAATGGTAAATCTAAACACCTGAGCTCATTTTTGAAGTATTCATTGCTCCTACTTGGTGCAGCCACATTCAAACAACTAAGATTTTTTGTAAAACTTGGTTGAAAAACCAGATTTGATAACAAAACAGCAAAGTAACTAACAAGACTTAAGACAAAAACAGAAATGATGTTTAAATGGTAAAATAGACTCAAACAATTAATAACAGCCGAATAAAATGAAGGAAAACTCAAACAAAGATAGCTAGTAGCCAATGAAATTAAGAGTAGATCCTAAACAAAGCAATGATTGATGAAACATTGCAGAATTTTTCAGAAAACAGCAAGACAACCAGGAAATTTTTGACAGCAAATAAATGGAAGAAAATCTGGACTTATCTCATGGTTCTAGTTAGAACCTTGCTCTGAATACCACTTGATACATCCTAGGAGATGTAGAGAAGCAGATCCGTGAGATTGGCAGTGCAAGGAGGTGTGGACAGCTGCTGAAACCAATGAAACAGTAGCTGTAGAGTTGTAATTCAGGAGCAGTTTGGTGCAGAGTTTTTGGATGTGAAGCAGCGGATGATTGGTGATGATGATGGATGGATATGGAGGCTAGCTTGGAGAGGTGGTTCACAACTCAGACGGCTTCCTAGAGTGGAAGGAAGTTGCAATGGAAATCAAGCTAAGAAGTGACTCTTGGAGAAGGAATTTACTATGCATTTCAGCAGAAATTCTTTACTACAATCCAAAAGTGATTTACAATCTTTTCCTATGAGATTTTATAGAATAATCTCAAGGCTTTAAGCTAGCAAATTTCACGTGGCAGATCTGAACCCATATGCTACATGTTTAGCTTTTAAAACACGTGAAAATCAAGTTTTATGTGAAGAAAAACAATTACTCATGCAGCCCCATAGAAGGATAAGTACACCCCTTTTGTATAGAAATGTCCTTTTTACCCTTCTCCATGTTTTGGCAGATTTGGCATATCTTCTTGTTCTCCAATTTTCCATCCAAAGATAGCAAATAGTACTTGACCTTGAGGAGAATTTTCATCTTGGAGCTTTTTGGCCATTCCTCTTGTGATGGGTCCTATGGTGTTAGACCTTCTTGTATCACATGTATTCATTTAAAGGGGAGAAAATCCTAAATCATGTGAATAATATTGTTAGAGGGAGCATCATAATTTGTTTTTGGATATATCTGATGCATCTCTATGTTACTGATTATCTGTGTATCAGTCACTGTTTGCTTACCTTTTTTGTTAATGCCCAAAAGAGGAGAAGTATGATGATTGAGAATTATGTTGATTGGTAATTGGTTGATAATCTGTATTGATTTGTGCAACATGATTGTTTATTAATCATGGTTGTGCATCATAAAAAAAAGGGATATTGTTGAGATTATTGTTAGGGGGAGCAAAGGTGTAGCTTAACCTATAATCTCAATAATATCTGAGTTTTTGATGATGACAACACATAATTAATAACACATGTATATTCTGTGTTACATGTTCCATATTTACATATTATATGCTTTTGATCACTGTGTTAAATCTGTTCAATCATATATGAGAGCATGTTTGTGTTATTCATTGCATATCACTGTGTTACACTTGTGTTTTATATGTGAATGCATGACATATGATGCTGAAAAGGAAAACCACAAACACTTATGTTAAACTTTAAATGTGTGGCAAAACAACAGTTTTAAGTTGACTTCATTATGGGGTGAATCGATTAAAACTCGTGTCTTTGAACAAACTATTTTCAAGTGTGCTGTGAGAGTTTTCAAAGAGAAAGTTTTTCAAAATTATGCTTAACATTGTTGCATAATCGATTGCATGCGTGTTGTATTCAATTAAGTTAGTTATTGTTTTGAAATACTGTTAATGCTTGACATAACTGTCTAATGGTCATATTTTTTATTATGTTGACCAAATATTAAATGTTAGTCGACTATATTAATTGTGCATTAAATCGTGATTGTTGCTAACTGTTATAACAAAATTGTTGTATTCGAGTGCATTAGTAGCTAAGTCGATTAAAATGCGTCTAAGATGAGTTATTTTATAAATTGACGCATATTTGATTTCTGTAAGAACTTTTCTGATTCTAACATTTTCATATCTTTTGCAGAAAGTTGTGATCTTACAGGAAGTAAAGAAAAGCTCCAAGAAACAAGAGTAACCGTGGTGATCAACTTTTGTGATTTCTTGAAGAGCAAGATTGTTGTGTTTTTCAAAGGCTGAGCAACTTGCACATTTGGGTGTCATTGAGAGATCAAAGGTTACAATCTTTTGAAGATTGGTTTGAAGTTCCCTGTTGTGATTACAGGAAGAAGAGCGTGTGGCGTTCTTGACTTTGAGAGTGTCTCAAAGGGTTTTGACAACAGAAGAGGGGATTCTTGCTGCTGGTCTTGTAGTATACTGCCTATAAAAGCCTTGTTGTAAAAACCTTGATTATTATAGTGCATTGGCTTTCTGTGGTTGGAAGGAAATTGGATGTAGGCTTGGCTGAACCAGTATAAAAACATTGTGTTTGAATTTTCTCACCCCTACTCTCTTTATTTAATCGATTATGTTCTGCATTCATTCGACTAAATTTTCGTTGCATTGAAAATCTTTTACCTTGCGATTTAAGAAAAGTATTATGGCATCATTTTTGTGAAAAAGATTTTCAAAGATTTTAGTTTTACATTTCACCAATTCACCCCCCCTCCTCCAAATTGAGCCATTTTATTTTAACAACTTGAATGAATAACTTGCATTAAGATTATAACTTTATAACCAGCTAAAGCCTTAGGTCTATTCATTGCATCTAAAACAAGGTGGAAAATTAGTTGTAACATACCTTGGAACCAATTCTTACTCAATCCCAAGCCAGTGAAATAAGACGAGTGATAAATTCATCCAACAACAAGCATAAACTAATTCATAAACATGTAAACAAAAACATACTTTAATCAATGAAACAATACCAATACAAGAGAATTTCAAAGGGTATATATATATTGACCCAACACAAGAAGGTTTAACTCATCATCATAATAGATGCAAACATTACAATGTGTTTAGTAACCATATCCTTCTATTTTCCCTGATAAGTACAACATGTGAGGTCTAACAAGAAGGGTGTTCACCAGAGAGATACAAACACCAATAAGATATAACTTCAACCATATAAGGAATTGACACCACTCTTTACCCAAAACCTTAAGGTAGGTGAGTCCTTTCCACATAGGTATACTCCTCCTCTAGCAGAAGCATTCCCAACCAACCACAACCACGAGTAGCCCTTTCCAACCTTCGTTCATCTTAATGGGACTTGTACCACTGTTGGGTCTATCGAGGAGGAGGTTCAACGGGGTGACACAGACACTAACGAGATATGAGTCCATCCATATAAGGGATTGACACCATTCTTTACCCAAAACTTTAAGGCAATGCGTTAATGAGTTTTTGATCTTTATATAGTGTTCTACTTTCTCACTTTTATTCAATGTGAGACTTAACTCACTTGGATACCCAACACATTAGTGCACTCATGACTTAGCCTCACGTTTTGGTGCTTTGCTAACAGAGTCTTTTTTGAAAACCAATTTTGGTGTTTGAAGTTTTCTCTTTCAAAGGGTTTGCTCTTAGAGCTTAACCTTACATTTGCGCTTCAGTCGCGACCGTCATGCTTTACAAAAACATTTGCATACATTCCATCCATTTTTTAATAGAAATTTAATAGAAATTTAATACAAATCAAACTAAATTAGAGTAAATTTAATAGAAATTTATCACAAACAAAATAAGGTAAGCGTAAAATTCATCTAAAATTTAACCGAAATTAGGCTTTTATGTCAAATTCAAAATAATAAAAAAAATGAAAAATGAAACCTTTTTTATAGATCCTTTTAATGTCTCTCAAGAGCTTTCAGGTATTCCTTTAACGTTTAAAAGAGTTCACATTTAAAAAAATCGTGGGTTCTTAATGTCACGTCTCAAATTCTCTGCTGAATCACCACTCTGCTTCCATAAATGCACCTCGCCACACGTGCAGTGCCATTAAAACGCACTCACGCCCACTCTGCATGCATCCGCCAGATGTCGTTTTGGAATGTTCTGAATTTGGCAGTGGAAGCCAAGTGTCAACGCAACAGAGAACGTCTGTTTGACTTGGGAAGGAAATTGAATTTTCTGAAAAACACCCCTTCCCATTCTCTACAACGCACCATCTTCCCTTCCAAACTCAGACCTTTCTTTTCTCCTCCATCTCTCTAGAACCTTTCTTCTTCTCTCTTCTGCAACTCACCATTCTGTACTCCGATCACGTTTCAGCACCGTGAGGACGATCCCTGCACCGTGAGCTTCATCTTGAACCGAACAGTTTTGGATTCTGAAACGGGTAAGTTTCACGTCCTCAACTACTCTTCATTATCAACATGCAAGCCTCATTCTGAATTTGCATGCACCTTCTCTGAACCAATATTGGTTTTCTGTAATTTTTAGTTTAAGGAGTTTTGGGTTGAACGTTAAGGGTAGAAGAGATTTTACTGGAATCGGGTTTTCTTTCTGAAGAACGAACGCACACTACTAAATCCGGGTAAGGGAAGCTTATTAGATTTAATTCTTGAGTTGTGCTTTGTTGCATAATTGTTCTGTGATGTTGTACCGTGTTGGATGAATGTTATATGAATTTTGGTTAAGTATCATCTATGATATCAAATTTTGGTATATGATTTTGATGATGAGATGATGTATGAGGAATATGATTTGTACTATGATATGGGTGATTTAATACATGAAAGTTTGTACTGGAAAATATGGTTACTATATGTTGAAATTGAATATGAAAATTCTATGAAAATGAACGTTCGTTATCGATACGGTCATTGGCCGTTCGGTATTCATAGTAAATTCTTTGAAGTAGTCGAACCCTTTCATTTGGAAAGGATTCTCTTGGAGGACGAACGCCCTCTTATATATATCTAGTTTTACGTTTGAGCGCTCGGCCAAACGTAGTGATGGTAACCCCTTTAGGGTCTACCCATCCAAAGAAGTATCAACTAACACTAAGACTAAAGAAAGGGAAGTAGAATAAAGATTACTAAACCTATTTCCTTATCTAAGTCTTAGATAGATTCTCTTTAACTAAATTCCATTTACATTGTTTTGTAGGACATTAATAAGGTTGGAAGGTGCCTAGGAAAGTTGCCAAGCAAAGAGGCCAAGAAGAAAGTATTGTGCAACCAACCGTGTAGCACCTTTGGAAGAGTAAATTCAACAATTTCCATGTCCATTATGCAGCCACCAAGATTGTCCATGTGAAACATGCAACCAGCCACATTTTACATGTTTCTCACGTGGAACACAAGCCAAACCATCAACTTCTTCACATGAGCACATTTTCCATGTGCAACACACGACCAACAACATTCTGCACATTTTCATTTAGCTTATGCACATTGTAAATATGCAGAATACATTCCACATTCTCAAGCTTCTCTTCCTATAAAAGAGAGCTTAATTCATTGTAAAAGTTAACTTGAATTGATATAGTGAAATGCTGTTGGATTGTTTCCAGCCACTACTTATTCAAGTTCTTTGCATTGTGCCACTTTAGCACACTTATCCTCTAGCTTCCTTCCCTCTTGGAAGGCCGTCTGAGATAGAACCTCTGCCTACACACTCCAAAACCGCACCAGACAATTCATCAAACACCTTCCGTGCGCCTCTAACTACATCTCCGTTTTCCAATTCCGCTGCCACCTCTGGTCTGAGAAGCTGCTCATTCTTGAAGAGTGAAGCTGCTTCCATCATTTGGCATCAAGAGCCAGGCGTTTCCACTCACGCTCCAAGAGCTAAGCCACTCTCATCTTCATTTTCTCAACTTCTGTCATGTGCTGTTCTGCTGTCATGCTGTTTTTAATTTTTTTTTTTCATTTCTGTTTGGCTTAATTAGTACTTGAGCTTGCTGTTTGTGTTCATTCAGTTGTTCCTTAGTGTTTCTTCATCATTTTAATCGGTGCACTTTGTTTGTTTGAGTCAAATTCAGCTTTATAAATCAATTTCAGTTTCTGTCAAGTCTTGTGCAAATGTTTTTGCAGTTTTACCTCTGTCACAATGTTTAACTCAGTTGCAGCAGCTTTGATTTCTTTTGTTTGTCCTTGAATCCAGTGCACTTGCTAGCTATATGTTGATCTATAGAGCAATGACAGTAAGTCTAGCTTTGATCATTTGAGCTAAAGGCAGTGCAACATTTGTTTTCCAGTTTCAAATCTGCATCAAATAGTTTTCTGGTTTAATCATGTGTCAGCTGATTTAGTCCACTTGAATTCTGTTTACAGCCTTGTGCAAATCTGGTTAATGATTTTAAAGGTGTCTAAATTGATTGCACCTCATATTCATCACAGAATAGCAAAGTCAGTGGTTGATTTAGTCAAAATCTGGTTTCAAATTCTGCATCAAAATTCACTTCTAGATTAATTTGGTGCTTACTGTTTCTGCCAGTTTTCTTGTATCTAAAACTTGGGACAAGTTTATTATGTGATATTAAGCATGTCTCAAGTGATAGTAACTCCAATCAATCACAGATTTGCAAAATGAGTAGTTGAGTTGATTCAAAATTCACTAAACAATGCTGTTACAGTTTTTGATAAGATTTTGCACCGTGCTTACTGTCCTAGCTTGGTTTTAGGCTTTAAAAATCTCCTAGCTAAAATTCTGAAGCTAGATCTAGTGCATTAGAATTCTTTGAGTCTTTGATTGAGCCATCCAGCTTTGACTCCACTGTTTTCTCAAATCTGATGCAGTTTTCAATGCATTTTTCTGCATTTTAAGCAACTGCTACTGTCATATGAAGCCACTGCCTGTTTCTATGCATTATGAACAATTGAACAAGTGTATTTTGTCATTTTCAACTTGTGTGCACTGTTCAAATGGTTCTTGAGAAGCCTATATGTAGATTTCTTCTTTAAACCACCCTATTTTGTTGCATTTTTGGCTACAGCAGAGGTGATTTGATGACTCTGGTTGTCTCTGAACAGTTTAACCATTTGTGCAAGTTTATTTGACCATTTAAAACTTCTGCATACTGTTCATTTGGTCATTTTCCAGCCAATGTGCCAAATCACCATTTAAACCATCAATTTTTCTTAAAATTGGAAGTGGACCATTCATTTTCGGATGCAGAATGTTTCAGTGCAGTTTCAACATTGGTGCAGGTGTATTTTAACTTTTGAAACTTGTAGTTACTGTTCAATTGGTCAATTTTCCACCAGCACTGCAAAATCAGTTTCCAACCATTGAATTTGCTTAATTTTTTGTAAGTGGACCAGTGAGTTTCGGGTGTGGTCTTTTTCCTTGTTGTTTGACAGTTTGAACACCTTCAATTTAAGCATATAAAGTTGTTTGAACCATTATTTCTGCCATAAAACCATTGCAACTCATTTTTGCATCTCAAAGCACCATTTTCACATCACTTTTCTGGTGCAGTATGCAAATTATGTGCTGTTTGATTTTGTCCAACCTTTAAATCTTCATTTTTGGATTGGCAAAAGCTGGGTTTAAGTTTCCAAATACATTTATATGCTTATGCAAGTGTATAGCAATCATAAAAAGCAATTTAAACCCTGCAATCCAGATGTGAAAGGTCAAAAACCAGAAAATACAAAATCTACTGTTCTTTGTGGCATTTTGTCAAACAGTTTTGAATTTTATCAAACAGTTTCGAAGCACACAATTTCATTACTGTTTTGAGTCTTTTCTTGCTTGTTTAATCTGTTCTAGGGCCTCTCCTAGGTTCCTTTAGTGTCCCTCCTGTGTTTCAAAGCTTAAGTTCACTTGGATTCAACTTGTTTGGCTTCTAATTTGTGCCCAAAATCTGTTCTGCAAAAATTCATTTCTGGTGCAGCAGCTGGTTTTTGTTGACTGGTTTGGTGTTTGTTTTGGGTGCTGTGACGAATTGGTGCAGCTGGTTTTACATCAGATTCCTTGCTCCAAGGGGGTAGCATCTTAGGAAGTGGATGAGGTGTTAAAAAGGCCACAAGCTTGGACTTCAAGTGCACTTCTTTCTTGCTGTTCCAGCACCAATTTCAGCAGCAGTTTCAGCAACCATACCACCTTTTTGCTCATGATTTTGGACCAGCACTTTGTGAAACAGCAGCCACACTTGGCTTTGCTACTTTTGTTAACATTTTATTTGTAATTTTGGCTTGGTATCACGGAACCTTTGTAGTGTCATTCAATTTTATTTCTCATTTGCAACTTAAAGTGACTTGGAAAAATGCTTTTCAAGCAATTCCAAGAGCACCATTGAACATTGTAATAGTTTAGTTTCCACTTCTTAGTGTGAAAGTGTGTCAAGTGGCTCCAAGTGTCATTTGCACTTTCACTTAGGACCGTGTCTCATTCATTTCCATTTGCTTTACTTTACTTTGCTTGTTGACTTTTATGTTTTAAGTCTCCGTGGTACTTAGGAGTGCGTTTCATATAGATAAACCTTCATTTGGTTTCTAGGTGCATTTCATCTTGCATTTAAAAAGCTTTTGAAAGATTTCTACCTAGAAACTAAGGTAAGAAACAACCAAAGACACTCTGGCTAGGAAGGACAAGGTTCTTAAGCTTGTCCATTGAGACTCACCTCTCCTTCCTGGGAGCTATTTGGTTACTTTTACCTCTAGAACCTTTCTAGAAATCCTTCACAAAAATTTAAAGAGTTTTGATGTCTTGTTATGATTCCTATAGGTCTTCTTCTTCATATAGGTCCTCTCGGTCTTCTAGTTTTGATCAATCCATTACTTTCAAAGAAATTAAAAGAAAACTTGATGAAGCTAGAAGAAGGACTTGTTCCTATCATGAATTTGATCGGATGGAGGATGAATTGTATAAACAAGCTAGGGCAAAAATTCCATACTTTGGTGTGGATATCGGTGCTTTAACATACCTAGCTTGGGAAAAGGACATTAATGACATGCATCCATTTATTGCTAGAAAAAGTAAACCTGAATCCTATTTCCATTCTAGCAATAGTGAATTTTATGTCCTTAGTCTCTACACATCTAGATTTGAAATGCATGCAAGAGAGTGGTGGGATGAGAGACAATATCATGTTAGGATAGGTAGAAAATCTCCCATTCATAATTGGTCTGAATTAAAATCTTGCATGAGAAAAGAGTTTGTGCCTTCAACTATTAAGAGAAACCTACAATTGCTAAGAGCTTACATTGAAAATGGAAAAACATTTCTTGAAAGCTTAAATGACAATGGTTTCTGTAAGATCCTTGAAAATATTTGTAAGTTAAATGCTAAAAAAAAAATGATGAATAGTAAATTGTGAATAGTAAATTGTGAATAGTAAATTGTGAATAGTAAAAAGTGAATAGTTAAAAAAAAAAAATAAAAATAATATTTGGAAAGGATAAGTGTTCCACGTAGCTTTGAGATCAGAATTCATCAAATTGCAAATAAAAAATTATTTTTGTAATAGTAAAATGAATAAAAAAATGAATAGTTAAAATGAATAGTAAAAAATGAATAGTAATTTTTTTTTGCTATAAATAGCCAAGGGGGGAGGTTGAAAATTTACACCAAAGAACTTAGAAAATTTTTGAGAGAAGAGAGTTGGAAGAATTTCTAATTTCAAAGGGGATATTCTGGAAGTTTTCAGAGAGAGAGGAGATTAAGTCTGTAATAGAGGTAAGGGAAGCTAACTTTGAGTATTTCTTTTTGTATTATCTTGAGTCTTGAATATACTATATTTTTCTTTTGTCTGATTTTAAACCTTGAATATGGAGCATTTTGTTTCTGTATGATCTTGAATTTTAAATGAGAGTATGCTTTTGTGTTAATATCCAAGTGTGATAGTTGTAAAATGTGATGTTGATTATGTTATGCCAATTGTACGTTGTTAGTGGTTTATTTTTGTATTTTGGAAGGATTAGAAATTGTCTAACCGGCTCTGCCAGATTCAATTTCTTGTTTCCCCAAACATTTTATTGTTTTCCTTATTTATTTTATTGTATTTTAGAAGGATTAGAAATTGTCTAACCGGTTCTGCCAGATTCAATTTCTTGTTTCCCCAAACATTTTATTGTTTTCCTTATTTATTTTATTGTATTTTGGAAGGATTATAAATTGTCTAACCGGCTCTGCCAGATTCAATTTCTTGATTCCCCAAACTTTTATTTCCTTCCTTATTTATTTTATTACATTTTTGGAAGGATTAGAAGTTGTCTAACCGGCTCTGCCAGATTCAACTTCTTATTTCCCCAGACATGTATTGTTCTTGTTATTTAATTATATTGTATTGTTGGATGGATTAGAAGTTGTCTAACCGGCTCTGCCAGATTCCACTTCTTGTTTCCCTATGAATTTTTATATTAAGATTATTTTTATGATTGTCAAATATTGTATTCTTCTATGACCATTTATAGTAATGTTTTATTATTGTTAATTGTTTATAATTATCTTGTATGAATTCTATTATGGATGTTTATTGTGATGAATTTATTGAATGAGTTTGTTGGCTGAAATTAATCCTGTTGGAAGGTTTAGAATAAGGGTTCTGTAGTAACTTGTATATGGGTATTAAATAGATATACAGATACTGTTTGAGGTTGTTGTGAGAGGAAGTAAAATTAGGCATTTTAAGATTTAGAGCATAAGAAAATAAGGTAGATAAATTAAATAAATAAATTGTTAATTATTGAGGACCTCCTTTTGTTGGTAGGATAGAGGAACCTTAAAAACCTGAGTTTGCACATCCCTGATCATAGAGCAGCCCTGGCCTGGTCCAGTCAGTTGTGACTAGTCATATGTGCTGGCGTCGAAGGTGAGTTTGATGCGTTCAGACATCTGGGTCCTCTCCGGTGACCAATTGGGGTAAAGAAAAATCTCTACTAGGATGAAAATAAAATAAAACAAGTTGATTGTAGATGCATAATATTATCATGGTAAAAATATCATATATTTTATTTATCATTATATTGAGCCCAGACTTTAGTACGTAGTTCCTAAGATATGTTGATATATTTTGGTTGATCCATGATCTTTGTTTGGTGAAAATATGTTGAGTTATACTCGTTATGGGCAAAATGAGTTTATAATATGAAGCATGATATCTGGCAATATGTTTAATTTATTGATACCAAAACGGGTTATTATGAATTTATGATTAAAGAATGAACATGATTGAGTTAGGTGGATAAGAGGGTATGAATTGTTGATTTTATGAAATGTTGGAATGGATATGAGAAATCATTACTTATGAAATGAGGTTTACTACCGAGAGTAGTATGTTCGAATTATACCATGAGAGTTTGGTATGAGCAAAGTAACACCTGAGGTTTATGAAAGCAGGCAGAAAGTGGTCTGACCATAAGGCTTTGACATAAACATATGATTCGTAAGTTTTATAGAAGCAGGCAGAGAGGGGTCTGACCATAAGGCTTCAGAAAGTAGGACATAGTATACAGGTGAGGCTTAAGGAAGCAGGCAGAGAGCGGTCTGACCATAAGGCTTCGTGAGTAAGCATGGTAAAATTGTAAGGTTTATGAAATTGAGGAAGATGATTTTGATAATGATGAATTAATGACATCGGGGTAATGATATTTTAGTAATTGTAGAAATACATGATTGAAATATTTTTATTACAAGTTTAATGATTGATATGATATGGTTGGCTTACCCTTATTTGTTTGTGCTATGATCATATAACTCATGTTATATGTGAATAGATAATGTTGCAGATGCGGTTGAAAAAGCTTAGAGATGAGAGAGATGCGGGGAAAAACTTTCAGGGATATTTTGTAAAAAGAATAAATTTGTATTGGAAAAATTATGTTGTGTAAAACTTATAAGTTGAAATTTGAATTTATGTTAAGTGGTGAAGACTATATTGTTTGAAGTTTGTAAGTTTGGTATTGTACTTTGAGAGAATTGAAATAAAGTTGGATTGAAGATAAGTTAATTTAGTCTCTACTAAAAGTAATACTCTTTAAAATATTAGGGTATTATAATTTGGTATCAGAGCAATGGTTTTCGAAAATATTTTGGGACTCTGGGGAGTGAAATTATTATTCTTAGTAAAATTATTAATGGTTTATGATGAAAATGACTATTTGAGGAAATTGATATCATATGCTAAATTGTATTGTTATCTTTTTGAAGAAATCATTTAAAACTCGACAAAGATGCAACAACAACAAGTTGATCAAGCACCTCAAAATCATTCTAACTTGAATGACTTTTTAAGGCATGATCCAACTAAATTTAATGGGGATGCTACTCCTGATGAGGCTGACTCTTGGCTAAGGCAGAATGAGAAGATTTTCCGGGTAATAACTTGCTCAGAAGAACAAAAATTAACTTATGCATCATTTCTTTTGGTGGGTGAGGCTGAATATTGGTGGGAAAGTATGCAACAGTTGATGACGATTCGTGGTGAGGTTGTGAATTGGGAGAACTTTAAGATAAGGTTTCTGGAAAAATATTTTCCAAACAGTGCAAAATTTGCAAGGGAGGCAGAGTTTCTGACCTTACAACAAAGAAGGCTATCAGTACAAGAGTACGTAGTAAAATTTAATTATCTCTCAAGATTTTATACTCAGAATATCACAGAAGAATGGAGATGTCGAAAATTCGAGGGAGGACTAAGGCATGAACTGAAGAAGGTACTTATGCCATTGGAAATACAAGAGTTTCCAGCATTGGTAGAGAAAGCCAGAATGATAGAATTGTTAGAGTTTGATCCAAGTAGAGTTTCCAGACTTGCAAAGGGAGAATCTTCAATAAAATTCAACAAAAAGCCTTATGAAAAACCACAATTATCGTATCGAGGAACAGTGAAGTGTTTTGAGTGTGGAGGAGCACATTTCAGACGTGATTGCCCTAAACTTATTGGAGAAAAAGTTGAAGGGAAGAGATGTTTCATCTGCAATGATCCGGGACACTTTACTAATGTTTGTCCAAAGAAAAAGAAGGTGGGAGAACCACAACAACAAGATTCTACTGAAGTAAAGCCCCGGGCAACAGGAAGAGTATTCGCAATGTCTGCAGAAGAGGCTACTAAGCCAGGTACATTAATCTTACACACCTGTATGCTGTTAGGAGAATGCGTATATGTTTTGTTTGACTCTGGAGCCACACACTCCTTTATATCCCTAGCATGTTTAGAAAGACTCGGATTACCGATGCTTGATCTAGGGTGTGAATTAGTAGTTTCTACACCAGCATCGGGACCAGTTACGACCAGTTCAGTCTGTGTCGGATGCCCGATCCAAATTGCAGGACGCAAGTTCAAAGTGAACTTGATCTGCTTACCCCTTCAAAATCTAGACATTATTTTAGGAATGGATTGGTTGACTGCCAATCACGTTCTTATTGATTGTGGGAAACAAAAGATAGAGTTTCTAAATTTGAACAATTTAGAACTAAGCTCAACTCGAGTCGCTGCGAAGGATATCAAAGATGGAGCTACCTGCTATGTGGTGTTAGCTCAGGAGAAAAGAGAGAATACTGAAGAACAAATCATCGGAATACCTGTGGTAGAAGAATATGTTGATGTTTTTCCAGAAGAAGTGCCAGGTTTACCACCTAGTCGAGAGATCGATTTCACAATAGATCTAGTGCCCGGAGCTGGCCCGATTTCTATGGCTCCATACAGAATGGCTCCTGCCGAACTAGCAGAGTTGAAAAAGCAAATCTAAGATCTGTTGGAGAAGAAGTTTATCCGTCCAAGTGTGTCTCCATGGGGAGCTCCTGTATTGCTGGTGAAGAAGAAGGATGGAAGTTCAAGGTTGTGCGTGGATTATCGACAGTTGAACAAGGTTACAATAAAGAACAAATATCCTTTGCTAAGAATCGATGATCTATTAGATCAGTTGAGAGGAGTAGAGGTGTTTTCAAAAATTGATCTCAGATCTGGGTACCATCAGATTCTTGTCAAGACGGAAGATGTACAAAAGACGGCTTTCAGATCTCGCTATGGACACTTTGAGTACGTGGTAATGCCGTTTGGTGTGACGAATGCCCCAGCGATTTTTATGGACTACATGAACAGAATATTTCGGTCATGTTTAGATAAGTTCGTGGTAGTATTTATAGACGATATTCTTATCTATTCAGAGAATAAGGAAAATCATGCAGAACACTTGAGGGTGGCGTTGGAAATTTTAAGAAAACATCAACTGTATGGGAAACTGTCAAAGTGTGAGTTCTGGATAGAGAAAGTACAATTTTTGGGTCATGTGATTTCTGCTCAAGGAATCTCAGTGGATCCAGCAAAAGTGGAAGCTGTGCTAAAGTGGGAGCGGCCGAAAACTGTAACTGAAGTACGAAGTTTTATAGGATTAGCCGGTTATTACCGACGTTTTGTCGAAGGTTTTTCCAAGATTGTAGGTCCTCTAACTCAGTTAACTCGTAAAGATCAACCATTTCTTTGGACTGACAAGTGCGAAGCCAGTTTTGAAAATATGAAGCAACGACTAACGTCAGCACCAGTATTAATCATTCCAGACTCTAGCAAATCTTTTGAGGTGTACTGCGATGCGTCATATCAAGGATTGGGGTGCGTTCTAATGCAAGGAAGGAGACCTGTAGCTTATGCATCTAGGCAGCTAAAGGCGCATGAGAAGAACTACCCAACGCATGACATCGAACTTGCAGCAGTAGTATTTGCATTAAAGACATGGAGACACTACCTCTATGGGGCAAGTTTCCAAGTTTTTAGTGACCATAAGAGTCTAAAGTATTTGTTCGATCAAAAGGAGTTGAACATGCGACAAAGAAGATGGATGGAATATATGAAGGACTATGACTTCGAGCTTTTATATCACCCAGGAAAAGCCAATGTGGTGGCAGATGCATTGAGTAGGAGACAAGCTCAGATAACAACAATGATGGTGAAGGAATTAGAACTGTTAGAAAAGTTACGTGATATGAACTTGGGGTTGCAGTTAAACCCAGATCACATATGGTGTAGTCATTTAGCAATCACTAGTGACTTCTTAGAACAAGTGAAGGTTGAGCAGTCGATGGATCAAGAGTTGCAGCAAAAGATCAGGTTGTTGGACACCGATCAAGCTAAGGAGTTCGTTCTAAGTAAAGATGGCATACTTCGATTTAAAAACAGAGTGTGTATCCCTGCAAAGAGTGAATTAAAACATTTAATTTTAGACGAAGGCCATAAAAGTCGTCTTAGCATACATCCAGGTATGACTAAGATGTATAAGGACCTGAAAGAGTCATTTTGGTGGAATGGAATGAAGAGGGATGTGGCCGAGTTTGTAGCAGCCTGCTTGGTGTGTCAAAAGGCAAAAGTGGAGCATCAAAAACCGGGAGGGATGTTACAACAATTAGACATTCCTCAATGGAAGTGGGACAGTATCTCGATGGACTTTGTAACACATTTACCAAAATCATCAAAAGGTCACGATTCTATCTGGGTTATCGTTGATAGACTAACCAAGAGCGCTCACTTTTTGCCTATTAATCAACGTATGTCACTAGAAAAGCTGACGGAGTTATACATCGGGGAAGTAGTGAGGTTGCATGGCATACCTACAAGCATTGTGTCAGACAGAGATCCAAGGTTTACTTCAAGGTTTTGGCAGACGCTACAGAAGGCTCTAGGAACACAGTTGAAGATGAGTTCGGCTTATCACCCTCAGACTGATGGTCAAACAGAAAGGACTATTCAATCTTTGGAGGATTTGCTGAGAACTTGTGTATTAGATCATCTTGGAAGTTGGAATGAGATACTACCATTAGTAGAATTTACTTACAACAACAGTTATCATTCCAGTATCGGTATGCCACCATATGAAGCTTTATATGGAAGAAGATGTAGAACACCGTTGTGTTGGTTTCAAGACGGGGAAGCACTGACAGTGGGACCCGAGCTATTACAACAAACCACAGAAAAAATAAAATTAGTCCAAGATCGGATGAAAGCAACTCAAAGTAGACAAAAGTCATATGCCGAAAAAAGAAGAAGACCGTTAGAATTTGAAGAAGGAGATCATGTATTCTTACGAGTAACGCCAACTACAGGAGTCGGGAGAGCTATCAAGATGAGGAAACTGACACCAAAATTTCTCGGACCGTATCAAATTCTCAAAACGATTGGGCCAGTGGCTTATGAGATAGCACTACCACCTCGATTGACAAATTTGCATAACGTTTTTCACGTATCCCAACTAAGGAAGTATATTCCAGATCCAAAGCATGTGTTAGAAGTTGATGAAATTCAGGTCAAGGAAAATTTAACAATGGAAGTTGGCCCAGTGCGTATACTAGATGTTCAAATGAAAAAGTTAAGAGGGAAGGATATTCGCACGGTAAAGGTACTTTGGAATGAAGACACACAGGAAATGACTTGGGAATTGGAAGAATTTATGATAAAGGAATATCTATATCTCTTTTGTAAGTAATTTTTTTTGTTAAATAGTCCCTGTTTAAATAAATAATTTTCGAGGGCGAAAATAATTGTTGTTGGGGAGATTGTAAGATCCTTGAAAATATTTGTAAGTTAAATGCTAAAAAAAAATGATGAATAGTAAATTGTGAATAGTAAATTGTGAATAGTAAATTGTGAATAGTAAAAAGTGAATAGTTAAAAAAAAAAAAAAAATAATATTTGGAAAGGATAAGTGTTCCACGTAGCTTTGAGATCAGAATTCATCAAATTGCAAATAAAAAATTATTTTTGTAATAGTAAAATGAATAAAAAAATGAATAGTTAAAATGAATAGTAAAAAATGAATAGTAATTTTTTTTGCTATAAATAGCCAAGGGGGGAGGTTGAAAATTTACACCAAAGAACTTAGAAAATTTTTGAGAGAAGAGAGTTGGAAGAATTTCTAATTTCAAAGGGGATATTCTGGAAGTTTTCAGAGAGAGAGGAGATTAAGTCTGTAATAGAGGTAAGGGAAGCTAACTTTGAGTATTTCTTTTTGTATTATCTTGAGTCTTGAATATACTATATTTTTCTTTTGTCTGATTTTAAACCTTGAATATGGAGCATTTTGTTTCTGTATGATCTTGAATTTTAAATGAGAGTATGCTTTTGTGTTAATATCCAAGTGTGATAATTGTAAAATGTGATGTTGATTATGTTATGCCAATTGTACGTTGTTAGTGGTTTATTTTTGTATTTTGGAAGGATTAGAAATTGTCTAACCGGCTCTGCCAGATTCAATTTCTTGTTTCCCCAAACATTTTATTGTTTTCCTTATTTATTTTATTGTATTTTGGAAGGATTAGAAATTGTCTAACCGGCTCTGCCAGATTCAATTTCTTGTTTCCCCAAACATTTTATTGTTTTCCTTATTTATTTTATTGTATTTTGGAAGGATTAGAAATTGTCTAACCGGCTCTGCCAGATTCAATTTCTTGATTCCCCAAACTTTTATTTCCTTCCTTATTTATTTTATTACATTTTTGGAAGGATTAGAAGTTGTCTAACCGGCTCTGCCAGATTCAACTTCTTATTTCCCCAGACATGTATTGTTCTTGTTATTTAATTATATTGTATTGTTGGATGGATTAGAAGTTGTCTAACCGGCTCTGCCAGATTCCACTTCTTGTTTCCCTATGAATTTTTATATTAAGATTATTTTTATGATTGTCAAATATTGTATTCTTCTATGACCATTTATAGTAATGTTTTATTATTGTTAATTGTTTAGAATTATCTTGTATGAATTCTATTATGGATGTTTATTGTGATGAATTTATTGAATGAGTTTGTTGGCTGAAATTAATCCTGTTGGAAGGTTTAGAATAAGGGTTCTGTAGTAACTTGTATATGGGTATTAAATAGATATACAGATACTGTTTGAGGTTGTTGTGAGAGGAAGTAAAATTAGGCATTTTAAGATTTAGAGCATAAGAAAATAAGGTAGATAAATTAAATAAATAAATTGTTAATTATTGAGGACCTCCTTTTGTTGGTAGGATAGAGGAACCTTAAAAACCTGAGTTGGCACATCCCTGATCATAGAGCAGCCCTGGCCTGGTCCAGTCAGTTGTGACTAGTCATATGTGCTGGCGTCGAAGGTGAGTTTGATGCGTTCAGACATCTGGGTCCTCTCCGGTGACCAATTGGGGTAAAGAAAAATCTCTACTAGGATGAAAATAAAATAAAACAAGTTGATAATAGATGCATAATATTATCATGGTAAAAATATCATATATTTTATTTATCATTATATTGAGCCCAGACTTTAGTATGTAGTTCCTAAGATATGTTGATATATTTTGGTTGATCCATGATCTTTGTTTGGTGAAAATATGTTAAGTTATACTCGTTATGGGCAAAATGAGTTTATAATATGAAGCATGATATCTGGCAATATGTTTAATTTATTGATACCAAAACGGGTTATTATGAATTTATGATTAAAGAATGAACATGATTGAGTTAGGTGGATAAGAGGGTATGAATTGTTGATTTTATGAAATGTTGGAATGGATATGAGAAATCATTACTTATGAAATGAGGTTTACTACCGAGAGTAGTATGTTCGAATTATACCATGAGAGTTTGGTATGAGCAAAGTAACACCTGAGGTTTATGAAAGCAGGCAGAAAGTGGTCTGACCATAAGGCTTTGACATAAACATATGATTCGTAAGTTTTATAGAAGCAGGCAGAGAGGGGTCTGACCATAAGGCTTCAGAAAGTAGGACATAGTATACAGGTGAGGCTTAAGGAAGCAGGCAGAGAGCGGTCTGACCATAAGGCTTCGTGAGTAAGCATGGTAAAATTGTAAGGTTTATGAAATTGAGGAAGATGATTTTGATAATGATGAATTAATGACATCGGGGTAATGATATTTTAGTAATTGTAGAAATACATGATTGAAATATTTTTATTACAAGTTTAATGATTGATATGATATGGTTGGCTTACCCTTATTTGTTTGTGCTATGATCATATAACTCATGTTATATGTGAATAGATAATGTTGCAGATGCGGTTGAAAAAGCTTAGAGATGAGAGAGATGCGGGGAAAAACTTTCAGGGATATTTTGTAAAAAGAATAAATTTGTATTGGAAAAATTATGTTGTGTAAAACTTATAAGTTGAAATTTGAATTTATGTTAAGTGGTGAAGACTATATTGTTTGAAGTTTGTAAGTTTGGTATTGTACTTTGAGAGAATTGAAATAAAGTTGGATTGAAGATAAGTTAATTTAGTCTCTACTAAAAGTAATACTCTTTAAAATATTAGGATATTATAGTTTCCTTATTAGAGAACTAGAATTTAAGATTAACCTTAAGGAGCTGCAAGCTAAGCAAATAGAATTAAAACTACAAAGAGATGTTGAGAGACAAGAAAGAGAGAGAGAGAAGAAGAGAAACAGGAAGAAGAGAGACAAGAAAGAAAGAGAGAAGAAGAAAAGAGAAAGGAAAAAGAGTGACAAGAAAGAGAGAGAAGGGAAGAGGAAAAGAAACGAGAAGAAGAAAAGATGCAAGAAGGGGAAAATATAGAGAAGGAGGTCTTGCTAATAATGACAACTCCTACTCCTACCATCACCATGGAACCTAAAAGGGAAGGGTTCTCATTCTTTACTTCTTTTACATTTATTATGCACTCTTCCATTATTCATTTTTCTTTTAACTCAATTGCCATCCCATATTCTGTGCAATCCTTTTCAAAATATGGCAATTCAAAACTTGAGTTAATGTTACCCTTGTGTAAACAAGTAACCCAAGATAAAAATCCAATAAGTTGGAAATATGGCATTCTCCATTTTTCCAAGACTTATTTTCAGAAAATCTTTTTCAAAAATACAAGACTTTTCTTTTGTCTTCATATCTTTGTTTTCATCTTCTTCATCATACTCATTTTTGCTATCTTTTGTAGATATATTTTTGATCCAGGAGGAAATCACAAACCAAAGTTGTGCTTCTTTCTTTCTTCCCGATTTGAGGACAAATCGTTTTTCAAGAGGGAGGGAATGATGGTAACCCCTTTAGGGTCTACCCATCCAAAGAAGTATCAACTAACACTAAGACTAAAGAAAGGGAAGTAGAATAAAGATTACTAAACCTATTTCCTTATCTAAGTCTTAGATAGATTCTCTTTAACTAAATTCCATTTACATTGTTTTGTAGGACATTAATAAGGTTGGAAGGTGCCTAGGAAAGTTGCCAAGCAAAGAGGCCAAGAAGAAAGTATTGTGCAACCAACCGTGTAGCACCTTTGGAAGAGTAAATTCAACAATTTCCATGTCCATTATGCAGCCACCAAGATTGTCCATGTGAAACATGCAACCAGCCACATTTTACATGTTTCTCACGTGGAACACAAGCCAAACCATCAACTTCTTCACATGAGCACATTTTCCATGTGCAACACACGGCCAACAACATTCTGCACATTTTCATTTAGCTTATGCACATTGTAAATATGCAGAATACATTCCACATTCTCAAGCTTCTCTTCCTATAAAAGAGAGCTTAATTCATTGTAAAAGTTAACTTGAATTGATATAGTGAAATGCTGTTGGATTGTTTCCAGCCACTACTTCTTCAAGTTCTTTGCATTGTGCCACTTTAGCACACTTATCCTCTAGCTTCCTTCCCTCTTGGAAGGCCGTCTGAGCTAGAACCTCTGCCTACACACTCCAAAACCGCACCAGACAATTCATCAAACACCTTCCGTGCGCCTCTAACTACATCTCCGTTTTCCAATTCCGCTGCCACCTCTGGTCTGAGAAGCTGCTCATTCTTGAAGAGTGAAGCTGCTTCCATCACGTAGACATCAGGAGCGTTGTGTGAGAATTTGAGAAGCATGAAAAGATACCTTTGAACTCTTGGTCAATTATTAGAACATAAACTTTAAGTATTTCATCGCATATAAACCCTCAGAATTCTATGATTTTGAATCAGTGAAATAGTCTCGTCCCAAAAAGCGTACGTCATAAGTGGCGCTCGGTCTTATACCGAACGCTCGTTCCAATGCGTAAGTGACAAGTAGCGCTCGGTCTTATACCGAACGTTCGTTATTTCTGTAATAACCAGCGAGCTAAAATAACGTTCGTCCTGAATTCTCATAACGTTCGTCCTGAATTGTAATAGCGTTCGTCCCTAAACTTAAAATAGCGTTCGTCTTAAATTTCAGTAAACTTGCGTACCGCGTTCGGTCATTTACTGGCAGTCGGTTATTCCAACTAAATTGTACTTGGTACATTTAGTACTCGTATATTATCTTCATTCAGTTGAATTGAATCTGAAATCCTGTCAAGAGAATTTTTCTAAGTATAATTTGAATTGTTCTAGAATCAGTTCATTTAACTTATTCAAATTTTAATCACGTTCGTCATGGAAGTAGAGTCAGCTTTACTCCTTCTGAAACGAAGTTCTTTCGGTTTAGCTCTTGACGTTCGTCCTCGTTATGAAGAGGACTGAACGTTCGTCTTTTTATGAAAGTGGAACATAGAATGAAAATGTATTTAAGAGGAAGAATTAAGGTGTGCGAACACTATGAGAATTGAAATTGTGATTGTGGATTTTGAACGAGCGTTCGAGGGTGGAACGACTCTTGAATGGAAATTGAGATTTGTAAAGTATGAACGTGGTAAGCTTAGATGGTGGTTCATCCTGATATTCCGTGAGTGCTCGTTCTCAAGTAGAGAGGAGTATGTTATGCGTGGGAATGGCAGGAGGTCTAGTCCATAACTGTAACTTGGACAAAACAGACTAACCTCAGGTGGCTACTGATGAGCATTCCAGTTACCCCACCTGGGTGCACGGACGCCTTAGCTACACAGGATTCATACAGTCCGGACGGTCGGTCTAGTATCAGGATTTGGATGGAATTAATGTATGAATTGAATGTATATGTTGTGAATTTACTTGCTGAATTTGATAAGTATGAAGTATATGTTTGACTTGAATTAAATTCAATAAGCTTACCCTTGCATTTTCCATGGTGTTGTCTGTATATGTATATTCGTCTTGTCCTTGCAATGATCATCCGTGTGGATGTGAGCAGAAGGAGATGCTTCACTGGAGCAAACTCTTGAAGAGGAAATCATAGCTGAGGAGAATCTCGTAGAGATTGAAGTGAAGGCCGAACAGTGAGGCGTTCGGTTATTTTAGTTAGTGTAGATAGGAGAGCGAGCGGTTGTGTGCGAGCGCTCTTGTTGATTGTGTAAATATTTGGACGTTCGGTAATGATTTTGTAAACCGTTCGTCCTCATTATTTTGTGAACGCTCGTTGAATTATATATATGTAAGGCCGTTCGGCCATTTATGAATTCTGCTCCCTTTACTTTTAAAACTGTTTTGCCATATTGATAAATGGGATTATTCTAAGTATATAGTTGATGACTGTATAGTTTTGGGATGTTACATTATTGGTATCAGAGCAGTTTTGTTCTCTTAAGGACGCTGTAGGTTATGAGTGCATTGCGTTTTTGCTGTGTGCTTATTGTGTGTTGAATGAGTTATTGTTTTAACTCTTGCACATTACTAACGTTCGTTTTCTCTGGTCCAGAGAACAATGGCGCCTAGACTTCCTCCTCCCCCACAACCTAACGAACCTGACGCACCCAACCATGCAAGATTATTGGAAACCGTGATCGAACGGCTCCAACAACAAAACGCTACACTAATGGAGCAGAACGCAGCTGCTTTAAGAAGCCTTGAGGCCGCACGCGAGAACTCTGAACCTACTCAGAGGCAATTAATGGAACTCATTGCCGCCACCAGAGGCACGCCAGGAGCGTCCTCTTCCAATGCTGTTCATCATACCGAATGGAGTTTGGAGAGCTTTCTTCAACACCATCCGGCCAAGTTTAGTGGGAAGGGCCTCCCTGATGAGGCAGATCAGTGGTTGCAGGACATGGAAAGCATTTACAAGGCTAAGAGATGTCCAGATGAGAATCGCTTGGCTTTCACAGAGTATTTACTCACTGGAGAAGCAAGCCACTGGTGGGCGAGCGTGAAGGCTATACTTACGGACGCTCACAGACCTATTACTTGGGAGGTTTTCAGAAGCAAATTCTATGAGGAGTACTTCCCGGATAGCGTCCGTTTTGCTAAGGAAGTGGAGTTTCTTCAGCTGGTGCAAGGGGGAATGTCGGTTTCAGAGTATACAAATAAATTCAAGCACTTGGTGAGATTTAACACTATGGCGACAAGTGAGGAATGTTAGTGTAGAAAATTTGAAAACGGGCTGAGAAGTGATCTTAAGGTGTTGATATCCAGTTTGTGCATTCGGTCGTTCCCAGCCATGGTTGAGAGGGCCAAAGTGTTAGAGAAAAATATGGCTGAGGCGGAACAACATAAGAAACAACAGGCGTCAAGAGGACCAATTTTATCAAGGCCCAATGTGAATCGGAACAGGACTCCATACGCTCGTCCAGCTCAGGCAAGTGGATCTCAAGCTATGGTGGTTGCTGGACAATCAGGGCAACAGGGGCCGGTCAGATGTTTCTAGTGTGGAGGACCCCATTTTAGATCATCATGCCCTCAGCTGGTTGGAGTAAAATATTGCACTCGATGTAGAAGAAATGGACATCTGGAGAACGAGTGCAACATGGGCGGACGCACAGTGATGAGGCCGCCGAACGCTGGAAGGAATCAGCAAGGGAGGGGTGGAAGAGCCCAAGTTGTGGGGCGTGTATATGCGATCACTGGAGCGGAGGCAGCAAGCTCAGGTACGCTCGTCACTGGAACCTGCTTAGTTCATGGAATACCTTGCTGCGTGTTGTATGATTCGGGGGCAACACACTCCTTCATCTCGAAGGCGTGCGTTGAAAAACTGGGGTTAACAGAGAGTGAAATGTAGTTCGACTTGGTGGTGTCAACCCCAGCGGCTTGTGAGGTGAGAATGTCTACAGTATGTGTTAGATGTCCTCTTGAGATTGAAGGGCGTAGATACAAGGTGAACCTTATATGTTTGCCTCTCAAGGACTTAGAAGTGATTCTGGGAATGGATTGGCTGACTACCAATCACATTCTCATAGATTGTGGAGCCAAGGAATTGATTTTTCTTGAAGAGTATGAAGAAGACTTGAGTGTGACGCTTGGTCAGTTGAAGGAAGATATAATGGAAGGCGCCAGTTGCTTTCTAACCATGACTCACGCGGATAATGAATCTGAAGGTTCTGAACGAACGCATTCTAAGTGGAGAGAAGCACGTTCGGTAGTAGATGAATTCCCGGACGTTTTCCCGGATGAGGTGCCTGGATTGCCTCCCGTTCGTGAAATTGAGTTTACCATTGATCTGGTAACGACCGCGGCTCCCATATCCGTTCAACCGTATAGAATGGCACCCGCTGAATTGGTTGAACTCAAGAAGCAAATTGAAGAATTAATGGACAAGAAATTCATCCGTCCAAGCGTGTCACCTTGGGGAGCGCCTGTGCTGTTGGTGAAGAAAAAGGATGGCAGCTCTCGGCTATGCATTGACTATCGTCAATTGAATAAGCTGACCATCAAGAACAGATACCCACTGCCTCGCATTGACGATCTGCTGGATCAATTGCATGGAGCGAGCGTCTTCTCCAAGATAGATTTGAGATCGGGCTACCACCAAATTCGGGTTAAGGAAGGAGACATTCAGAAGACGGCCTTCCGTTCAAGATATGGACATTATGAGTATGTGGTCATGCCGTTCGGTGTGACGAACGCTCCAGCAGTCTTCATGGACTACATGAACAGGATCTTCAGGCCGTACTTGGACAAATTTGTGGTGGTGTTCATTGACGATATTCTCATCTACTCCGAGAGCTGCGAAGAACATGAAGAGCACTTGAGATTGGTACTTGGAGTGTTGAGAGAAAAAGAACTGTACGGTAAGATATCCAAGTGCGAATTTTGGATGAAGGAAGTGCAGTTTTTGGGTCACGTTGTATCCGCTGGTGGGATCTCAGTTGATCCGGCAAAGGTACGAGCGGTCTTGGAATGGGAGAGTCCACGCTCAGTCACGGAAGTAAGAAGTTTTGTGAGACTCGCGGGCTACTATAGGCGTTTCATAGAAGGATTTTCTAAGATAGTAGCACCGTTAACACAGCTGACCAGGAAAGATCACCCGTTCGCTTGGACCAATCGGTGTGAAGCTAGGTTCCAAGAGTTGAAGCAGAAGTTAACGAGCGCTCCAGTTTTGGTAATTCCGGACACGGCCAAACCATTTGAAGTCTACTGTGATGCGTCTCACCAAGGTTTGGGCTGTGTATTGATGCAAGATAAACGAGCAGTGGCGTACGCCTCTCGGCAATTGAAGATACATGAGAGGAATTATCCAACGCACGACCTTGAGCTGGCAGCGGTCGTCTTTGCTCTGAAGATTTGGAGGCACTACTTGTATGGATTCGTTTTTCAAGTCTTCAGTGATCATAAGAGTCTCAAGTACCTCTTTGATCAAAAGGAGTTTAATATGAGGCAGCGGAGGTGGCTGGAATTCCTAAAGGATTATGACTTCGAGTTGCTTTATCATCCTGGTAAAGCGAACGTTGTGGCGGACGCTCTAAGCAGAAAAGTGGTGCATGTCTCGTCCATGATGGTACATGAGTTGAGCCTTGTGGAAAGCTTTAGAGACCTAAGGTTACAGTTCAACTTAGAACCGGACAGCATCAAATGCTGTAACCTTAGGATATCTAGTAATGTGTTTGAGCGGATTAGAATGAAGCAGCTTGAAGATGAAGAATTGATGAAGATAAGAGGCGCGCTCGGCACAGATCAAGCAAAGGAATTTAATGTTGGGACGGACGGCCTACTACGTTACATGGGTAGGACGTGCGTTCCCAATGATGGAGATTTGAAGCGAATAATATTAGAAGAAGGGCATCACAACCGTCTTAGCATGCATCCTGGCATGACTAAGATGTACCACGATCTAAAGCAGTCGTTTTGGTGGCCAGGAATGAAGAGTGATGTCGCACGTTTTGTGGCATCATGTCTAACCTGTCAACGTGCTAAAGCTGAGTACCAAAGACCAGGCGGCCTACTGCAACCTTTGGAGATTCCCGAATGGAAGTGGGACAGCATTTCAATGGACTTCGTGACACACTTGCCACGCACAGTCAAGAATCACGATTCCATATGGGTAATAGTGGATCGTCTAACAAAGAGTGCTCACTTCCTAGCTATCAACCTGAAGATGTCATTGACCAACTTGGCAAAGCTCTACATCAAAGAGATCGTTTGTCTGCATGGAGTGCCGTCCAGCATCATCTCTGACCGAGACACTAGGTTAACCTCTCGGTTTTGGCAGTCGTTGCAAAGTGAACTGGGCAGCAAACTGCAAATGAGTTCAGCGTACCATCCTCAGACGGACGGTCAATCCGAGAGAACAATCCAAACGCTTGAAGACCTATTGAGAACGTGCGTGCTGGATCACATGGTTGTTTGGGATGAAGTGTTGCCGTTAGTGGAGTTCACCTACAACAACAGCTTCCAGTCCAGCATTGGAATGGCTCCCTTCTAAGCTCTTTACGGACGTAAATGCCGCACACCACTTTTCTGGTTTCAAGAAGGAGAGAATGTATTTACGGGACCAGAGCTCGTTCAACAAACGACTGAAAAGGTGAAGTTAATTCAAGAAAGGCTGAAGACGTCTAGAAGCAGGTAGAAGTCGTACGCAGATAAGAGGAGACGGCCCTTAGAGTTCAAAGCTGGTGACCACGTTTTTCTAAGGTTAAATCCAACTACTGGAGTGGGCAGAGCGTTGAGATCAAAGAAGTTGTCTCCCAAGTTCGTGGGGCCATATCAGATTTTGAGAAGGATTGGACCTGTTGCATATGAGTTAGCCTTACCTCCACAATTGTCCAACCTTCATCCGGTGTTTCATGTTTCTCAACTCCGGAAATACATACCAGATCCCTTGCACCGTGAGCTTCATCTTGAACCGAACGGTTTTGGATTCTGAAACGGGTAAGTTTCACGTCCTCAACTACTCTTCATTATCAACATGCAAGCCTCATTCTGAATTTGCATGCACCTTCTCTGAACCAATATTGGTTTTCTGTAATTTTTAGTTTAAGGAGTTTTGGGTTGAACGTTAAGGGTAGAAGAGATTTTACTGGAATCGGGTTTTCTTTCTGAAGAACGAACGTACACTACTAAATCCGGGTAAGGGAAGCTTATTAGATTTAATTCTTGAGTTGTGCTTTGTTGCATAATTGTTCTGTGATGTTGTACTGTGTTGGATGAATGTTATATGAATTTTGGTTAAGTATGATCTATGATATCAAATTTTGGTATATGATTTTGATGATGAGATGATGTATGAGGAATATGATTTGTACTATGATATGGGTGATTTAATACATGAAAGTTTGTACTGAAAAATATGGTTACTATATGTTGAAATTGAATATGAAAATTCTATGAAAATGAACGTTCGTTATCGATACGGTCATTGGCCGTTCGGTATTCATAGTAAATTCTTTGAAGTAGTCGAACCCTTTCATTTGGAAAGGATTCTCTTGGAGGACGAACGCCCTCTTATATATATCTAGTTTTACGTTTGAGTGCTCGGCCAAACGTAGACATCAAGAGCGTTGTGTGAGAATTTGAGAAGCATGAAAAGATACCTTTGAACTCTTGGTCAATTATTAGAACATAAACTTTAAGTATTTCATCGCATATAAACCCTCAAAATTCTATGATTTTGAATCAGTGAAATAGTCTCGTCCCAAAAAGCGTATGTCATAAGTGGCGCTCGGTCTTATACCGAACGCTCGTTCCAATGCGTAAGTGACAAGTACCGCTCGGTCTTATACCGAACGTTCGTCCTGAATTCTCATAACGTTCGTCCTGAATTGTAATAGCGTTCGTCCCTAAACTTAAAATAGCGTTCGTCTTAAATTGCAGTAAACTTGCGTACCGCGTTCGGTCATTTACTGGCAGTCGGTTATTCCAACTAAATTGTACTTGGTACATTTAGTACTCGTATATTATCTTCATTCAGTTGAATTGAATCTGAAATCCTGTCAAGAGAATTTTTCTAAGTATAATTTGAATTGTTCTAGAATCAGTTCATTTAACTGATTCAAATTTTAATCACGTTCGTCATGGAAGTAGAGTCAGCTTTACTCCTTCTGAAACGAAGTTCTTTCGGTTTAGCCCTTGACGTTCGTCCTCGTTATGAAGAGGACTGAACGTTCGTCTTTTTATGAAAGTGGAACATAGAATGAAAATGTATTTAAGAGGAAGAATTAAGGTGTGCGAACACTATGAGAATTGAAATTGTGATTGTGGATTTTGAACGAGCATTCCAGGGTGGAACGACTCTTGAATGGAAATTGAGATTTGTAAAGTATGAACGTGGTAAGCTTAGATGGTGGTTCATCCTGATATTCCGTGAGTGCTCGTTCTCAAGTAGAGAGGAGTATGTCATGCGTGGGAATGGCAGGAGGTCTAGTCCATAACTGTAACTTGGACAAAACAGACTAACCTCAGGTGGCTACTGATGAGCATTCCAGTTACCCCACCTGGGTGCACGGACGCCTTAGCTACACAGGATTCATACAGTCCGGACGGTCGGTCTAGTATCAGGATTTGGATGGAATTAATGTATGAATTGAATGTATATGTTGTGAATTTACTTGCTGAATTTGATAAGTATGAAGTATATGTTTGACTTGAATTAAATTCAATAAGCTTACCCTTGCATTTTCCATGGTGTTGTCTGTATATGTATATCCGTCTTGTCCTTGCAATGATCATCCGTGTGGATGTGAGCAGAAGGAGATGCTTCACTGGAGCAAACTCTTGAAGAGGAAATCATAGCTGAGGAGAATCTCGTAGAGATTGAAGTGAAGGCCGAACAGTGAGGCGTTCGGTTATTTTAGTTAGTGTAGATAGGAGAGCGAGCGGTTGTGTGCGAGCGCTCTTGTTGATTGTGTAAATATTTGGACGTTCGGTAATGATTTTGTAAACCGTTCGTCCTCATTATTTTGTGAACGCTCGTTGAATTATATATATGTAAGGTCGTTCGGCCATTTATGAATTCTGCTCCCTTTACTTTTAAAACTGTTTTGCCATATTGATAAATGGGATTATTCTAAGTATATAGTTGATGACTGTATAATTTTGGGATGTTACACTTAACAATATAATAATATATATAATATTTAATAATATTTAATAATAATATAATAACATAATATTACTAATATAATAGTGATAAAATTTAAAATATTATATAAAACAATACAATAATTAAATATTCACAGCATTAATAACCAAAAAATCAACAAAATAATAAAATATTAAAAATAATACTTGACATAAAATTATAATACACTTATGTGAAAGTTAATACCTTTTAAACATTGCTAAGTTAATCTCTTTATTTAATCAATTCATCATAATTATTTAAAGTATAATATCTATTTTTAACTCATTAATTTACTTTTAATTATTATGCACAAACCTAGCACAGTATAGTATATTTGCTGTCTAACACACAGTTTTGTAACACTTTTCATTAATATTGTCATTACTTTCTTATTATTAATCATTGTTTTATTAAACTCCATCTTTCCATCTTTCCATATTTAGCAAATACTTTCAAATTGTGATCTTTCACAAGCCAAGGTTTGGAGAGAAAACTTATGAAGGAGGGTTAGTAAAGCTGCATCCAAAGTGAAGAGTTGCAGCTTTTACAAGTAACCCAAAGAGGAGAAACGGGGTAGAGAAGAAAGGACTATGATCACTGTCTAGTTCATACACACTCAATGGTGGCCACCTCTTTATCATGGCTTCTTGTTGCTCTGCCTTCATCACATGGTCTTGACTTGTCTTTATGTACATCCTTGGCACCTTCTCCACTTCACCATCCTCCACAAACCTAGCACTTGTCAATGCTTTAATAGGTCCTGGCCTCAACAGCATACAAGCTAAGGTTGAATCCTATCATCAACAACATATCAATCATGTTCACTCACATTATACCATTCAAACATTTCTAATCATAACTTTGGTCTCTCTCTTAAATAACCATACTGAGAGCTAAAAATGACCAGAATAAGTAAAAACCACCCCTTTATGGCTACAATGTTCTCTTAGAATGTTTTAATTTGGATAAATCTTGTGTGATTTTATCTGTTTCCAAGAAGTTGCCATAAAAGGTCCTACAAGTGGAAAAAAGCAGATGATAATGAAATTGATGATAGTAAAAAGTACATGGCATGTGGGGTAGCCTGGAGACAGAGAAAGGGTATGTCTGACCAAGTGAACATGGGTTAAATAAACAGTTTGTGTAGATAAAGCATAGCATGTATGACCCTTTTTCTCCCTTTTGAATGCATACCTCATGTGGACTTAAATGATAGATGATTTTGCGTTGAAATTCTTTCTTCACCAGAGCACTGGTTGGAGGCTTATCCTCTCCCAATCCATATCCTAGCTGGTATACATCTCCAAACTCAGATAGGTCAGGTACACCCTGCTTCACACATATCAAAATCACCATTGTGTTCATTATTTACATGAAGCACAAGAAGCAATTAGCTACTCTATTGTCATGCAAAAATGGTTATTAGGATCATTGATTGTTTTGTTTCCTTTAAATAGTTAGAGTTACTTTTGAACACAATGAAAATTTTCTGTCATTCACACACACATATCCTCGTGAACACAAACATTAACCGGCTATCAGGCTGTAGGACAAGTCATAACAACCTTTCTAGTAAGAAAGAAAGAAAACTCCAGCAGACTTAGATAATTTCATGTCTCCAAACAAGAAAGCATGGCTAAGAAAGGTGATTATAAATGTTAGATATAATAGAAACATATTGGCGAGGGTTTAAATTGCACAAGATTGTTGACCATAACAAGGCACATTGTCTTTCATGGAAAATACTGTTAAAACATATTAGCATACTGCTAATTTTTTTTTTTTAGAATTTTTAGTTTGGGACTTGTCTATGTTTCCTTTTTGTTCTTCCAAAAATAATAAATTAATTAATCTGTTGATGAAAAAATAATATAGAAAATAGAAAAAATGGGTAAAAAGATTGAAGTAAAAAGAGAGAAAAATAAGAAAAGTATGTGACAGAAATAAGAAATGCATGTGGTGTAAAAGATTATAAATAAATACTTTCATCTAATTAAAAAAAGATAATATGATGGAAGTCATTGCAAAATAAAAAAGTTGAATATTTGGTTTTGTAAATCTAGTTCTTAAAAAAATGTTTATTCTTCCAATAAAAGAATAAAATTATATAGACAAATTAATATGTAAATGTTATAGACAAATTTAATAAAAGAACGTAATGGAGGAATCTAATTAATATTTTTTGTCTTCTTAAAAACTAAATTAATCAAATATTTAAGAATCAAATTAATTAATTGTAGAACAAACTCACTGTTTAGTTAGTCATTTAAGAAACAAAAATTAATCATTTATCCTAAAATAAAATCACAGTTTAATAAACAATGATATCAGTTAAGAAATTCCAAAAAAAAAATCAGAAACACAGACAAAATTAAAATAAAACAGAAAGAGAAAAAATTAAATTTCATTCTTATATATAATTATATGTTGTTTTTGTTTAAGACCTCGAAAGTGTAACTGAACAGCTACTGGCTAGTTTCTTTGTGTGTGGGAGTACTCTTTTGAAAACTGTGATAGTTGGTGGGTGTGCCTCAGATTTATGAAGACAGTTGGTCACCATATTATTTCAACCCAGCATCGACATCAACGTTATTGCTCAGACTTTAAAGTCTCCAAAACTTACACATCAAATGGAAATCTATCAGCATCACTATCACACACCAACCTTTACATATATATATATATATATATATATATATATATATATATATATATATAATAACAGTTCACAGACACAGTCGGAATCACAACCATAACAGCATCAAAGATTAGTAATCAGTGTTGTGATTGTAACTATCACTGCATAATCATATTTGTTGTTCACTTAACATTAAAACCTTATATATCTACAGTATAATATCACCTATATTGAAAATTTCAATTTGGTGAAAAAGACTCACATGATTGAGATCTTCTTCTGTGGAGAATCCCAACTTGAGCATAGTTGCTGCCACATACACAGCTAAACGGATCTTCTTGGCAAATTTGTGACAAGCATTGGTAACACTCAACCCTCCTGCACTGTGCCCCACCAAAATCACCTGCAATTTTCATGTGAAGGAAAGAAGATAAACTAAGTCATATAACAGTGGTTGATCATGATTAAGATCAAAACCTGTTCATTTTCTGGCAAAGCAGACAAGAAATCCATGAGGGGTTGGTTGTAATCATCAAAAGAAAGAAGAGAATCAGCATGCGACTGGTCAATTCCTGCACTCTTGAGGTCTATGCATGAGACTTTGTAGCCAGAATTCTCCATAAGACAGCGGATTTTGTACCAGCACCAAGCTCCTCCACCAATGCCATGCACCAGCACAAAGTGTTGTTTCAACGAGGGAATTGTTCTTCTGGTATCAGTACTTTCTTTATTCACTACTGCCATGGCTTTCTCTTCCTTCATCAATATCTCACTTGTTTTCAACTTTGATGTGGTAAGGATAAATTGGTGAGAGAATAAATAAATACTCGGCTCATCATTATTTCTTTTTTTTTTCTTTTCTTTTACAAGACAAATTCATATTTTTTTTGTGCATTTAATTTCATTTTAAGGTCAAACAATATAAATTAAAGTAGATATTTAGAAACAGTTATTATAAAAAGCAATACAATTTTCATGACCATACCAAGCATGAATTTATTTGAACATAATTTAAATTTGTATAACAAAATGTTTTTGAAAAAGATATTTTTATCAATCTGAACTCTTTTTATGTATTGTTAAACTTGAAAGTTACATATTTTATAACGACTAAAAAAGAGATATTTCACATTTTATAAAAAGGAATAACAGAAAAAATGGGGAAAAACAAAATCAAAACTTATTATTTTGTCAATAGACTAACATCATATTTATTTGGTGAATAATTTAATTTAAGAGTTACATGCTAGTTGGACATATTTTTCTACCTGTATTCCACATTACTTACAAAGTTTTGTTTAAAAATAATATAAAGGAGAAAGAGAAATATAATATAGCATGATTTATACATGACGAAAAACAATAAACAAAAATATAAAAAAGATATTATTGTGAAAAAAGAAATATTGGAGACACTTGGGTTAAGGTCATTTTCATCCGTGATAAGAAAGTTTGAAAACGTAAGAGACTAGGCTTGAACTCAAGAATGATGATGATGATCACAATCTTGTGGTTTAGAAAGGTTTGAAATTGTGGGTTAAATGGGACGACCACACAGATAAAAGTAAACCTCTTTAAATAATTGCACATTCGTGCAGTGAATAGTATTTTGCATTGGAAATGTAGATTTGTCCCATCACACCACCTACCACTTTTATTTTTTCTTCCTTTCCCCTGTCATAAAATTTCGGTAAACAAATTATTGTTAACAAATCATAAATTTAATTGTAAGTATAGTTTTAGCGTATGTGAATATATAAATATACATGAGATGTAAAATGATTATATAAAATAGGTTAAATGCTTTAAACTTTTTATTGGTGTTAATGATTTAAACTTCTTATTATTTGTTGAATCATAATATAGGTTAAAGAATAATCATATTAGAAGATTAAGTTTCTTTTTTTATCCAATTAGAAAAAAAAAGAAAAGGAAGTGTGAAGGATGTTAGTATCCAGCTATTCACAATGAAATAGAAGTATTAATTTGCAAATAAACAGTGAAAGAAGAGTCTCTGATGAACGGGTCGCACCGCTCACAAAAGTTGATTGCAGATATGAATGCAGTATAGTTTACTAGGATGTGACTCCTAGGTCGTCTCTCAAGGACCAATTTTGTCGGTTCAGTCTTAGATCTAACACGAAGTGGGGGGGGTGTTTTTGGATGTTTGTTTTTGTGCGGTAAAATAAAATTGGAACTGTAAATTAAATAAAACTGAATTTAAAATGTTGAAATAAATTTTAACGACGGTGAAAATCAAACGATAAAATCAGAAAATGGAAAATTACGCAGTGTTTAAAATTTACCAAAAACATAAGTAAAAATAAATCGTAAAAACAACGTCTGAAAATAAAATGAACATAAAAAATACATTGACATAATTTAACGGTGTAGAAAATCATGAACGGTAATTTTAACAGATAAAACATTTAACTGAAAATCAAATTCATCAAGGATTCAACACTTAAATTGAAATTCAACACTTAAAATAAAATGAAAATGAAAATGAGCAAACTGTGAAACAATTGAACTACACGCTTCAGAAATAAAATTTTACATTTGTGCACTGTTTGAAAATAGAATTGAAAGAGCTTGCTACTGGAAAAATGGAAATTGAATCAAACACAAAACCTCCCCAGAGGGGAGGAGAAAACCAGAACGTAAATTGCACTCCTAACTCTAATCTAAAATCTAATGCTTTCTTCTGCTGCTGCCCCCTCATTTTATATTGCCAATTCTCTGAACCCGTGAGCATTTACACAAATTACTGAGCAATAGTTTCTTTGGCCGTGAGAGAATAGGGTGAGGGCCCCTCAATCTTGTCCTCTTGTACACCATTCCAGAACATCATGGCTTTTGCTCCTCCAAGCTGCTGCCCGAGACTTCACTCCTTCATTTCAGCATGTTGGCTTCTTCTTCCAACTCCTTGCTGCAAGCTTGCTGGACAGTGAGGGCTGCTTCCTACGTGTTGCTGGTAACGTGTTCATCCTAGCTTCCAGCCATCACCGTGTACCTCCAAGCATCTTCTTCCAGGGCCGTGACACCACTCCAGCTCATTGGATGTTTAGCTGCTGCCCAACCTTGGACGCTTGGTTGTCTTCTCTTCCGTGTGTGCATCTCCAGGTCCAAGCTACTGTGTGTGAGAAGAACGGAGAAGCTGCTGGACTTGGAGGTGGCTGGACGGGTTGCTGCATCTCCTTTGCTGGACCAGTTGTTTCTTCAAGGTGCCGGAACGCTTCCTCCCTTGCTTCTGGACGTAGAGATAGCTGCTGCATTTCTTCCTTCCAGTAGGCTGTGTGTTGGCTTTTTCCAAGCTGCTGGATATGAAATGGGGAGGGCCGTGAGCTATGGATGTAAGGAGCATGTTTGCCTTGCTTTCTACCATTTCTCCTAACAAAACCGTGAGCTCCATTAAGTGGTGGCCCCCTTCTTTGATTCCAACTAAGGCTTTTCATACAATTCTCGTCATGAAATAGATTGCTGTGTATGTGCTATTTCCAAAGCATGGTGGTCCCTTCTCTTTTATACCAAATGCTAAGCAATTTAAAAAGCAAGAAAGAAGATTCCTTGGCTAGCTAAAAATCTGACGAGAGTTTTATTTCCATGTGCTTGTTAATTGTTGGATGTGCAAGGTGTAAAAGAAAGTGGTCCCCTTCATCATTTCACTTTAAGTCTTTAGTGTTTTGCCGTGAATGCTTCATCATGTGGCATGCTTCAATTTTTTTTTTTCATGTGTGATTCAAAAGCCATGAGGGCCCATCTCCTTCCAATTACATATTTTAAATCCAAGTGGTAGACTATGACCGTGAATTGCTTAGAGAATTTGCAGCCAACTTCCTTCAAGAAAACCGTGGGTTTCCTTTCAATGCGGTCCCTCCATTATGCTTGCAAAATTGAATAAGCTTTAAGCATGAATTGGACGTGTGCTTTTGAACAAGTGTGACCTCCATTATTTCATTTCAATTTTACTATGTGGTGTTTGCCAAGAAAACCGTAGCCTTCCAAATGTGGTGGCTCCTCCTTGATTCCAATTTTTCATTTCTTTTTCAAATGTCCTACAATATTATCCAACAATTTCCTTACAATCAATAATGAAAATAATAAGTCAAGATAATTCAAATTAGTTAAAATAAGAATTATTGGTCAATTTAAGCACAATTAGTAAAAACGGGAAAATATCGGACATTTTAGCATAATTCCCTGATAAAATTCGGTACAGTAAGCTAAGTGAAATTGAGAAAATATTGACTCATCAAAATAGACCACACTTAGTCTTTTGCACTCCTGGGCAAAATTAAGACTTAAATCAGGGAACAGATCAAAGGACATTTAAAAATGTGACACAAAACTCATGAGACAGAAAAATAAAAACTCACAAGAAAAATAAAAAGAATTTACAGAGTTCTCAAGAATTATGGACAGATGAAAGAAGTAGAAATTTTCCAACACAAAATCAATAAAAGCACATACTTATAGAAATCATCCAAGCAATTCAATACATAGCAAAATGATTAATCAGTTCAAGAGGTGATTCAAAAATAACAAAACCTCACATATGCACTCACAGTGTTTCTCTCAAGTGTCTAGGGTAAATAATAATATCAGCTCGATGTACTCAAGAAAACAAACACAAGTAGACTTGACAAGCTTCTAATATCAACACTTAAAATATATGCATGTTCAGATCCAAAGGTCTTTCAGGGTTGTAATGGGGCCAAGGACAGGGGAGGATAAATTTGGATAAGTAGCTATAGCTCAGAAGAAATAGAGGTGCACTAGGGAAAAAATGTAAACACAGTGAAATCTCACCCAAACCTCTAATTCAATCCTCTTCTCGACTCCATTATTCACAAAAATTATTTTTCAATTTTTTTTTTCTTTTTCTCATCATTTTTTTTTATCCTGTCTTCTTTCTTTCTTTTTTTTTTTTTATCACACAACAGGATATAAATTATCATTTCAAAACATGATGAGGAACCAACTAGCCAATTCATCAGAATTCCCAAGGAGACCACACTTATTCTCAAAATACTTCTATAGCTCCAGACTTTCCTAAGGATAAGGTAATAATTTGTTTTTCACTTAGGATCAGTGTATGAGCTTCAACACAAAGAAATATATACAGTATAGGCTCAAAGGGGTTATCAAAGGATAATAACAGGGTAGGCTTATTTGGCTAGAGGCTCAAGAATAAAATTGCCTTTATCACTTCTAAACATGCATATAAATCAAGTATATCAATAAGAATCAAGCCAAGGCATATGTGCAAGAAATCAAGAGTCATATCACACAAGAAAGAACATTAAGTGGCTCAAATCTCACACAGGGTATCCGTGTTATAATCAATTCAACCTCTTGAACACATAATCATCTTTCCAAGCAGAGAAAAGCAAGGATTGCAATCTATAAGTATTAAGTAAGTGAAGGAAAGATCTACAACTTAGACAAAATCCAGAAATCAGGAGAAAAATGTAAAATTTATTGCACACAAAACTCGATAAAAAATAACTTAAAAGAGAAAAAAAACATTTAACACTCAAAAACAAAAAATTTAACACACAAAATACAATCTAACAGAAAAATCAGAATTTCTCCCAGTAGACCACACTTAAATCACACAATGTCCTCAGTGTGTTACAATCATCAGATGATCAAATTCAGAGCAGTCAAATAATATAGACAAGTGCAATAAAAAGTTAGGAAAAATGGGAAGAAATTTTTCAGTAACATCCATCAGTAGATGTTATCAGGGACATCCATCAGCAGATGTCTAAAACACCTAGCACCCATCAGTAGATGCTAATAATTTTTATTATTATTATTATTTTTTTTTTTTCTGAAAAAGGAGACCGGTACTGTGACAACAGTCTCGGTGGCAAAGACCGGAACTGTTGCTACAGTGGAAAGAAATCTGGCTATAAATGAGGCCGCTCCTCCGCGTCCAGCGCTATTTCTGATTCCCATTCTCTCTCTACTCCTCTGCCCTCTCAACTCTCTCTTCTCTCTGCTCTCTCAACTCTCTGCTCGAGCGTCTGGATCTGCGAGGAAGCCTCTCCACCCCGCGTCTGCTGAAGATCTGAGATCTGCGCAGAGCCTCTGTAACCGTGCCAACTTCTGAAGAGTCTGAGTGAGATCCGCGAGGAGCCTCTGCAAGCCTACTTCTCCAGGTAAGTCCTCAGAACTTAGTAACTCCTTCTTTCCTTTCCTTCATGTAATTTCCTTCCTTAACGCTTTCTCTGCTTTTTTTTTTTTTTACTTTTCCTGCCTTCCAGTCTTTCCCTTTCAGTATTTCCTTTTTCTGCCCTTTAAGCTTTCTGCTCTTTTCTTTGCTTTTCAGTTCTTCTCCTTTTACAGCTTTCAGATCTATCATTTTTTTTTTCTTTTTCCTGCTTTCAGTCTTCTTTCTGCTTTGATCTCTTGCCTGCTCTCCCTCTTTTCCATTTTTTTTTTTTTTTTGAAACTGAAAACACTTAAACACATAAATCACAACTGTCTAAAAACTTAAGGGGTATATCGGCTGGAAACCAGACGTTAATCTCCCTTCGATTGAAGGTATGGCAGAGACAATCGGGTAGAACAACGCCACGTACCCCACTTAAAATTAAATAAAACACAGAAACATAATATACAAGAACAACAAGGACAACAGGACAACTGGACGTAGATCCGTTTAGGACCCTTTGCAAGGACCGTGAAACAGATCTGAGACCAGACACAAAAACAATCAAAGACAGACAGGACAAAATAAATCTAAAAGGAAACAAGAACAAATAAAGAAAACAGAGAACTAATCTAATTTTTTTTATGCTTCTTTTTTTTTTTTTTTTATGTTTTGTTTTTCTTTTTTTATGTTTTTGTGCTTTTTATATGTATTTATTTTTTTATTTATGTATTTGTATATTACGAGAGGAAGGATGAGTGATATGGAATCAGAGAGATATACCAGTCAACGATGGCGTCCTACAGATGATCAGATCACGATGATGACCAAAATCTACAACTATGGGGTCACACACCCAAGCCGAGCGCAAGTCGTCGAGATCGCGTCTCGACTAAGGACCTTCGGCGAAGCCACTGAATACAACGTGCACTGCTGGTTTAACAACCATGGCAATCGGGTCAGGCGCTGGCAAGCGGAGATAGACCCCACAGGCACTCTCTTTTCACAACTGCCGCTATACATGTACGGTAAGAACTCTCATCATACCTCAATCGAAATTTTTTTTCACTTCCTCTTCTATTATTAACACATGTTTTTTATTTTTTTATTTTTTTATTTTTTATTTTTTGTTTGAAAGAAAACAACTGGGTGATAATGAGGGCACCGAGGCTGCTGAATTTGTTTCCAGTTCCGATCATTATCGATGACGACAGAAATGAACGAGAAATTCCTCCACCAAAGCCTCCGCTCGTGACTTTTCGAACCAGAGCTCCCTCAACGGAGCTCTCCCTTAGACCACCACAACCAGCTCGTGAATTCTTTCAGTTTTAAAGTTTTGTTTATTTATTTTTTTTTTTATGTTTTTATTGGCCGAGTGTGGCCAGAATATGGGCTGTAATATGAACACTTATATTTTTGTTGTTTTTATTTTTTTTTATGTTTTTATGATGTTTTTGTTTTTTTATTTGGTTTGTAATATTAACGATCACTAAAGATCGACCCCCTGAACAACCTTATTTTCACATATATCTATTGCAATTTCATTTTCAGATCTGAAAAATTTCCTTTTCTCAATTACTGTAATTTTTGCATTGATGAATGAAATATTTTCTTAGTCTAAAAATTTTCAATCAAAAACCTGTATGAGACAACTAAGAAATTATATTTACAGTGAAGGAAAATAAGGAAAAATAAGATCTGAAGTGAAAATTTTTATTGGTATGGATACTGAGGGTCGAAATAAAATCAAGGAATACGCAAAACAATTTTTGAATTTTTGAATTTTTTTTTTTTTATAAGGATAACAATGTGAAAACTAAGAAAAAAAATAATTATACATATCAGAATACAGATTTGGCACGCTTTTAAACAAAAACAATTTTATCACAAAATATTTTTTTTTTTTTTTTTTGTTTTTTTTTTTATTTTTTATTTTTAAAGATAACAATTCGAAAACTAAGAAGAAAAGGAAAAACAAACTTAAAAGAAAAACAAAATGCAGAATCTCCCCCAGACCACACTTAGACTACAATGTCCCAAATCAGTTAAAGGCATAAGATCATCAGTTAAAACACTAAACAGATAAAGGACAAATGCAATAAAAGTAGGAAAACGGGGAACAAAGAAAAAGAAAACTCCCCTGGATTATGGTGGCAGTTGCCAAAATTGGACAATCAGGGAGATGTTTTTCGCCTCGGGATCCAGTATGAAAGTGTTGAGGATGAACTGCTTCATCCTCCAGATCTGATCAAGCAATGAAATGTCTTCCATCGCTGGATCTAAGCAGAAAAAATTGTTGATGATTGGGTTCAGCAGGTGCCAATTGATTTTCAAACCGTTTTGTAAGCTTGCACCTTTGTCTTCAATTATGGGTGTTTGTTGATGCAATACATGTACACCTCCTGCAACATGGTTAGTGCAATGTGGTTCCAAAGAGATGTTATGCAGAGGTATAACACCCAATCCCAATTCATCATACTGAGCCTTAGATAAATCCTCATAACATGAATCAATTTCTAAATTGCATGCAATATTAATCATAGATTCAGATTCATGTTCAGTGCATGAAGAATAACCATTCGAATGTGATAGTAAAAAGCGGTTCTCTTCATGCACAGAGGAAAAATTAAAATCAGACTCAGCAAGAATATAGTCATTAGCATACCGATCATCATCACAATCAACATAATAATCAAATTGTGGTATGCTTACCTCCTCTTCCTTGAAGATTTCTAGAGTGTGGGAAGGTGAAGGTGGTCTACCTGGTTCAGGATTACTGCTTACTTCTGCCGGGTCCCCAAAATTTTCATCAGTCTCCTCAGGTGCAAGAGTGGCCATCTGCCTGATCTGATCACTCAGATTCTGCATGGCAGCTTGAGTTTCCATGCTCTCTTGCTTGAACTGCATGTTCCCTTTCTGAAACTGAATGTTCTGCATTGTCATCTGCTCTAGTAACTCCTTTAATGTAGGTTCAGAAATAGAAGGCTGAGGAGTTATTTGAATAGGAGAATCATACTGCTGACTCTCATATTGTGGAACTGGCTCCCAAAGAGAGCTCTCAGAAATTGGATGATGGAACATATTGTTCTCATCATAAAAATCAGCAGATTTAAAATCAAAGTAATATGCAGAATAAGAATCATAATCACAGACATTGGCAGAATAAGCATTATTCACAACATTAAAATAGGTAGACATGGAAAATAAAAATAAAAACTAAAAACTAAAAATTACGAATCAGATAAAACAAAACACATTTATACATGCTACAAGCACACACAAGACAGAACATCAATAGTAAAAATTTTTAATTAATTTTTTTTTTTTTAATTTTCAATTTTTTTTTTAATAACAACTAAATACAGAACATAGCACAATTAAACACATATATACACAATATATATTAACACAGTAAAAATCTAAAACAAAAACCTGGATCTGAAGTGACAACGCCGCCAAAATTTGTTGAAGGTGTCGTTATCGCCTACAGAAATATACAAGACAAAACACACAAAACAAACATATTAACAGAACAAAACTTTATACAACAAAAATCTAAAACCAAACCTCCATTGATTGGTCCCCGGCAACGGCGCCATTTTTTGATGAACGGGTCGCACCGCTCACAAAAGTTGATTGCAGATATGAATGCAGTATAGTTTACTAGGATGTGACTCCTAGGTCGTCTCTCAAGGACCAATTTTGTCGGTTCAGTCTTAGATCTAACACGAAGTGGGGGGGGTGTTTTTGGATGTTTGTTTTTGTGCGGTAAAATAAAATTGGAACTGGAAATTAAATAAAACTGAATTTAAAATGTTGAAATAAATTTTAACGACGGTGAAAATCAAACGATAAAATCAGAAAATGGAAAATTACGCAGTGTTTAAAATTTACCAAAAACATAAGTAAAAATAAATCGTAAAAACAACGTCTGAAAATAAAATGAACATAAAAAATACATTGACATAATTTAACGGTGTAGAAAATCATGAACGGTAATTTTAACAGATAAAACATTTAACTGAAAATCAAATTCATCAAGGATTCAACACTTAAATTGAAATTCAACACTTAAAATAAAATGAAAATGAAAATGAGCAAACTGTGAAACAATTGAACTACACGCTTCAGAAATAAAATTTTACATTTGTGCACTGTTTGAAAATAGAATTGAAAGAGCTTGCTACTGGAAAAATGGAAATTGAATCAAACACAAAACCTCCCCAGAGGGGAGGAGAAAACCAGAACGTAAATTGCACTCCTAACTCTAATCTAAAATCTAATGCTTTCTTCTGCTGCTGCCCCCTCATTTTATATTGCCAATTCTCTGAACCCGTGAGCATTTACACAAATTACTGAGCAATAGTTTCTTTGGCCGTGAGAGAATAGGGTGAGGGCCCCTCAATCTTGTCCTCTTGTACACCATTCCAGAACATCATGGCTTTTGCTCCTCCAAGCTGCTGCCCGAGACTTCACTCCTTCATTTCAGCATGTTGGCTTCTTCTTCCAACTCCTTGCTGCAAGCTTGCTGGACAGTGAGGGCTGCTTCCTACGTGTTGCTGGTAACGTGTTCATCCTAGCTTCCAGCCATCACCGTGTACCTCCAAGCATCTTCTTCCAGGGCCGTGACACCACTCCAGCTCATTGGATGTTTAGCTGCTGCCCAACCTTGGACGCTTGGTTGTCTTCTCTTCCGTGTGTGCATCTCCAGGTCCAAGCTACTGTGTGTGAGAAGAACGGAGAAGCTGCTGGACTTGGAGGTGGCTGGACGGGTTGCTGCATCTCCTTTGCTGGACCAGTTGTTTCTTCAAGGTGCCGGAACGCTTCCTCCCTTGCTTCTGGACGTAGAGATAGCTGCTGCATTTCTTCCTTCCAGTAGGCTGTGTGTTGGCTTTTTCCAAGCTGCTGGATATGAAATGGGGAGGGCCGTGAGCTATGGATGTAAGGAGCATGTTTGCCTTGCTTTCTACCATTTCTCCTAACAAAACCGTGAGCTCCATTAAGTGGTGGCCCCCTTCTTTGATTCCAACTAAGGCTTTTCATACAATTCTCGTCATGAAATAGATTGCTGTGTATGTGCTATTTCCAAAGCATGGTGGTCCCTTCTCTTTTATACCAAATGCTAAGCAATTTAAAAAGCAAGAAAGAAGATTCCTTGGCTAGCTAAAAATCTGACGAGAGTTTTATTTCCATGTGCTTGTTAATTGTTGGATGTGCAAGGTGTAAAAGAAAGTGGTCCCCTTCATCATTTCACTTTAAGTCTTTAGTGTTTTGCCGTGAATGCTTCATCATGTGGCATGCTTCAATTTTTTTTTTCATGTGTGATTCAAAAGCCATGAGGGCCCATCTCCTTCCAATTACATATTTTAAATCCAAGTGGTAGACTATGACCGTGAATTGCTTAGAGAATTTGCAGCCAACTTCCTTCAAGAAAACCGTGGGTTTCCTTTCAATGCGGTCCCTCCATTATGCTTGCAAAATTGAATAAGCTTTAAGCATGAATTGGACGTGTGCTTTTGAACAAGTGTGACCTCCATTATTTCATTTCAATTTTACTATGTGGTGTTTGCCAAGAAAACCGTAGCCTTCCAAATGTGGTGGCTCCTCCTTGATTCCAATTTTTCATTTCTTTTTCAAATGTCCTACAATATTATCCAACAATTTCCTTACAATCAATAATGAAAATAATAAGTCAAGATAATTCAAATTAGTTAAAATAAGAATTATTGGTCAATTTAAGCACAATTAGTAAAAACGGGAAAATATCGGACATTTTAGCATAATTCCCTGATAAAATTCGGTACAGTAAGCTAAGTGAAATTGAGAAAATATTGACTCATCAAAATAGACCACACTTAGTCTTTTGCACTCCTGGGCAAAATTAAGACTTAAATCAGGGAACAGATCAAAGGACATTTAAAAATGTGACACAAAACTCATGAGACAGAAAAATAAAAACTCACAAGAAAAATAAAAAGAATTTACAGAGTTCTCAAGAATTATGGACAGATGAAAGAAGTAGAAATTTTCCAACACAAAATCAATAAAAGCACATACTTATAGAAATCATCCAAGCAATTCAGTACATAGCAAAATGATTAATCAGTTCAAGAGGTGATTCAAAAATAACAAAACCTCACATATGCACTCACAGTGTTTCTCTCAAGTGTCTAGGGTAAATAATAATATCAGCTCGATGTACTCAAGAAAACAAACACAAGTAGACTTGACAAGCTTCTAATATCAACACTTAAAATATATGCATGTTCAGATCCAAAGGTCTTTCAGGGTTGTAATGGGGCCAAGGACAGGGGAGGATAAATTTGGATAAGTAGCTATAGCTCAGAAGAAATAGAGGTGCACTAGGGAAAAAATGTAAACACAGTGAAATCTCACCCAAACCTCTAATTCAATCCTCTTCTCGACTCCATTATTCACAAAAATTATTTTTCAATTTTTTTTTTCTTTTTCTCATCATTTTTTTTTATCCTGTCTTCTTTCTTTCTTTTTTTTTTTTTTTATCACACAACAGGATATAAATTATCATTTCAAAACATGATGAGGAACCAACTAGCCAATTCATCAGAATTCCCAAGGAGACCACACTTATTCTCAAAATACTTCTATAGCTCCAGACTTTCCTAAGGATAAGGTAATAATTTGTTTTTCACTTAGGATCAGTGTATGAGCTTCAACACAAAGAAATATATACAGTATAGGCTCAAAGGGGTTATCAAAGGATAATAACAGGGTAGGCTTATTTGGCTAGAGGCTCAAGAATAAAATTGCCTTTATCACTTCTAAACATGCATATAAATCAAGTATATCAATAAGAATCAAGCCAAGGCATATGTGCAAGAAATCAAGAGTCATATCACACAAGAAAGAACATTAAGTGGCTCAAATCTCACACAGGGTATCCGTGTTATAATCAATTCAACCTCTTGAACACATAATCATCTTTCCAAGCAGAGAAAAGCAAGGATTGCAATCTATAAGTATTAAGTAAGTGAAGGAAAAATCTACAACTTAGACAAAATCCAGAAATCAGGAGAAAAATGTAAAATTTATTGCACACAAAACTCGATAAAAAATAACTTAAAAGAGAAAAAAAACATTTAACACTCAAAAACAAAAAATTTAACACACAAAATACAATCTAACAGAAAAATCAGAATTTCTCCCAGTAGACCACACTTAAATCACACAATGTCCTCAGTGTGTTACAATCATCAGATGATCAAATTCAGAGCAGTCAAATAATATAGACAAGTGCAATAAAAAGTTAGGAAAAATGGGAAGAAATTTTTCAGTAACATCCATCAGTAGATGTTATCAGGGACATCCATCAGCAGATGTCTAAAACACCTAGCACCCATCAGTAGATGCTAATAATTTTTATTATTATTATTATTTTTTTTTTTCTGAAAAAGGAGACCGGTACTGTGACAACAGTCTCGGTGGCAAAGACCGGAACTGTTGCTACAGTGGAAAGAAATCTGGCTATAAATGAGGCCGCTCCTCCGCGTCCAGCGCTATTTCTGATTCCCATTCTCTCTCTACTCCTCTGCCCTCTCAACTCTCTCTTCTCTCTGCTCTCTCAACTCTCTGCTCGAGCGTCTGGATCTGCGAGGAAGCCTCTCCACCCCGCGTCTGCTGAAGATCTGAGATCTGCGCAGAGCCTCTGTAACCGTGCCAACTTCTGAAGAGTCTGAGTGAGATCCGCGAGGAGCCTCTGCAAGCCTACTTCTCCAGGTAAGTCCTCAGAACTTAGTAACTCCTTCTTTCCTTTCCTTCATGTAATTTCCTTCCTTAACGCTTTCTCTGCTTTTTTTTTTTTTTACTTTTCCTGCCTTCCAGTCTTTCCCTTTCAGTATTTCCTTTTTCTGCCCTTTAAGCTTTCTGCTCTTTTCTTTGCTTTTCAGTTCTTCTCCTTTTACAGCTTTCAGATCTATCATTTTTTTTTTCTTTTTCCTGCTTTCAGTCTTCTTTCTGCTTTGATCTCTTGCCTGCTCTCCCTCTTTTCCATTTTTTTTTTTTTTGAAACTGAAAACACTTAAACACATAAATCACAACTGTCTAAAAACTTAAGGGGTATATCGGCTGGAAACCAGACGTTAATCTCCCTTCGATTGAAGGTATGGCAGAGACAATCGGGTAGAACAACGCCACGTACCCCACTTAAAATTAAATAAAACACAGAAACATAATATACAAGAACAACAAGGACAACAGGACAACTGGACGTAGATCCGTTTAGGACCCTTTGCAAGGACCGTGAAACAGATCTGAGACCAGACACAAAAACAATCAAAGACAGACAGGACAAAATAAATCTAAAAGGAAACAAGAACAAATAAAGAAAACAGAGAACTAATCTAATTTTTTTTATGCTTCTTTTTTTTTTTTTTTTTTTTATGTTTTGTTTTTCTTTTTTTATGTTTTTGTGCTTTTTATATGTATTTATTTTTTTATTTATGTATTTGTATATTACGAGAGGAAGGATGAGTGATATGGAATCAGAGAGATATACCAGTCAACGATGGCGTCCTACAGATGATCAGATCACGATGATGACCAAAATCTACAACTATGGGGTCACACACCCAAGCCGAGCGCAAGTCGTCGAGATCGCGTCTCGACTAAGGACCTTCGGCGAAGCCACTGAATACAACGTGCACTGCTGGTTTAACAACCATGGCAATCGGGTCAGGCGCTGGCAAGCGGAGATAGACCCCACAGGCACTCTCTTTTCACAACTGCCGCTATACATGTACGGTAAGAACTCTCATCATACCTCAATCGAAATTTTTTTTCACTTCCTCTTCTATTATTAACACATGTTTTTTATTTTTTTATTTTTTTATTTTTTATTTTTTGTTTGAAAGAAAACAACTGGGTGATAATGAGGGCACCGAGGCTGCTGAATTTGTTTCCAGTTCCGATCATTATCGATGACGACAGAAATGAACGAGAAATTCCTCCACCAAAGCCTCCGCTCGTGACTTTTCGAACCAGAGCTCCCTCAACGGAGCTCTCCCTTAGACCACCACAACCAGCTCGTGAATTCTTTCAGTTTTAAAGTTTTGTTTATTTATTTTTTTTTTATGTTTTTATTGGCCGAGTGTGGCCAGAATATGGGCTGTAATATGAACACTTATATTTTTGTTGTTTTTATTTTTTTTTATGTTTTTATGATGTTTTTGTTTTTTTATTTGGTTTGTAATATTAACGATCACTAAAGATCGACCCCCTGAACAACCTTATTTTCACATATATCTATTGCAATTTCATTTTCAGATCTGAAAAATTTCCTTTTCTCAATTACTGTAATTTTTGCATTGATGAATGAAATATTTTCTTAGTCTAAAAATTTTCAATCAAAAACCTGTATGAGACAACTAAGAAATTATATTTACAGTGAAGGAAAATAAGGAAAAATAAGATCTGAAGTGAAAATTTTTATTGGTATGGATACTGAGGGTCGAAATAAAATCAAGGAATACGCAAAACAATTTTTGAATTTTTGAATTTTTTTTTTTTATAAGGATAACAATGTGAAAACTAAGAAAAAAAATAATTATACATATCAGAATACAGATTTGGCACGCTTTTAAACAAAAACAATTTTATCACAAAATATTTTTTTTTTTTTTTGTTTTTTTTTTATTTTTTATTTTTAAAGATAACAATTCGAAAACTAAGAAGAAAAGGAAAAACAAACTTAAAAGAAAAACAAAATGCAGAATCTCCCCCAGACCACACTTAGACTACAATGTCCCAAATCAGTTAAAGGCATAAGATCATCAGTTAAAACACTAAACAGATAAAGGACAAATGCAATAAAAGTAGGAAAACGGGGAAGAAAGAAAAAGAAAACTCCCCTGGATTATGGTGGCAGTTGCCAAAATTGGACAATCAGGGAGATGTTTTTCGCCTCGGGATCCAGTATGAAAGTGTTGAGGATGAACTGCTTCATCCTCCAGATCTGATCAAGCAATGAAATGTCTTCCATCGCTGGATCTAAGCAGAAAAAATTGTTGATGATTGGGTTCAGCAGGTGCCAATTGATTTTCAAACCGTTTTGTAAGCTTGCACCTTTGTCTTCAATTGTGGGTGTTTGTTGATGCAATACATGTACACCTCCTGCAACATGGTTAGTGCAATGTGGTTCCAAAGAGATGTTATGCAGAGGTATAACACCCAATCCCAATTCATCATACTGAGCCTTAGATAAATCCTCATAACATGAATCAATTTCTAAATTGCATGCAATATTAATCATAGATTCAGATTCATGTTCAGTGCATGAAGAATAACCATTCGAATGTGATAGTAAAAAGCGGTTCTCTTCATGCACAGAGGAAAAATTAAAATCAGACTCAGCAAGAATATAGTCATTAGCATACCGATCATCATCACAATCAACATAATAATCAAATTGTGGTATGCTTACCTCCTCTTCCTTGAAGATTTCTAGAGTGTGGGAAGGTGAAGGTGGTCTACCTGGTTCAGGATTACTGCTTACTTCTGCCGGGTCCCCAAAATTTTCATCAGTCTCCTCAGGTGCAAGAGTGGCCATCTGCCTGATCTGATCACTCAGATTCTGCATGGCAGCTTGAGTTTCCATGCTCTCTTGCTTGAACTGCATGTTCCCTTTCTGAAACTGAATGTTCTGCATTGTCATCTGCTCTAGTAACTCCTTTAATGTAGGTTCAGAAATAGAAGGCTGAGGAGTTATTTGAATAGGAGAATCATACTGCTGACTCTCATATTGTGGAACTGGCTCCCAAAGAGAGCTCTCAGAAATTGGATGATGGAACATATTGTTCTCATCATAAAAATCAGCAGATTTAAAATCAAAGTAATATGCAGAATAAGAATCATAATCACAGACATTGGCAGAATAAGCATTATTCACAACATTAAAATAGGTAGACATGGAAAATAAAAATAAAAACTAAAAACTAAAAATTACGAATCAGATAAAACAAAACACATTTATACATGCTACAAGCACACACAAGACAGAACATCAATAGTAAAAATTTTTAATTAATTTTTTTTTTTTTAATTTTCAATTTTTTTTTTAATAACAACTAAATACAGAACATAGCACAATTAAACACATATATACACAATATATATTAACACAGTAAAAATCTAAAACAAAAACCTGGATCTGAAGTGACAACGCCGCCAAAATTTGTTGAAGGTGTCGTTATCGCCTACAGAAATATACAAGACAAAACACACAAAACAAACATATTAACAGAACAAAACTTTATACAACAAAAATCTAAAACCAAACCTCCATTGATTGGTCCCCGGCAACGGCGCCATTTTTTGATGAACGGGTCGCACCGCTCACAAAAGTTGATTGCAGATATGAATGCAGTATAGTTTACTAGGATGTGACTCCTAGGTCGTCTCTCAAGGACCAATTTTGTCGGTTCAGTCTTAGATCTAACACGAAGTGGGGGGGGGGGGTGTTTTTGGATGTTTGTTTTTGTGCGGTAAAATAAAATTGGAACTGGAAATTAAATAAAACTGAATTTAAAATGTTGAAATAAATTTTAACGACGGTGAAAATCAAACGATAAAATCAGAAAATGGAAAATTACGCAGTGTTTAAAATTTACCAAAAACATAAGTAAAAATAAATCGTAAAAACAACGTCTGAAAATAAAATGAACATAAAAAATACATTGACATAATTTAACGGTGTAGAAAATCATGAACGGTAATTTTAACAGATAAAACATTTAACTGAAAATCAAATTCATCAAGGATTCAACACTTAAATTGAAATTCAACACTTAAAATAAAATGAAAATGAAAATGAGCAAACTGTGAAACAATTGAACTACACGCTTCAGAAATAAAATTTTACATTTGTGCACTGTTTGAAAATAGAATTGAAAGAGCTTGCTACTGGAAAAATGGAAATTGAATCAAACACAAAACCTCCCCAGAGGGGAGGAGAAAACCAGAACGTAAATTGCACTCCTAACTCTAATCTAAAATCTAATGCTTTCTTCTGCTGCTGCCCCCTCATTTTATATTGCCAATTCTCTGAACCCGTGAGCATTTACACAAATTACTGAGCAATAGTTTCTTTGGCCGTGAGAGAATAGGGTGAGGGCCCCTCAATCTTGTCCTCTTGTACACCATTCCAGAACATCATGGCTTTTGCTCCTCCAAGCTGCTGCCCGAGACTTCACTCCTTCATTTCAGCATGTTGGCTTCTTCTTCCAACTCCTTGCTGCAAGCTTGCTGGACAGTGAGGGCTGCTTCCTACGTGTTGCTGGTAACGTGTTCATCCTAGCTTCCAGCCATCACCGTGTACCTCCAAGCATCTTCTTCCAGGGCCGTGACACCACTCCAGCTCATTGGATGTTTAGCTGCTGCCCAACCTTGGACGCTTGGTTGTCTTCTCTTCCGTGTGTGCATCTCCAGGTCCAAGCTACTGTGTGTGAGAAGAACGGAGAAGCTGCTGGACTTGGAGGTGGCTGGACGGGTTGCTGCATCTCCTTTGCTGGACCAGTTGTTTCTTCAAGGTGCCGGAACGCTTCCTCCCTTGCTTCTGGACGTAGAGATAGCTGCTGCATTTCTTCCTTCCAGTAGGCTGTGTGTTGGCTTTTTCCAAGCTGCTGGATATGAAATGGGGAGGGCCGTGAGCTATGGATGTAAGGAGCATGTTTGCCTTGCTTTCTACCATTTCTCCTAACAAAACCGTGAGCTCCATTAAGTGGTGGCCCCCTTCTTTGATTCCAACTAAGGCTTTTCATACAATTCTCGTCATGAAATAGATTGCTGTGTATGTGCTATTTCCAAAGCATGGTGGTCCCTTCTCTTTTATACCAAATGCTAAGCAATTTAAAAAGCAAGAAAGAAGATTCCTTGGCTAGCTAAAAATCTGACGAGAGTTTTATTTCCATGTGCTTGTTAATTGTTGGATGTGCAAGGTGTAAAAGAAAGTGGTCCCCTTCATCATTTCACTTTAAGTCTTTAGTGTTTTGCCGTGAATGCTTCATCATGTGGCATGCTTCAATTTTTTTTTTCATGTGTGATTCAAAAGCCATGAGGGCCCATCTCCTTCCAATTACATATTTTAAATCCAAGTGGTAGACTATGACCGTGAATTGCTTAGAGAATTTGCAGCCAACTTCCTTCAAGAAAACCGTGGGTTTCCTTTCAATGCGGTCCCTCCATTATGCTTGCAAAATTGAATAAGCTTTAAGCATGAATTGGACGTGTGCTTTTGAACAAGTGTGACCTCCATTATTTCATTTCAATTTTACTATGTGGTGTTTGCCAAGAAAACCGTAGCCTTCCAAATGTGGTGGCTCCTCCTTGATTCCAATTTTTCATTTCTTTTTCAAATGTCCTACAATATTATCCAACAATTTCCTTACAATCAATAATGAAAATAATAAGTCAAGATAATTCAAATTAGTTAAAATAAGAATTATTGGTCAATTTAAGCACAATTAGTAAAAACGGGAAAATATCGGACATTTTAGCATAATTCCCTGATAAAATTCGGTACAGTAAGCTAAGTGAAATTGAGAAAATATTGACTCATCAGTCTCATTATATGGAAGAGTTTTGGTAAGAAAGAGAATTCATTTCAACTATAATTATATCTGGGGTGTTGCTCCCTCCACCATCACTCCTTGTTCCCTCTACCTTCCCATTTCTCTTTTATCCCTTCCTCCACCTTTTCATTCCTCTTTTACCTCTCCCCTTACCTCTCTATTTCTATTTTATTCTTGAGTAAAATTTTACTTTTAGATTAATATTTTTTATCTTCTACTCACTCCAATCTCCTATACATGACACACAATTTTTTCTTACTCTTTAATGTTATACTTTGTTCTCTCATTGATAATGGTGAAAGGAATTGTTTCAATGGTCCGTGGTGCTTGAAAGTCTCGGTGGTACTTAAAAGTGCAAAGGAGAGAAGGTACACTACATACGTAACCAATCCTAAATTAAACCTTAAATTAACATGTAAACCTTAAACGGATATGAGCATCCGTCACCTGATGTCAACATCCGTTTAATGTTAGGACAGATGTGAACATCCGTTTAATGTTGGAATCAAAGACATAAAGCTTGAAAAAAAGAATGGATTCTCCCAGGTCAGTCATGCAGAGTCTTCGACCTCTCTACTGTGAACTACACTTTCGAGGTTCAAGCCATGAGCGCAGAGAAGCTCCCTTTCATTCTCCCCGCTGTCTTCACCATCGGTCCCGGAGTCGACAACCACGACAGCCTTCTCAAATACACCAAACTTTTCTCTTCCCACGACAAGCTCTCTCACCACGTTAAGGAGCTAGTCCAGGGCATCATCGAGGGAGAGACACGTGTCTAGGCACCAAGTCATTTAAACAGGAAGTGTTTGACAAGGTTTGATCCCTATTGGCTTTATATTATTCTGAGGTACCAAAGATAAGAATGTAGCGTAGTTCTAATTTTGTATATAAGATCATAGGAAGCAAAACAATGGAATAATATGATGCAGAATATATAATAATAAGTGTATGATTAGGAAGAGATTTCAAGAGGGAGAGAGAAATAAAACAAGGCTGAAAGGAAATAAATGAATGGGAATAAGCAGTTATACGTTTTGGGGATCTCTGAAGTCAATATTATGGCACATAGTTGCAGTTTGTGATTGTAATGTTTATAGAAAAGGGGAGTTGTTTGATAATAATTATTAAATTGGGAAGAATGATGGTCAGCTTAAAATTGTGTCGAATTCAAAGAAGCATTAAACAAAGAGTAACTACCACCCATGAGTCTTTTGCACTTCCAAACACAAAAGTTGATTAGTGTAAGTTCTGGTGGTTTAATTATGGAAGCTTTAGTTAACCCTTCTTCTTCTTCTTCTTTTGTCACCATTCTCAGATTTGCATCATTTGCAAAGTGAAATTTATGTCTCTATGAACAGTGGTTTCGTCAGGGCTACACAACATGAAAATGACTTGACGGGTTAGGATTGCATTTCGTCTGGTTTAACGTGATTTCACAGTTGAGAGGTAGGGGTTCTGCGACTAAAAATGGTAGAAATTTAGGGTTTTATATTAAAATAATTAAATAGAGTTAAAAGTAAAAAAAGGTAAAAAAGGTTATTTTTGTAATTAAAAATTTTTGAAGAAGGTTGGGGAGGTGGAAGGAGCAAAGGTGGTGGTGGTGGTGGAGGGAACAACACCCTTATATTTGTACTCTTCTACTTTTGAGTTAAAGAGAAGTTAAATGACTCGAAAAGACAAAAATAATGATTGTGGAATGAATTGTGACAAATGATTGTGGAATGAATCAATTCATTCCACAATCATTATTTTTGTCTTTTCGAGTATATATATATATATATACACACACATATACCATGCAAATATATATGTATATATGCATGGTATATGGGATTAGCCGAACGATCAACATCCACAACCGTTTCGTTTACCAGTTTTATCAACGGTCAAAACAAATTAAATGTTAGGCCAACACATATTTGATTGGGCCTCAGTAGGACAAACACTTAAGTTATTGGACCAAATCCAACAGGATAGAGTCAATGATATAATCCGACAGGTAGTAAAATAATACCAGAATGATTTAAAGGATATTATTTAACGATATCCGATTAAAGATATTGATAAGTTGTTTATGAGCAACTGATTGGAGGAAAGGTAAGTTTGTTTTTATTTGATCTATGAAACACTTATAAATATAATGATAGGGCCAAAAGCTAGGTACCTTTGACCATAACTCAAATGCTCAATTGTGATAAAAAATTAACTAAATCACCCCTAACTTGAACGTAGGAGTGTCTTTTGCACGTACCTCCCCACTCTGTTTGACTAAAATTCAAATACTTAATTGTGATAAACAGTTCACTAAACCACGCCTAACTTGAGCATCAGAGTGTCTTTTACAGGTAGCCCTCCCCTCGGTCAAGAGTGCGAGCGAGCAGAGCAAGCGACTAGAGCATTGGAAAGCACGAAAGTCACGTTAGAAAAGGTGTGTCTCTCGGTCCTACACATTATATGCAGAAACAATATATATATATATATATATATATATATATATATATATATATATATATATATATATATATATATATATATATATATATATATATATATATATATATATATATATATATATATATATATAAATATAAAGAATTGATTCTTCGATTTCTTTAAATATATATTATAAATTTTGGTTTATGCATATAAAGAATCGATTACTAATTTTTTATAGGCTTAAATGCTTACTTCGTCCCCATATTAAGAGGTAATTTTCAGTTTAGTACCCGGTTTTAAAAGTGAAGACATTGGGTCCCTATGTTATGAAAATTGTATGACTTCAGTCCTATCTGTTAAGTTGGTAGGAACAACGTTAATATTAATTGATGTGGCAAATTACTTATCCAGCGTGGCAAAAGCATATTTTTTAGCGAAGACATATATGAAAATATCCTTTAATTGGTAAAGCAAATGCATACGTGGTTGCCCTAACACATTAATCTCGAAGGAGCTTAGCTGAGGGAGCTCAGGTGAAGCAGGTAAGCTGAGGTGGGGTGCCTTAAGTTCTTCGTTCTAACATAGTGTGAGTTTTCTTTGCTGTTTGTTGTTGTGAGGTGCACTAGTAAAAAATGGATCTATTACTACGCACATTATGCATCGGTTAACCAGAACCCGAAGCATAATATTACGTGGTGGCATTTTTGAAATTAAATCGACAATATAGGCCTCGGTTGCAACAAAACCGCGACCGTATATACCTTTAGGCCGCGGTTCTCCAAGGAACCGCGATCTGTAGTCCCTGCAAAATTCTGACATTCCCACCCAAGTCAGTCTGAAATAAATTGAAGTTAGACTGTCAGGAAATAGGCCTCAAATCTAGGGGAACCGCGACCTATTGTCCCTGCAAAATTCTGACATTCACGCCTAAGTCAGTCTGAAATAAATATGAAGTCAGATCGTCAGGGAATAGGCCTCGATTCTAGGGGGAACCGCGGCATAAAGGTTGAAAAAAAATTTCAAAATTGCCATTTCAGAACAATTTAAATTTTTTTTTAAGAGAATAGGCCTCGGTTATGTTGGGAACCGAGGTCGTATCCCCTATATTACTGTGATTTTCTAATGAACTGCGGTAGTAACATTTGATTAGGTTAAAAAAAATATTACAGAGTGAACAATTTCGTCTTCCTCAAACAGTTTCGAACGCGAAAAGTCTCCAGTCATTTTCTCTGCAACGACGTTCTTGCCGCCGCGACCTTTCTCCATTCTTTCTTCTGCCACTGTTGCACCGCCGCCATCACTGTAGAAGGACTTCCTTCCTCATTTTTCATCACCTACGTTTGTATCTGGTCAAATTTGGCTTTGGTCGCCAGAGTTTTTTTATTTTTTTAGTTTTTGGGTTGGTTTGATATGTTTCTTTATTGATTTGGATCATCAAACTTACGTTTTGTTGTATTTTTTTGTAGGTATTGTGTTTTTTCTTTTAAATTTGTTCCGTTCAGACAGCGGGTTGTTCAATCTTCTTCATTATTGTGTGGTTTTTCACGCTTCCAAGTTCGTATTATTTTGTTTATTAATTTTCATTTTGTGCATTTTTAATTTTTTGTAGGTTGAATATGAATAATATTGTATGATTGAATGTTTGAATATATAATTTTAATGCTTATTAATTGTTTGATTGTATTATTCTGTTTATTAATTTTCATTTTGTTAATTTTTAATTTTGTGTGTGTTGAATATGAACAATTATGTATGATTGAATGTTTGAATTGATAATTTGAATGTTTATTAATTGTTTGATTGTATAATTGAATTGATTGTATGATTGAATTGATTGTATGTTGAATATATTGTATGATTGTAATTTTGTAGAATATTGACGTATGGATTGAAATTGGATTAATTTACCACACATTAGTGCTGAGTACGAGAGAGGGGTAGAGGAATTTATACAATTGTACCTCAATGTTTAGAATTTCTTTGTTATATAAATGAATGGTAAAACCATTTTGTTATATATAGTTCTATTTCAACAAGTATGATGTTGGTTGGGAGATCAATTGCTAAAGTAGAAAGCTTGAATGGATTTTTCTCAAGGTTTGACATATGCTAAAGTCGTACTTTCTTATAGTTGTTTTCTTTTAATGATTATCACTAACTATTTACAACTGTGATGGTATATTGTAGTGTAACAGACATAATGGTTCATATGAGTGTGGATACTATGTAATGTATTGGATGACCCACATTATTCATGCCCATATACAAGAGGCTAGGAAACGGTAATATTTAAATTTAATGAATTTTGATTTTCTCCAACATTTGGAATTCATATACACTAATTAATAACAATTGTCTTGTGCAAAGATTCAAGACTTCTACTCCAATTCCTGAGAAGCCACTTACATTCTTGAGGAAAGCAATTGTAAAACATTTAGTTAGATTATATAATAGTTCATAGTTAGTAGATTTAAAATACATTATAACATTTTGATTTATAATTATAAGACTTTGTACATTATGTGATGTAAATATTGAATATTGTGTTGAATTTGTGTTGTTATGATATTGTTTGATATGCAGGTCTGTTTTTGTGATAGTGGATATCACAAAAACAGACTTGCTATTAAAAAAAATTGCAGGAGAATAGGTCGCGGTTGTGGCTAAAACCGAGGTAGAAAGGTTAGACAAAAATTAAAAAAAAAGGGTTTTGGCTGCGGTTCCAGCAGGAACCGCTGTCATATCCCCACGTTACTACCGCGGTTGTAATCGCGGCCTAAGTTGAACTGTTCTTATTCTTTTTTCTTTTTAGGGTTTGCTGTTTGGGATTGAGGTTGTTTTGTAGGTTTGGATGAAGCATTATTGTGTCATTCCACGAGGCAATGTGAATGAATCAGTGTTCGTCTTGCTCATGGGGGACCTTTCGTGGTGGTTCATCGAGAGGAATGGTTGACAACCAAATATGCTATTGTGGAGAGCTTATCGTATTAAGAGTCGCAAAAGCTATTAAGAATGACGGGAAGCATTTTTGGAGCTGCCCTAATTACAAGGTTTGTTTCCTTGTGTTTTTTATGGGTACATTTGTTTGCTATTTCCAGAGATGTTTTTGGTTGGATAGTTTGAACAACGGAGTCAAAACGAAGAAGTACGAAGAAGTACGAGGATGTAAAATACATCACAGATGATCCAAAATGTTAAAGTTATTAAGTGCAAAATACATCATATCTAAAATAATATTGAAGGTGAAACATGACCTCAATATTACAAAGCAATAGTACTTAAAGTTCAAAGTACATATCCAAAATACAATAGAAATGTGAACAATATTGAAAGTACAACAATAGTATAAAGTGGTGTTGTAGTGTGATCGGTCTGGGGTTCTTGAGTAATCTGACTTGCTTGAGTGGGGACTGATGTAGATTCTTGGTGTTGTTGTTGACTTGGTTGAGTGGGATCTGGTGTAGCTTGCTGGTGTTGTTGTTCACTTGCTTGAGTGGGGTGTGGTATAGCTTCCTGGTGTTTTTGTTGACTTGCTTGTGGACAATTAGTTCTTTTATGCCCTAGTTGTCTACATATGGCACATCTCTTTGGGATTTTGGTTTGTCCAAGTTGTGTATCATCCCTCTTTTGCTCCTAACTCTCCAGTCTTCTTTTTTTCTTGGTCTACCTAGCAACACCTTATTCGGTGAAGGCAAAATATCAGGACTTGAAGTCCTTTGCCATAGATGAGGTCCATTCATAGGGAAAATGATTAGAATGTAAGTTTCTTCATACGTGGAGGTTTCTAAACCAATTTGGGATGTAGTCTTCTAGATTGATGTTTAAAAACCTCATGGCTGTGAGTGCATTACAGCAAGGGATTCCTGTTACAATCCACTTTCTGTAGCTACAATCTCTTTTGTCTACATCAACCACAAACTTTTCAGCAATATTGGATGTATGGCAGATCTCAAATATTTGCATCCCTGACCAACTGTGAAAGCATAAACAATGAATGTTAACAACAAATCTTAAATTGAAACAGTTGAATGGAAACTTTAAGAAAATCAGTAGTTTACTTACTTAGGTATCCAATATTGTCTGTTATGTAACTCCTTCTGTAGTCTCTTATGAATTTTGGGGCAAATGCCACCTTCAAATCTACTTATCTTCTCTCTATTGGATGCCCACCTCTTCATCAGGTAGATATGAATCTCTTCCAACATTGATAAGATTGGTTTCCCCCTTGCATATAAGAAGACACTGTTAAAAGCTTCAGATATGTTATTCACAAGTGTGTGACAAGTAGGTCTTCCTGAAAATCTTGACCTAGACCAAAATATGCAACAAGTGAAAGTTAAATATTTGGAAAAGAAAGAAACATTTAAATAATATGAAAGAAAATTTAAACTTCAAATGTACTTGCCTTGGTGGAATAACTATTAAGTGTTTAAAGGTGTCTTCATTGACATCCTTGATTTGTCTCATCATTGACTCCCATGCTTGACGTTGTGTTGATGTTGTTGTCTTTCATATTAATTGTCTCAGATTTATGCCCTACTTGTTGTAGCCCTAGACACACCAATGTTCCATTTTTTACAAAATTTATTGTGCAAGTTTTTTAGATTAATATCTGGATTTCCTTTAATGCTCTTCTCTAATCTGCCACTTAACCATTTGGAGGTTGTGAAATAGTAGAGAAGATTAGGAGAAATCTCCCTTATGTGTTTAGCATATACATAGGGTAGCTTATTTATAATTTAAGATAAGGGTTAAACCTTAAATACAGAATGAGTTGAGCCCAATTAACATAAACACACAACTTAACATTTAACACTCCCCCTCAAGCTAGAGAATATAAATCATATGTTCCAAGCTTGTTACAAATATAGTCAATTCTAGGTCCTCGTAAGGACTTGGTGAATATGTCTGCCAACTGGTTGTTTGAGTTAACGAACTCAGTCTTGATATTTTCGGATATGAGTTTTTCTCTAATAAAATGACAATCAACTTCAATGCGCTTGGTTCTCTCATGGAAGACAGGGTTAGAGCTAATATGAAGAGCAGCTTGATTATCACATATAAGTGTCATGTGAGTGACATCTCCAAATTTCAATTCACTAAGTAATTGTTTAAGCCACACAAGCTCGCAAGTAGCAAATGCCATAGCTCTATATTCTGCTTCTGCGCTGGACCTTGCCACAACACTTTGCTTCTTACTTTTCCAAGATATCAGGTTGCCACCAATAGACACAATATCCAGAAGTCGACCTCCTATCAGAAGGGGAACCAACCCAATCAGCATCTGAATAACAAATGATTTTTGTATCGTTGTTAGGACCATATAGCAAACCTTTTCCAGGTGATCCTTTAATATACTTCAGTGTGCGAACAATTGCATCCCAATGGTCTTCACATGGGGAGTTTAGAAATTGACTCACCACACTAACTGTGAAGGAAATGTCAGGACGCGTAACAGTAAGATAGTTTAATTTACCAACTAATCTTCTGTACCGTTCAGGATCTGAGAAAGGCTCCCCCTAATTTGGTAGGAGTTTGATGTTAGGGTCCATAGGTGTCTCAACAAATTTATAATTCATTAACCCTGTTTCCTTCAAGATGTCTAACGCATACTTCCTCTGAGATATGACAATACCAGCATTGGATTGTGCTACTTCAATACCCAAAAAATACCAGAGTTTGCCAAGATCTTTGGTTTGAAAATGATGACAAAGGTGTTGTTTCATCTGAGAGATGCCAAGATAGTCGCTTCCTGTGAGAACAATATCATCGACATACATTATTAAGTAGATACATCCAACACTTGAGTGGCGATAGAACACTGAATGATCCACTCCACTGCGAGACATACCAAATTGTTGAACAACACAGCTGAATTTACCAAACCAGGCCCGAGGAGACTGTTTTAGGCCATATAAGGATTTGCGAAGATGACATACCAATCCAGATGACTCCCCCTGAGCAACAAAGCCAGACGGTTGCTCCATATAAATTTCTTCATGCAAATCACCATTAAGGAAAGCATTTTTGACATCAAGTTGGTAAAGAGACCATTGTCGAAGAGCGGCCATGGCAATGAATAGGACAACAAAGGTCATTTTTGCCACTGGAGAAAAAGTATCACCATAATCCAAACCAAAAATCTGTGTGTAGCCTTTGGCAACCAGTCAAGTTTTTAGACGATCAATTGTGCCATCAGGGCCAACCTTGATAGCATACACCCACCTGCAACCAACAATAGACTTTCCAGATGGTAATTGGACAAGCTCCCAAGTTCCACTTTGCTGTAAAGCACTTAATTCATCCAGCATAGCTTGACGCCAGCCAAGATGAGTTAAGGCATCACCCACAGACTTGGGAATTGACACAGAAGAAATGGATGAGAGACAAGTGTAAAAAGATGGAGATAATCTGTGGTAACTAAGAACAGTATAATGGGGGGAAGGGTTACGGGTAGAGCGTATACCTTTACAGAGGGCAATAGGCAGGTCAGACTCATTTGTTGGAGCCGGAGGAGACACAGGAGGCGACACTGGAAGTGAGTCATGAGGCAGACAATTGCGACGACTATAAACCTGAAGGGGTTGTGGTGAAGGACGATCCTGTGGTGAATGAGAGTCTAAAGAAGGAGACAAAATGGGTGGAGCATCACCAGGAGGATCACAGATAATAGGAATATCAACAGTAGCAGGTAGAGGTACAAAACTAGAAGATATATGTGAAAAGTAAAAAGAAGATTCATCAAAAGTGATGTCAGTAGAGATAAAATGACGATTGGGGGAAGGGGAAAAACATTTATAGCCCTTTTGTGACCGTGGAAATCCTAAGAAGACACATTTGTGAGACCTAGGAGATAACTTATCAAGACCAAGACTAAAATCATGAACAAAACATGTAGACCCAAAAACTCTAAGAGGTAATGGATGCAGAGGGTCTTGAGGAAATAAGATAGAATGAGGGATTTTGTTATCTAGGACGGAAGATGGCATGCGGTTTATAAGATAACATATTGTGAGATATGCATCACCCCAAAAATGTGAGGGTACTTGGCCATGAATTAGAAGTGTACGAGTTGTTTCAATAAGGTGTTTATTCTTGTGCTCAACCACCCCATTTTGTTGAGGGGTATAAGCACATGAGGTTTGGTGAAGAATGCCATGAGAAGCCATAAAATGTTTAAACGGTTGAGAAAGGTATTCACAACCATTATCACTGCGTAAAGTGCGAATAGAAACCCCAAACTGAGTTTTTATTTCATTGAAAAATGATTGGAAAATAGAAAACAACTCAGAACGATTCTTCATGAGAAAAAACCAAGTACATCTAGAATAGTCATCAATATAGGTAACAAAATTTTGAAATCCTAAAGTGGACTTAACACGACTAGGTCCCCAAATATCAGAATGAACCAATGAAAAGGGGGATGACGCTCGTTGTGAAACACTACGAGGAAAGGAACTACTTGTATGTTTACCTAACTAACAAGACTCACACGACAAACTTGATAATTTCGACAAACTCGGAACAAGTTGTTGCAGTTTGACAAGACTGGGATAACCTAACTAAGCATGAAGAAGGGATGGTGACTCCATGATTATGCCAGCATGTGGAGAAGGATGGAGATGATATAGGCCATGATGTTACCAATAAGGAGTATTGGTAAAACCTGAAGATGTTTTTTGATGATGCTGCAACTTATAGATTTTGGATGTAGTAGGAAAATATTTTAAAAAAGCAACTTGTAGATTTTGAATGTAGTAGGAAAATGTTAAACATTGTAATTTTTACTAGTATAATCGATTATGGTTAAGCAATAATCGATTATCACAAGTCATATTTGAATAATCGATTATCACTTCATATAATCGATTATCACATTTTTGAAAACCTGTAACGGACTTAAATAATCGATTATCACTTACAATAATCGATTATTTGTGGCAGTTGAGACTTATCCTTAGATATTCAGTGTACTTGGCTATATAATTTGATTTGGAGAAATCAGAAGGTAACGTTGTTGAACAGAAGCTCTTGCAGAATATTGTTTGTCAGAGGAAGTTCTCAGAAGCTATAGTTCAAGTTCCCTTGCTTGGTCTCATGAACAGGAAAGGCTCGCGTGTCGTGTGTCGATAGTCAGAGCAAGCTCTCTTTGAGTTAGTAAGGTGCTCTGTCTGGTCTCGTGAATAGGAGAAGCTCGCGTTTCGTTTGTCGATAGTCGGAGCGGTTCTCTTCGAGCTGGCAGAGTGTTCTTCTTCCTGTTCGTTCGTCGAAGGAAGGTTTATTTATCTGCTTTATTCACTATTTGTTGTAAGTTGTGAAATATCTTTTTAGTGGAATTGTTAATCACTTTTTATAGTGATTAACGACTGGACGTAGATTCTGTTGAATCGAACCAGTATAAAAATTACTCGTGTGGTTTTATATTCCCTACACTCTTTATCTTTTACGTATAGCAACTGTTTGATTAATTTTTTGAAAGAAAATTTTTTTTACTAAAAGGACCAAATTAATTTTAATTGTGATCGAACACGCTTTCTGCTACTCTAGTTTTAATTCCGCTGCGCTATACTCTTCGAAAAATACCCCCTCCGATACCAACACATGAGACTCACATCCTGTGCCAATCACGTGTTTCGAACTCCGGTCCTGCAACCAAACAAAATCTTTGGTAAATGAAATAACACAATTAAGGGAATGAGTTAGACGACTTACGGACAATAAGTAAAAAGGAGACCCAAGGACATAAAGTACATTATCAATGGATATGGACGGAAAAATATGAACAGTACCAATACCATGAGATGAGACTCTAGACCCATCAACCATTGTTACCGAGGGTAAATCATTCCGACATGACAAGGAAGAAAACAAGGACTTGTTACCAGTGATATGATCGGTGGCGCCTGAGTCAAGGACCCAAGATCCAAGAGAGTGAGTCAGACCAACAAAAGGAGTACCTATGCGTATAACAGAAGCAGATGTAGTGGAACTAGAGTGCTAATGGTCCTCATACCATCTGAGAAATTCTTGAAAGAGTGCAGGGTTGTTTATGGTATTTGATGAAGTATGATAGTCTGCAGACGGTGATTGGGGAGGTGGATCAGAATTAGCCATTGCTATAGGTCGAGGAGGATGTCCATGAAGCGCATAACATCTATCAATTTTGTGGCCTAGCTTGCCATAGTGGTCACATTTTGGACGTCCTTTACCTGGCTGGCGAGACCGACTCCGATCATCACGTTGGGCAGCCATGGAGAGGGAGAAACCCTAAAAGTCCAAAGTGCTCCGATTGAAGCAACAACAACAGATCCAGAAAGAGGACAAGGAGGCGATCACGACGGTCCTGGTCGGTGGCGGATCTCGCCGGCGACGCACCAACACGCGCGGCGGGAAGCGGTAGATCTGGTGACTGTTGTGGTGGCGCATGGAGGCGCATGGCTGGTCCGTTCGCCGAGATATTTGCACCACGGTGGTCGCCCGGCCGAGAAGATCCGGATGGTATGGTTGTCGGTTGATTTTGGAACTCCGGCGGCGGCGGCGGTGGCGGTGACGACTGTGACGACGATGGGTACTTGAGCTTGTGAAACTAGCTGGAACAAAACCTAAGCTCTAGATACCATGTGAAATAGTTGAGAAGATTAGGAGAAATCTCCCTTATGTGTTTAACATACACATAGGGCAGTTTATTTATAATGTAAGATAAAGGTTAAACCCTAAATACAGAATGGGCTGAGCCCAATTAACATAAACACACAACTTAACATGTAACAGAGGTAACTAAACCAATATTGAATTCTCTACTGCATGTATGCTTGTCTATGATCTTCCTTAACTGCCATGTACTATGGCTACTCCTATATGCATAGTAAGTGTACCATGGACATTTCTCTTGTGAGCCATAACATTTGACACATATTCTTCTCTTGTCATTCTTAGAAATCTTCAAGTTCCTACCATTATGTACTCCATAAGTTCTAATTGCATCAGTGAAATCTTTTTTTTCAGGGAAGTATGTCCCCAGTTGCCATTTATATTCTTTCATACTAATTGGCTCTGAGAAGATCCCAAAATCTCCACATCGGGTTGTTTCATGATCTGAGTCATCACTTAAATAAATGCTACCACAACTATCAGATTCCCACTCACTATTAGATAATCCCCTGGCTTGTACATGCTTCTTTCCATTACTACATCTACTTCCTCTACCCACTTCAACAAACAAACTACCTTCGCAGTGTTGTTCTTGGGGTTGTTCATCTCCATGCACATTAAGATCCACAAAATCATCTTCATTGACAGAAGCGTCTTGATCAGAACCTATCCAACTACTAACATCAAACTCATCCTGTCCATCCCCTACACCACCACCAACATCATCCTCACCATCCCCCACACGACCACCAACATCATCCTCACCATCCCCTACACCACCACCAACATCATCCTCAACATCCCCTTCACCACCAATGATATCATCCTCACCATCCTCTTTATAACAAACACCATCATCACCTTCACCATCCTCACCATCCTCATCAACCTCACCTTCATCATGTTCACCAACTTCAGAAACTTCACCTCCTCCATCCTCAACAAGTTCTTCTTCATCATCTTAACCATCTTCACCATGTTCAGATAGTTTACCTTCAACATCCTCACCAACCTCATCAAGCTCATCACTTTTATGTTCACCAACATTAGCAACTTCACCTCCTCCATCTTCAGCAGCTTCTTCTTCACCCTCTTCACCATGTTCACAAACTTTACCTGTGATGAGTGCATATTTATGTCCATATTTATGCTTTAAAATTCAAATTTTTGATGGGATAATTGTGCTTAAATGGTTTATTTAAGTGAATTTGTGATGATTGGAATTGTTGGGTTTGGGAAATAAAGAAACGTAAAAAGTGAATTTTAGCACATAAATTATTATTGGATGTTCTAATGTTTATTTGTGCAGCTGAGAATATAAGTTTTATTGGTCCAAATGGCAATTCAAGGCCCAAAATCAGATTTTATGTGGAAAATTCAGAAGGGGCTAAAGTGAAAATAGAGGAAATTTCAGCGTATTTATGCAATTTTGGAAAGTCATAAAATCTAAAAGATAAAATTCAGTTGTTGAATTTAATTTGGGAATATCAACAGAAAATATCTTCCAAATAATTTTATCATTATCTAAATCTTTTAGTTATTTGGAAGATATAAGATATAAGATAATTGAGTTAATATCTATCAAATATTCTTTAAAACTGATTTGATCTAATGAATATTTGAAAGATATAATATATCAACAGAAAATATCTTATCAACAAACTATTCAAAGTCCAAGCCCAATCAAGCCTATATAAAGAGACCCAAGGGAGGCAGAAAGAGGGGGACTTCACTTCATTCATTCTCTTATACTCCTCTCATTTTTCTTTCATCTTGTATTCAACTCCATTCATGGAGAGCTAAGCATCTAGGGCTATTCTACTGTAATTCCAAGACGGATTCTGAGGTTATGTTCAGTTAATGCAATTGTTTACTTTGATTATTGATTTAAGTTGTTCTCTCTATGTCTTTCATCTCTCTATCTTGTTAAAAGCAAAGATTTTTGCATCATAATATGTTTGAATCTATATGCATATTGATTATATGAGTTTTAGGGTTTCTAGGTTTAAATTGAGAATCTACTTTGATTTAATTTAGGAACTTTCATATGATTAAATGGTTTTTACTATCAATTGAGAATGTACTTTGGTTGGTAGTAATAATTTCAACTATAATCAATTGAGAATTTACTTTGATTGATTAACTTTTAATTTGGTTAAGAGATTTAAGAATAGACATGATTAAACACAATAAAATTTGATTGAGAATGTACTTTGGTTGAATTTATTGTGAATAATCTAGAAAGGTTTTGCATTTGATTGAGAATTTACTTTGGTTAAATGCATGATCGCCCTCAAATTAATTAAGAATGTACTTTAATTAATTTGAAACTTAAATAATAATCAATTGAACAATTATCTATGAATAACCGATGACGAATCTATCTTGGAAAAGCAGTGGAATTAACCTATTTAATCATAACTATTTTTAAGTTTATTATTTGTTCTTTGAACATTCTTCAAACATCATTTTTATTCATAAGCATTGCATAGCATAAGAGTCAGATATTCAGAAGCAATTCCGTGTTCGTTGGGAGACGACTCAGGGTTACTTTAGCCCTATCTACCTTCTTGAATACTACTTGGCAATACTGATGTTGCCTTGAAAAGTAGTATTAATTTGATAGCTTCGACGATAGCTTATCACCCTCCTCACCAACCTCATCATCATCATCTTCACCTCGACCATGATATTGCAACATATGAATATAATCTGGCTCGGACACCATGTGAACCACAAACAAATGAGCTTGACCATTAAATAACGCAATGATAACCACATGCATTGCACATATGTCATCACTTAACAATTCCAACCTAGCTTCTAATACAAAACCACCCAGGGAATACCACAACTCCTTAACATTTCTATATCTAATACAAAACCATCAAGGTATTGGTATGACCTCCATGGTATATAAATGACCTATCATTCTCAAACTTACCTTCATGGTGAAACACCACCTCAATATCAGAGTCAGACATTTTCTTTAATTCTCAACTATTATATGCCTATATAAAAGTAAGTGTCAGACTACATGTAGTTGGTTAATGACCTTCACATACATCTACTATCATTATTTAATGACCTTCACATGAATCTACATTGTAAAGATGCCACATTACTAACAACTATTACACGTGTAGGCATACAAACTTAATCACACGCAATCATTGTTTCATCTACAACATTCCATTTTGTTTTAATGCTTAGATCAATATGCATTAACCATAGAATAAACAAAAACCACAAATTGAACAACATGAAAGACAAAATAGTACACACTAAGGGGACAATAATACAGAACGGTATGCCCTAATAGGGGAACAAAAACATACAAACAGTACGCACAACAAAACGGAAAGCAGTAAAGAACACGACCATTACAAATCCAACGTTATTAGGAGGACCACAACATAACAAAGGGGGACCACACCAGAACATACTAAGGGGACAAGAAGACAAGATACTTCCATGGGGGACCGCAACTACATAAAAGAAGTGATGAAAAGCGCACCTTCCACCTTTTCGCTTCGAAGAAAACCACCGCAATCGCTCACCCACCACAATCGCTGACACACCATACTCCTTTAGCAAGCCTTTTCGCTTAAGAATCTCCTTCCACAACGTCAATCCTTCGCTCACTATCAACCTCTGCTAAAAAATCCTTTGAGACTATCAAGCAATTGAACGAATCAAAAATCCCCAGTTTATGACCTAATATTCGTAATACTTTTGTTTCCACAATTGAAAACCCTAATTATTTTATTTCCCCAATTTAAAAACACGTAACCCAAACTTTGGCTACCATGTCAACTAATTTAGGCCAACTGATTGCCAAAACGACATTTCTTGTACAACTCACATCCACAATAACTCCAACGTTATCAATTTTAACGCCCTTAAATGGATAGGACTGAAGTTATACAATTTTCATAACATAGTAACCCAATGTCTTCACTTTTAAAACCGGATGCAAAACTGAAAATTATCTCTTAACATGTGGACAAAGTAAGCATTTAACCCTTTTTTATATATAAAAAATATTAAAAATTAATTATTATATAAATGTAAATAATATAATTTATATAATATAATAAAATAATAATAATTAAAAATAGTAATTTATATGTAATATAATAATAATAATTTATATATAATAGAAATAATATAATATAATAAAAAATAATTAAAAATAATAACAAATAAATTAAATATTAAATAATAATAATAAAATAGTATAAATTAATCACAATTTATTTTAATTTAACTTTTATCAATTCTATTTTATTTAAATTAATAACTTCTTGATAAAATCATCTAATAAATTTATGTATATTTTTAGACTTATTTAATGACAATATAAATATATTAATGATATTTTAAAGTAATTAGTTTGTTAATTTTAATTTTTTTTTCAGTTTTAATAAAAGCACAAGCTCTTATATTTTATAGTTAGAAATAGTAAAAATTGAATTCAAACAATATAAAACAAAATTTATAATATTAAGAAGTGTGATTTTTTATATAATAAATACATATTTTAAACTTTTAAGTATAATATTTTAATTTATTTTATTACAAATATAATTACTTAAAATCTTATATACGTTCTATGCTATTTTTTTATTATATAATATTAGTTGAATTTTTATATAGTAAAAATATGAATAATATTCAACAATAAAAATATTTATATTATAATCAAATATTAAAATGTTAAATATAGTTTTCTATTGACAATATAATATTATTATATAACATTTTTTATATAACAATAAAATAATTTGTATTTCATATATATATATATATATATATATATATATATATATATATATATATAAAATCCAAAATACTAACAATTTAACTATGACACTTCAAAATTATCAAGTTTTTTTATAGTAACAATTCCTTTGCCCTTACTTTAATAAAATCATTTGATAAAGACGATGATAACATATGAAAACATAAACAAAAATAATTTTTATATAATATATGATTTTGTATATAAATAATTATAGAGTATAAAGGTATGTGGGTAAACACAATTATTTTATAAGAAATAAAGTTTATAAATTAAAAATTTTAATATATAGGTAGACATGTAGAACAAGACGATAAAGTAATCAAATAATTTGGATCAAAAAATTTATAACACACAAATATGAAGTAAAGTTATCATAAACTCAAGTAGATAGTCTATCGATAAATTCATTTATTGTAAGGTCCAGGATTAAGTTAATTTGTTTTTTTCTTCTAAATTTTTGTGTTGTACTTTTCGTAATATAAGTAACTGAAAACACATAAGATTTTTCCAAATATTTAAAATAAATAAATTAATAATATCAACCATGATATATGATAAGTGTGAAAAAGAGTTGTTTTTATACTTATAAATGAGCTCAATCTTGTAATTTTTCATGTTGTTCCTCGTTGAAAAGTTGTAATAGGTAGTAGATTGTTATGTAAAATATTGTACAGGAAATGATATATTATTTAGACTCTGTCAGCCAATTTTCGCAAAGCGAAAGCCAAATTCGCACTGCCAGAAAAAGAAAATTCGCATAGCGCACCAGTACCTGTGCGCTGAGCGAATAACATCAGTTAAAAAATACAGCAGTTAAGAAATTTCGCATAGCGCACCCGTACATGTGCGCTAAGCAAATTAATGAATTTAAGTGGCTTTAAAAGACGTGACAGAGCGACAGAAACATCCTCTTCGAACAGAAGCTCCGGACAAAAGAAAGAAAAGAAAACATCTCAGGAACTTCTGGAGACTACTTCAAGGCATCAAGACACCATTGTTGCAAGGGATTGCTTCAAATGTGTACGTTTTAGATGACTAGGAGTAGTTTTTCTTTCGTTGGAATTGGATGTAATGAACTTACTCTGATGTAATTTTCCTGTTCAATATATCGTTGTTCGTTCATATGCTCTTTCTTGTATTTACTATCATTGTATGGAAATATAATGTTGTTTGAATGTCTCTGATTATTGGAAAGTAATTTTGAACATGAACATAGATAGAGCACCTAAGTGATTTGGGATCTAAGGATAGACTCAATAACTTGGTCATTCTTAACATCGACCTTAATGCAAATTGTATGTTAAATTGATTAAGGGATTAGCATTTTAATATACTAATTTAGAACTGGTTGCTAAGGGATTAGGACTAGTATGCCTTGATGTGAATGTTTGAATGAAGTAATGAAATATTGAACAGAGTTTTATATTCATATGATTCATGAAACCCAATTCCAACGAAGTTTCTTTAAATATAAATTCTTTGCATACCAACTGTTTGATAAAAATACCAAAAAGAGTTTCCTGTGTTTTTTGTACACTTTGATGTCTAATTGAATTATAAAAGAAAGAATTGTCATGTGTTGCAGAAGTCCCTTGGGAGAACGATACTTTGAACTTACTCTATATTACTTGGAACGATTTGGTATACTTGCCAAAAAGTTATCAAGTTTTTGGCGCCGTTGCCGGGGACTTGTTCCAACACAAGGCAATTTGGGCATTTATGACTCTTTTAGACTTTGTTGTGAATTTTCCTTTTTAATGTTGTTGTTGGGTATGCAGTTGGCTTTAGTTTTTTAAGACTTTCCATTGATTTAGTTTGAACTTAATGCCTGTCTCGGGGTACGCTTTAGAGCTTGATGTTGTTATTGAAAGTTCTTAGGAATGAGATTTCAGTAGCGGAACTAACTAAATCAAACCAAATGTGCAAATCACCAGGGATGAGGTTGTGTGTTTGGATTCACTGTTTTGGAACTTAAGGCAAGTTTGATGGACTTCTTACACCAAGGGATTGGGTAAGGATTTGTCATACTTAGGTAGGCACAACAAGAGGGATCTGAGTGTTCTAACTTCAGAAAACAGGGAAAGTGGAATTCTTTGCCAATTGTATGTCTCTTTTGTTTGAATTTCTTTTATGCAGTTTGCCTACAGATGTTTCTAGTTGTTGGAAGATCCTAGGGATGGGATTTCAACCGCTGAAAGGGGAGTACTAAGTGATCTTGCAACAAGAGGGATCTGAGTGAGGTTATTTAGGAAATCCATTTCAATCATTTTGCATATTGGAATTGTTGTTTGGTTGGTGTGCTCATGTTCTGCAATTTTTTCTTCTTCTTTTCCTTGTTTCTTTGTTTGTGTTTTTATTTTATTTTTCTATTTCACTTCTCTCTATGTTACTTTTTGCAAGTGCAGGTGCAGGTGCAGATGAAGTTATCTTCAATGTTTAGTTATGTTATTTATGTTTTGTAATATGTTTTGAACTGTGTTAGTTGTAAAGACATGTGACTTTTTGATTTAATGGTTATGCATTGTCTTGATTAAGTTGATGTGATTCTTGAAAATGATAAGACATATGACTATGGTTGCAATGTGCTTCATATATTTTTATTTGTGTATGAGTATGTATGACCAGATCTGTGAGTGTTGAGAGCATATATTGATGGAGAGATATTGAGTTGTCTAGATATGGAATTGGTTTTTGCATGATTTTGATTCTACGTATATACACACTCTTTGGTTAAGGATGAAAAAGGCCCTGTTTATTATTGATTATATAGCTACTTGGCCACATAGCCTACCTTTAGACACTGTGATACATTTGTAAACCCTTTTGAGCCTTGAAAATTTTTTTTTCTTCCACCTTGAGCCTATTAGATGATATCCTACCTTACACCCTAGAAGAGAACATGTATTATGTTTTAAAAGAGGTTAAGGTTGAATTCAAGTTTGTGGAAAGAAAAGATCAATAAAAAAAAATGATAAAAAAAAAGCTCAAAATGAAAGAAAATGTTGAGTTGTGAAAGAAAATGGTATGTGATGAATGATATATTTTGGGATTTGAGTACTGGATTGGGAATTGAAGTTGTTCTCTTCTTAATAGGTGTCTTTGAATCCAAGAGAAACCATGATTCTTTTTCTAGCCAAGCCAAGCCTTAACCTGAAAAGACCTTTGGACTTAACCAATAGTGTGTGAAGTGTGTGAATCAAATGAAATGCAAAAGCTGATGAAGTTCTATGTCAATTCTACTGTCATGTCAGGACAAACACTTGAGTGTGAGTAATGATAAATGCTGATCTGGTTGTTCATATTCTATGCACAGATGATTTTATGAGTGATGCACCATGTCATACTTGTTTGAAATCTTTGGGAATGCATATGATTATTCTGATGTGTAGAGTCATTTTATCAAAATGTCAAATGTCTATTGTGATGTTCATTTTCTTATGTGATTTCATGAGGGCATGAAATAGTTCAAGTTTGGGGGAGTTGATAAGTGTGAAAAAGAGTTGTTTTTATACTTATAAATGAGCTCAATCTTGTAATTTTTCATGTTGTTCCTCGTTGAAAAGTTGTAATAGGTAGTAGATTGTTATGTAAAATATTGTACAGGAAATGATATATTATTTAGACTCTGTCAGCCAATTTTCGCAAAGCGAAAGCCAAAATTTGCACGGCCAGAAAAAGAAAATTCGCATAGCGCACCAGTACCTGTGCGCTGAGCGAATAACATCAGTTAAAAAATACAGCAGTTAAGAAAATTCGCATAGCGCACCCGTACATGTGCGCTAAGCGAATTAATGAATTTAAGTGGCTTTAAAAGACGTGACAGAGCGACAGAAACATCCTCTTCGAACAGAAGCTCCGGACAAAAGAAAGAAAAGAAAACATCTCAGGAACTTCTGGAGACTACTTCAAGGCATCAAGACACCATTGTTGCAAGGGATTGCTTCAAATGTGTACGTTTTAGATGACTAGGAGTAGTTTTTCTTTCGTTGGAATTGGATGTAATGATTTTACTCTGATGTAATTTTCCTGTTCAATATATCGTTGTTCGTTCATATGCTCTTTCTTGTATTTACTATCATTGTATGGAAATATAATGTTGTTTGAATGTCTCTGATTACTGGAAAGTAATTTTGAACATGAACATAGATAGAGCACCTAAGTGATTTGGGATCTAGGGATAGACTCAATAACTTGGTCATTCTTAACATCGGCCTTAATGCAAATTGTATGTTAAATTGACTAAGGGATTAGCATTTTAATATACTAATTTAGAACTGGTTGCTAAGGGATTAGGACTAGTATGCCTTGATGTGAATGTTTGAATGAAGTAATGAAATATTGAACAGAGTTTTATATTCATATGATTCATGAAACCCAATTCCAACGAAGTTTCTTTAAATATAAATTCTTTGCACACCAACTGTTTGATAAAAATACCAAAAAGAGTTTCCTGTGTTTTTTGTACACTTTGATGTCTAATTGAATTATAAAAGAAAGAATTGTCATGTGTTGCAGAAGTCCCTTGGGAGAACGATACTTTGAACTTACTCTATATTACTTGGAACGATTTGGTATACTTGCTAAAAAGTTATCAATATAGGTTGCATAATTAATGTTAAATATTCTTATTTCAAAAGAATGTGATCCTTCGATATGGCATGAAAATATTGAATTGTTTGATGACCTTTGAATAAAACAAAGAATATGGATGACAGTGAAGAGGAAAAACCTTATGTTCATGAGGAAGAGGAAGAGGAAAAGGAAGAGGAAGATGAAGAGGAAGAGCAAGAGGAAGAGCAAGAGCAAGAGGAAGAGGGCAATGTGGTTGAGGGTGAAGTGTTGGAAAATGTGGATGACAGTGAAGAGGAAAGAATGAAAAACGATGATGATGGGTTTAGGATGAAGAATGAGACAATGAAGGAAGAGAGAAGAAATATTAATCCTGTTTTAGATAGGTGGAGAAGAATGAAAAAGAGGAAGAAAACTCTTAGGAGAAGAATCCAAGATAGTGAGGGGTCATTTATGATTAACGAAGAAGTTGGAGAGCATGACATAAATGAAGATTACAATACAGATGAGTTGTCTTCAAATGTAGATAGTGATGAGCCTGTGAGTGAGAATAAGAGGCAGTTTCCAAAGTATAGAGCAGATGATATGACCAAGAGCTTCAAATTTAAATTAGGGATGAAGTTTAAGTCTTTGAAAGATTTTAAAAGTGTGCTACAGAAGCATAGCGTTTTAAATGGAAAAGAAGTGAAGTTTGTGAAGAATGATTTGAAGAGAGTGAGGACAATTTGTAAAAAGGGATGTGGTTTTCTAATTATGGCTAGCAAGGTAGGACATAGCCAAACTTGTAAAAAGGCTGGATAGGGAAGTTGAAAAGAGTGGGAATTGACTTCCAATTTGAGCAGGGGGTTCATAATTTGAAGTTACTCATGGCTTTACAATGGACCAGTTTGTAGTTGATCTAAGTAATCACACTTGTACTTGTTACTTTTGGTAGGAATACCTTGTAGACATGTTGTTGCTGCCATTCATTACAAATTAGAAAACCCAGAACATTATGTTCATCCTTATTACAAGAAAGATGCTTATCAAACTTGTTATGCATATATTATAATTCCTATCAATGGACAACAAATTTGGCCTACATCTGTCTCTGCAACACTACTACCACCTACTTATAAAACACCTCTTGGGAGGCCAAAAAAATTAAGAAGGTGACAAACTGATGAATATGTTAGCCATTCAAAGTTGTCCAAGAAAAATATTGGTATGAAGTGTATCAAGTGTAATGAATATGGACACAATGTAAGAAGTTGCAAAAAGGGGCAGAAATGCAAGGTAATTATTCATCCTGATGTTATTTACATTTTCATTAATTTACAAGTATTTCAATTCTAACTACCTTACTCCTTTCACAAAACACAAGGGGAACATCTGGAAGAACATCTGCAACAACTGGAAGATCATTTGGAGGAAAATCAAGAAGACAAACATCAACTGTTGGACCATCAGGGAGGGTATCTGCAACACATGGAGGGGCTGCATCAATCTCACAAGGTTGAAGAACATCAGGAAGGGGAGCTGGCACAAATATAGGGCTGCATCAACAACACAAGGTCCAACAGCATCAGCAAGGGGAGCTGGCATAGATGTAGGGGTTGCATCAACATCACAAACTGGAGGGGGAAGAAGATCATCTACAAGACTGACTACACAAATTGTAGGATCTCAAGCTAGTCGCAATTGAAATTGTAGTGTAGCCATGTGACCTTTTGTAAAGAAGTATTTAATGTATTGAATGTGAACCACTTAAATAGACCATTTGTAGTGGGCACAGTATTTTGGACCACTTTTTTGTCCTATAGTAGCACATGCAGTATTTTGGACCTCATTTTCCTACTATAATAAACTATTTTACTACATAATATCCCATACCAAGGTCTAATCTGGGTTGATGATATTTTTGTGCTATTTGGAACATTTAACAACTTTAAAATGATGTTTAAAAGTTGCAATCACTGTTCATTTAGTCATATCTTGGCCTATTCTGAAGTTCATTTCTCAACTTGAAAACAACTTACCATTTGTGCAGCAGTTAGCCGAAAGTACTTTTCCTGGTTTTTCTAATATAGTTAGCATTTGATCATGGTTGAACATCTTATATCTGTGGTTCTAGTGTCTTTCTCATATTTCAAATGTGGTCCTACACTTAATTTCAGTGATCAAAGTCTATTTCAAATTGTGTGCTTAAAATTGGGTGGTTCAATCTGTGTTGCAATTCACATGATTGGAACATTCCTGAACCAATGCTCCTTCGCGTGAAACCAATTCCTCCATTTTCACCTTTCATTTCCCTTCAACAGTGATTTCGAAAGTAAATCAAGAAAGATCCCTTTAGTCCCAACCAAAACCCTATATTTCAAATTCATCCATTTATTCACACGAAAGAGAAATATGAACTTACGTGACCAACTAGACCAATGCTCAAGAAGATGAAATTCAACCTTTTGTTCTTCAACCTTCTTTCCACCTGAAATGATGATCTCCTCTTTGCTCTTCATCCTTCACAACACACTTTGAAGCTAACTTTACCAATCAACCTAATAAACCAATATTCTCACTTTGCATTAAAACGTGACAAGAGATACGAAGGAAAGCTGTGAACACACGTGGCCAGACGTTAGCCACATCAGCTAGTTTTTAATGGTGTTAGTTTTGGAGGACAAAAAAATTAAGGTTTCCTTAAGGAGGAGGACTAAAATGTACCTTACTTTGAAAGAGGAACAAAAAAAATCGTTTGATAGTTTAGCGATTAAAAACATATTTAACCCAATTATATATTACATTAAAAAAATTAAACTGACAAAGTGTCGTGTAATTTATTTCAAGTTTCAATTGATTCATATTTGCACTTAAAAAAGTTATTTAATCATCAGTTTTCCCAAATAAAGAAATCTCTAATGACCACTCCTTATTTACAAAGTCTATTGTGATGCTTTGTTTATATCGGGCAAAGAAACACAAGATGAAGAAATAGGATAGAGAAACAACAAATAGGTGAAACGAAAAAAAAAACATACATTTTTTACAAGAAAATTGGATTAAATATACATAAAAAGAAATTTTGAAATCGTAATAAAATTTTCCATGTATATTTATTATCATGGATGGAAGTTTGAAATCTAACGCATGTGTTGAAGGGAAGTTGATTTGTATAACGAATGGTTATTAGGTTTCTTATTCAAATAATGCAACCTACTAAATTAAAGAATCTCTGGATAAGAAAGGCATGAATTGTTAAGGTATAAGTCATTATCAATGCATTCAAGTACAAACAATGTTTTAACTCTTATGTGTTCTTTTTGAAGTGATTTGTTGTACAAACCAATTTGAAAGTGTGGATTAGTGTGGTGAGAGCCTGTTCATTTTGTAGTATTTAAGGATGATGAGAGTTATTATTTTGTCAATCATAATAACAAATTACATCATCCACATAACATTAAACATAATAAAAGAAAAATAACCAATTGTTACTATGGGCTTACAGCTGACCGATCGGGTATGGTGACAAATAAGATGGAAAGAACCGAGCAATTGACGTGTCAGAAAGAATCTCATGACCGCTCGGTTCCTACAATCGTTAAGCAGAGTTAAGGTGCAATTATTATCACAACGGCTACTGTTAAGTGGTTAAGGTTTGCATTAAGAACCATTAAGAGGTAAATTAATTGATCAGATTCTTCTAAACTCTATAAATAGGGGTTTAATTTTGAGGTAAACTCTTTTTTACTCACTATTAAATTACTAAAGGCCTATAGAGAAAAATATGACTTGAGCGTCAGAGTGTGTTCTGCAAGGGCCCCATCCACCGATTAATAACTAGAGCACGGAGTGGAGAAACGTTCGACATACAGGAAGATCTACGTAGACAGAATATCCTCTCGTCCCATTTCAACAAAAACATTTTGGTGCCCACCGTGGGACCGAGGATTTTTTGAAGACACCCTAGCGAGACAATAAGGATGGCATAGAATCCGATAACGATGATGCAAGAGATGCAAAGGAGGATGGAAGCCATGTAGGCGAAGATTGTGGCCTTGAGGGCAGAGCGTGATGCGGGACGGAGAGCCTAGTCAAACCAGCAGTCGATAACTCGTGGCCAAACACCTCCCATATTGGAGCTCACCGACACTAAGTCTGAAGATATAGATCATGAGGAAAATAACTCCAGAAGTCGATCGGTTTGTCCGGATAATACTGGTCGAGTCCGACCAATTCACCCTTTCACAGCGGCTATTATGGAGGAGCTGATGCCGGATAAGATGCACCTTGCTATTGAGAAGTATGACGGATCGAACGATCCAGAGGAGCATCTACGGTCATTTACGAATGCAATAACAATCTTTTCACCCAATGAACTAGTGTGGTGTAGGGGATTTTCCCTATCTATCAAAGGTGAAGCCTTGGCATGGTTTCATTCTCTATGTCCCAAAACCATTGACAGTTTTGAGACATTGAGAAATCTGTTTGAAAGGAAGTTTTCTTCTAGTAAGACGCAAAACCTTACATATATGGAGCTGACTAAAATCATACAGAAGAAAGATGAAAGCTTGAGAGATTTTATGGACCGGTACAATTGGACCATACAATAGGTTCAAGGAGTGGTAATAACCTTAACTTGCCACCAACAGAATTGCACAACTTGGTGTTCCCTTAGCTGTTTGAACAATGGGGAATGGACATTGCCAGACCTTTTCCAGTCGGTCGGTCGTAGAAGAAGTTTTTTTTGGTAGCCATTGATTACTTCACCAAGTGGGTGGAGGCCAAACCTCTAGCTACTATAACAGCCGCACAAGTCCAAAAGTTTATCTAGACGCTCGTTTGCCAGTTTGGTTTGCCTTGCACAATTGTTATTGATAACAGGCGGCAGTTTATTGACAAACGGCTTACAAATTTCTATTCTAACTTAGGAATCAAGCATGTCACAAGTTCGGTGGAGCACCCTCAAACAAATGGGCAGGTAGAGGCAGCCAACAAGGTGATATTTTCGGAGCTAAAGAAACGTTTGGGAAGCGCTAAACGAGCTTGGGTGGATGAATTGCAAGAGGTTCATTGGGGATACCGCTGCACACCACACAACCTGAGAAACCCCTTTCAACCTCACTTATGGTACTTATGTCATGTTGCCGGTGGAAGTGAGGGAACCAATGCTCAGAAGGCGCATAGAAGATCTATAGTGAACAATGACGACTTAAGGACGAAATTGGATACCTTGGCAGAAAGAAGGTGCTCAGAAAAGGCTCATTGCTCATTCTTATAACACCAAGATAAAACCAAGGCAATTTGCTAAGAGAGATCTAGTGTGGCGAAAGACTAGAGATGCTCGGTGCAACCGAATGGATGAAAAGTTGGCTGCGAATTAGTAAGGTCCTTTCAGGGTGTTAGAAAGTGTAAAGAATGGAGCTTACCGTTTGGAACACCCGACAGGAAAAGCCATACCCAATGCTTGGAATGGATTGCATCTCAAGTTTTATTTTAGTTGAAAAACTTATGATCTAGTTCTTTGGTCAACCATTAATAATATCAGTCTTTCCATCCATATTTTGCGTAAGTGATATCTTTGTTGACCTACGGAACGTTCTAAGTGAACTCCTAGAGTTCAATGCTCGGTGACGAACATTTTTGTAACTCTTACCAACACCTAGGGAACATTATAAGTGAACTCCTAGAGTCTAAATACTCGGTGAGGAACGTTTTCGTAACTCTTACTAAGACCTAAGAAATGTTCTAAGTGAACTCCTAAAGTCTAAACGCTCAGCGAAGAACATTTTCGTAACTCTCACCAGGACCTAGAAAACGTTCTAAGTGAACTCCTAGAGTTCAAACGCTCGGCGAAGAACGTTTACATAACTCTCACCAAGGCATAGGGAACGTTCTAAGTGAGTTCCTAGAGTCTTAATGCTCGGTGAGGAACGTTTTCGTAACTCTCACCAAGACCTAGGGAACGTTCTAAGTGAACTCCTAGAGTCTAAACGCTCGGTGAGGAACGTTTTCGCAACTCTAACCAAGACCTAGGGAACGTTCTAAGGGAAATCCTAGAGTCTAAATACTTGGTGAGGAATGTTTTCATAACTCTCACCAAGACCTATGAAACGTCCTAAGTGAACTCGTAAGAGTCTAAACGCTCGGGATATTTAAAGAGTAGGAAAGAATAAGCAAGTAAAAGAAAAAAAAACTTGTGCATTCATTAAAAATAGTTCAGTACAAAAGATAAGGACTCATGAACTAGCCCTAAGTCAAAATAACCATTGAACTATGCTATTTATACATCTGCCCCGTCGGTCTCTTCAATAACTTCAACATTTGGAGGATGCACTTCAATTTGAACGACCAGAGCTGGAATCTTAGGGACAGGAATGGACATAAGTTCCCCATTGATTATTACCTTCCTAACATCCAAACGGGGGTCATTGAGTGGCACTGATGACAAATTTATGAACACCGAAAAACGGCGCCAAAAACTTGTTTAACAACGGCAAGTGTGACCGAATCGTATCAAGTAATAAAACTCGGTAAGACCAAGTATCGTTCTCGCAAAGGACTCACAACCTAGTTAGCTATACGATTTGTTGATTATTTAAGACTTGTTAACAATTGATTGTAGGTTTTAAATGCAAGAGACAATAATTAAACATGTATGCATGAATTTGATCAATGGAAAAGAGGAATACAAACACTTTAATGAATTAGATCGATGAGTATGTTGTTGGGGTTATCAATTTCATCTTATCCACTCCCATATACTTTTAGGAATTCATCATTCTTTTCATCAATGTTAGTGCCACTCTCTAAATCACCTTGCAAAAAGGCCTATCCTTAATTACGAGTTCATACAATTCCTAGCATTCCTAATAATTAATTCTGAAGCGCAGAAGCTTAACGACAACCAACCCTCATATTCCTATGTCTAGGCAATATGCTATTGGGAGAAATTCCCCAAATCTAGATTTCCCCGTATGTTCCCATATCAACAAAATCAATAATCATGGCAATGAAGGAGTTAAACAATGCAAGCTTTAAGCAAAGAGGAAAAACCCTAACTAATGATGAAAGAAAGCATGTATCTTAAAATAAGATGTTAAAACATAAATTCCATATATGAGAGTTTCACAAGACTACATTGATTCCCCAACAACAATATAAAGTTTAGTTCACCATATTCATGGTGAAACTAGATGAACAATAATGAAAGAATGGAAGAGATAGAAAAACCCTAGAAAGAGAAGAGGAGAGCTGTCACCATCTCCCAATCTACCCCCAAGGGGTGAAAAGTGTGTTTTTGCTTCCTTCCAACCAAAGATACAAACCTAGGACGTCCTAAAGCTTATATATTATTCTAAAAATACAGAAAATTAGGCCCAAGCCCATAAACGTTACAGAAAACCGGTCCAAGCCCACTTAGAATGGCACTCAGCGGTATTTTACCGCTGAGCGGTAATAGCGCATGATCCATTTTGCCCCCAGCTTCTGTTTTTGCCCCTCAGCGGTGATTTTGGCACCTGAAAAGTGCCACTCAGCGGAACTTTTTCTGTATTCTAGTTGACTTTTCAACATTATGGTTGACTGGTTGACTTTTCTGGTTGACTGGTCGACTTTTTTGGTTGACTGGTTGACTTTTCTGGTTTCTGGTTGACTTTTCAGCATTCCAATCATTCGGTACTTCAATTCTTCTTTCAAATCATTCAATTAGCCTACAAAATCAACGGAATCTTGCACAAAACCATTAAATTCACCTTCAACTCTTTTATCCACAAACTAAAACAAAAATATGAGTACAAGTTAATTTCTAAGTCTTAAAGGTTGCTTTTGGTATCAATTTTAAGCATAAAAATAACGGTTTTTCAACCGTTATCAGCACCTAGAAGAGCAAGTTACATTGGGTGACCGCCTTGTTGAAACCAAGGAAGTGATCATTGATAACTTCTTCGCCCAGAAACTTGTTCTCCTCTTGCATCTTTTGCACCCTAACATGTAGAGAACCGCACTTGGTCAGTAGATTGTCATCCCGATGGTCAACTCTTTGCCTTTCTCATTCGCGCGTAGAAGGTCTAGCTTCAGGTCATCATTAGATCGTTGTAGCTAATGCACTGAATCGACAAGCAAGGTCTTGATCTTGGCCTTGTCATCTTCATCCACTTTCTCGACCTCGACCAGACAAAGGGTTAGCTCCTGGTTAGCTTTAACCCGCTCACCAAATTCTTGTTCAAGAATCTAGAGCTTGGTAGAGGCGACCACCTTCTTTTCAGCAGCATAGGCCATGCACATGGTCGATCGAGCAGTAAGCTCAAAGGCCATGTTAGAAGCCCCATCCTCAGTCATCCCTTTCACAAAACACTTTTCGTCAGAGAAAAGGTAAAAATGAATTCATCGGGCTACCCATAACTTTGGGTCGAGCAGCCCGAAATGGGGAGGACCTTCGAGAAGAGCCCTCTTGCTGCTCTTGGACGAAACAAATGGTTCTTGAGCGACCTTCCGCTTATCCTTCTTCTTCTTGTGAGTCAGTGCGGAGGAAATGGGAATAGTCTCTTGGACTTTCTCAACAACATCAGCCTTCCGACCAAAAGAAGCATGGGCTGACTGAGAAGAAGCCGTCGTCCGGGCCTCAAGGTCTTGAGGGATTTGCACATTAGGTTAAGTGACAGGAGGAGTAACGGCAGCACAGGTGGAACATCCCTCGCTGGACTTCTTCAAATCCCCTTCCCGTCGGGTCAGCATGCGGGCGAAGGTGTTGCTCTTGGTAGGGTCCATCGTCACCAGGAAATCTGCATAACAAAAAGAAATTTAAATAAGTTACAAATACTGGTCAGTGAAAGCCGTCAAAAGTAGCTTACCGAAAACTTTAGCAGGGAAACCCTTGGAGTCCAGGAAGCTCATTGGCTTCCAAAAGGAGATCTTGAGGGCTATCTGGTCTAGCTGGCTGATCAATTCTCGCTCGTTCGGTGACATCAAAGATTTAGGCCATGAAACCAACTTCTTAGGACGATCGATCCAATAGAAGGGAAACTTAGGCTGGCTGTCCGGGAAGGAAAAATAAGAATGACCGAACTCTAGAGGAACGACCTTGAGGAAATTTTCCTTAAAAACCTTGTAAGAGGTGTTGAACAACGTGAAAAGGTGTCTCTCTTTGATTGAGATGAGGGAAACCCAAGGTTGGTTGGGGTGCGATAAGACCCAAAAAAAGTAGAGAAAAGAAGCTGGGGTAGGACGAAGGGCGATAGCAGCACAGATGATGACAAATTAATGAACACCGAAATGCGGCGCCACAAACTCGTTTAACAATCGGCAAGTATGACCGAATTGTTTCAAGTAATAAACTCGGTAAGACCAAGTATCATTCTCCCAAAGGACTCACGACCTAGTTTAGTTATGTGATTCGTTGATTAGCTAAGACTTAAGAACAAAAGAAGTGGAGTTTAATATGCAAAATAGAAAATAAACATGTATGCATGAGTTTTGATCAATGGCTAAAACAAAATACAAGCACTTTCAATGGAATATATGGATGAGTATGTTGTTGGGGTTATCAATTTCATCTTATCCACTCTTATATATTTTAGGAATTCAACATTCTTTTCATCCTTGTTAATGCCACTCTCTAAATTACCTTGCAAGAAGGCCTATCCCTAATTACGAGTTCATACAATTCCTAGCATTCCTAATAATTAGTTCTTTTAGTGCAGGAGCTTAAAGACAACCAATATACTATTAGGAGAAATTCCCCGGATCTAGACTTCCCCGTACGTTCCCGTATCGACAAAATCAATAATCATGCATTGAATGAGTTAAACAAAGCAAGCATTGAGCAAAGAGGAAAAACCCTAACTAATGATGAAAGAAAGCATAGGTCTTAAATATAAGATGTAAACACAAATTCCATATATGAGAGTTTCACAAGAATACATTGATTCCCCAACAAACATACAAGGTTTAGTTCACCATATTCATGGTGAAACTAGATGAACAATAATGAAAGAATGAAAGATAAAACCCTAGAAAGGTGAAGAGGTAGCCTGAGCATCCAAGATCCTCCTTCAAAGGGGTGGAAGAGAGAGTGTTTGCTTTGTTTCTGCCAAAGATACAAACCCTAGGACGTCCTAAAGCTTATATATTATTCTAAAATTAAAGAAAATTTAGGCCCAGGCCCATAAGTGTGCCGCTCAGCGGTAAAGTGCCGCTCAGCGGTAAGTGCGTGAGTTGGTTTCTTCCCCTCAGCGGCCATTTTGCCCCTCAGCGGATCCAACGCGGTCTCTTGAGTGCCGCTCAGCGGTAAACTGCCGCTGAGCGGCAGTTGCAGCTTCTCCTTTTGCACTTTTTGATGTCTTTTCTGATTCCATCTCTCTCCTTCTTCACTTCTTTCACTAAATTCACCTTAAAACCTGCACAAAAACACTGAAATCAAGCATAAACCTGTCCAGCTCTCTTATTTATGAAAATATGAACAAAAGCATGATTTCAAGCTAGTTTCTAAGTGTTAAAGGTTGCTTTTAGTATCAATTTTAAGCATGAAAATAACAATTTTTCAACTGTTATCACAACCCCAAACTTAGAACTTTGCTTGTCCTCAAGCAAACAAGATGTAACTCAATCTTCTACCAATTCATATGATGGTTCACTCATTCAAAAATCTTCTTTTCAAGATAAGTAAAGACTTCAATCAAACTTATGACCAAGATTTCAATCAAGATGTGCACATGCTTTAATGTTCACAAAGTGAGTTTTTATCCAACAAATGCTATTTTTCATGAATGATCAATCAATTAAGCATGGATGTTCATGTGCTCATGGAATACTTCCTCACTAGGTAAAGTGTTTCATTCACACACAAGTGTATGTAAGAGGTAATCACTCATTCACTCCACTATCACAATGTCACGTGAATCAACTTTGCCTTTCATTTTACCACAATAAAAAACATTCACAAGCATGCATCATCACAAGGACTTTTCAATGGCTTATAATGTGGCTGGGCTAACAAGAAAATTGGTTTTTCTGGATCACAAAATCCTTGAGTTAAGAGAATCATAACAACACAATTATTCTTATTTTTCCCAACTTGCCTTTTGCATTGAGTTTTGCTTCTTCTTTTCTTTTCTTTTCTTTCTCTTTTTCTTTGCATATTCTTAGCTCAATGCTTTTACTTTTTCATGTTTTCCCAACAACCCCAAACTTGAACATTTAACAATACCACACAAGATCTTCTACTTAACTCAAGGTAAAGTTTTTCAACAAGGGTTTCCAATTGATGTTCAAGGCTAAGGGTACAAAGGATAAAACACAAAGTGTTCTCTTTTAGTGGGCTAACTTTATGACTTTGGCCAATAAAAAAGGGTTCCAACAAATGGCCTTGATCATATGATGCAAAACAAGCAATTGATTCAATCATAGAAAACCTGGGCAAAATCATTCATGTTTCCAAAGTAATAGCATTCAATCAATAAAAACTCTGGAGCTCAAAACCTAACATATAAGCTCATTCACATTTGACATACACATCCTGCTTAATCTCACAATCACAATCATAATATCATGCATTTGTTCACAAAGTTTGTGAATCACCTGTATAAGCAGTTAATGTGCACATCTCAACATCAATCAATCTCAAAGCATCATCAAGCATTACTTATCAAACCATCACAATCATAAGCAAACCATCATAACAGACAAAGTTTCCAATTGAGTACATCAAACCCTATTCTAAAACAAAAGTAAATAAGTTCAGAACACCAAACCAAACAAAAGCTTAAGTCCTGCTCTAATTATGATAGCATTCATCAGTAAATGTTATCTCAGTTCCTCATCAATCTGAGTTGTCATCTGAGTCTTCTTCCTCTCCTTCTTGAATCTTATAGTCTTGATTCTTTTTGCCCGATGAGGAGGCCATCCCTGCATCAAACATAATTCACAAAACCAAAAGATACATTGTTAAACATTAGTAAACCACAATGAAGAAATCAGCTCCTTCAATGATGCTCTCTCCCCACCCCAAACTTAGATGGAAAACTAGTGAGAAAGTGAGTGAAAGGGAGATTTTCTCAAGAGGGAAGAGGGAAAAGATGTGGAGAACCTTTGAAAAGGTATGTAGGAGTGTGTGTGCAAAGAAGATTCTGAAAAGAAAACCTAAAACGCAGCTTGGGGTATAAAAATACCCTAATGGGCTCGGGTTCCGTTAAGGGCAACCATAGCCCACTCTGCGATAGTACCGCTCAACGGTATTTTGCCGCTCAGCGGCACTTTCGTGAAGTGCTCTTCTCCTTCCTTGCTTAACTTAAGTGCCTCCTAAACATGCCCCTCACTGGTTCCCTGCAATTCAATCTTCAGAATACTTATGCAAAACCCTATTATGCAACTAAAATGAAACAAACAGAAACATTCAATCAACTGGGTTGCCTCCCAGGTAGCGCTTGTTTAACGTCACAAGCCTGACCCAAAATCCACCAACACCCATCAGTAGGTGTTACAAACTTACCAACACCCATCAGTAGGTGAAAAATTTTCTTACCAACACCCATCAGTAGGTGTTACAAACTTAGTATCCTTCAGTAGATACTTAACCACCTAGCATCCTTCAGTAGATGCTATATCCAACAAAATATTTACAAAATAATGTCCACAAATTAAAAGTTACAAAACCAAAATAAAATCAAACGTTTTTAAATCACTGGGTTGCCTCCCAACAAGCGCTCTTTTAACGTCATTAGCTTGACCCAATAAAGTTCAAGTTCCTTCTTCTTTTTCTTATTCCTACTGAACTTCTTCAGAAATTTGATCACCCCAGGAACCTGTTGCAATGTCTCAATCATAGGAACTTTAATCTCCAATTTCTTGAAGATTTCCATAAAGCACTTAAATTTCTTTTCCTTCCTATGATTCTTCTTTAGATGAGGATGGGGTTTTCATATGATTCCTTCTTCTTTTATCTCATCTTCTTTTTCTTACGCTTCCTCTCCCCAAATTTTCTCTTTTTCTTTTCTTTTATTTTTTTCTTCCCTTCTCTTTTTCTTCTCAACTTCTTTATTTTCACACAAATTTCTTTCTCTCTTCTCTCTCAACCACTTCTTTTTCTTTTTCTTCATCTTTATCTTTCTCACTCAACTCTTCTTTTTCTTCTCTCTTTCTTTTCCTCATCTCTCCCTATTTTTTCTTCAGCATAAGTCTTATCACTTTCAGTGACAATGACTTGACCTTCCTCCTTAAGGTTAACTTCAGTATTAACCTTAACATTCAATTTCTGACTAATGAAACGAAGGTGCATCTCCATCCTTTTACATGATTCTTCAATGCTTTTCTGAGTAGAGTCGAAATTTTTCAAAAATCGTTGAAGGGTGTCATCCAAATTTACTGATAGAGAGGATTGTTGCTGCCATTGTTGTGGTGGCGGCCTATCAAATTCTTTTGCAGCTTGAGTGCTTTCGTGATGACAATTAAGTATCTGTATGTACTGTTGAACTGCCTCCTCCAACGTTATCCTTCTTCCCGTTAGAGAGGGTTTTTGTTGCCATTGTTGTGGTGGTCGATTCTTAACTTGTTTGACAGCTTGCCAAAATTGATCATTATCCATGCTTGAGTGAGATCCCACCAGTGGTTGAAATTACCTTAGTAGAATTGAGTGCCTATTAAATTCTTGTTCGAATTGCATCCTGCAAACATTAGGCACAAAACTCTAGAAAATATTTGTTAGCACAAAAAGATATAAGAGAAGATATAAGATTCATAGAATAAAATAAAATAAAATAAAATAAAATAAAAACCGAAAAATAAAAACAGAAAATAAAAACAGAAATTCAAAATTAAAGTCAAAGATAATCAATAATCACACAAATTAACCAGTTAAACCACGAGTCCCCAGCAACGGCACCAAAAACTTGATGACAAATTTATGAACACCGAAATACGGCGCCACAAAACTCGTTTAAGACCGAATCATTTCAAGTAATAAACTCGGTAAGACCAAGTATCGTTCTCCCAAAGGACTCACGGCCTAGTTTAGTTATGTGATTCGTTGATTAGCTAAGACTTAAGAACAAAAGAAGTGGAGTTTAATAAGTAAAACAGAAAATAAACATGTATGCATGAGTTTTGATCAATGGCTAAAACAAAATACACGTACTTTCAATGGAATATATGGATGAGTATGTTGTTTGGGTTATCAATTTCATCTTATCCACTCTCATATATTTTAGGAATTCAACATTCTTTTCATCATTGTTAATGCCACTCTCTAAATTACCTTGCAAGAAGGCCTATCCCTAATTACGAGTTCATACAATTCCTAGCATTCCTAATAATTAGTTCTTTTAGTGCAGGAGCTTAACGACAACCAATATACTATTGGGAGAAATTCCCCGGATCTAGACTTCCCCGTACGTTCCCGTATCGACAAAATCAATAATCATGCATTGAATGAGTTAAACAAAGAAAGCATTGAGCAAAGAGGAAAACCATAACTAATGATGAAAGAAAGCATAGGTCTTAAATATAAGATGTAAACACAAATTCCATATATGAGAGTTTCACAAGACTACATTGATTCCCCAACAAACATACAAGGTTTAGTTCACCATATTCATGGTGAAACTAGATGAACAATAATGAAAGAGTGAAAGATAAAACCCTAGAAAGGTGAAGAGGTAGCCTGAGCATCCAAGATCCTCCTTCAAAGGGGTGGAAGAGAGAGTGTTTGCTTTGTTTCTGCCAAAGATACAAACCCTAGGACGTCCTAAAGCTTATATACTATTCTAAAATTACAGAAAATTTAGGCCCAGGCCCATAAGTGTGCCGCTCAGCGGTAAAGTGCCACTGAGCGGTAAGTGCGTGAGTTGGTTTCTTCCCTTCAGCGGCCATTTTGCCCCTCAGCGGATCCAACGCGGTCTCTTGAGTGCCGCTCAGCGGTAAACTGCCATTGAGCGGCAGTTGCGGCTTCTCCTTTTGCACTTTTTGATGTCTTTTCTGATTCCATGTCTCTCCTCCTTTACTTCTTTCACTAAATTCACCTTAAAACCTGCACAAAAACACTGAAATCAAGCATAAACCTGTCCAGCTCTCTTATTTATGAAAATATGAACAAAAGCATGATTTCAAGCTAGTTTCTAAGTGTTAAAGGTTGCTTTTAGTATCAATTTTAAGCATGAAAATAACAGTTTTTCAACTGTTATCAACAGGCAACCGAGACGCCCTGAATAAAAGCCCAACCATTCGAATGCAGTTGGGTAGGCACCACGTGGAGTTCCCGCAGAAGGCCCATTTGGAAATTTGAAAAGGGCAAGAGTACTTTAAGGTCGCAGAAGAAGGTAGCATATACATAGAAAAACTCTGAGGCATACCCTTCTCGACCGTGGCACGCCCGCTCGTTCAACGGACAGAGTGCCAGTTGGAAAAAATTTGCATCGCCGACCGCCTTCATGAAGCTAAACCTAATAACTAGCTCCTTTAACGCGCGTTTCGTAATGACGGAGGTAGCATAAAGCTTTACCCCGTGGGGAGCTCAGTCGTAACCAACAACATCAGGCAGGGTTTCACTCTTTTCATCCCACGCGCCAGCATATTCACGTCTATTCCACCTCGTTTTCACTCTCTTCAAGTAGGCAGGAAGAATTCTCAGAGGCTGGGGTTTCGACCTGGTGGCTGGCAGGAGGGTTTCTCTCATTGCCAGAACCAGATTTGATAGAGGAAGAAGTAGTAGTGCCATCATCATACACCTCAGCTTCTCTCCCAGAAGACTCATAAGCAACTGAAGAAGACATAGTTTACATAGAAGACTGAGTTTGAAGGTTTGGACAGGGGAAAAAGCTGGGAAAACACTTCGTAGTCAGAGAGCTTGAGGGTAAAAGTGAAAAGATGAGATGACCCTACCACTATTTATAGGGGTAAAGGCGGTTCATCAAACTCATTTGGAGCGTCCAAAGGAAAAAGATCTGATGGTTTAAATGTCGTGACGTTACGTCTTACACCTTTTACCCCTCTTTTTACAATCGCGACTCTTTGACTCCTGCTTTTCTCACCATTTTGCAGATACTGAAAGGACGTGACGATTGATGAGCTGTCATGGCCCATGAAACAAGAGAACCCAAAATCGATCGGTTAATACTTCAAAACCCTACGTAATATCTAAGATTTTGCTAGGGCTTAGGGGGCCTGTGTTACTATGGATTTATAGCTGACCGATCGGGTACGGTGGCAAACAGGATGGGAAGGACCGAACAGTTGACATGCCAGAAAGCATCTCATGACCGCTTGGTTTCGACAACCGTTGAGCAGAGTTAAGGCGTAATTAATGTCACAACAACTACTGTTAAGTGGTTAAGGTTTGCATTAATGACCATTAAGAGGTAAATTAATTGGTCAGATTCTTCTAAACTTTATAAATAGGGGTTTAATTTCGAGGTAAACTAACTTTTACTTACTATTAAATTACTAAAGGCCTACAGAGAAAAATTCTAACTTGAGCGTCGGAGTGTGTTCTGTAGGTCACCCCTCATACATCGATGGATACCTAGAGTACATAGTGGAGAAACATTCGGCATACAGGAAGATCTAAATAGGCAGATTATCCTCGTCCCATTTCAGCGGAAACACCAATCATAACTGTTAAACCATTATGCATAAGAAAATAAGAAAATTGTAATGAAGAGTCAAATGCAACATTTTTCAAACTGCAATTTGTACAACCACTCCCATGAAATCAAATATGACTAAAACCCACAATGTTTAAGCATTTTTCAAACTTATTTCTAGGTAACACTTTAGTTAACATATCTGCTAGATTGTCACTAGAGTCAATATTCACCACTTCAATAGCACCTAAATCAATCACATTTCTAATACCACTTCAATATGCTTGGTCTTTGAATGATACATGTGTGGTTGGCTAGATGAATAACACTTTTGCTATCATAAAAGATTCGTACAATATTCTATTTAAATCCAAGTTCAAATAGCATTCCCTTTAGCCACAAACCTTCTTTTACCCCTTTAACCAAAGTATCATATTTTGCTTTTGTAGTGGACAAAGATACAACAGATTAAAGATTTGCCTTCCAACTCACAATTGTTTCAAATAGAGTAAACACATATCCTGAGAGTGATTTTCCAGTATCAGGACATCCAACATAGTCAACAAAACCTTCAATGATGGATTGAAAATGAATCTTTCTCTGATATAAAAGACCTAAGTTTAGAGATCCATTCAAATATCCGAGAATCCACTTCAGAGCTTCCCAATGAGCATGTGCAGGTTCTACCATGAACTTGCTCACAACACTAAAAACATGTGCAAGATGAGATCTAGTGCAAATCATTCCATACATAATGCTGCCTACTCCACAAGCATAAGGAATATGTTCTATCTTCTTCCTATCATCATCAGACACGGTGTCTTGACTTCTTGAGAGTTTCATGTGATGGGCTAGAGGTGTGCCTACTCCACAATCTTCTTCATATAAATTTGTTGAGACAAAAATAAAGTACCTTGCAGCTTATCTCTGATGATATCTACTCCAAGAACTCGACTAATTTTTCCTAGATTCTTCATCTCGAATTCTGAATTCAGCGTATGCTTTAGATAATTAATCATCCCTTGATCTTTGCTTGCTACTAGAATATCATCTACATACAATAATAGATACAACCAAACTCCCTTTTTCGAGTATGCAGAAACAACTATCATAGCTACATCTCTTGAAGTTCAACTTCATTAAGAAGTCATCAAACTTCTTATACCACTGCCTGAGACTTTGTTTTAGACCATACAATGATTTTTGCAAGAGGCATACCTTATCATCAAGTGCAAATTCCTCCGGTTGGCTTATATAGATTGTTTCCTCTAAGTTTCCTTGTAGGAAAGCAGTCTTGACATATAATTGCTTCAGATATAAATCAAACTGGTTTACAATTGACATAAAAATTATCACTGAACAATGATTCAAAACAAGTGAAAAAATCTCATTGTAATCCACACCTTCGACTTGAGTAAATCCCTTTTCCACCAATATTGCCTTAAATTGAGCCTTCTGAACCCTTGGAATCTCACTCTTCTTCTTGAAGATCCATTTGAATCCAATCACCTTTTGGACCTTAGGTAAATTTACAAGTCTCAAGGTGTTATTTATTCTAAGTGATTCAAGTTCTTCTTCCATTGCACCAAAACCAAAACTTTTGTTGTTCACTCTCAAGAGCCTCTTTGAAGTTCCTTGGTTCATTTGGTTCATTTATCTCTTCAATTGTATTCAAAGCATAACATAGTAAATCAACTTGTCCAAATCTTTGAGTTGGTTTAGAGATTCTTCTTTCCCTGTCACAAACAAGTTGATAGTCATTGGTGGCTTGATTTGAAGCTGAGTGCTCAATGTTACTTGATGAACTTTCTGGGTCATTATTAAGATCTTGTTGAGTTTTATCAATAGGCGTCACCACCTAAAATTTTGATTTCTTCATCTCTGATTCTTGGTTTAAAGTATTCATTCCCATCCTTGCTTCATCAAAGATTACATCTCTACTAATTATGAGTTTGGATGGTTTTGGATCCACCCTCCACAATTTGTATCCTTTAACGCCTTCTGCATATCCAAGGATCACACATTATCAACCCTGGCTTCTAGCTTGTCTTTCTTTACATGAGCATAAGCTAAAGCTCCAAACACCTTTATATTTGAGTAATTTACAGGTTTACCACTCCAAACCTCCATTGGTGTTTTATTCTCTATGGCAGATGATGGACTCCTATTTATCATATACATTGTTGTGTTCACAACCTCACCCCAAAATACTTTAGGTAATCCAACACTCAAGATCATGCACCTGACCTTTTCAAGAATGGTTCTATTTATTCTTTGTACAAGACCATTTTGTTCTGGAGTTCTAGCCACAATTTTATGTCTCTTAATACCATGATTATCACAATAGCTATTAAAGATATCAAAGAAAAATTCAAGTCCATTATCAGTCCTTAATACCTTTATCTTGGACTCTTGCTGATTCTCAGTTTCAATATGTCAATCTTTAAACTTCTGAAACGTTTCAATTTTATTTCTCAATATATAAACTCATACCCTTCTTGAGTAATCATCAATAATACTCAACAAATATGATCCTTCTCCATGAGTTTGAGTCCTGGATGGACCCCGTAAGTCTCCATGAACATACTTAAAATGTCTTGTGGAAGTGTGCTTACCACCTCTAAAGTTCACTCTATGAGATTTTCCCAAAACACATTGTTCACAAAAATTCAACTTATGAAGTTTATCACCCATTAGCAATTGTTGATTCTTCAATTTGAATAACCCCTTCTCACTTATATGACCCAGCCTCAAATGCCATAATCTTGTCTTGTCTTCCATGGACTGATTTGCAATAAATGCATGAGATATAACAGTAGATCCATCCAAGATATACAAGCCATTAACACGACTACCTTTGGCAATTATAAAGGCTCCTTTGGTCACCTTCATGAACCCATTCTCAACCTTTGTAGAATATCCTATAAAATCAAAAGCACTTATGTAAATCAGATTCCTTTTTAGTTCTGGAACATACCTCACTCCTTGTAACAACATCTCGTGATTATCAAACATTCTCAGTCTAATCACTCAAATTCCTGCACTTTACAGGCTTTATTGTTCCCAAGGAGCACTGTTCCACACTCCTTCAAAGCAAGACTCTCAAAACAATCTTTGATTGGACACATATGATATGTGCAACCGGAATCCATAACCCAACTTTTTTGCGAATCATCAGATGAAGCCACCAAAACTCCAACAGATTCATAGCCATATTCATAGTCATCTAAAGCCTCTATAACATCAAAAATTTCTTTCACCCAAGAGTCTTGATCATCATTCTTAGGACAATACTTCTTAATATGACCAATTTTCTGACATTTGAAACATCGAACCTGCTTCTTGATTTCTTGCCTTGCGTTGCCTGATTTTCCTTCTCTCTTCTTCCACTTTATCCTTGAGATTGCAAGCCCAAAAGATATGTCTTCCATATTTTTGGAATCTTGAAGTTTCTGAAATTCCTTGGTTCGGATGGAAGTGGTGACTTCTTCCAAAGTAATCACTTGATCTTTCCCATAGAGTAAGGCACCTATGAAATGCTTGAAGGTTTTAGGTAAAGCATTTAGAAGAATCACAACTTTATCTTCATCTTCAAGTTTTACCCCGATGTTCTCAAGATCATCAATGATCTTTTTAAAATCAGAAATATGTTCTTCAATGGATCTTGACTCCATCATCTTCAACGAGTAAAGTTGTTTCTTCAAGCACAATCTATGAGCTAATGATCTAGTCATATATAACGACTCCAATCTTGCCCATATGCATGTTGCACTTCTTTCCTTGGCAACCTCTCTAAGATCCTTTCGCCCAGACATAAGATAATGCCACTTCTAGCCTTATCAATCATGTTCTTCTTCTCCGCTTGTGATAAGATTGGTGAAATACTTGCTTCACCCTTCATGGCTTCATCACAACCTTGCTGAATAAAAATAGCTTCCATCTTGATCTTCCATAACCCAAAATCATTTGATCTATTGAACTTCTCAATATCAAATTTTGCTACCATTGTTTCTTGGTGAAAAAATAGTCTTGTCTTGTTTATCTTTTCCCACATATGGCGCCACTTGTTGGTTCAAACAAGTATAAACAAGATATACAAAGTAGAGAGAATAAAAGGAAAGCAGAATACTATTTAATATCAAAGTAAAAATGTGTATATTGATTAAGTTCTTATAAAATTCTAAAACAAGATTATTTATTCATGTATATGTTCTTACTTCAACACCAACATAGATGAAACATTGAACACTAAATAACATATCAAAAACTTGAGCACATCAATATGCTTATAATGCTTATTTGAATAGGTTGAAATCCACCATCGTTATCCATATCATGCAATCCATTAAGTATGAACATTTCTAATCTTGAAAATGAATTTACGAATAAATCTATTTTCATGAATAAAAATTAAATATAAATTAATCTATAATCAATATTATTAAAAGAAAAAGGAAATATAATAGTAAAATAATACAATTTTTTCCCTGTAACAACAATAAACCAATAATGATTTGAGTGTATTCATCCTTTACATTGCCCTTTTTCAACTGCACTTGTGTGAATTCTTTTTTTATAGTTTCTTATTCTAATTTTTTTAGTTAGTTCCTTGTTGTGTAAGTTGTTCTATACGTTGTTGTTCATTTTTATAATGTGTAGGTTGATATGCATGATCGACTTGCAATGTCCCAAATATAGGTTTTAACTATAGCAAATATGTTTAATTGGGAGAATTCCATAGTTGATTTCTACGAGTTCCTAATCCTTTATGTACAAGTATATACATAGATAAACAATAATAATCAAATTGAAAACATCTAAATTTTAAGTATATATGTGTATCACCAAATTATATAACCAAAAGTGTTACCAAACAATTATTAGGATTAACTATGCGTTTTAGTTTTTAAATTTTGATGTGAAATTGAGATTCGTTCATGTTCTAAACTTTAATACAGTTTGGTATCAAAATTTAAAATGAATAAATATAGTCCTCCTAACGTAATTGCATAAAATTATTTTACGAGTCAAATTTGTTTCATAATAACATTTAAGTTGTTTACATTGTTTTGAAAAGTTTTAACTCAAATGTCAACCTGAAATATTGTTTAACAAGTTCAGCAAAGTTAATGTCATTAGCTTAATAGGATATATCCATTCATTTTTAAAGTTTGAAGATCGAAATGTAACAGTTTGGGACAGACGAATTCCAAATTTTGTGTCTAAGTTTAGAGACTAAAAACATGTTTAATCCCAATTATTATTACTAAGACACTAAATCATTTTTTTCAAGTTCATAATTGATGTTTACCACCATAGCCATGGCTAAGAGCTAATAAGAGGATGAATGTCATTTTTGAAAGGTGGGTCAAAGCCCATATCTTTTGGGCCTATCTAGGTTTTAATAAATAAAGTAAGTTTCTTTTGGGTCTTGTATAATAGGTCTTGTAGTATGGAGTTTTCTTTTAGACTTTGTATAATAGACTAAATAGTGTATACATTGTTTGTAGGGGTTAGACGATCTACGGACAATGTTGATCACTATTAGGATTTTTAAAATCGTTTAGAAACACATAAAAAAGAGGATAGAGATAAAATCTTGTTTTATATTGGTTCACTTAACTAGAGCTACATCTAAATCTCCTTTAAGAACTTTTAAAGGGTTCCACTAACTTCAAAAAGTTACAAACGAGTTTCACCACTCTTGGTTTACAATAGACCAATTGGCTAAAATATCGTTTAACTCCCTATGAGCTAAACAAACTAAGTGTTTTGAATCACTCTTAATTATCTAAAAGAAAAATATGTTTAAAACAAGTATAGATGAAATAACTCTCTTAGAGAGGATATGATCAAAGCAAAATAGATTTGAAAAACTTGTTACAAAGATGTATCACTAATAGTAGAGAAGTAGCGTACATGCACAACCAAAGAGAGAATTTTAGTGGTGTAAGAGAATGTGCAATAAATTTGTTCTTCTTCTTTTCTTCATGAAGTCTTCAATTTATAGAAAAATTTGAGAAAGATATGTTACACTTAGACCATTGATTTTCGATAAAGTTGATGTAGACTTTTGTACATTGTTAGACACCACTAAGCTTTTATAGAGAAAAACTGTGTTATTTTACAGATGATCTAACAAAAGCAGAAAGGAAACATTTATAGAATATCTCTGTATCTCTTAACGTCTTTTTGGATCAAAACAAAATTTTGAATAAAACACTTTGTCCTTGATAGGATCTACACAAACAAAGAGACACTACACAATAGAAAAAAAGAACTATTTCTACATCGAATCTAAACAATATACTATTTACTATAATGTTTGGTCATATAGTGTTTAACAAGTTATCTTAAACGTTCCTTGCGATGAATTCTATTTCAATAGACGATTTTATTAAACTTCATAATACAAAAATTCTAGACGATCTTGTCTTAGAATATACTACTAAACTTAGGTTACCACTAGAGTACCCTTTCTGGGCTTCCTTTAGCCACCATTTCTTAAAAGTTGACCCAACCTCTCTTGAGAAAACTCAAACACCACTATAGTTTTTCCCTTTGCTTAAGTCATATAGATTAGGAGTCATCATTTCATCATGTCAAAAACCACCATATACACACCATATTTTCACCACCATCAAGCTTTCACAAACTACCACCCATTTAGGAGTCCCCCCTTGGCTTGAATCATATAGCTTGGAGGAGCTTATCCCATCAATAATTGAGATTTTCATCATTTAGTAGCTCATCATCTTCATCCTCCCTCCAAATTTTATTTAATTCTTATTTACTTCAACATCTCCTTATGCTCTTATATCCTATAAATCTTGTGGTTTCAAATGGATAACAATTATCTAATCTTTATTCATTATTTTATGTTTCTAATCCAGATTCTCAACTTACAATTCTAAGTTTAAATCCATCTATATTAAAAACAATAAATCTTTTAGCATATGGTGTTGGACCTTAAGCTATATACTCATAACCTAAAATAAATTATTGAATGTATGAACATATATAAAAACTCTAAGCTCAAATTTATGAAAACATATTCCACTTGCCTCTTGAGGCAACCAATTTATAAAATCCATGTTAACCATATTTTCTAGGTTTGTAGTTAAAATCCTTTCTCCTTAGATCACTTCACAAATGATTTATAAATTCCTGTAAGAATATGATTTATAATTTGTGTGAATACTTTTTGGTTAACAACTCAAAGGTTGAAGAAGTACTTAATAATATACCAATTAGTGGAAATAAGGATGACAAATATGAAGAATAGGATAATCATCAACATGTGTGGGCCTATTGATTCTTCTCTCAATCATTTGTATATATTGAGAGCATAATTTGTGAACCTTTTCATCTAGGTATCCTTCAACAATGTAACTTTTCGATTGTGATTTATTTTGAACGAGATTTTAAGTATCTTGGATGCCTTATAAAATGATTTGACAATTAGTACTAATAAAATTTACACTTTTCAATAACATATAAACATGCACCTTATAATAATGTGATGAACCTCAAAGTTTTGCTTCATTAGTTAGGTGTGAAGTTATATGAACCATGATCGTAAGAAAGGTAGGAGCAAATGACATTTCCAAGTACAAAGAGTTTGAGTTATGCAAGACTCAAGGTAATCAAGATCCAATTGATTTAAACTTTTGTCACATAGCTGTTGAAAAAAATAAACATAACTCTTTTAGCACTATAACCCCTTTGTTTAGTCAAACATTATGTATGGTAATAGGAAGTGATTGCTCTATATTAATATGACAATCATGAATTTTTAGGCTAAAGATCTTTCCAGTATTCAAGGTAATAAAATTTGAAATATTACTTATGTATCTCTTTGGTACTTCAATATTTTTCAATGTCTACAAAATACTTTTTTTTTAAACGAAAACAAAGTTCACAGTAATCTTCCTTTATTATCTAGTCAAAGTGTTTTCTTTACAATCAAAGAAGTCATTTTTTTTTAAATACTCACTGACAAGTATAAGGATTCCACGAAGATAAAAATAACAAACTTAGCTTTCTTACATGTCAATATGAACTCTTCAATATAGAAGAAAATAAAAACATACAAAGTATGTTTAATGTATTTCAAGTCATATTAAATGATCTTAGATCCTTGTGATAATTATGTTCGCATTCACACAAACTTTAAGAAGATTGTAGAAAATATAGAGATTAAATATGACCATTTTGAGGACATCAAAGAATTGGTCAACATATCCATAAAAGAGTTCGTAATTGCATCAATGTTTGAGTTTCATTTTCTCTAATACCATGTTGAAATACCTATTATTATTGTCAATCCTGTTACTGCCATTATCACGCTTGTTGCCACTATTGTCAAGCCTATTGCTACTTCACCATCACTCTTGTCCTTACCTTTGTCCAATGTTACTCGTGTTTGCTTTCAATTACCTTTCATTACAATGATATGTTTATTTCAATATGTCATTATTTAAAATACTATATTGCAGTGAAAACCATTGTTGTTATTCTTTTAAGCAATGATAGGTAAAACTGTTATTAAATGGTATAACTTAGAATGAAACCTTTATTAAAGATAGGTGTAGAATCGATTTTAAAATATTTTTTAACCTTGTTAAAGGCTTTACAGGAATAAAGGAAATTTTGAGACAAAAAAGTTTAACCTAAATAAATGTTTAAAAAAACTAAAGATTTAATACTTATTTTGGTCCCTATTTTTGTCACTTTTGTTTAAAGTGTTATTTGACTATTTTGGACGTTCAAAGTGGTTCCAAGTTTTGTAATTTTTGTTCAATTTCATCTTTTTCCCTGACAGTGTTTAAATCATTAACAACAAAATGTCCACGTGTGCCATTAATGGATGATGTGGTTGCCACATCATCTCATCTTCTTCCCAACATCCTCGACTCCACCGATACCACATCACCAGTCACCAAACTCTTCCTCCCTACCACTACATTGTCGCAATGCACCTCCATCTTCTTCCGTGAGAACCTCCATGGATAGCCACCTAAACCAAACGCGAAGCCACCAACAACGCAACCACAAATCATTGCATAAACCTATATCAGCCACCATTGCCTAGCATCATCAACAAAAGCCACGATGAAACCCTAACAACCCATTTCGTGCCTCCTCCACAAGAAGTCCATTGAGTTTAAACCTACAAATCAGAAAGCTAAAGACCAATAATTGTAAATGAAACTTAACATCGTCACCACCGCAAATCGAATCAACCATAGTGAGGTACCATGTTCGTTCAACCACCACATATTCATACAACAACAAAATCCAACTCGTGAATCATCATCGCGATCAACCATGGAAGTATCATAATGCAAAAACGTACTATTCAAAAACCTTAACTTTTAAACATTAAGAATTTATTCAAAACATAATAGTTTCAAAAACCTTATCCAATTACATTATTTTGACAAATAGAATAACAAAGAAAATAACTCCAATTATATTATCTTAACTAAAAAAATAGCTTTAATTGAAATTCCAAGTTTGTCCCCCGTCCTCTCTTAAGTCTATGACATGTCTGGAACACTTCAACATCATCTGCTCATGTATAACGCATTATACGATCATCACCAATAATTTCATTAACAAATACAAACACAAACACGTATGGGGTAAGCTACCAATAAAACAATCATAACAACAATATGCATATATATCAACCATAATCAAACACACAACAAGATACATATTTGTTGATTATATCAACCGTAATCAAACACTTCATACATATAAGTAATAACAACACGATTCCTAATTCTCTAAATTTAACAAATCAAACAAATCTGAATACTCAAATCCTAAACCTCGATACTCCATCCTCGATCCTTGACCCTCGATCATCATAAACATCACACATCTAGACAACAGTCTATCCTCATAGTAGCACCTTTGTGACTTATACCACCTGATACCATTACTGTTTTGAATCCAGAAAAGATATTATCAAATATTCTCAAAAGCCGATTAAATCTATTTCATCATAATTGTTTCTAAGTTTCCTATTTATTCTTCAAACATTTTTCATACATTAACTTCATTATCGTAGTTTCTCACTTTTATTCTTGAGCATTGCATAACATTCATAAGGGGAAATATTGAAAAATAATTCTGTATTCATTGGGAGACGACTCAAAAGTAGTATTAATTTTATAGCTTCAACGACATCATATCAAATTTGGCGTTGTTGTTGGGGGAATACAATTAGTATTTTGAATATTTTGATTCTTATTTTTATTTTATTTTAATTTTTATCTTTATTTTTTAATTTAACATAAATACATTTAATTTAGTTTGAGTTATTTTGTAACCTTTAGTTATTCTTATTGTTAGAAAAAAATTTGTTCTTGTTTTAATTAATAAATTCTTTTGAGAAATACTTGAGGCTAGTTTGAATATACTCTGGTTAGGAAAGACTTGGTACTTAAGTTGTCCATTGTGACACACCTCTCTTTCTTGGGACTGGACCCAAACAAAGTCTTTCTTATCTCTTATTTGAAATCTTTCTCTAAAGTAAGAACAAAAGAAAAAGAGAAGTGAAGAACAGATAAACAACTTCAAGCAGACTGCATAGGCATGACTCGAGCTAATCCGGGAGAATTCTATCCAATTAACCGGGAAGTTGAAAGGAATTTGCATAAGCTGCAAAAATGTTTAATATTTGGGAGGTTCTACTGAGGGAACACTTCCTACATCAAAAGCCATACCACCTTCATTATCTTCAATCACAGATATATCCTCTGATCCTTCAACTAATCCTAACAAAAAAAAATGGCACAAAGAACCATCAAACAGTTAGCCACCTCCCACAACACAGTTATTCGCAGTAACATAGAATACAAAAAAGAAGGGCATTACCGAAAACCATAGTCGATCGAAAACAACCAAATTCCTTCGGTAATGTCATATTATCGACGGCTTAGCGACGATCACATATCCATCGGTAAATCGGCAAAAGCCTTCGATAATTACCAAGGGGCAAAAACCTTTTGTAATTACCAAAGACAAAAGCCTTTGGTAATTACCAAAGACAAAAGCCTTCGGTAATTATCGAGGGGCAAAAGCCTTCAGTAATTACCGAGGGGCAAAAACTTTCGGTAATTACGAAAGGGCGAAGGCCCTTAGTAAGAACCAGACAAAAAGGTGTTAAATTTGTATTTATTATCCAACTACACAAACCATGCATAAGATTTTCACAGTACAGACACACCTGCTTAAAATTTTCAAATCACAAACAGACCTCCATAATATGCATCACAAAATCATCCAATCACTGATGGAGTAAACAATATAAAATGATTTGTATCGTTCAAATTTAAGAACTTGTATTTGTAAAGTAAACATGAAATATAAAACATTAAACAATATAAGTATCTTAACCAACAATTTATATGTTTAAAAGACATAAGCAAATGTAATGCAGCTAAATCCTAATGTTTTAAAATCCAAAAATGTTCTAACAACTATGCCCAACAACTAAAGAAAACTAATAATCTACATAGTCATCATCAGAATGATCTTCATCATCTTGATGCTCTGTAGATGGCTAGCCTGGTGTGGGTGGACTATTGTGGGCTGAATTGGAGTGGGGTGGACTAATGTGGGCTACTCTAAAATGGCAGGGGACGGGGGGGTTGTAGGTGGGTCGGAGGGACAGTGAACTGAAGCTCTGAAGTTTTAGGCAACACTTTCATGACCAGGGCCTTAAAGTTGGTAAACTCTGCTCTCAAATCAGTGATTTCCTAGTCACGTTGCTCTAGTGCCTGCGTGAGGCGGACAACGACCTTGTCAGTAGTAGTAGTGGAAGAAGAAGGCTGGTGCTTAAGAGTACCTCTTCTTAATGTTGTATAGTTTGTAGCAAGTTGTCCTGCATCGTACACTCGTCCTTTTTTCTTCCCACCAACGACATCGACCCAACACTGTGTCCTATGAATGTCATTGTCCTCATTACTCGTATCATCCGGTGTAGGAGCTGACCCATTTTCGGATCTAACCTGTGAAAGTCTCGTACAAAATTCTTGTTGTTCAAACATTAAAAGCAATGTTAGGGAATGATACAATAACATAATGAAAAATTACTAATAGTAGCAGCGTTATTTTCTTACATGAGTCTTCCGAGATCTTTCATCAACGAATTCATTAGTTCCCTTTCAAACATGAGTCTGTGCAAAGACCTCAACAACATGGACCGCCCATCCAAGAGCTTGTGGCCGTAACATAAATTAGAGTTAAAAGTGTACATGAAATAGAAAATACATAAGTTATATATGAAAGAAACAGAAAAGTAACGAAGGTTTACCATAAGAATGGCATGCTCATGAACCGTGATCGACCCACCAGTATGCAGGGTGCCACCCTTTCCAGAAGCTTTGTTCCTTTGGGCTGTAGCACACTTATTCCGAAACTCTGATGAATTCCAATGAGTGAGTAAAGAGTTCCAAATGCGCTACCCCAACCAGTAAGGGGCGCTCCCATGCATTGTTGGCATCCCTAAACATCTCTAATACTCTATAAGATGCTTTCATGTGAAAATTTCTTTGTATGGTAGTTTCATGTTTAGGTTTCCACTACAACTTCATCTGTAACAATACACAAAACAAACATGGATTAATGAACATACTAAAGTAAGAATGACAGTTAGTTTAATGGGTTGTTCACCTTAAAACGCTGCTAGAATGATTGTTTGTTGTCTACAGGTATTGGTCCCCAAGTAGAACATGGACTCAAATATTGTTGCTTAATTGATCGTGTGATGGCCTGAGAAGAAACCCTAGATGGAAGAAACCTGAATATAAAGAAATAAAAGTCATTTGAATTAAGGCAATCTTTAAACATCAAAATGGTTAAAAAAGGGATTAAAGTCTTATCCTTTGCCATATGGCTCAATCCATGGTCGATCATGGAGAGGCGGGTCAACACCATCACCATCACTAGGTGAATATGGATCAATAGATGGTGTGATAGTCTCAAAAGGCGGAATACAAGTTGAGGAAGGTATAAAAGTAGGGTCAGGGGGAGAAGTGGAGGTAATAATCACAAGGGGAGGAGTGGGGGTAATAATCATAGGGGTAGGAGTGAGGGTAATAATCACAAGATGAGGAAAAGGGACTACTACATGGATAGGAGTGAGGTGTACTACAAGGGTAGGAGGAGGCCCCACGGATGATGGACTGGGGGCAACAATGGTAGGTAGTGTAGCAGGCACCCTAAGTACATACCGTGGTGTCTGCCGTTGCCTCTATTTAAGCCTTGCTACCCCCTTTTCCTTTATCAGGACGTTCTGAACCTTCTCCTATCATTACTGCATTGAAATTATTTGAAATAAAGTAAAACAATAAAAAAGACTAAGGAAGGATCAATACAAATTAAAGTGAATGTAAAATAATTGCATACAACTTTTAAGATGGTATTTTGCACAAGTCAATTAAAATGTATTTTAAATCCTAGTTGGATTTGCTACAATAGATGTCCAAAATTCAATCATCGTCATCGTCATCATCTTCTTCTTCTTCATCGTCTTCTTCTTCTTCATCATCATCTTCTTCTTCTTCATCTTCTTCTTCTTCCTATTGTTGTTGTTGTTGTTCTTTTTCTTCTTCTTGTCCTCCTTGTATTGGTGCCTGTAATTCATCTCCATCATCAAGGTCGTGCAATGCAGTTATACATTCAACTTAAATAAATAATTGTGCTTCTAACATTTGGTCAAGTTGGTAGGTGACATCTTCTTCAATCGCATTCGAGTCAATGCGACCTCTAGGCTTGGTTTGTATTGCAACAACCCAACCACGTTTGTCAATATTGCAGAATGGTGGATATGACACATAATAAAATTGTCTGACATTAGTTGGTAGAATGAAAGGATCAAATGGTCGATATCTGATAACAGTTGAAAAATCGTTATTTTTATACTTAATTTCGATAACCAATCAACCCTTTTTAACTTAGAAACTTGCTTTAACTCATGATTTTGCTTTAGTTTTGTGAATAAGAGAGTTGAAGGTGAATTTAATGGTTTTGTGTTAGATTCCTTTGATTTTGTAGGTTATTGGAATGATTTGAAAGAAGAGTTAAAGTACCGAATGGTTGGAATGCAAAAAAGTCAACCATGTTTGTTGGTACCAGACAGAGTGTAACGCAGCGGAATAAAGCTAGAGTAGCAGAAAGTATGTTCGGTCACCTTTTTAAAATAATTTGGTCTGTTTTTAGAAAATCAATTGTCGTTCAGAAAATTTATCGAACAGTTGATATGCATAAAAGATAAAGAGTGTAGGGAATAGAAAATCACACGAGTAATTTTTATACTGGTTTGATTCAACAGAATCTACGTCCAGTCGTTAATCACTGTAAAAAGTTATTAACAATTCCACTCAAAAGATGTTTCACAACTTACAACAAATAGTGAATAAAGCAGATAAATAAACCTTCCTTCGACGAACGAACCAGAAGAAGAACACTCTGCCAACTCCAAGAGAACCGCTCCGACTATCGACAAACGAAACGCGAGCTTCTCCTATTCACGAGACCAGGCAGAGCACCTTGCTAACTCGAAGAGAGCTTGCTCCGACTATCGACACACGACACGCGAGCCTCTCCTGTTCACGAGACCAAGCAAGGGAACTTGAATTATAGCTTCTGAGAACTTCCTCTGACAAACAATATTCTGCAAGAGCTTCTGTTCAACAACGTTACTTTGATCTTCACATAAACCCAATATATAGCTAGCTGTTATGAATATCTAAGGTTAAGTCTCAACTGCCACAAATAATTGATTATTGTAAGTGATAATCGATTTTCAAGTCCGTTACAGGTTTTCAAAAATGTGATAATCGATTATATAAGGTGATAATCGATTATTCCTGGATGACTTGCGATAATTGATTATTGCCATTCCATAATCGATTATGGCAGTTAAAAATGCAAGTTTTACAAAGTTTACAAGACTTTCCTACTATATTTAATTTCTACAAATTGCTTTTAAATAATTCTAATATCTTCTTCAACTAAAACTTCTTGCAGCATCATCAAAACAATTTTCTTCAAGATTTACCAATACTCCTTATTGGTAACAAACCAGAAACCACAAAAGTCAACCAGTCAACCAGAAAAGTCAACCAGTCAACCAAAAAAGTCAACTAGTCCACAAGAATGCAGAAAAGTCAATCAGAGTGCAGAAAAAGTTGCGCTGAGCTGTAATTATCGTTGAGCGCCAGTTTCAGATGCCGAAATCACCGCTGAGGGGAAAAAACAATAGCTGAGCGGAAAAATTGAAGATCCGCACTTACCGTTGAGCGGTATTTTAGTGGGCCTTGGGCCACTTTTTTGTAATTTTTAGAAAGCTATATAAGGTTTTAGTCGACCTAGGTTAGACATCTGTGGCTGGGACAAAGCAGAAAAACATTCTTTCACCCTTTGGAGGAGGATTTTGGATGCTACAGCTCCTTTTTCACCTTTCTAGGGTTCTATCTTTCACTTTTTCATTGTATATCATTTAGTTTCACCATGAATATGGTGAACTAAACATTTATTGTTGTTGGGGAATCAATGTAATTCTTTTAAAACTCTCATTTATGGAATTTTTTCTTCAAAATCTTCTTTAAGATACATGCTTTCTTTCATTAATTGTTAGGGTTTTTCCTCTTTGCTCAAAGCATGCATTGTTTAACTCATTCGATGTCATGATCATTGATTTTGTCGATATGGACACATACAGAGAAATCTAGATCTGGGGAATCTCTCCCAATAGTAGTATAAATCTAGACATAGGAGTATGATGGTTGGTTGCCTTTAAGCTTGTGTTCACTATAATGCATGATTAATTGCTAGGGAGACAAGACATTGTAAACTAGTGATTATGATTAGGCTTTCTTTGCCGAGACATCGGGTTTAAGGTAATTTAGAAAGTGACATTAATAATTAATGAAGAAAGATGAATTCCAGAATACATGAGAGTAGATAGGATGAAATTGATAAACCCCAACAACATACTCATCCATATATTTCAATTCACGTGTTTGGTTTCTTCTTACCATTAATCAATTCATGCATTCATATTTACTTTTGAGTATTTGCATTTAAATCTTAATCAATCGGCTTTGCAAGTCTTAGCTAATCAACAAACCATACAACTGTCTAGGTCGTGAGTCCTTTGGGAGAACGATACTTGGTCTTACCAGGTTTATTACTTGATAGGATTCAGTTACACTTGCCGAGGGTTTAACAAGTTTTTGGCGCCGCTTGATAACGGTTGAGAAACCATTATTTGTATGCTTAAAATTGATACCAAAATTAACCTTTATGACATAGAAACTAGCTTGAACTCATATTTCTAATTTAGTTTTGTGAATAAGAGAGTTAAAAGTGAATTTAATGGTTTGGTGAAAGATTTCCTTGATTTTGTAGGCTAATTGAATGATTTGAACGAAGAATTGAAGTACCAAATGATTGGAATGCTGAAAAGTCAACCAGAAACTAGAAAAGTCAACCAGTCAACCAGAAAAGTCAACCAATCAACCAAAAAAGTCAACTAGTCAACCAGAATGCTGAAAAGTCAACCAGAATACAGAAAAAGTTTTGTTGAGCGGTGAAATACCGCTGAGCGGCACTTTTCAGGTGCCAAAAACACCGCTGAGGGGCAAAAACAACAGTTGGGGGCAAAATGGAACAAGCGCTATTACTGCTCAGCGGTAAAATACCGCTGAGCGCCGTTCTAAGTGGGCTTGGACCGGTTTTCTGTTACTTTTATGGGCTTGGGCCTAATTTTCTGTATTTTTAGAATAGTATATAAGCTTTAGGACGTCCTAGGGTTTGTATCTTTGGCTGGGAGGAAGCAGAAACACACTTTTCACCCCTTAGGGGTAGATTGGGAAATGGTGACGGCTCTCCTCTTCTCTTTCTAGGGTTTTTCTATCTCTTCCATTCTTCCATTATTGTTCATCTAGTTTCACCATGAATATGGAAAACTAAACCTTGTATTGTTGTTGGGGAATCAATGTAGTCTTGTGAAACTCTCATATATGGAATTTGTTCTAACATCTTATTTTAAGACTTATGCTTTCTCATATATTGATTTTGTCAATATGGGAATGTACGGGGAAATCTAGATCCGGGGAATTTTTCCCAATAGTATATTGGTTGCCTCTAAGCTTTTGTGCTTCATAATTAATTACTAGGAATGCTAGGAATTGTATGAACTCGTAATTAAGGATAGGCCTTCTTGCAAGGTGATTTAGAGAGTGGCATTAGCATTGATGAAAAGAATGATGAATTCCTAAAGTATATGAGAGTGGATAAGATGAAATTGATAACCCCAACAACATACTCATCCATCTAATTCATTAAAGTGTTTGTATTCCTCTTTTCCATTGATCAAATTCATGCATACATGTTTAATTATTGTCTCTTGCATTTAAAACCTACAATCAATTGTTAACAAGTCTTAAATAATCAACAAATCATATAGCTAACTAGGTTGTGAGTCCTTTGGGAGAACGATACTTGGTCTTACCGAGTTTTATTACTTGATACGATTCGGTCACACTTGCCGATTGTTAAACAAGTTTTTGGCACCGTTTTTCGGTGTTCATAAATTGGTCATCATCGCTGTCGAGGACTCGTGGTTTAACTAGTCTATTTGTGTGATTAACTTTGACTTGATTTTTATCTTTTAATTTTTTTTATTTATATTTTTATCTTTTTGTTTATTTGTATCTTTTATTTTGATATATTTTGTTATCTATTTAGTTTATCTTTTCTATCTTTCTATCTTCTTGATTTCTATCTTCCTATCTTTCTATCTTTTGAATTTTTCTTTTTATCTTATTAGTTTATCTTCTCTATCTTTTTGTGCTAACAAATGTTTTCTAGAGTTTTGTGCCTAATGCTTGCAGGATGCAATTCCATCAAGAATTTGATTATATGGGCACTCAATTCTACCAAGGTAATTCCAACCACTGGCGGGAACCTCACTCAAGCATAGATCAAAGCCAATTTTGGCAAGCTGCTGGACAATTTGAGTTGATTGAATTTATTTTTGTTTGTTTGTGTTGATTTTGTTCTAGTTGCATTATAGGGATTGAATGTTTGAGTTAGGTGAGAACCTAAATACATTGAGTGAGTGAGAGGCACTAGTATAAAGACACCTAGGGCAAGCTAGGAAGAAGGTGAGTTGATGTCGCAAGTGCCGCTCAACGGTAAAAACCGTTGAGCGCGACTACTGCAGTGTTGAGTGGACTGGTTTTGGCTCATTTAGGCTCAGCGGGATTTGACTCATTAGGTCTTTTTCATACCCTAGGGCGCGTTTTGGTAGGCACTTTTAGATTTCCCTCTGCACACACACTCTCAATCACTCTCCAAAGAGTTCTCTTCACTTTTCCCTTCTTCCCCCTTAATAAAACCTCTATTCCATTCATTTTTGCATCAAGTTTCCATTTAAGTCTGGGGTTTGGTGAGAGCATTGCTATTACGGGCTGAATTCTTCACATTCATAGAGCATTCTTCACTATTATGCTTGCTGATTTTGCTGCAAAGGTTGTACTAAAGGGTTTTTTATTGCTCTCAATGATGAGAGGAATGGTTTTAGGGTGTTGTTTGTGGTTTACTAATGCTTAATGATGGAATCGTACTTGATGTAGTCCTCCTTTTGTATTTTTATCTTTTATAGTTTAGCTCTTAAGGAGCATGGGTTACTATAAATACCCAGCTCCTCTATTGTATTGTTACTTTTGAGATTAATGAGAATTGAGTTTTCTGAATCAGAAACTATTCTCTCTTGAAAGTCATAGGCTAGAGAGTCCAAAGACTCCCACTAGCCACCTTCCAAGCACCTCTCTCACTTCCATTTTCCAATTACCACCGTGCTTCTCTCTCACGTTACCATTGTTCAAATCCGTTTCATGCTAGTGGCTTTAGCGCTCTACAGCCACGCGTCAACCTTTCTTTTGCACACACCATCGCCACATTTCATTCTCGCGTCTTCTTCCACCACGAAACAGATCTTCATTTCTCTCCATTTCAGTTTCTCGCGTCTCCCACTCCAAATCAGGTTTTCTTCTTCACAGATCTATATTTTCTCCCACTACTTCTTCCTCGTTTCATCCATTTTCGTTCACAGTATATCATCTTCACCGAACAGTGCTTCGTTCTATGGCCTCCCCTAGGTTTTCCTTTTTCTTTCATCATTTTCTCTGATTTTAGCCGATTAAAATCACTCTTGATCCATTCCAAACCTTTTCCACCGTTCAATCTTGATTTTGAACCGATTAATCGGTTCATTTTGAGTTTTCCCTCTTTTCTAGGGTCCGTTCATGATTTTAGAGTTTTCTGCAATTCGATTTCGATTCTATTAGTTTTGCTCTGATTTCTCTCTCGATTTAGAGTGTCCTATCAATTCCTCTGCGTCATCTCTCTGGAGGAAGCGTCGAGGAGTTCGCTTCGCGCCTTCGTTCACTTCTCGGAACTGTTCGTCCATCAAGTGGTATTCAGAGCTCAGGTTCGAGCACGCTTCAGAGGTAAGTTGTCTCGCGTTCTCTGTCTTCAATTTTTTTTTTCTCTTTTTCCTGTTGTTTTCTCTTGATTCCAAGTTGAGTTGTTTCGATTCGGTCTTGTCTGATTCATATTTTGTTCATGTTGATTATGATTCGCGTTTCTGTTTTATGTCATCCTCTGTTCGTTTTGTCTCATTGGGATTCTTTGTGTTTTTGTTTCGTTCAATTTCAAAGTTGTTCATCATTTTCCTTCATTATCATGAGTGTTATGACTTGTTCTGAGCCTTGAGTCAGTGTTTTGATCATTTTAATTCGGTGCAAGTATTTGTTTGAGTCTTTTATTTTCTGAATCTTATTCTGTCATGTTCTAGTCTTGTGGTTTGTTTTAATTGTCAATTAAATCTGAGTTTAACTATGATTCAATTGAGTTTTTTTGCTTTGAGTAAGATCTGTCCATCATCATAAGCAGTGACATTCAATTGAATGAGCTTGATGACAGACTTCAACAGCAGTTGTAATGTCATTTCATTTATCTGAATCTGTCTTGAGTTTTTTATGCTGACCATTACATGTAATTGTATTGCATTTTTGAAATTCTGTGAGCTGAAAGTTGAATATGCTTGTGGATAGTAAATGCACACCAATTAGGCTATGAAATGTTGCATTGAGCTTAGGTGCAAGATGCTTACAGCAGCATCAGTCTCTCTTTTGGCCAGCTACACCGAACTGGTTTTTCTTTGAAGAGTCTGTGAGTCATTCATACTTGGTTTTAAATTCTTTACCAAGTTTTGATTCAAATTTTTCCAGTATTGACTTTGTTTCATTGGCATCTATTGAGGTATATGAATCTGCAAAATTGCATTAAAACTGTTTACAACAATGATTGAATTTAGTTTGAACTTCTGAGTTTGTGATCCATAGTGTTCATTCACTGTTTTCACTTTGCTATCAATTTTGCAATTGAGAATAAATTTTTGTTCACTCAAGGAAGCCTAAACCAGTGATATGGAAACTATAATTGTGGCTGAGAGTGATTAGCCTCTTGTTTTCTTTTGGATAATTTTTTTTTTGAGTTGAATCATTTGTTTCTATCATGACTCATATCTTGTGAAGTTGAATTGAAATAGAGTCAAATTATATGTTGTGAATTGTAGCAAAAGAAAGGAAAGAAGAAGAGAAGAGAGAGAGAAGAAACAGAGAAAAGAAAAGAGAGAAGAAAAGAGGAATTAAGAAGAGAAGAAGAAAAGAAAGAAAGAGAAGAAGATAAAAGAATAGAAGAAGAGAGAAAAGAAGAAGAAAAGAAAGAAAGGCAAGAAAGAGAGAAGAAAGAAAAGGAGAAATTGTTCCTGATGGCAAATCCTATTCTTTCAAAGACCATGGAACCTAAAAGGGAAGGTTTTCAAATCTTTACTTCTTTTCCAATAATTGATTATTTTTCAACTTTTAACTTCTCTTTCAAACAAATTGTCATCTCATATTCCATGCAAACCTTTTCAAAATATGACAATTCATATCTTGAGTTATTCTTATCTTTAAGGAAAGAAATAACTAAAGACAAAAGTAAATTTGGACTTCTAAAATTTACAAAGACTACTAAACAAAATATTAGAAGTCCTTATTTCCTTGTTTTTATAGAAAAATTCTTTCTTGGATTGGTATTAATTGAAAATATATTTGATGTTTATTGCAGATTTGTGTTTGATCCAGGAGGAAGAAAAAGTTAATATAAAAGAATAAGGCCATTCTAAGATGGCCATGCTCCCAAAGATTGTGTGGAGCTTCTTCATAAGGCGATTGCCAGATTTGAGGACAAATCTTTTTTTTAAGAGGGAGGGTATGATGGAATCGTACCTGATGTAGTCCTCCTTTTTTATTTTTATCTTTTATAGTTTAGCTCTTAAGGAGCATGGGTTACTATAAATACCCAGCTCCTCTATTGTATTGTTACTTTTGAGATTAATGAGAATTGAGTTTTCTGAATCAGAAACTATTCTCTCTTGAAAGTCATAGGCTAGAGAGTCCAAAGACTCCCTCTAGCCACCTTCCAAGCACCTCTCTCACTTCCATTTTCCAATTACCACCGTGCTTCTCTCACACGTTACCATTGTTCCAATCTGTTTCATGCTAGTGGCTTCAGCGCTCTACAGCCACGCGTCAACCTTTCTTTTGCACACACCATCACCACATTTCATTCTCGCGTCTTCTTCCACCACGAAACAGATCTTCATTTCTCTCCATTTCAGTTTCTCGGGTCTCCCACTCCAAATCAGGTTTTCTTCTTCACAGATCTATATTTTCTCCCACCACTTCTTCCTCGTTTCATCCATTTTCGTTCACAGTATATCATCTTCACCGAACAGTGCTTCGTTCTATGGCCTCCCCTAGGTTTTCCTTTTTCTTTCATCATTTTCTCTGATTTTAGCCGATTAAAATCACTCTTGATCTGTTCCAAACCTTTTCCACCGTTCAATCTTGATTTTGAACCGATTAATCGGTTCATTTTGAGTTTTCCCTCTTTTCTAGGGTTCATTCATGATTTTAGAGTTTTCTGCAATTCGATTTCGATTCTATTAGTTTTGCTCCAATTTCTCTCTCGATTTAGAGTGTCCTATCAATTCCGCTGCGTCATCTCTCTGGAGGAAGCGTCGAGGAGTTCGCGTCGCACCTTCGTTCATTTCTCGGAACTGTTCGTCCATCACTTAATGATGTGTCTTGTGGTTTTGTGAATTGAGTTTGATGTAGGGATGGCCTCCTCATCGGGCAAGAGATTTAAGACTACGATATTAAAAAGAAAGGAGAAGGAACCAAATCAACCCTATTCCAACAAGTTCATTTCTTGTAAGCATGAGCAACACTTCCTCATTGTCCAAGATACCATGGCAAGAGGAGCAGGCACAGGCTAGAAGAGCTAGAGCAATTGAAGCTCCAGTTATGGAGGAAGATGATGAGGATGATGATTTTGAAGATGCTAAAGAAGGAGAGGAGGAAGACTCTTATGATAACATGAGCTGATGAGGAGCTGAGATAGCATCTACTGATGGATGCTATCAGCACTAGAGCAGGATTTTCTTATCTTTTGAATTGATTTGCTTTTGTTTTTAGTATAGGATTTGATGTACTTGGCTTAAAACTTTATTTGTGTGCAATGGTTTGTTGATGCTATGATGTTTGTGATGAGTATTGTTTCATGATGTTGATTATATTGATTGATGTTGAGATGATGCATGATGCTGATACGCAGGTGGTTGCTCAAAATATTTTGAAACAAATGCATGATGAATTTTGATTGGGATTATGATACTGAGTAGGATGTTTATCTAAATGTTGGAATTTGATATAGCCTGTGTGAGGATTGAACTCTAGAATTTTTGTGAGTAAGTGCTATTAGGTTGAAAGCATGAATGACTTTGCCCAAGTTTTCTATGATTGAATCACTTGTTTTTATGTGTCATATGATCAAGGTCATTTGTTGTTAACCCTTTTTAGCCAAAATGCATGAATTTAGCCTACTAAAAGAGAGCAATATGTGTTCTATCCTTTGAACCTTTTTAGCCTTGAACATGATTTAAAAACCCTTTGTGAAAATCTTTACCTTGAGTTGAGTTGAGAATATTTTGTGGTATTGATAAAGGTTCAAGTTTGGGGTTGTTGGGAACTCTAGAAAGGGAAAATAACAAGCATTGAGCTAAGAGCTAAGCACGTGAAAAGCAAAAGAAAAAGGAAAGAAAAGTTCAATGCAAGGGAAAGTTAGGAATAAGTAAGAATGGTTGTGTTTAAATGATGAAAGTACGAATGACTTTCTTAACTCAAGGATTTTGTGATCCAGAAAAACCAATTTTTCTTCTTAGCCCAGCCATATTACAAGCCATAGAAAAGCCCTTGTGATGATAATTGCTTGTGAGTATATTTAATTATGGTTAAATGAAAGGCAAAGTTAATTCATGTGACATTGTGATAGTGGAGTGAATGAGTAACCTCTTATACACTTGTGTGTTTGAGTGAAACACTTTATCTAGTGAGGAAAGATTCCATGATTACATCTTTGCTTGGTTAATTGATCATTCATGAGCATAGCATCTGTTGAATATTCTGTGATTATATAATCACCACAATGAGCTTAATTGAATCAAGGCATATATTCATCTTGGCTGATATTCTTTATGATAAGATGATTTTAGCAATTACTTCTCTTAAAAGAAAAGGTTTTGAAATGTGTTGAATCATTGTGTTGATTGGTTGAAAGCTAAGTTACATCTTGTTTGCTTGAGGACAAGCAAAGTTCTAAGTTTGGGGTTCTGATAACGGTTGAAAAACCGTTATTTTTATACTTAATTTCGATAACCAATCAACCCTTTTTAACTTAGAAACTTGCTTTAACTCATGTTTTGCTTTAGTTTTGTGAATAAGAGAGTTGAAGGTGAATTTAATGTTTTTGTGCTAGATTCCTTTGATTTTGTAGGTTATTGGAATGATTTGAAAGAAGAGTTAAAGTACCGAATGGTTGGAATGCAGAAAAGTACCGAATTTGTTTCTTCTTACCATTGATCAATTCATGCATTCATATTTACTTTTGAGTATTTGCATTTAAATCTTAATCAATCGATTTTGCAAGTCTTAGCTAATCAACAAACCACACAACTGTCTAGGTCGTGAGTCCTTTGGGAGAACGATACTTGGTCTTACTAGGTCTATTACTTGATACGATTCGGTTACACTTGCCGAGGGATTAACAATATCTTAATCTCATTTGCATTTCAACAATGTTAAACCTAGGATTCACTCTAATACCAACTCTAGAAGGATGAAACCATTCATAATAAAAAAGTAATATTCTGTTTGCAGAAGTAGTGCTGTTGTACTCTAGCTCATATATTTTATGAATGATGTCATAGTAATCATCATAAGAACCCTTTGTAAGGCCCTTGACGTACACACCACAATTTGTTGTTTTCTTTCCTTTAGACCATTCATGTGTACGAAATTTGTAATCATTGGTGAAGTAAGTCTGCCATTCTTTCACACATCTCATTGGCTAATTGGAGAGATGTCTTAACTCTTGAACCGTGGGAGTTAATGCTTGGTTAAAAACCTATTAAGATACCAACAAAATTTTATAGTAGGAGTCAAATTAACCTTGCTTAAAACATAGGAAAAAGTTCGGACCTGATTTCTGAACCATTGAGAAAACTCTAAGTGTATTCGAGTAGAAGCATTTCCTTCTACGACTTGCTCAACCATAAGAAATGAGCTGGTACGAATGAAATGAATTAGTGTATAAAAATTTAACCATTGCAAAGGTAAGAGTTGGATGATAACATACTCAAGGTACGACTTAACTTCATTACAATTGATTAAGACATAGACATGAATAGAGTTGAATTCAGCATCAGTTAACCAATGAGAGAATTTTTTCCCTCCATGACGGCTTGATTGTCGAAAAACTGATTATGCACCTTGACATGGTTCAACTTGTCACATTTCATTTCTGACATTAGTGGGGGACAACATGAAGGTTTTCAAATAATGTGAACAAAAATATGTTGTCTCTTTGTGCAAATAAGCTGCACAAATTTATCCTTCTACTCTAGCTTCATTTTTAACTAAACGTTTGGATTCTCCCATAAACCTTTCAAAGGGATACATCCACTTGTATTGCACCGGTCCCCCAAGCCAACCTTCATATGCAAGATGAATTGGAAGATGCTTCATTGAATCAAAGAATGCAGGAGGGAATATTCTTTCTAATTTGCAGAGAATAATTGGAATATTTTCTTCCATCTTTCTTAGGGAATTTTCCTTTACTGTCGTGCAACAAAAATCTTTAAAGAAGTTACTGATTTCTATTAGTGAATTTAACACGTGCATTGCAAACAATTGAACACAAGAGGGATGAAAGTCTCCATGAATACATGACAATCATGACTCTTTAACCCTTGAATAGTATCGTTCTGAACATTGGCACATCTGGACAAGTTAGAAGAATATCCATCTGGCATTCTAAGCTCCTTGATCCATCCATAAACTATTCTTGCCTCCTCCTTTGACATGGTGTAATTTTCCTTTGGTTTGAACAATCGGGCGTTAGCTTGCACTTTCAACTCTAAGTCTTTTCGCCTACAATACAAAGGTAAATTTTTTCTTGCTTTATCATTATCTTTTGTCTTCCCAATAATATTCATAACTGTGTTGAAGACATTGTCAAAGAAATTTTTTTCTATGTGCATGACATCGAGGTTATGTCTTAGCGAGTTGTCTTTCCAATAGGGAAGATCCTGAAATATGCTTCTTTTAGTCCAAATATGCCACTCCCCAAACCCTTTTATCCTATTCTGACCACATTCAGTGACTTTTGGCAAGTCTTTCACTCTTCTCCAAACGTATGATCCAGTCAACTTCGGCGGGGGCATATCCGTTTCAACTTGCCTTTGCGAAATGCCTTTTTTTCTAAAGGGGTAATCAATGGGCAAGAATTTTCGATGGCAGTCAAACCAACTACTTTTCCGACCATAACTCAATTGGAATGAATTTGTATGCTTCATGCAATGTGGACAAGCTAATTGACCATGCATGCTCCAATCACATAACATGCCATATGCTGGAAAATCATTAATAGTCCACATCAAAGCTGCCCCCATAACAAAATTTTGCTTTCTTGAAACATCATACGCCCAAACACCATTCCATAGCTTCTTCAAATCGTCAATCAAAGGCTTTAAATAAACATCAATAGTTGATTTGTGATTAAATGGACCTGGTATTATACACGTTAAAAACATGTAAGGCTTTGTCATACACATCTTAGGTGGTAGATTGTATGGGGTAACTATCACCGGCCAGCATGAATATATTGATGCACACGCTTGAATGTACGGCGTAAACCCATCATAACATAGACCAAGTCTCACGTTATGCGGTTCACTAGCAAAGGATGGATGCTTATGATTGAAGTGCTTCCAAGCTTCACCATCAGAAGGATGATGCAAAACTTCTTCAGTTTTGCTACCATCATGCCATGTAATGTGTTGTGATGATTGCATTGAAGTAAACATTCTTTATAATCTTGGAATTAGAGGCAAGTAGAACATTGACTTTAATGGAATTATTTTTTTTTGCCTCCGTCCTGCATGCATCGTATGATATCAAGGTGAGCCACAAAACTTGCATTCAACCAACAATGCATCATTTTTGTCATTGTTATTGTCATAGAATAACATAACAATCAATCTTCTTGGCTTCCAATCTCCGCTTTGAAACACATCTTTTGGGTTGATAATAATTCTTCGGCATAGAATTGTTTGGTGGTGTCAGATCTAAAATCAATTTTGTAAAGAATTCCAATGCTTGATTGGGAACGTTCCAATTAGATATACCTACCATTAGTCTAATGCACATTGACAATTTTGTAATACAGGTTGATTTGCCTCTGTCAGTAAATTGTAAAACCTCTAAGTGGTTTCATTTGGTGACTCTTCATCATGACTATCGTTTGCTTCTTGTTCAGTATGTTGACAAAGAGCATTCTCGACCATCTCTTGCATATAGGCAAATTGATCTATCTTAGATGTATGTACAATAGTATTCGAACCTGATGCAAGCCGCTTTTCAACTATAGTAGAGGTTGATGGAATTTCTTCACCATGAAATGTCCAAACCGTGTAATTAGGCATGAACCCTTTTTGGTATAAGTGAACATTGAAAACTTCAACTTTCAAAATCCTTGTACATTCGCACTTGATGCATGGGCATCGAATCCCTCCATTAAGAGTGTTAAAATAGAATGACTCAATTTCTCACACAAAGCGGGGATGACTTGGTGAAGTATAAAATTTAAAACTTTCAAAATATTTTTCACCAAAAGAGATGCCTTTATACGTTTCTTGCAACGCAAGTTAAAAAATTTTCAATGTAGCAGAAATTTAATCGAATGTGTATAAAGTATAATCGACTGAATGTAAAAGAGTAGGGATAAAAAGGATCAAACACTAAGTTTTTATACTGGTTCGGCCAAGCCTACATCTAGTGTCCTTCTAACCACAGTAAGCCAATGCACTATAATGATCAAGGTTTTTAAAAATACCTCTCTAACCTCTAATCAAAATATAGGCAGTACATAATCAGACTAGCAGCATGAATACCCTCTCCTGCAATCCAACCCCTTTGAGGCACCCTTAAAGTGAAGAACGCAACATGTCCTTCTTCCTGTAATCACAACAGGGAACTCAACCCAATCTTCAGCACATTGTAGAACCTGATCTTGCAGTAGACACCCAAATGTGCAGATAGATCAGACTTTACACTTTTCTGCAAAACAATATGAAAATGTTAGAATCACAAAAGTCTATACATAAATCAAATTCGTGTCAATATATAAATAAACTCGTATCATACGCAACATAATTGACTTCGCTATTAATGCATTCGAATACACCAATTCAGTTATAACAGATGGTAACAGTCAAAGCAATTAATTGAATTCAAAATTAGTGCAGTCGAATAACATTTAATGCTTGGTCAACACATTTAAAAATATAGTCGTTGTAACAGTTATATCAAACATTAACAGATTTCAAAACAGTAACAAACTTAATCGAATACATATCGCATGCAATCGATTATGTAACTAATTTCTTTGAGTTAGACCTATTACTTTGAGCCTTATAACCAATTCCTTGTCTGTAGATAGCTCTACCAGAATCTCTTAGAACAACATCTAAGTTTTCTTTTCCCTATGTGAATTTTGCTAGAGTACTAGTCAAGTAATCAATTTTTTCAATATGAACATGACATTTTTCACATTCTTTTTCAATTATCTTTGTTTTAGTTTTGACTATCTTAGTAGAATCTAAGGCATTTTTTAACTCCTTTTTCAATTTTCATTTTCCTCTACCAGATTATTGATTCTATGTTCATAATTCTTTCTGTCAAAGGTAAGTCGATTTACCTTATATTGGAGTCGCATAGCCTGCACGTGTATTTCCTTAAATGCATCTAGCAGCATGTCATACTTTACTTCTATCAGCTCATTTTCAAATTCCTCATCACTACCATAATCAGTCTGTGCAGATCCAGTCATGAAGCAAATATTTGACTCTTCTTCAATGTTGTAGTCCTTATCGCTTGAAGAATCAGAATCACTATTTTCCCAGGCAATGTATGCACTCTTTTGCTTCCTTCCCTTCTCCTATGGAAATTTTCTGCTTCCCTTTTGTTTGATCTTAAAGTCTGGACAATCTAGTTTGATGTGTCCTTCTCTTCCATACTTGTAGCATTGGACAACACTGGTTATTGAACTTTTCTTTTCTTTTACAGTACTTGCATGGTCAGTGGTGGAACTTTTATTCTTCAAAAATCGATTAAACTTCCTTACCATCATGTTCATTATCTTTTTGTCATGCATTTATGTTTCTAAGTCAGCTTCAGGTTCAAGATTCTTTGCAGCTTTCTTGCTTGTGACCTTTAGAGCAATTGATTTCTTTTCGTCAATTTCTTCTTCCTCCTCTAGCCTCCCAAGCTCTAATTCATGTTCTCTGACTTTTCCAAATAAGGTGGCCATGTCCATGCTGGTCAAGTCTCTTGATTTAGATATTGCAATGATTTTCGACTGCCATCTTCTGTTGAGGCTTTTCAATATTTTGATGTTGATTTCCTCCTTGTTAGACACTTTTCCAAGAGCCATGAGGTGATTGACTATGTGTGTGAATCGCTTCGGTACTTCATAGATAGTCTCCCTCACTTTCATTCTAAACAGCTCATATTCCTATATGAGAGAATTCTTTCTGGTCTCTTTACTTCATTTTGTTCTTTCATGTGTGACTTCAAGGACTTCCCATATCTCTTTGGTCGTCTTGCATTGTGATATACTGAAAAATTCATCCATTTGTTAGTGATGATGCAATCACATGTCTAGCCTTCACATCATATTGAGCTCTGCAATTCTCATCTTGAGTCCACTCAGAAAAAAATTTCAAAACAACTTTTCCATTTAAAACATGAGTGGGCTATGGACCATTTAGAGTTGCATCCCAAACTCCTTTATCCACCGATCAAGAAAGATTTGCATCCTTATTTTTTTCAAAAAGCATAATTTTCTCTAGCAAATAGTGGTGATCTATTTGTCGAAGCACCTTCACCCAAGGTTTGAGAATTGAAAGCCATTTTTCAGGATTAGTGGATTTAACAAAAATAGTAATCGACTAATTTTTCAAATATTTTATGAAAACTAGCTCTGGTGCCAATTGTTAAAATAGAATGTCTCAATTTCTCACACTAAGAGGGGGGTGAATTGGTTTAACATAAAAACAAAGTCTTTTAAAAATAGTCGATTAAAAGTAAAAGAGTAGGGATCAAAAAATTCAAACACTGCTTTTTATACTGGTTCAGCCAACCTGCCTACATCTAGTGTCCTTCCAACTACAGGAAGCAAATGCGCTATAATGATCAAGGTTTTTACAACAAGACTTTTATAGAGACTTCACGTCAAAAATATAAAACACCTCTCTAACCCTCTAATCAAATATAGACAGTACAATAACTAGACCAGCAGCAAGAATCCCCTCTCCTATTGTCTAAATCCTTTTAGACACCTCTCAAAGTCAAGAACGTCGCACACTCTTCTTCCTGTAGTCACAACAGGGAACCTCAATCCAATCTTCACAAGATTGTAGACTCTGATCTCGCAGTTACACCTAAATGTGTAGAATTGATCAACCCTTTGAATACACAGCAAACTTGCTCTTCAAGAAATCACAAGGAGATGATCACCATGAGATGATCACCATGGTCACTTCTTGATTCTTGGAGCTCTTTTCCCTTTTCGGCAAGATAGAACTTTCTGAAAAATATCACAAAAATTGTTAGATTCATAAAAGTTCTTACAGAAATCAAATTCACGTAAATTTATTGTATAACACATCTCTGACACATTTTAATCGACTAAGCTACTAATGTAGTCCAATATAACAATTTTGTTATAGCAGTTAACAGCAGTCAAAGAAATTAATTGAATTCCAAATTAATGCAGTCGAATGACATTTAATGCTTGGTCAACATATTTAAAAATATGACCGTTAGATAGTTATATCAAGCATTAACAGAATTTCAAAACAATAATAGACTTAGTCGAATGCAACACGCATATAATCGACTATGTAAAAGTGTAAACCATAGTTTTGAAAAACTTTCTCTTTGAAAAATCTCACAGCACATTTTGAAAAAGGTTTGTGCAAAGACACAAGTTTTAATCGACTCACTCCATAATGAAGTTGACTTAAAACTGTTGTTTTGCAACACAATTAAAATTCAACATTAGTGCTTGTGGTTTTTCTCCTCTAGAAACATGTGTCATACTTTCATGTATAAAATCACATATATAATAGTGAAATGCAATGAACAACACAATCATGTTCTCATATACGCATATAACATGTAAGCATAGAACATATAACACATAATACACATGTGTTATTAATTATGCGTTGTCATTATCAAAAACTCAAATATTACTAAGATTGTGGGTTCAGCTAAACCAGTGTTCCCCCTATCAATAATCTCAACATAACCAATAATGTAATCGACTTAAAACTTGTTGTTTTGCCATACTTTAAAACTCAAATAGTCAAAGTTATGTGCTTGTGGATTTTCATTTCCAAAACTTCATATTTTGGATACACAGATAAAATCACATATGAAATATAGTGTATGCAATGATCAACACAACACAATATGCTTGTACAAATATAACACAGTAAGCATAAGCATAAGTATATAGCATGCATAACACAGTATAACACAACATAACATGTGTAACATAGTATAACATGTGTTAATATTCATTATGTGTTGTGATCATTAAAAACACAATATCACTAAGATTGTGAGTTAAGAAAATCTTGTGCTCCCCCTATCAACAATCTCAATAGAAGTGATGAATATGTGCACAAAATAATAAAAAGGGCAAAAAAGAAGATGAAAAGTCAAAGTTTTGAAAAGAAAGAGGAGAAAAAGAGGGAAAAAGGAAAGAGAAAGGGAAAAAAATCTTCCTTAAAAGAGAAAGTAATAAAGTTGTTTTTGAAATCAAGTGTCATTACTCTTTCTTTATCAATTTCATAAACTTAGAAAATCCAAAAACAAAAATCGTACCTTTTCCTTGGCCTGACCTTTTAAAAACCCTCATGATCAATAATTGCATGTTTTCTAAAGTATGTGAATGTTAGAGTCTTGTTAAATATCAAGGGTGTCTACTAACACGGGTATTGTGAGCGTAAACACAAGCCAAAAACACTTGAGAGAGTTTGAGAGAAATAGATACATTATTACTTGAGTGATATCTTTCATATTTGATTTTCTCGAGAGTTCAAAAGGTCAACTCATGTGTGAAATAGAGTGATTTCACTTGCATGTCCATGACAAAGTGATGCATAAATGATTGATGTATGTTTGGTGTTGTTCATTCTTTTGATCCAAATGCAAATATGGAATAAAATGACCTAGAACAAAGTCTTGAAAATAGTCAATTTTTTCCAGTAATGCAAAAGGATAAGTGTGGAGGTGTGATGAGTGCATATTTATGCCCAAATTTTAGATTTAATTTCAAAACTTTAGTGGATTAATTATGCTTAAATGATTGATTTTAACAAGATTTGTGAAGATTAATTTTAACAAATTTGGGAATTAAAGAGGATTAAAATGTGATTTTAGTTGCATAAATTATTTTGAATAGTCTAATGTTTGTTGATGTAGCTAGAATTAAAATTTGAATTGAAATTTTGAAAAGAAAGAAAAGGTTAAAGTGCAACTAGAGGAAATTTCTGAACTTCTGTGCAATTTTGAATAAAATAAAAAGGGTTGAATTGTAATTTTGGGCAAGTTTAAATTTGTTAGATATTTTAAAAGATAATTTGGAGAAAATATATCTTAAGATATTTTATTTGATATTGTTAAATAATTACCTTATTTAACTATATCAACAAATATCAAAAGATAATATTTGTCAAATCTTTTTTAATATAGAAAATATATTATTAAATATTTTAAAAATCCGATTAAATATGTTGAATGTTTGGAAGATATTATATATAAGATAAAAGATCTTATCAACAGAAGATTCAGAGTCCAAACCCAATCAAGCCTATATAAAGAAACCTAGGAGAGGTAGAAATCAGAACTCATTCATTCACTCACACTCCTCTAGTGGAAGCATTCATCCATCAATCCTCTCACTTTTATTTTACCATGTATTTTACTCCATTCATGGAGGGCTAAGCTTCTAGGGCTATTACACTCTAATTTCATTATGGATTCCGAGGTTAAGTTGAATTAATGAATTTGTTTATTTTGATTATTGATTTGTATTATTCTTCTTCTATGTCTTTCATCTCTCAATCATATTAAAAGCAATGATTTTTGCATTATAAGGTGTTTGAATTGTTGAGATTGTTATCGCGTAGTGGAAAGGATTTAAAGAGCGTGTAACAGTGAAAACCTAAGAGGGGAGGGGTGAATTAGTTCTTTTAAAAGTTTTGATTTTCTTTTACAACTTTCGTCAAATAGTTTAAGTGCTAAAGTTGCAGAGTTAAAGAAAATCAACACAAATGATTTTATCTCGGTTTGAATCAAAAGATTCTACATCCAGTTTATAATCATTGTAAAGAGTGATTAACCATTTTCTCAAAAATATCGTTTTAGATTACAAAAAAGATTAATACAAAAATTAAAAGACAGAGAACACCTTCCTTCAACACACGAATGGAAGAACCTGCTCAATCAACTTGAGAACCGCTTTGACCTTAGATGCACTAAACGCAAGCTTCTCTTATTCACAAGACTTGATACGAGCTCTCTAAGATTTGAGAACTTCCTCAAAACATTTATGTATTCTCAAATAACTTAGTTTCCTTTTCACACACAAAGAGTTTCCCTTAGGCACACAACTCTAATACTCTCAAATGAAAAGTTACCCTCTAAGAAACGAGGAGAACTCTATTTATAAGCCAAGGTTCGTGCAGGGTCAGAAACTGAAAATACATCTACCAACTGCTAGTGATAATCAATTATCGTATGTGATAATCGATTATTTACGACTGTTATGGGGTTTTCAAAAAGGTGATAATAATTATCCTGAGTGATAATCGATTATTGTCTAACCCTGGACAATATCAAAACTTGCAGTGATAATCGATTAATGATGCGATAAACCTTTATTAATTTTGCATGTGATAATCGAGTATGCCTTGAGATAATCGATTATTGTCGCAACATATCTATACTAAAAAGCAATTTACAAGACTTATTATAATATACAAGTGAAAGCAAAAGCCTAATACAAGGTTTTCTGCAAAAATGTTTTAACTATGTAAGTAAATAATTCTTCAAGACTTCAAGTGCATCATCATCAAAATATCTTCAAAGCATCAATGCTTCTCATTAGTAAAATGAATCTACAAAACATATTAATCATATGAGTTCAAGGGTTTCTAGGTTTGATTGGGAATTTACTTTGGTTGAATTTAGGAACTTTCATGTGATTAAATGGGTTTTTACTACTAATTGAGAATGTAATTTGGTTGGTGATAAAAATTTCAACTATAATTAATTGAGAACTTACTTTGATTAATTAGCTTTTATTTTGGTTAGAATAGTTAAGAATAGACATGATTAAACACAATAGAATTTGATTGAGAATGTACTTTGGTAGAATTCATTGTGAATAATCTAAAAAGGTCTTGCATTTGATGGATAATCTACTTTGGTTAAATGCATGATCACCTTCAAATTAATTAACAATGTACTTTAATTAATTTGAAACTTGAACAATAATCAATTGAACAATGATCTATGGATAACCGATGATGAATCTATCTTGTAAAAGTAGTGAAATTAACCTATTTCATCATAATTGTTTCTAAGTTTCCTATTTGTTCTTAAAACATTTTTCATACATTAACTTCATTAACACAGTTTCTCACTTTTATTCTTGAGCATTGTATAACATTCATGAGAGTCAAATATTAAAAAACAATTTCTTATTCATTGGGAGACAACTCAAGGTTACTTTAACCTTATCTACTTTCTTGAATATTACTTTACAATAATGAAGTTGCCTTGAAAAGTATTATTAATTTGATAGTTTCAACAACAACGTATCAAGGCCCAACTAGGTCCAAACTGAACTAACCACAACTAAATTTTGCTAAAGCCACTATGACACCCACTAGGCGCACCCATTAGCTTCTCCATTGCTACAAACTTATGCCACCACTATCAAACACCACAGGCAACCCGAAACACGAGAATTAGAAACCTAAATCGCAGCTTTAGAAAAATGAGAACAGAACTCCAAAACAGAATTCCCAAATCAGAGACTCCAAAAACGCTACAACCACCATGATCATCCTCTTCATGGCTCAACTCAAGTGAATCGCGAGCCAGATCACGCGAAATAGAAGCCCCAATTCGAGCCCTAATATGTAGAGAAGAACAAAAATGCAACCCAAAACCGAAATAGAAAAGAACAAAGGATTTCCCAAATGAATTTGAAACAAAAACCCTATATACCAATTCACAAAAATCAGATAGCAAAATAGAAACCCCCAATTCAGGATGTGAATCCCAAATCGCAGCCATCAAACTATAGAGAAGCAACAAAATCCCAAAAGTTTCCTCAAATCAAAACCCTTGCGCTACAAATTCATAGGAGGACAAGATCACCATGCCCTAAACCGTAAGCCCTGGTCTTCTTCCCCAAGGAAATGTGACCGAACAGGGGCCTTCGCATCATGGAGAAGTCGGCAGACAAAGCCCTCGTCTCGTAGAGGCATCGACAAACAGAAACCCTTGCGTTGAGGAAGGAAAAGTGTTGCGCG